>JAQHUG010000012.1:4955335-5002729 GCA_028555095.1 Dicrostonyx torquatus | reverse complement strand
AAAAGGGGAGAAGCTAACCAGACATGGAATGAGTTAGACACACAAAGTGGGATAGGGGTAAAAGTCACATGACAAATGTAGATTAATGAAAATATGGGTTAAGTTATTAAATTAGAAGTAGTTAGAACCGGACAGTGGTGGCATATGCCTTTAATCCCAGCACTTGGGAGGCAGAGGCCAGTGGATCTCTATGAGTTCAAGGCCAGCCTGGACTACAAGAGCTAGTTCCAGGACAGGTCCCAAAGTTACAGAGAAATATGGTCTTGAAACCCCGCCCCCAAAAGAGCTAGTTAGAAACAAGCCTAAGCTATTGGCTGAGCTTTTATAATTAATAATAAGTCTCCATGCTTTGATTTGGGAGCTGGCTGGCAGAACAGAGAAAGACTAGCTACAACATGTCTCTAATCCTAACACAGGGTGGCCAGGCAGGAAGATCACAAGCCAGCTTGGGCTACACTGTGATGCTGTTTCAAGACAAGTAAAAACTAAAGCTAAACCATGATGGTGGTGTGTGGGAATAAGTGACTTGGCAGAGAAATTCTATAAATCATACACAGTTTAATGCAGCATGATTTCATAGTTATTATGCTCTCACATCCTTATTGGGAGTCTCATGAGGGCTTATATTTTGATCTCAGACTTTTCTTATGCTCCCTGTAGTATCCAGCAGAGTTCTGGGCATAAAGTTTCTTTTTCCTATCAAGTCCTTCTAAGTGGGGCTGGAGAGACAGCTCAGCAGTTCAGAGCACAGTCTGTTCTGGAAGACCCATGTTTAGTTTCCAGAACCCACAACGCAGCTGACAATGATCCATAACTCCACATCCAAGATGATCTGAGGCCCTCTTCTAGCTTCCTTGGGTACTGAATACACTGTATACAGACACATGCAGGCAAAACACCCATGCATGTTTTAAAAAACGGATAAAATTTTAAAGAGAGAGAGAGAGAGAAAAAAAAGAGAGAATTGAAAATGGGAGGATTAACTTCCTTAAAGGAGGCAGAAAATATTTCAATATTCAATTTCAACAAATTTTTAATGACTCCTTAATATATACCAGACACTAATATATTCCAAGAGTACAGAGGTGTAATATTCCAGAGTCCCTATATCCACACAACTTATAAGCTAAGTTTCACAAGAAAAGTAGTTCTTTTTTTTTTTTAATATTTATTTATTATGTATACAATATTCTGTCTGTGTGTATGTCTGCAGGCCAGAAGAGGGCACCAGACCTCATTACAGATGGTTGTGAGCCACCATGTGGTTGCTGGGAATTGAACTCAGGACCTTTGGAAGAGCAGGCAATGCCATCTCTCCAGCCCCAGAAAAGTAGTTCTTGATTGAGTAGATAAACAAGTAGAAAAGCCGGGCGGTGGTGGCGCACGCCTTTAATCCCAGCACTTGGGAGGCAGAGGCAGGCGGATCTTTGTGAGTTCGAGACCAGCCTGGTCTACAACAGCTAGTTCCAGGACAGGCTCCAAAGCTACAGAGAAACCCTGTCTCGAAAAAACAAACAAACAAACAAACAAAAATAAACAAGTAGAAATTAACTTTATAAAAACAAAGAGAAATATTTTACAGGTAAAGGAACCGGTATCAAGTCCAAAGAAAGCCCTAACAGCTTAAAGGAGACAAATATAAAAGAAAAAGGCAGTAAAGGAAGGGTGGCTGGAATGTCTTCACATAAATGGAGAGTCACAAATGAGTCACACTGGGGCCAAACAGCACGCCACCCCAGAACTTTTAAAGTTCTACATGACTTGGTTGTTTAGGAAAATAAGCTATATGTCAATCCTGTGCCAGGCAGTAGAGACACAAAACCATTCGGACACAGGTTCAAGAAACTTGGAGTGCAGCAGGATGCAGACATGCCAAGAAGCAAGTCTGATAAAGCATGAACAACTGCAGTAAGAGGAACTTAAGAATGACACAGAGACCATCCTCTGTTGGATCAAATTATTCTGAGGAGTGCTGCTTTTGTTTATGCTGCATTTGTTTAACTCTGTGAAGCTGTGATTCTCTGCCTGTCTAAAACACCTGATGGTCTAAAAAAGTGCTGAATGGCCAATAGCAAGGCAGGGGCAAGGATAGGAGGAACAGGCAGGCAGAGAGAATATATAGGAGAAACGAGGAGGAAGAGGAGGATTCTAGGGGCCAGCCATCCAGTCAGTCACGGAGTAAGAGTGACAGTAAGATACACAGAAGCAAGGAGAGGAAAAGCCCAGAGGCCAAAGATAGTCGGGATAATTTAAGAAAAGCTGGTAAGAAACAGGCCAAGCTAAGGCTGGACATTCATGACTAAGAGTAAGTCTCTGTGTGTGACTTATTTGGGACCTGGGAGGTGGGCCCCTCAAAAAGACAAAAGAGTAAAACATCACACAACAATCCTCCTCCAATTAGGGTGGTTTTGTACCTGGGAGACATAGCAAGACCACCTATGCTACCAGGGAGTTCCTCAGGCTGAACTAAAATCTTCAGGCTTGGCAGCAAGCGGCTTTTACCTGCTGAGCAATCTCGTCTACATGGTTCTAGCATATTTTTTTCCTTTTTTTCTTTTTCTCTTTTTCTTTTTTTTTTTTTTTTTTTTGTGTGTGTGTGTGTGTGTGTGTGTGTGTGTGTTTTGAGCTTTGGAGCCTGTACTAGAACTCACTCTGTAGACCAGACTGGCCTCAAACTCACAGACAGCCACCTGCTTCTGCCTCCCAAGTGCTGGAATTAAAAGTGTGCGCCACCACTGCCTGGCTCCAACATATTCTTAATCACTACCCTATACTGCTTCCAAGACAACAGAGTAAGAGCATTCCTGGCAAAGGGATGGTAGATGCAAAAGAACAGAGTGGGACGGAGACTGGTGATCTAGATACAGCTTGGTGGTAGAGCCCTTACTCAGCAGTCAAGACGCCTGGAGTTTGATCCCAGCACTATCTCTACCCCAAATCATTTGGGCAGCCCCTCTTCACTGCCTCTAATACAGGTCTGGTAAGACTATGGGTGCTGTGGAATAATCCTTTTGTACACTGTAAGGAGTTGTCGCTCAAACTAGTTTAATAAAAAGCTGATTGGCTGATAGCTAGGATTTTGGGAGCATAAATGCTGGGAGGAAGAAGGGAGGAGTCAGAGGAGATGCTAGGATATGCAAAGCAAGCAGAATGGGCAATATGGACAGGAGGTAATGAAGTCGCAAGACAGAAAGTAAATGAATAGAAATGGGTTAATTAAAGTTAAAGAGCTATAGAAACAAGCCTAAGTTAAGGCCAAGCTTTCATAATTAATATAACTCTTTATGTTGTTTGTGTGTGTGTGTGTGTGTGTGTGTGTGTGTGTGTGTGAGCTAGTGGCCCCAAAAAAAGACTGATTACAAATGTATAGGAAAAGAATACAACTAGGATCTAAACCAAGTACTCAGAATGCTACCACACTACCACTGTTTCTAGTCCCAGATCCCCTCTCACCTTCAGAAATCGAGACTGGAGGTGCAAGTGTGTCAGTTACAGCCAGAACACCTTGGGATGGATATGGTCACCCTGGATAAACAATTCAAACCAAGGCAGAACTCTAGGGAGCACAAACATTAGGAATCTATATAGGGAAACCAACCAGGAAAGCTAAAAATAAATCAGAATGCAGAAGAGGCGCAAGGTGACCAGAGATTCACTGCAAGTTGTCTTTAGCACAATCATAATTAATTTAGCATTTATGCGATTATAGCTTTTTAAATTTTCTGGCTTGGCGATGGAGACTGACTGGAGGGCTTCACACATGGCAAGCAAGCACTCTACCACTAAGCCACCCCCCTAATATATTTCATTTCTTTTCTTGAGAGCCTTGCCATGTAATGCCTTATGCTCTTGAACTCTCCATCTTCCTGCATTAGACTCTAAGTGTGCGGTCTACAAATGTGCACTAGCACACTTAGCTTCACTGCCTCTTTGTGAATACTCCTCACCTCTTCCTAACTAGTTGGAAGCAAACCTAGTTCCAGGGAGCAAACAACACATTCAAGTCCCTGTGGTCCTAGGTGGAGCTGTGGAGCCCTATGCTACAATTCTGGTCAATAAGATGCCAAAGCACAATAAAGCATTGTCATTTACTCTCTAGGTTTGTCTCTAAGGCAGATAGAATCCTACTTGAAACTTTAAACCTCCTTAAAAACTTTGGGGCTGGAGAGATAGATGATGGCTCAGGGTGGTTGAGAGCATATACTGCCTTTTTTCTTTCTTTCTTTCTTTTCTTTTTTTTGTCGAGACAGCGTTTCTCTGTCGCTTTGGAGCCTGTCCTGGAACTAGCTCTTGTAGACCAGGCTGGCCTCGAACTCACAGAGATCCGCCTGCCTCTGCCTCCCAAGTATTGGGATTAAAGATGGGCACCACCACCGACCGGCAGCATATACTGCTCTTGCAGAGGACCCTAGTTCAGTTTTCAGCAACCACTTCGGGTAGCTCACAATCACTGTTACTCTAGCTTTGATCTAAAACCTCTAGTGAACATACCCACACACAGACACTGGTACACATCATAAGAATACATCTTACTCAGGCGTGGTGGTGCAGTGATGGGGAGTCAGAGGCAGGCAGATCTCTGAGTTTGAGGCTAGCCTGGTCTACAGAGCTAGTTCAAGGACAGCCAGGGCTATAGGAAGAAAACAAACAACCTTTTAATCACGGAGGGTGGTGATCCTACTGGCCAGCAACCATACCGGAAAGCCAGAGTAACTGAGTTAATACAGGGTAGCAGAGGTACAGGAATTGATAAAAGTTTGTACAGGGTAGCGAGAAAGAGGAAAATATGGTCCCTGAAATGTCCCTCATGGTCCCCACAGTAGAACTCTTTGGCACTGTCTCATTATCACAGTCCTTTGCACGTTTTCTGTTGTCCCAGGTCCCTTCTCACCTTCAAAGATTCGATCGTGGCTTGCTTGTAAACCTTTTCTCCGAGCTGTTTCTTCTGCGGGCTATTCTGGATCCTGGGCGTTCGGATGACAAATTTATCCATTGTTAGGGGGCTCCGACTACCTTCAGGTGATGGAGATGTATTCTGATCAAGAAACGAGACAAAACTTCATTAAGACTGAGATGTGTATTCCCAGAAGTGACACGAATGGATTTTCTAAAAACACTCCTGAATTATGGGGGCTCTTGGGTGGTATTTACAGGAAGTAAGATTTCCTCCCCAGAGAGGAACTCACTTTTCAAAAACTGAAACCATACAATAATAAGTTTACTTCCTGGGTTAGGTTCCTTGCTTCCAGAAGGGCACGCTAATTAAGGGAAGAGGATACAATCGCTCCACGGCAGCCCCAATACCAAAAGTTATTCTAGGACCAGCAACTATCTCCAGACCTCGGCACAACACAGCAGCAGCTCCAGAAACCACTGCTTGGTGGTCAGAGAACCACAACCAGGTCCATGAGCAAGAACCCCATCCTTCCCTTGCCCCCAGCACTCGGAAGCTTGGAAAGGGGTTATCGAATCACAGCTCGACGTGAGACCCACCGGGAAACTCAGCCTGCCTACAGCTTGGTCTCTTGACCTCTGAGACACCCCCAGTCCAGCCACGCTTCGGAGTTAATTGGTACACTTCTTGCCGCGCCCAATTCCTCGGTGGTGACTCCCGAGAACTACACTTCCCAGAACGCAATGCGAGGCTCGCGGCGGCAGTGGCTGCTGGAGGCGAATTACACGGCCCTGTGGGCCTCGCGGAGAAGGAGGCGGGCGCCTCTCCGTGCCCACAACTGAGAGGGTTGGCCGGGTCCTCATGCCCGCCCAGTCCCAGAGGCGGGCCAGGAGGCAGCAGCCTGGGCGGGCCTGGGCGGAGCCGAGGAGCTCGCAGAGTCGGAAGCGCTGGCCGGAGGGGCGGGGAAAGGGGCTGGCCCGGAAGAAGGAGAAACCCTGAAAAGAAAACAGCAACAAGCCGAACGGCTGTGACAGAGGCGGACAAGATGGCGGCACCGAAGAGGAAGCTTTGGGTCCAGGCCCAGCTGGGGCTGCCGCCGCTGCTGCTGCTGACCATGGCGCTGGCCGGAGGCTCGGGGACTGCAGCAGCCGAGGCGTTTGACTCGGTCCTGGGGGACACGGCGTCCTGTCACCGGGCCTGTCAGCTGACCTACCCCTTGCACACCTACCCTAAGGTAGGTAGGGCCCATCAATACTGGGCTTCCCTCGTCCCTAGCTGCCCATCTCTCGGCTTCCCACAGCAGTGTCAGCTCGGGGACCCTGGTGGGGAACCCTCGCTTCAGCGACTCCCCCACCTCTCGGTGTAGCTGCAGTTTTCCTCCCGGGTCTTGCCTGCACCCAGCTCCTGCTGTAATTGCCGGAAGTTTGTGCTGCAGGACTCGGCGATAGGCGGCGGGGGGGGGGCACAAAGATGAGAAAAGGGTGAGCCCTTGGGAGTCCACGGGGCCGCCAGGGAGAGTGCATCGCTGGCCGGGGTAGAATGAAGATGAAGGCGAGGTCCTGACCTACTAGCAGCGCGGGGGTGGGGAGGAAGGCGCGAGTGCACGCGTGTGCAAGATGTTGACTTCCCGTCTTCATCGCGCGCCTTTCTAGGTCGGGAGCGCTTTGTGTTCGGGAGTCGGACAGGCTGACAGTCGTCTGCGGTCTGAAGTGTGAAGTCAGCCTCGGAGTTGTGAGCCGCACTGGAAGGGAGGATTTCCTTCCTGTCTGTGTTGAGTGACTTGTGTGTGAGACGCTGCTGCAGGGGACTGGATGTCTTCGTGCGGCAGCAGTTATATTTCTGCCTTCGAAAGAGATATAAAGTAATATCAATCTTGTCACTCAGTGCAGGCAATAAGGGAATGCGTGGAATGGATCGAGAAATGCGATCGTCCTGGGGAAGACCTACGCTGTGTAGCTAGAGAGGGGCCGATTCCTACCCCTGGCCCCTCCCCGCAGCCGCTGCCTAGCCTTTAATTCTGCCTCTGTGTTTTTCAGCTCCTTCTGAATTCTGTTTACTCAACATTCTAAATTGCTTGGTGACTCTCACCACCCCTTTCCCATATATAATTAGGGCATATACCCCTCCCCACCTTGCTTTGTAAACGCTTTCGCTGATACTGGTGATTTTTTTTTTTTTAATCCTCGTTTTCCTTCATCTTCTAGGTGCTCTTTGCTTAACCATTGTGGCTATCCCTCTTTGCCTCCTTTAGCTAGAAAGTGGCCAGGATGACAGATCTAGTGACTTAATGTTCCGCATTGACAAGTGCTTTCGGGTCTTTGATATGGAAAATTGTAAATTCTGCACCTTCCCACATTTTGTTTACCTTTCATATCTAAGGGTCACCAGTTACAATTAAAACATAAAAAAACTCCACAAAATTGTAGGAGATAGGATTAACCTTAAATTTGCTGTCAGAAATTAATAAATACTTGAGAGAGCCAAAGAGCTAAGCATGGTAAAGAACACCTGTAATTGCAGACTACAGGGGACTGAGGTCAGAGGGTCATGAGTTCAAGGCCTGCCATGGGCCAGCCTTGGGGCGTGAGAAGGATTTTGACTTTCAGACTTCAGTCAGTAAACCTCACATCATTTAAAAGGCTTCTATAAGAAAGTTCATCAGTGCTGGTCATCCTAGAATTAGGCTGAGATTTATTCTATACTGTGTTAGTGTTTGGTTCCCTCTTTTAAGATATTTTCCTAGCAAAATTGTAGTGTATGTCAGGATGCTGGGAGCATAAATATGTATATGAAAGACATGTATACGTTCAGGAACCTCTGAATCTTTCTTGGATGTGTTTGTTGTTGTTTGTTTGTTTTGAGACAGGATTTCCCTGTGTGGTCCAGGTTGGTCAGTTAGTCTCAATCTTCCTGACTCAGGCTCCCCAGTGCTGCTGGGATTATAGACGTGCAGCAGCATGTCAGATGCCTTAAGTGTTGTTATAGCATTCACTACTTTCTAATAGTTGATGTGATATCAATAAGTCATGTTCACTTATTAAGGCTGGGATTTTTTGTTTGTTTGTTTTTGTTTTGAGACAGGGGTTCTCTGTGTAACAACCCTGGCAGTCCTGGAACTAGCTCTTGTAGACCAGGCTGGGCTCGATCTAACAGAGATTTGCCTGCCTCTGCCTCCCGAGTGCTGGGATTAAAGGCGTGCGCCACCACCGCCCGGCTCATTCACTACTTTCTAATAGTTGATGTGATATCAATAAGTCATGTTCACTTATTAAGGCTGGGATTTTTTGTTTGTTTGTTTTTGTTTTGAGACAGGGGTTCTCTGTGTAACAACCCTGGCAGTCTTGGAACTTGCTCTGTAGACCAGGCTGGCCTTGAACTCAGAGGTCCACCTGCCTCTCCCCCTGAGCACTGGGATTAAAGGCATGTGCCACCATGCCAGGCTATTAATGAATGCTGTTCTTGACCAGAATTCCAAACCATTGCCCCTCTGTCTGTCCTGGACTTAAATTTACTTTGTTTTTGAGACAGGATCTCCTGCAACTCATAACAGTCCTCCTGCCTTATGCTCTTGAGTTCTCGGATTATACACATATTTTGGAGTGTTTGTTTGAGACAGTGTCTTGACATATAGCCCAGGATGGCCTCCAACTAACTCCCTGTTCTCTTGCCTCCATCTCCTAAATGCCAAAACTGAGATCATAGGCTTGTCCACTGCACCCACCTCAAAACTGGTTCTCTTGCTGGGCAAGGAGGCACATACTTGGGAGGTGGAGACAAGTAGATCTCTTAGTTCAAGGCCAGCCTGGTCTATAGAATGAGTTCCAGGACAGTTGAGGCTACCCAGGAACCCTGTCTTGAAAAAAAACCAAAACCAAACAAACAAACAAAAAGGGAAATATAAAGTTAAGTTTCTTGTCCAGGGTCCTATAACTAAGAAATAGCGGAGTAGAAATTGAGTCTTCAAGTTGTCTACTGTGTGCTGCTGCCAGTTCATAATGAAGCTGAATTAAAAATACTTCTGAGTTATTTTGTATTGCAGTACAGGGAAGAAGCAGGGTGTGTTATAAAAAGGAAATGAATTCAAAATCTCCATTGCCTCTCTTGATCTGATACTGTAACTGGCAGATAGAAATCTCATTTTAATGGCTTTATAATTATTTATTGTCAGGATATAGAGTTTGTAAGTCAATATTTTAAATTAATACATTTTGCCCTTTGTTCTCAAAGATTCAGTTGTATGATGTCTGGGCTCAAATGTAAGGAACATAAGACATGTTGATAACAAAACTAATTGAGTCAGTGTGGTCAGTTCTTTACAGGATATGGGCTTCAGGACTGTGCAAGACTGTAGTCCTTTCCTGGCTCCCTGTTAACTGTTTCTACTGATCATTTGATTTCTTAGAACTGTAGGAAAACCAAATGTGTGCAGAGCCAGTGTGAAGACTGAAGCTAATCTGATGCATTTAGAACAAGGCCTACCTAGCACAACCAGTGGTAGCTATTTCTTCCCTGCTGTGCAGCCAGGTTTGTGCACATTGGCATTTGCCACACTGAGTAGAATACTTCAAACCAGGTGTGTAGCTCATGCCGGTAAGCCAGCACTTGGGAAGCTGAGGTAGGAGGATTGCTGTGAGGTTTAGGCCAGCCTGGGCTCCAGGGCGTGACCAATCACAAACAGAATAAACCAAAACCAAGGGAGAATAGTTAGCTTGACTTAGCTAAGTTAACTAAGGGTAAGAAAATGTATATAAAAGCTATTCAGGTAGCACTGTTGTTAATGGCCTAAAATCACTGAGCTGATAGTCATTATGATGGAAAGCACTCTTTCCTTATGCTTTATATTAGAAGATTACATTTTCTATAAGCTTGCTAGTCACATGGGATGCATAGAACATGAAATATTTACCATATTTGAATTTATATTCTGTAGAATACAAAATACTTGAAATAAAAATATGACTCTTGCTTTTTTTAAAAGATTATTTTTATTTTATATGTTCGGGCATTTAGCCTGCATGTCTGTCTATATACCATGTGAAAGCAGTGCTGGTAAACATCAGAAGAGGGTGTGGATCCCCTGGAGGTAGAGTTACAGGCAGTTGGGAGCTGCCATGTGGGCGTTAGGAGCTGGGCCTGGATCCTCTTGAAGAGCACCCAATGCTCCTTCACCACTGAGCCAGCCTACTCATTATGGGAGTTAATACATTGTGTTAACACAGCTCTTGGCACATTGTAGGCGTTTATTGACTATTATTAATGTTATATCTATCAGTGCAAGGTAATATGAATGTATAACCCCTCCTAGTGTGCAAGATTAATGTGAGAGTATCCTCATTCACAACCAAGAGGACACTGAGAAATCACAGAGGTTAATAGCTTCCTCAAGGTTGTACAGGGTAAGTGGTAAGGCTGAGCTTTCAGGGTTGATTCCAGACCCACTAGACTTCAGCATGCCATATGGTTTTCTGATGTTAGTTCTGGGTGACTTTTGGAGTTGGTTTAACAAAAGAAAGATTGTCTGAGCTGGGCATTTTGTCACATGTGAGCAATCTCAATACACAAGAGCTGAGTGAGACAGGGATTAAGAGTTCCAGACCAGTTTATAAAATGTCATCTGGTATAGTTCATGGTAAGAGCTCTTTTTTCTTCCTGCTTCCTGTGTGCAGTATAAGGAAATATGTGGTGCTCCAGAAACAGAATTCTTTTGCTGTTCACAAAGCCTGTAAACTGTAAATTCTGATCATATCTGAGATGTAGTTTTTAACTTACAGTAAATGCAGCTAGAACCAAGGTCACAAAATGTGCCTCCTCCAATGCTGTGTAATAAAACTGACTTCGTGTTGGGCTTGCAGCCATCTCTTCATGTGGGTTATTGTTGCTACAGTAGCTAAGTCTTCTGCCGGAAAGAAATGCACACTGTTGTATTCCATGGTTGCTAACTGAGGTGTGCATGTTTCCTCATTAGGTGCCGGCCAGTTGATACACAGTGGTTCACACAGAAAGTCACAAGGGTTTCTTCATGTACATAGTTTGTTTAAAATACTGTATACATCAAAGGAAAGAAAAGCTTGTTGGTCTCATTATTTATAGTCTCATTATGCAATTACTATTTTCTAAGCGTAAAGAACCATCCTAAGGGGGGCATCCTATTTTGATTTTTCACACATACTTCTCAATGCTTATACTTGTTATTTTCTATTTTTAAAGCATATTATTATAAAAAATAGAAAACATTATGTTAATGTTACTAATATTTATTAAGAACCTCGTGTTTCACACTCTTTGGTAAGATTAGCAGTCTCCCAGAATTATATTTGGTTTGAGACAGGGTTTCTCTTTAGTTTTTGGAGCCTGTCCTGGAACTAGCTCTTGTAGACCAGGCTGGCCTCAAACTCACAGAGATCTGCCTGCCTCTGCCTCCCAAGTACTGGGATTACCGCCCGGCTACATTGGTTTCTGTTGTTGTTGTGTGTTTGTGTTTTAACCAGAAAAAAATTTGATTCTGGTCTAGCTGATTCCAGTAACTGTTCCTGTATGTCACCCTCTTGTTCTTGTTTGGATTCTCAGTTAAAGGCAGCCAATTAAAAAATAAGATAAAAATCTTTGGTGCTGGAGGATGGCTCAGCTGTTAAGAACACCTTACTGCTCTTGCGAATGACCCACCTTCTGTTCCCTGCAAGTATGTGGCAGATCACAAACTCCTGTTAACCCTGCACACACATGGTACACATATACTGACATGGGCACGCGCGTGTGTGCATACACATACACACAAGCTTTTTTTACAAAAATCTTTTTTAAACATATAGAAATCCTTGCATATGAATATTTGTTTTTTTAAAAAATATTTATTATGTGTACAATATTCTGTCTATGTGTATCCCTGAAGGCCAGAAGAGGGCACCAGACCTCATTATAGATGGTTGTGAGCCAACATGTGGTTGCTGGGAATTTAACTCAGGACCTTTGGAAGAGCAGGCAATGCTCTTAACTGCTGAGCCATCTCTCCAGCCCCCGCATATCAATATTTGTATAAACAGATACTTCATCACCTCATCTTTGTTCTGCCATTGTTTTGCCATTCTGCCTTTGTTTTGGCATTTGCTGTTTGAAGCTGGTCCTGATACTTTTGCTAATAAGCTGATGATTGTGCATTTGGATGTAGCTGACCATGCCAAGAGTGTCCCTTGGGTAATTGCTAACTCTTTTTCTACCTTGTTCAGAGTTCTGATTGTTTGTCATTGCTATTTCTAGTTCTAATTTTCCTAAGTTTTCTAAGTTGTGGCCACAGAACATGCAAAAAGGGTGGTATTTTCAGCTGTTTGACCTTTCTCATAGTATCACTTTAAAAATAAGGAGATAGGGACTGAGTTGTTAGAGTGCTTGCCTAGCATACACAGAATCTGGGTTCTCCATCCCTAGCATCACACACACCAGGTGTAATGGCAAATGAAATCCAAGCATCAGAAAGGTAGAGACAGGAGTATTAAATATACAAGAGCAGGAACTGGAGAGATGGCTCAGCAATTCAGAACACTAGCTGCTTTTCCAGAGGACTTGGGTTCAATTCCCAGCATCCACCTGGCAGCTCACAACTGTGTAACTCTGGTTCCAGGGGAATCTAATGCCCTCTTGTGGCCTCCTGAATACTGCATGTAGGTGGTATGTACATACATTCACATACATGCAATAAAATACTTTAAAACCAAAAGTACAAGGTCATCATTCATTGTGTAGGGAGTTAGAAACTAGCCTAGTGTGTATAAGAGACCCTTTTATAACCAAATAATTCAAATTAGGAACTAAAACCATCTTTCCCTCATCCCCTTCAGTACAAAACTTAATGTATACTTTAAACCAAGCACTAGCTTTGCTTTCTTCTTGATTTTTTTTTTCTTCCAGCAGAAAAAAATCTTATGTCTTGGTAATCATCTTTGTTTTTGAACTTCCCAGGAAGAGGAGCTATATGCATGCCAGAGAGGTTGCAGGCTGTTTTCAATTTGCCAGTTTGTGGATGATGGAATTGATTTAAATCGGACCAAATTGGAATGTGAATCTGGTAAGATACTATGTTGATGACATCATCTGTGTGTAACATTGGGGCTCTCTTTGAGTTACGCTTTTTATGTATTTTTCCTAGAAAACGACAGACATCCTGTTTAAACTAGTCACCTACCATATTGTAATTATAAAATTAAAGTTTTAATAGATGCTGCTAAAAATGTCATGGGCTTTAATCCATCTATGTTGAGACAGTGTTTATTTTGTGCTATGGATAGGACTTCTTTGTTTAGCCAAGCATTCTGTTTAGACAAATGCAGAGGTAATTATCCAACTCAGAATTCACCACTGCCTTTTCATGATAGTATCATTTACCTAAACCTGTCAGTCAGTTGACACAACTCCAAGGTTTTTACTGAATCAGGCCTTAGACTCTGAAGTGTTTAATAGAGTATTCTTTATCAGTCATGCCAGTAAAAATAATCAGAGACTCTGTCACCAGTTAGTCACTATTCTTACCTTTTGGTGAAAGAGATGTGTTTGATAAAAGAAACCTACAATCAGGATACAGTGAACGTTTAACTTTGTAAAGAACTGTAATAGAATCTTGTCCGTTTTTTTGCAGTGTAGTCAGTGTAGCGGGACACAGCTCTCCCCTGACATGGCTCTCACACTGTATTCTGCGATACTGTGACCTTATTTTTATGGCTCATTCTCCTCACTGGCCATCTTTTTAAATTCGTAGTGTCACGGTCATGTAATGAGTCTTTTTCTGTTCTGCCAGCCGACTCCCAAATAATGAGATAGATAGTTCTTATTAATTTTGAAAACTCGGTCTATAGCTTAGACTTGTTCCTAACTAGATCTTATAACTTAAATTAGCCCATTTATATTAATCTATGTGCTATCACGTGGTGATATCATCTTGCACCTCTTGTTTCCTCTCCATGTCTCCTATGTACCTAGATTCCGCCTTTTTCTTTCTCTTCCCAGAATTTCCATGTATCTCTCCTGCCTCGATAGTAGCTGTTCAGCTTTTTATTACACCAACCGTAGCAATACACTTTCACACAGTGTACAAATATCCCACAACATGTTCATTTAATCTAGAACCCCTGAGAAGTGTTTTACAGGTACATATGAGAGTTGAGAAGAATAAAATTGCTGCAGTAGTGAAGTACTAAATCACAAGAAAGAAATGACCAATGGGGTAAAGGAAGTAAGTGTATCTGATAGAGCCCATTTCAGCTTTTTCTTGTCTTTTAAGCATTGAGGATCGAACCCAGAACCTAGAATATGCCAGGCCTCTGTTATGCCACTGAGCTATAGCCCAGCTCTATTTTAACCTTTAAAATTCCCTATTGTAGAACATTTTCTAGTTCCATTTTCTTAGAATTTAGAGTAATAGGCTGACTGCTTTGTTCCCCCACCCCCATCCCTTGTCATGTTGATATCTTTGTTTTTTAACTGAGCGCTCCCAAATATTTATACAAATAAATAACATACCTTATTGTTCCTCTCTTATATTAGATAGTGTTTTTTTCCATTTCAGACTTATAGAAATCCAGCTGGGCCTAGTGGCACAGGTTTGTAATCCCAATTATTTGGGGAGGCTGAGGCAAGAAGGGTCAAGGCTTCTCTGAACTATAGAGTGAGTTCAGAGCCAATCTGGGCAACTTGGGAAGACTTTGTCTCACTGAGAAATAAAAGGGAACTAGAGATGTAGCTTAGTGGTTGAATACTTACCTAGCTCATACAAGGTCTAGAAAAATCGGTAGTCGGGGCTAGGCCCTCAGCCCGGGTTGAGGGCTACAGCCAAAAAAATGATGATTTTAAACTTTCAGTAGCAACTTCAGGACACCAGTCCAGTACTTTCCACTCCACAAACTTGAGCTGTGAGGATCCTTTTTGTGAATGCGTTGTATAGCCAGAGCCCAGGGATGACGTTAATAGACTTGTACATGAGACATTGGGCTTGTAGTAGCTTATTAAAATATTTCCTGTTATTGCCCAATTTGGCAGCTCAAAGATGAAATATTTAAGTATGTCTTTATATCTTTATACCCTTACAATATGCCAGATCCGTTTTGCAGCCTTTGTCTCTTCCACCCTTCTCCTCTTTCTAAGAATTTGCCTTTTTCTCTTTCAGCGTGCACGGAAGCATATTCCCAACCTGATGAGCAATATGCTTGCCATCTTGGCTGCCAGGATCAGTTGCCATTTGCTGAATTGAGACAAGAACAAGTAAGAGACAATAATGCCTTTCCAAACTGCCTTCTCATGTGCTTTGACTTGTGTTATGTGACATGATTGTTGCCAGAGAGATCTTATTCTATTGTTAGATTGTATACTGAGTTTTTGTCCATCAAAATTATGTTTGCAGATGGAAAAGTTAATGGGAATACCTCCTTTTAAAAAAAATACTTATTGGGGGCTGGTGAGATGGCTCAGTGGTTAAGAGCATTCTTGCTCTTCCAAAGATTCTGAGTTCAATTCCCGGCAACCACATGGTGGCTCACAACCATCTGTAATGAGGTCTGGTGCCCTCTTCTGGCCTGCAGACATACATAATAATTGTATACATAATAAATATTGTATACATAATAAATAATTAAATATTTTAAAAAATACTTATTTACTTTTAAATTATGTGTGTATGCGTGTCAGAGGATATGTACATGGGTATAGTGTTTAAAGAGGCCAGAGGCAACAGATTCCCTGAAGCTGGAGTTACAGGTGATTTGAGCCACATGACATGAGTGCTAGGAATCTAACTCAGGTCCTCTGGAAGAGCAATCCATGCCCTTAACCACTGAGCTATATTTCAACCCCCTGGAATACTGTCTTAAAATACTTTTCTGCTAAAAATTATGTTTGTACCCATAATCTCATTTTTTTTCCTCACAGTCCTTGGCAAAGAGAAATTGATATTTAAGCTCCTTTTTCCATCTCCTTTGCTGCTGCCTTGAGTCAGACCAGCATCATTTGTCATCTATATTGCTCAGCTAACTTCCCAGACTATTTTTCCATTTTAACCCTTTCTAGTTTGTAGGCGGAGTATGCTCGTTTGTTCCCAGACTCTCAGACCCAAAATAATCACACAGAAACTGTATTAATTAAAACACTGCTTGGCCAATCACTTAGATTTATTGCTAGCTAGCTCTTATATCTTAAATTAACCCATTTCCATTATTTTATATTTTACCACGAGGCTCATGGTTTATTGTTAAGGTTTCTGGGCATCTGTCTCCTTCTGTAGCTACATGGTATCTCCCTGACTCTGCCTACTCTCTTTATATATTTCAGATTTCCCACCTGGCTATATTGTGCCCTGCTATAGGCCCAAAGCAGCTTCTTTATTTTTTATTTTTTTTTAAAGATTGTATTTATTATATACAGTGTTCTGCCTGCATATCCTTGCAGGCCAGATGAGGGCACCATATCTCATTACGGGTGGTTGTGAGCCACCATGTGGTTGTTGGGAATTGAACTCAAGACCTCTGGAAGAGCAGCCAATGCTCTTAACCACTGAGCCATCTCCAGCCCCAAGGAGCTTCTTTATTAACCAATGGTAATAAAACATATTCACAGCATACAGAGGGAAATCCCACATTACTAGTTTTTCCCTTATCCTGGGCCTAGATATCTTTCTTTCTAAACAGAAATCTTGTCATCCTTCTATCATATGTAATTTAGTAGTTCCAAATTACATATAGGGTTAAGTACAAATGGCCTATCATAGTTTAGCTCCCAAAAATCTCTATAATGTCATCTCTGAAAGTTCCTTACTCCTCACGAACTATATCCCAGGAAAAAGGTTTCAATTTTTATAAAAGTTTTTAACTAATGAATTTTTGAACAATAATTTTTCAGTGTTGTGCCTAGAAATATAGCCTGTTGGGTAAGAGGCTCAGGAGACAGTCTGTACATTCCTGAGAGTGTCTCTGTTTCTGTACTCACCATCTGTGAGAATGCGCTGCTGTGATTGTTGGCTTTGCCCCACTGTGCAGCCAGGGTTACTCATGCTGAAGAATTTTATATATATGCAAGGATATGTCAATGAATTTTTGTTAATATAAGCAAGTAAGGAGCCTCACTTCTTTCACCATATGGCATTCCAAATGGATTTATATCAGTAGCCCCTTTTTTGGGGTTGACTTTGGTAGGCAAGATCTCATGTAGCCCAGGTTGACCTTGAACTTGGTATATAGCTGAGGCAGACTTGAACCTCCTGATCCCCCTCAATTTTAGGATTACAGCTTGAGCTCTCACATCCAACCAAAGCAGCCTCTTGTTTGTGAACATAAAGGTTCTTTCTAATATTTTTCTTTTGTAAGTATTACATATTTTATATATTTGCGAGTATATCTATAAATAAGAACATGAGATTAGAATTTTTGAAGTTTGTGAGGTTTTAATTTTGAGAAATAGAGCAAGATTGCTCTCCATGGAATTTGTACATTTTTTTTTTTTAAATCTGGCATGATACTTTGTGTTTCTGTTCCTGTTCCCATGTGCCTAGTGAATCTCTTACTCTGGGGAAGTGTTATTTTCTTTGTAAAATCCTAACTATCCTCACCCCTGTTTACAGTAGTCTCTCTCCTTACATACACACGCTGCCCTATAGTAATCATTTTCCTATATAAATTGTTCCAATTAAACACAGAAGTGCATTGATGATTACAAAAGATATATGTAGACATGACATGCTTGTAACCTCAACTTTCAGGATGCTGTTCCTGGAGGATTGCAAGTGTGAGGTTAGCCTAGGCTACATAGCAATATCCCATCTCGAAATAAAAACAAAAACAGCGGGTCCTCTGATTCCTTTAAATTTGTAGCCTCAATAAATACTTGTTGAGTGAATTTGTGATAGGCTTCATAGCTATTACATGGAAAACTGGATCCTGGATACAGATCTCATTCTAAAAGCTGTTTTTTGCATTGCAATAGCTCTTGATGATATCTCTCCTGATGTAAGATGATCCAAAGCTATCCCTAGAGCACAGCAGTCCATATCCTGAACTTCTGCTCTGGGATCAATGTTGCTTAATAAGTTAAGTAGTCACAATTGGAGGTAGATTGAGATGATACCAGTTGGTGTTAAAATCTTGTTAACCGCACCTGTTACATGTATTAATACCATGAAATACCCCCTCAGCATTCACTGTAAGCAAGTCCCATATTTTCTGCATATATTTTTTAAAATATTTATTTATTATGTATACAATATTCTTTCTGTGTGTATGCCTGCAGGCCAGAAGAGGGCACCAGACTTCATTACAGATGGTTGTGGTTGCTGGGAATTGAACTGAGGACCTTTGGAAGGGCAGGCAATGCTCTTAACCGCTGAGCCATCTCTCCAGCCCCCTTCTGCATATATTTTTTCCTTTGATGTTTGTTAAGACATAATTTCTCCTTCTATGGGAATATTAAGGATAAGAATATTGTGATTTGTCCTTTTCAATCTATATTCAAGTCTATCTTTTGGTGATCCTTATTTAATGAAATCTTAAGAGTTTCCATGTTTGGGGGCTTGGCTCAATGCCTGTTATCCTGATAGGTAGAGGTCATAGGTTGCGTATAAAGGTATTTGGTGAATTTAAGTAGCCTGGGATGTTAAGCTTTACTATAGTTAACTTGCTTCAGCAATAGCGTTTAGTCTAGTGCAGATGATTTGTAACTGCTCATGTAATCATCTGTAATCTTTCCCAGTAAAATTTGAATAATATCCAGTATGTTGTTCTCTTTCATATACATATTATAAATTACTTATTTCTTATTACTTAAAAGTTTTGTCTTATTTGTTTGTTTAGCTCATGTCCCTGATGCCAAGAATGCATCTTCTTTTCCCTCTAACTCTGGTGAGGTCATTCTGGAGTGACGTGATGGACTCTGCACAGAGCTTCATCACCTCTTCATGGACTTTTTATCTTCAAGCTGATGATGGAAAAATCGTTATATTCCAGGTGACAACTGTGCCTCACAAATTGACCTAAATAGAGCACTACTCAAGGAACTCTTACATGAGTGTGTCAGCATAGGACTGTGTAATTGGTCACTTAAATATTTTTGTCAAATAGTGCTGCTTAATTGGCCTTCATGGAAACATTGAGCAGTGGAACACAATGTAATTACCTTTCCTTCTGTCTCTTGAAAGCCTGACCTCAAGCTCAGTGGTTCTTATTTGGTCTTCTTGGTTTTATAGTGACTAAATTTATTAAATGAAAAATCTAGATAGGAAGATAATACTTTGAACATAAATAGCAGCATATAAAACATAGACACTAAAAAAAGGCATTATGACAAGATAACATTTCTTGATTATCTTGAGAGATAATTTTTTCTTGTCTAATAATTTCCTGTGTGATGAATGTTTATAGGTGCTGACCTAATAAGTTATGTTCAGTTGTCTTAGAGTACTTATTGTTCCAGGATTCTAAGGATACCAATATTTGGGGATGCTTAATTCCCTGATATAAAATTATGTTGCATTTGCATATAACCTACAAACTCCCTCCCTGTGTAGTTATGGGTCATTTTTTTTTAAAAAGATTTATTTATTTATTATGCATACAACATTCCTTCCATGTACACCTGCACACCAGAAGGGGGCACCAGATCTCATTACAGATGGCTGTGAGCCACCATGTGGTTGCTGGGAATTGAACTCAGGACCTCTGGAGGAGCAGTCAGTGCTCTTAACCGCTGAGCCATCTCGCCAGCCCCCGTTATGGGTCATTTAACAATAAGTTTTCTTGAACTGAAGTGGCTACAATATTAATAGGTGATAATATTATTAGTGTTACTGTTGAGTATCCAGTCAGTTAACTGAAAAGTCATGTACCATATGACTGCATGTTAATTCATCCGAGTTGTTTATGATACCTAACACAGTGTGAAATCTACACAAGTAATGTTATGCTGCCTTGTTGAATAACAGGGGATACATCTGTGCATATTCAGTACAGATTTCCCCCATGATTGGTTTAATCATAGATATAAAACGCAGTGATATAGAGACTTGACTGTGTTATCTGAAATCTTTATAAGTAGTTTCACAAAGTTATATTACCCCTGCTTATTGATGAGGAAGCTGAGCATCCAGCTTCCTTAAAGTCATACTGTCAGTTACTAATATAAATAGTATTCAGCTCAAACTTGGGGCACTTTAGCTTCTAGACCCGTATTGTGGTTAATGTGTTTTATTCTTTTTTTTGTGCTATACTTCTGTTACTTTTTTTTTCTATTTAAATGTTGATACTATAGATGATGTGTTCTAGAACTTGTTACTGAAAACAACTTCTAAGGTACAAATGACTTAATTGCTTTCATTATCATTTTAGTCTAAACCAGAAATTCAGTATGCACCTCAGTTGGAGCAGGAACCTACAAACTTGAAAGAATCATCTTTAAGCAAAATGTCCTGTAAGTTTTATTCTAAATAGATGGATAAACCTCAGCTGTCAGATCTGTTGTATTGCCCCCTCTGACTTTTCTAATGTACCGAATCTGGGAATCCATCTGGGGGTTTGCAGTTCTAACAAGTTCCACGTCCTGGCAATGTTGCTCGCCTGAGGACCACTTGGAGAAGTGTTCTAAACACTGTTTCAAAGCATGCCTTGAATATGAACCAGTGTTTTGTTTTGTTTTCTCCTAAAAGATAACTGAATAGTGATACTACCTTGAAAGTATGAGTTCCCTATTCTCTTTTTATTTCTATGCTAGATGTGACTTTTAAATCATAGGAATATCAAGCATCAGACTAAAATAGTTCATCTTTGAAGTGTACTACCTTATTTTACATATTTACTGATTTTATTATTGAGTGGGAATGAGTAGATAATGCTAACATAGACTGTTATAATGAGAATAAAATAGATTCTGTTACTCAAGTCCACTTGTAATTAAACAGAAAACATCAGTATCAAAAACATTCGAGCCTGGAATGGTGATGCACACCTTTAATTCCAGCATTCAGAAGGCAGAGGCAGACAGATGGCTGTGAGTCCGAGGCCACTGTGGGCTACACAACAAACAACATTTGAAAGTAAGGCAGGAAATTCATAATATGATAGAATACCCATTTGATTTTGGGGTGCCAAAGGAATTTTAACATGTAGAATGTGTCAGATTATACTCATAAAAATTACCTATAGGTTGTACATTATCTAGAAGAAGTCAGTGAAACTAACATTTAGGATATACATTTCATATACCTGTACTTATTATTTCAGATCTGCAAATGAGAAATTCGCAAGCACACAGAAACTACCTTGAAGATGAAGAAAGTGATGGGTTTTTAAGATGCCTATCTCTGTATGTGTTTCTTAATATATACAAAAGATAAAGCCTGTTTTACGTCAGTCATCCTGTTTTTGTATTTAAAAAATTAATTAGATTTAAAAACAAATACAAATTATATATTAAATGTATATAAAAATTAATTCTAATTTTTAAATTAGAAGTATAGTAGTTAAATAGAATTTTTTCAACTTCCCTTCCAAACTTGTGTTTTTGAATGATGAGTCTGATTAGAAGGAATTGTGTGTGCTATTTTTAAAACTGACACATATTGCTGGGCAGTGGTGGTGCATGCCTTTAATCCTAGCACTTGGGAGGCAGAGACAGGTGGATCTCTGAGTTCAAGGTCAGCCTGGTCTACAAAGTGAGTTCCAGGACAGCCAGGACTGTTTCACAAAGAAACCGTCTCAAAAAAAAAAAAAAAAAAAAAAACAGTAACAACAACAAAAAGTGGGCCAGTGAAATGGCTCAGTGGTGAAAGGTACTTGGTGCCAAGCAAAATACCTAAGTTTGATTCCTGGGACCTACATGGTAGAGGGAGAGAACCAACTCCACAAATTGTCTTCAGAGTTCCACACTTATATCATCGCATGCATATGTTTGTTCCCCACAATTTAAAATATGATAAAAAATTTTAAAGATTGACACATACAAATATATGGAGTATGAAGTGCTATTTTAATACATGTATGCATCATGTAATGATCAGACAGCATAATTTAGCATGTGCATCACCTTAGACATTGGAAATCCTCTCGCAGTCATTTTGAAACAGTACATTACTGTTACCTGCAGTTACGCTGTTGTTCAGTAGGACAGAAGTCACTGTCCTCACTGTAGCTTTATCTGTAGGCCAGCCTCTTCTCTTAACCTCCTTTTCTTGCTACTTAGTAAAACCCAAACAGAACAGATAGTTTTTCACCATACAAGGGCTTTCTTGATTTGTGTTAAGAAATGTCTTTTCTAGAGAGTTAAATTAAGCTGCTCTGGGGCCTGGAGATGACTTTGTGGTAATACCAAGCGTGACAATTTAAGTTTAGTCCTGGGACCCACAAGAGAATCAGCACCTACAAGGTGTCCTCTCACCCCCACACATTATGTTAAAAATAAATAAAGTTCAACTTTAAACTATGTCTGAGTGATTAAGAATTGGATTTTTATCCACATGGACAGATAAACAGAAGAGATTGGTAAGGACTATAGGCATGTCAGCTTTGTGCTAGGAGCTCCTGAGGGAACAGGAAGAAAACAGGGAGGTAGGAGTGATGGCTACCTTATGCCTTCCCTCCAAGGAAGGACTGTCAGGCACTCTGAGTAGTGGAGAGGATTTTATCAAAGTGTGCCTGCTTCTGCTCGTAGGAGTGCCGACTAAGCCCTCCTCTCCTTACCCCACAAAAGGAAAGGAATCAAAGAAAGGCCATGCATTTTATTTTCTACTGTATTGTGTACCAAACATTTTAATTAAGTTGCAAGCCATTCTGTTTCACAGTGCATTGTTCTAGGGGATCATTTTGGTTGAGTATGACACGACAGTGAAATTTAAAATTTTTATATACACACACACACACACACACACACACACATTATGTGTGGGAAGGTAAGGGGGTATTTACAGCATGTGGTAATTGGTTCCTTCTTTCCACTGTGTAGGTTCCAGGGATCAAACTCAGCTCATCAGAGCTTGGCAGCAGTTATCCTTATCAGCTGAGCCATCACTGGCCCTAACCTAACAAGTTAAAAATATTTTTTTGAATGTCTTACTTAGAAAAAAAGCTAACTTTTAACTAGAAGTTTATTCTCTACAAGTCTCTGTGTATAAACACAAATTATTATATGTTCTACATTTGAATAAAAGAGTATCAGGAAGACTCCTGAATCCTGAAAGATAGGGTCTAGGCTGGAGAGCTTGAGCAGCAATTTATGAGGCTGGATGTAGGCAGTGGGCAGGGAGATCAGGAAGTCATGGAAATGGCTAAACATCTACATGGTCTGCTCTGCTTTGCTGTGGAGGTTGAGAAAAAAGATGCACTTAGAGATGAGCCCCAGCTTTCTGTCTCTGCTAGTTGTTGCAGTCCAGATATCCAATGTGTCCTCACCCAGAGCAGTGAGTTCTAGTCCTAGGACAGGACTGGACCCTGTGAAGGAGAGTAAATGCTTTTTCATTAAAGCAAATTATTTAAAACTTAGCATCAAAGGGGAATTACATGCTTTCAGAAAATCTGCTTCTTTTAAAGTAAACTTAAAACTGCTTTATTTATTTTTGTATGAGTGTGTATGGCACAGCACATGTGTGGAGATCAGAAGACAGTTCTCTTTCCACCAGGTAGATTCCTGGGATCAAGCTCAGCTCAGACTCGTCCAGCTCATATTCTTCTTTTGTTGGGAGCCAATGACTAGCATGCCACTCCTTAAGGTGTTGCAAAAAGTGGTTGGATCAGTGGTAATCCATAATATGGTCCTTTGGCCATGAATGAACAAGTGAGAATTAGGGACTGTTGCAGATTTTGAGACCCCTAAATGTCCTCCTACCTTAAGATTTTTTGTTTGTTTTTTGAGACAGGGTTTCTCTGTAGTTTTGGAGCCTATCTTGGAACTAGCTCTTGTAGAACAGGCTGGCCTCGAGCTCACAGAGATCTGCCTGCCCCTACCTCCTGAGTGCTGGGATTAAAGGTGTGCGCCGCCACCACCCGGCCCTTAAGATTTTTTTAATCATAAGGAAAATATAATTGTCACAAAATGCTTTATAATCCATTTACTCTACATGTTTGAAATGTTATAGGAAAACTGATTTCTTGAAGTTTGTTGTGAATTCTTTCATAAAACAAACGATCATTTCATAATTTTCCTTAACTTTTAGGCATATTTTCTTAAATGAATATCATTGCAATAACCTGCAAATTAAGAACCATTATGTTCAATTTTTAGTACACGTGCTTGCTTTGTCTAATTTAGTAACTTGAATGTTTTCTTCAGGTTTGTGGTCCAAACTTGTAATTCTAGCGAGGTAGGAGGGTTGGAGTCTGAGGTCAACCTTGTCACACACTGAGCTTGAGGCCTGGGCTACATAAAACCCATCTCAAAAGAAAATAAAAATGTCCAGACATAGGTGGTGCATGCCTTTAATCCCAGCACCCAGCACTCGAGAAGCAGAGGCAGGTGGATCTTTGTGAGTTTGAAGCCAGCTGGGTCTACAGAGCAAGTTTTCAGGAACCAGAGCTGTTACACAGAGAAATCGTGTCTCAACCTCCCTCCCCCCCCCGAAAAGTAAATAAAAATGTTCTTTACAGTAATTTGAGGGGGTTACTTTTTATTTTATGTTTTTTTTAATAGGGTCTTACTATACTATAGGATATAGACTATACTCTAGTTTGATTGTACTAGATCTAACTATGTATCCCTGGCTGACCTGGAACTCAGAAATCTGTCTTCTTCTACCTCTGGAATGCTGGTATCAAAGGTGTGTGCTACCACGCCCAGCAATTTGAGATAATTTTTATATACGTAGTAGGAAGTCTGTCTGATTTCATCATTATTAATTATTGTAAGATTTATATAGCAAGGCTACAGAAATTTTAGAAAGAGAGGAAAAAACATCAAATCATCCTAATTAACTAGCTGTAATATTTCCTAGTACTAATGTTTTGTTAATAGTGCACAGAGTTTTGTGATCCGAGTGAGCGAAGCATGTGACTAGCTGTTGCTGTTGTTTTCACAGTAACTCTGGGTGGATTTTAACCACGACTCTGGTCCTCTCGGTGATGGTGTTGCTCTGGATCTGTTGTGCAGCTGTTGCTACAGCTGTGGAGCAGTATGTTCCCCCTGAGGTAAGTCTAATTTTAACCCTTGGGTACTTGAAGACAGAGCCACATGAATAACCATTTTAAGTGCCTTGTTTAGCTAGAAAAACAAACCCTGCTAATAGAATGAGAGATTCTATGAATTTACCCAGGTGAGACTGGCACACCTGAAAACCAAAAGTTTGTATCCCAGGCATAGTGTTCCCACTCTGCATTGATATATCTGTTGATTGGCTTGAGCACAGTGCCCCTCTGCTTCTCTGAAACTGAAGAGAACGCTGGCAGCCCTCGCTAAGCTGGGCTGTAAGAGAAGACTTGCGGATTCCACTTAAAATTAGGAATTGATTGCCATGATGTTGTTTTAGAAGCTACGAAACCAGTGTTTGTTTGATTCCTAATTCCTGTGTTCTGATAACTACCCTCAAAGAGATTATGACTTGCTTCCTTTTGGTAATTAAAATTTAACTGGCCCAAGAAACAATTGTTAAGGTAAAGGATGTTTGTTTGAGGAAAAAGCTGTGATTTGCTGATTCAATTTAGTTTCCAAGAATAGCAAGCTATTTCTGTAATTAAATGTGGGATAATGTCTATTGACATCAAATCCAACTGAAGCAAGTACGAGATCTGTGTCTAAAATACCATAGGGAAAAAGCACTGAGGGAAATGAAAATGGACTCTGTAGTAAGTCATTGGCATGATACAGCAAGTAAAGGTTCCCAGAACCTAGGACAGGGTGCTGACTAGCGTCAAGATTTGCAAATTTTTTTTTGTTTTGTTTTTTTTTTTTTTTCGAGACAGGGTTTCTCTGTGGCTTTGGAGCCTGTCCTGAAACTAGCTGTTGTAGACCAGGCTGGTCTCAAACTCACAAAGATCCACCTGCCTCTGCCTCCTGAGTGCTGGGATTAAAGGCGTGCGCCACCACCGCCCAGCGCAAAATATTTTTTTTATGTCAACCCAATGTCCAGCAATATCTATTACACGATTTTCCCCTTGTTTGCTTTTTGAGTCAAGATCCAAGACTGGGATTACAAGCCAGCACTACCATCCCTAGCTTTTGTTTTTAATTTTATGTGCGCAGATGTTTTCTCTGCATGTATATATGCATACCTTGTGTGTGCAGTGTACACGAAGGCCAGAAAGAGTTTGGACCCCCTGGAATTGGGATAGACAGCTGTGCGCCACCATGTGAATGCTGGGAATCCAACCCAGGTCCTCTGGAAAAGCAGCCAGTGCCTATAACCACTGTGCCATCTCTCCAGCCCCTGTGCCTGATTCACAGAGCGGGTCTTATTTCATTTTATGTATGAGCAAGTAGCCTTAGAAAAGTCTAGGTGATGTTTCTGTGATTGTTTAGCTATGAAGGCTGGAGTGAAGTTCATGTTCAATGAACTTTTTGGTTTTGCCTTCAGCTTTTTGAGACAGGGCTGTCTTGAAACTCACCACATAGATCACATGGGCCTGGAGCTCACAGAGTTCCACCTGCCTCTGCCTTTTGAATGCTGGGGTCAAAGGTGTGACCACAGCACCTGGCATTTGCTTATATGTCTATCGTTAGCTTTTGTTCTCATCTGTCCTCTGGGTATTTGAGGTAAGAGCTTACTTGGTAGTCTTTCCTGGGCTAGGATTTACTTTGTAGTTCAGGCTGCCCTTGCTCTCATAGCAAGTCTCTGAGTGCTGGAATTACACCTGGTTTGGTAAAGTGAATAAGAGGAGCAAAATAGTAATTGCACAAAATGTAATGGAAAGCAGACACTGTGTGCTGGGATTGTCAAATAAAGCTTTTAAATAAGAGGGGCAGGGCAAGGTATCTTGACCTGAACTTTGAAGAACAGATAGTCAGATGTAGATTAGCAGAATGAAAGGTAGACAGTTTTACCCATATATAAAAAAATAAATTCACTATTGGAAGATTACTCAAGAGTTGATAAATTTCAGTAGAACCTACCTATTTTTAAAATTTTTTGCTCCATTTATGTATGTATGTAAGCATGCATGCATGTATTTGTGTGTGTGTTTGTGTGCGCACGCTAAAGTGTGTAGAGGTCAAAAGACAACTTGTCATTTTTCTCCTACCATGTAGGCCCTGGGATTCAAGTTCAGGTAGTTAGGCTTAGCAGACAGCCTGAACCCATCTATTTAGAGTGTACTGATTTCTTACTTGGTTCCCAGATGTGTATGTTTAAATACTTATTTAATATTTGTATTTGGCAGCTTAGGGATCAAATTCAGGGCTTTGCATATTCTAGTCAAATGCTCTATCACTGAATTATATTCCCAGACAGTTAGGTTTTAGCTATTTTATTTTTTCTGGTAAAGTTGAGATTCAGTATTTTGCATAGGGTTGCCTTTGTCCACTACTCCCTTTGAGCCTCTTCATGTACTCAAAATACTCAGGGCAAGAAATCAATAACCTATAGTAATAAATCCTTATTGACTTCACTCCTGTGAAGTCCTAGTCCCTTCCTTCTTAATTCATTGGAGGCAGTTTCTCTGTGTTCTGGCAGCCACTCCCAAATAACCACACAGAGACTTAATATTAATTATAAATTCTCAGCCAATTGCTTAGGTTTGTCTCCAGCTAGCTCTTACAACTTAGATTAGCCCATTTCTGTTGATCTGTGTGCTGCCCCAAGGCTTGTTCACTTCATCTATGAACTCCCCATTTTGCTCACTCTGCATCTCATGGTGTCTTCTCCTGACTCCCAAGACTCTGCCCCTTCTTCTTCCCAGTGTTCTTAGTCTGGTTCTTCTGCCTAATCATATCCTACCCAACTATAGTCCAGTCAGCTTCTTTATTAAACCAGTCACAGTGACATATTCACAAGTGTAAAGGAATATTCCGCCTTTTGTATTTGTTCTTCTTACCCTGTAAAATGAAGATACACATGGACTTTGGTCTGCCTATTGCCGAGACTAAATTGCAGTCTTTGAGTGGAATTTGCCTTGGTAAATACAACACAGCATATACTCTCTGCTCACCAAACTTAATTGCAACTCTTGAGCCCTTTCTTCTGGGTATTGTTCTAAGTGTTTTCCATGTGTTTGCTCCTTAAATCATCACTGCAACCTTGTGAGGCAGCTGCTGTTGTCATCCCTACTTTCCCCATAGGAAATGTGCAACAAATTTTGAAACTATTTCATTATCAGTAAATGGTAGAACCACAAAGGGCACTCTGCCTAACTCCAAAGCCATTGATCTTTTGTCTGGCCTGGGGTCTTAAGTCAGGCATCAGGAGCTGCTGTCCTCAGTGTCCTCTTTTACACTGGGAAAGCAGACATCTTTTGGACCAGTGCTTCATGTTTTGCCCTCCCATCCCCTCAACTGAATGGAAAGTACTTGTTGCAGTGGTCTCACACAATTCCTCCCTTTCAGATAACTGTTTTAAAGATGTATTTTGTGTATGTGTATGCCTGTATGTGTACGCACATGCATGCACGCCTATGTGAGTTTGTGTGCACCATGTATAAAGAGCCCATGAAGGCCAGAAGAGGCCATTGGATTCCCTATAATTGCAGTACTGGTGGTTGTGAGTGGGTGCATGGCTCCTGGGAATTGAACCCAGGTCCTATGGGGTAGCATCTCTGAACTGCTGAGTCATCTCTCCAGCCTCTCAGATGACTGGATCCTTTCTCATGACAGGATGTCAGTGCTATGATGGCTTTTTTTGGATTATGTAATTCTGTGGGACAGTTTCTCCATTTTTTCTTAGTTCTTTGGGGAAACACCCCACTTTTTTGCTTTCATTTTTTTGCTTTCATTTTTTTGTTTTAGTAGCTTAATTTTTAAAAAATTTACTTAAATGTATGTGTGTGCCTGCTTGTCTGTATGTGCACCATGTGTATGGAGTGCCTAAAGCAACCAGAAGAGAGTATCATATCTCCTGGTGGAGTTATGAGCTGCCTAGTCTGGGTGCTGAGATTGAACCCAAGTGCTCTGTAAGAGCTGCAATGGCTCTTAACCACTGAACCATCTCTCCAGACCCTGCTTTATTATATTTTATTAAAAGTAACAATATAAGGGGTTGTATATATTTATGAAGATCGTTTTACTAGTGTTAGAATGTATCATTTATAGTCTGTGCTCTTAGAGACATTTAAAGCAGAACATGTCATTTCTTTTGCTTGACAAGTTAGACAGCTGCAGCGAATCATTTCCTACTGAACAGGAGACTTTAGGACATAGAGGACTTGGTCACTTGAGGCATCCGTCAAAACTCCAGAATGAAAGCTCTTGATGTAACCATGTTAACTTCATTTAAACCAAAGTACATTTGCTTGTTACTTAATCATTACACCTCTAAGGATTTAAGTTAGGGTATGTGGGAAAACTTCCTTGGATTGTCTACAGGGGACCTAGTCTCATCCATAAAACATCTCCATTCTTGCCAGGTGGTGGTGGCACACACCTTTAATCCCAGCACTCAAGAGGCAGGTGGATCTCTGAGTTCATATCTAGCCTGGTCTACAGAGTTAAGATAGCCAGGGCTACACAGAGAAATCCTGTCTCGAAAAACAAAACAAAACAGCCAAAATACATGCTCCATTCTAGAAGATACAGAAAGAATTCTTTAAACCAAATATCTATAGACGAATTGTGCATGTTGCTTTTGTTTGTTTTTGTTTTCTGTATTTTAAGACTGTATCTTCCTGTGTGGACTGGCAGGCCTGAAACTTGTAAGGAGCCTCCTTTCTCTGCCTCCCAAAGCACTGGGAGTGTGCACCACCATGAGCTCTAGAGGTGGGATTGTTATTTGGAAACTTAGTTGGAAAGATTCCTGAGCACCCAAATTAATGATATGTGTTGATTTTTCTTTTGCAGAAACTGAGTATCTATGGTGACTTGGAATTTATGAATGAACAAAAGCTAAGCAGATACCCAGCTTCTTCTCTTGTGATTGTTAGGTCTCAAGCTGAAGATCACGAGGAAGCAGGGCCTCTGCCCACCAAGGTGAATCTTGCTCATTCAGAAATCTAAGCCTTTTTAAAGAAAGTGTCATCGACACAAACTTCCATTCCTCATAGAGCTTTTTAAAATGGTTTCATTGGATATAGGCCTTAAGAAATCACTATGAAATGCAAATAAAGTTACCCAACTCTGTGAAGACTTTATTTGCTGTAACTTTACTTGTATTTTTCTAGTCATTTAAGACACGGACATTGGGTTGTATTTTTATTTTACTAATATCTGTAGCTATTTTGTTAGTTGCATTGGTTTTTGGTTTTCTCCTGTCCTAGCCAAATTCTGTGAGCTGATCATTGTCCTCCCCACCTCCTGCCGTGACACTGCAGTCATCTTACTTGTAAGCTGAATGCTTAGGATGTGATGCGTCTGCCTGGAAATGGCCCCCAGACCTGTACTCTGAAATTAGCAGAAAATGTTATTTAATGACACTACATTTTCAGTTGTATTGAATTGAAATCATTAAAATTTATTTGAATAATTATGTATTGAAACATTGCATTGACTTTCTTGTTCTTCCCTCTTACCCTTTCCCAGCCCAGAGAGTTCTGTGTATCTGCTGTTCTATGACAGGTTGATGGCTGGGGTTGAAGCAAAAATGACCTTCTCAGAAGTGGCATCTGATGTGGTTTTTAAAGTGGAGGTTGGGAGGGGCCAGTTGCCTGCCACGGCATGTGTCTGGAGGTCAGGACAGCGTCTAGGAGTCAGCTCCTTCCCTGGTCAGGTTGAAGCGGGTTCTGTCCTCGTATATTTCCTGTTATACTGTGTACCCTGGGTGGGCTGGCTTGAGAGCTTCCAGCTTATTTAGCTTTTTCATGTGAACTCTAGGAACTCAAATGACAGACTCAAGTTGTCAGGCCTACAAAACTAGTGCTTTGGTTCCCTCAATAATCTCTCCTGAGATCCCATTTGATGTGGTTTTGGTACACGTTAGAGTTGAAAGAACTTTTCCAAAGGAGTTTTTTGTCTTCTTTAAAATAGCATCAAAATATTTTTAGAGAAAATGATATTTTAACAGTATGAATTATTCTCTAGTGATATAGGTTAAGTATAGATTTGACTTGGTATAATCTAATATTATTACTTTCCCTTTCCCAACAGTGATAGTTACTATTTTTTTTAGATATTTATTTTACGTCTATAGGTGTTTTGCCTGTATATATGTACACACTTGTGTGCCTGCTGCCCACAGAAGTGAGAAGAGAATATCAGATCCCTCAGGACTGGATTTACAGACAGTTGTGAGCTGTCATGTGGGTGCTGGTACTCAAACTCTGGTCCTCTTGAACAGCCAATGCTCCTAACTGCTGAGCCAGCTCTCCAGTCCCTGGTAATAGAGATTTAAAGCAAGGACAATATCAGATACTGTCATACACAAAATCTTAGTGCGGTTCTGTGTCATCACACTGGGAAGTGTTAAATACCTTTGCTAACCACTGTCCTTGATCTCAGAGCCAGGGTGGAGGCTGCAGTAATGCCACCTTTCACTAGAGTGTTCACGCTCACTCTGTGGCTGCTAATTGTCTGTCAGGTTTCTCTAAGTCAAAAGAAAATGCAGTTGACAGCTAAGCAGGTAAGACTTTGTATTTTTAAGATAGATTTGGAAGACAGAAGGCCATAGGCCAGGTCTTAACACATGAGCCTTTTGTGGGAACATTTCATATCTGAACCTGAATAAGCATGGAGAACCGTGAGAGCATGTGGAAGAATCAGTGATTCTGGGAGGAAGTGGTGGCCCAGCTTTAACCTGGAGGGAAGTGGGGAAGCTAGGAAAGATACAGAGAGCAGTGCTCCCAGCAGTGGGTACAATATGCTTAAGCTGAGAGACAAGAAGTCAGGGACTGCAGGTTGTTCATGCATGGCATAGCTCTGAGTAATAAAAGACCTCCTTAAGCCTTCATCCCGAGCGTGGTAGAGAGTCATTGCAAAGGAGCTAAACCACAGGGTGTCAGTGTCGAATGGTTCACAGAAGGACTGTGTGACAACTGTGTGGAGTAGCCTGGGGAATGGGAACAAATGCAAAGGCAGCCATATCTTAGCCTCATTGTTGGTTTGTACTGTAGACCAAACCCAAGGCCTTTCTCATTTTAGGTATCAGTTGTACCACGGAGCTCCAGGCTAGCCCTTGGTTTTCTGAAGAGGTCTCACTGTGTAGCTCAGTCTAGTTTTGAACCAGATCTTCCTGCCTTAGCCTCTGGGTGTACACCTTACTCTATACTTATTATTAAATGGCCTACAATCCAGTTCTCTTTACTTACATTGTTTAGTCTTTCTTCCCCTTAGTGTTGTTTGAAGTCTAGGACCCCCTACACCATGGTCACAATCTAAGTCAGTGGTTCTTAACCTATGGTCAAGACCCCCTTGGGAGTCAAATATCAGATATCCTGCATGTCAGATATTTACATTACGATTCTTAACAGTTACGAAGTAGCAATGAAATAATGTTATGGTTGGGGTCACCACAGCTAGAGGTCGTATTGAAGGGTTGCAGCATTAGGAAGGGTGAGAACCACTGTTCTAGGTGGTGCCAAACAAACAAAAGACTGAAGCACAGATCCCAACCATGGAACTGTTTGCTGTTGAGGTTCCAGTCTGCTTTACCAATGTCTTCGGTTCCACAGCCACAGGGCAGGTTGCCCTCAGCTGCTGAGTCCCTCCCCCAGGCTTCCAGTTGCTAAGTATCCTGTTGTCCTAATCTTTCCTTGACTATTTGTTCTACCTTAGTCTGGAGTTGAGATGTGGACTGCGATAAAGGCTGAGAGGGCTGGAGAGATGGCTCAGCCGTTAAAGGCTAGGCTCACAACCAAAAATATAAGAGTTCGGTTCCCAGCACCCACGGCTGTCTCTCCAGCCACAAAAAAAAAAAAAAAAAAAAAAAAAAAAAAAAAGGCTGAGACACTGGGAACTGTGTTGTCTTCTGTGGAAACCTGACTTGTACAATTAGTATGGCTTTTGACATTGTATAATAGTGACTTCTGGGGCACCGTTCCTACCTTACTTGAAATTCCTAATTATCAAAGCTATTTTCATGTGTTTCTCTGCTAAGAGCCCTGCCTGTGCTCTTAGTGACTGACTTATTTACAACAGGGATTTTTTTTTTTTTGCAAATGCATGCATATGTGTACTACTCGGTGTAATCCATGTGTGGGAGCCAGAGGTCAACATCAGTGTCCTCTGTTGCAGTCCATCTTAGTTTTTACCCAGGGTCTCTCACTGAAACTGGAGCACAACAATGTCTAAACTGGTGGCCGAGCCCCCAAAATCCTCCTGCTTCTTTGCTGCCTCCCCGCACTGGAATTACAGGCCTATGGTAGACACCATGCCCTACTTTTTATGTAGGTACCGGGGATCCAAACTCAGGTCCTCATCTGCTCGGTCCTCTAGAACAGGAATTCTTAACCTTTCTCTGTGCCACAGACAATTTTGGAGATCTTATGAAGACTATGGAAACCCTTCTCAGAATTATGTTTTCAATTGCATAAAACTAAATATGAAGGATTGCAAGGAAACTTAAACTTAAATGCTTATCAAAATATTTTCAAGACTTCGGTGTAGTATTGTATATGCTTTTGTTTACACAAAACATCAAAAGCATTTTTTAAAGTCATGTTTAAAACATCTACAGCAATGTGGGCTCTGCTGGTGATGGTGCTAGTCTTAAGTTAAAATCTAGTGACCATTGAATTTTTCCCTAGCCACGTTCACCTAACCTCTGGTTGTCTGAGTTTTCTTTGACATGTTAAGTAGTTGTTTCTGTTTGCTTGCTCAGTTCAGGTTGTTGGATCGACTTCTTGCTTCTGTATGTGCTTTCTGGACCTGAACTGTTCGCAGGGTTAGCAGTAATTGAGGACTTGAGTAGAAAGGAGTCAGCAACTGATTGGAAAGGAAAGATCTGAATGGAAGCTCATGGCGATGCTCCCTGTGGGTGCACCATGTCTCTCTGGAGCGCCGTGTCGCTTGAGCTCATAATGCTCGGGCGGGTGGGCTTTAACATCTGAATTAAGCAAATATCTAATTAGATAATTCACAGGAAGGTTTGTTTGTTGACACCCTTATAGCAGCCTTCCATGTGCCTCCGGAACCATAATGCTCTCCCAGCTGAACTCTTTGGCTGAGGAATCCTGACATCCCTGTAAGGAAAGCAGATGGATGGCCCTCTCCGTCTTAGTGCAGTCTCGGGGGAGATGAACTGTTGCAGTTCCAAGGTGTGGAAAGGAGCATCCTGGGGAGCAATGAATGCTGAGCTGGGGATTGGGCCACTTTTCTAGACAGCTAGATACAGCTCTCCCCGGCTCCTGGCTCCTGTAATTGGGCTGCCCATTTAGTTTAGAAGCTTCCATTGCCAAGCCCCAGCTCTCAAGAATGTCTCTGTGACTGGAAGCAGATGGAGACACTCAGAACCCAGAGGGTGGACTTACTCATTCCCACACAACTCTTGTTCTTACCCCATTCTTCCGATGCAACAACTGAGGCTTGAGGAGATTACTACCTGTCTCCTTAGTACCTTGTTAGAAGGAACACCAGGTCTGTCTGACACGAGCCAGGCACCCCCTGTCCAGTGGGTCTCTCCTGCCTTCAGCAAGCTGTGGACAGAAGCTAAGGTATGCCAGGAAAAGTAATACCAGAATGAAGAGTGCTAACAAAGGCTTCAGGAAGGGAGACAGATTTTAAAAAGGTAGAGGGAACCTGCAGAATCCCTCAAACAAGTGACCAGGCATAGGATAGCAGTGGGATTTACAGCCCATATGATCAGGGTTGGTGGCTCATGTCTGTTACTTCACCATAAGGGAACTGAGGCAGGTGGATTACTTACTATAAGTTCAAGGTGAGCCCCTCACCTCTTAAAAAAGGAACCCTCTTCTTGCCTTTGCAGGTACCAGACACACATGGTACACAGGCAAACATACATGCAGACAGAGCACTCATATACACAAATAAATAACTTTTTTAAAAGAAAGAACAAAGAGAGATGGTCATTGGTTAAGAGTACTTGCTGCTCTTGCAGAGGACGTTCAGTTCCCACTACCCATGTCAGGCATCTCATGGGGATTGCAGCTCTTTTCTGGACTCTGCACAAATGTGGCATACACACACACACACACACACACACACACACACACACAAAGTCATAAAAATGGAGGGGAGTGGTTGGCGGAATCCACAGCCAGAGCAGTAGCCATCCAGTTGCCTTAGGACTAGCAGATTCACAGAGGTTCTGAGAATATCACTTTACAGAGCTTCGAAATCATCCATCTGCTAGCTCTAGCTCTACACTGGCCTCTACCCTACCTCTGCAGCACCATGGACATCCATGTTTCTGACCTCCCCAGAGTCCAATAGCAACAGTGTAGAGGTCTTCAGCAAGTTTTCTACAAGGTCTGTGATCTGGCCCTAGGGTTCAGCCTTCATAGTTTCCTGTCCAAGGAAGAGTGGTTTCTTGGGACCAGATAACTGAGATAAGCTGCTTGCCCTGGGGTAAGGCAGGGCTTCCTATTCTACTGGCCATTTTGGACTCAACGTGCTTGAGTCACATTCCAGGCTGGCCACCATCCCATCCCAATAGTCCGCACCTCAACTATGGGAGGAAGGGACCCACCTGGGACAAGACTGCAGTCCACTGCCTCCGAGCCCCAGCTGTGGCAGAACCTGCCTTTTGTATCCTGAGTAATTGTGCTGTTGTCAAGTGATGCTATGATTATGTGTGGTGGAGCCCTTATAAATGCATGCTCCCACAAGACAGGAAGACCTATAAATCAATCAGGAAAAAAGCACTTATTAAAAGTGAGCAGCCTGCATGAACAAGCTACCCACCAGAGAAGAAAATCCTCATGACTGACTCTTTAACAGGACCAGCAGTAGAGGGTGGGGCTACCAGGATCCGGTCTGTGGACTGAAGTGATCTGAAGTGATGCAGGCCTGTGGCTTGCATTCCTGGCTCTGCCCTTTCAGAGGAGAGCCTTGCACATAATGCCTCTAGGCCTCAACTTCCTCATCTGAAAAATGGAGATGGATAGTCTCAGGATGGAGAAGACAAGATGGGTTAACTTACAGAAAGCATGCCACACAGCAGGTGTGTAAGTGCTCAGAAAACTGTAACATTGGAGTAGTGGGTGGAATAGTAAAAAAACCATCCCGTTATGTGACCTGTGACCAGACCAGCAGATGCTGGCTGGAAGACCTGGGGATGTCAAGGGCTGAGGAATGGGTTTGCCCAGTCCAAGATGTCACAGCTCCCTACAGTGGGACTGACTCTAGGGACACGTGAACACGCATATATACTGAAATAATGTGTAGGGCCCTGCTGCCCTTCCTTCAAGGGTTCCTGGTCACAGCAGAGCCCTAGACAGACAACGAACATGGCCACACCTGCACTAAAGGAGTCCAAAGAGGAAGCATTGAACAACGTGAGGAGTATTCTGATAAAAACACCAAAGCTGGTGTGATAGCCTGTTATCGCAGTCCTTGGGAGGCTGAGGCAGGAGGATTGCCATGAATTTGAAACCATCCTGGGCTATATACTAAAAAAAAAAGATTAACAGAAATAAATAAACTAAAAAAATAAGAGTAACATAAATAAACTAAAAAAAAACACAACAGAGTAACAGCAATAAATAAATACAAAGGACACTAAAAAATTGAAAGTCCATGGAAGCCAGAGACTGAAGGGCATGTATTGGTCCAGGAATGTCCTCTACTTTGACATCCTGGCAGACATTACTAATCAATCATAGACCCTGACCTCAACATCTTCTGAAATTATGTTCCACATAGCCTCTAGTTGACTATAGTTGAAAGGAAAAAAAAAAATCTAGGTAGTATCTTTTGTTTTATGCCCACCCCCTTCAGCCTGTTCCTTTTTATAGCTTATCAGCCTGGCTTACAACTGCCATTGGCCTCCCTTTGCCAACCACAGGCCAATGGAGCTAGGGATAGACAGTTGCCAGCAGCTCAGTCAATGGCTGGCAGGATGGGCTAAGGGTTCCAGTTCCTTCAGGTGAATACCTTAGAGATGCATTGTCACCAGTGTCCCTGAGCCTCAGAATCCAAGTGCTGGACCCACAGCAGTGAATGGAGCCTCCCTTTCATCTTCCCCGACTATGCACCAGCATGTCACAGGTCCTTCCCGCTGAAACACACCGTCCTCTGTTTTGTCAGAAGGCCAACTCTGAGGACCCTACACTCGAGCACCCCTGCATCTTTGTGGGTGTGAAGGGAAGGGACTTTTCCAAGGCCCTTGGGAGAACCCAGCTTAGTTTCCCAGCCCCCTGGCTCCCTGTGATCTACCTTTGCTTTAGCATTATTTCCCATTGTGAGAGAATGGCCCAGCGGGGAATCCCTGATGGGAACTCCTGGGGTGGGCCTCAGTCTTCTCTGTGGACTACCTTGCTAAGGATCTGCTCCCTGCTGGGATGGAAGACAGTCTGGAAAGCAGCTAACTCCCACCTGGCATGAGCATCCAAAAAGTTAAAAATGCATGTCTCCATACTTTTAGCAAGAATCTATTTACAAAGCCAGGCGGTGGTGGCACGCGCCTTTAATCCCAGCATTCGGGAGGCAGAGGCAGGCAGATCTTTGTGAGTTCGAGACCAGCCTGGTCTGCAAGAGCTACTTCTAGCACAGGCTCCAAAGCCACAGAGAAACCCTGTCTCAAAAAAAAAAAAAAAGAATCTATTTACATGTTAGTTTTAGTGGAAAATGAATACTCTTATGTTTATGAATGTGTGCGTGCATGTGGTGGGTAGGTGTGATTAGCGCATGTGTAGAGGTCGGGACAACTGTGGGGTCAGTTCTCTCCTTGCACCCTCACATTCATTCTGGGACTTGAATTAAGGTTAGCATTCTTGCATGGCAAGCACCTGGTCCGGGGAAGCCGTCCTGCTGGCCCTCAGAAGTGTGTACCCTTCTTATCTAGGTCACCTGATTTTGAACAGAATATCAGTGAGAAAAGGAACTTGACCAAGACTCTTGGCACTTCTACCCATGGCTTCCTATGGCTTGCAATCCTGCAGTCTGTTGATGCCAAGGTGAAAAGTGTGCTAAGGCCCGGCTCATTTTCACTCACAGTGCCACTGAGGCACCAAGCCCTCTCTCCCTTTCAGAAAAACCAGCTTCTCATCTGTGGGATGGAATGAGGATTCCAACCCCAGGGTATCACTGTCCAACCACAACCCAGGAAAAGGCTTGGTAGGAGAGGGTACCCCTACCCTTTCCTTCACCACCAGGGAGGCAGCCTCAAAGGGGAGTGTCACAGGGGAGGGAACAGCCTTGGCAAAGCCTTTTGCTGTTCCTCCCTCCCTCAAGCTGCCCTTGGTGACCAGGCAGAGGACCTACACTGAGCTTTCTTTACCCCAGTTCCTGGACATGAGTGTTGGAGCCACAAACAAGATCTTCCCCCAGGTAAAAGCTACCAGAGCCTGAACTAGGGGCCAACCTTGGGGTGGAAAGGGCTCTGGGAAGGGGGTGCCCTAGGACGTGCCCTGGGGATTCCCTCCCAGTGAGAGTCAAGAGTGCTAATAGGCAGACAGAAGCCCAGGGGTTTCGGGCATTATCATTCGGAGGACCTGCCTGAGTCCATAGAACAAAGGAGGAGCAGGTCCTGGATGGAAGTCGCCCACTGCTCAGGTGAAAACTGTGGAAACATGAAGCAGGCAGGATGAGTCTGGGCTGTGGGGAGCGGTGGTTTGCCCAGTCTGCTTCTGGTCTCTTGGGCAGGGAGATGCCGAGATCAACTCTGCTGCTGGAGGGAAAGCCCGCCCAGGAGGGGAAGGTAAGAACAGAGGTGCAAGTCAGGCTGAGTGCTGCAAGTCTGCCCCAGGAACTACCCTGAAGCTGGTACAGAAGGAGTCCAAGGCTGCTACTACTACAGTCCCCATCCCAATGTAGATGGTGATGTTGTCTGCCCCCAACTTCCTGCCCAGCCATATGGGCAGTCACTTGTTGGATAGAACTGTTCATTCCCTGCAGCTACCAGCATTTTCTGAGTGGTTCCTATGTGCCTTTTACCTTCTAGGCCACCACACTGAGTCTGTAACACAAAAGACCTCCGAGTCAACTTCTGGACCCCATGCTTGATCTGGGTGGCTCTGCTGATCTTAGTATAGAGTAGGTTAGCACCACGCAGTTGTACCCATTATGGTTCACCTATTCCTGTGTGGCCAGGACCTTCATGAGATAAGGAAGGAGTACAAACATACGGAATGTCTCCCTGGGCCCCATCTTGGCCCTCTGTTGAGCAAGGAGGAAAAGAGTAGGTGCCAAGAATGGCTCTGAAGGAGCTGCCTTGGTTGCCTGGACTCGCAGACCTTGGTTTCAGGACAGCCCTGGGTGAGTCAGGTACTAGAGGTAGCTGAAGCTAACAGAGGTTAGGTAATCGGGCCACACTAATATAGCATTGAAAAGGAGGTGGCTAAGCCTCAGGACCTTCCGTGCTCCATGCTGGTGGCTATTTCCAAGTTGTCATTCGGGGCGGCTGGCAGTAGTTGTGACTTTTCTTCCTTTGTTCAGGTGAGCAGCAGCTAAGGAATTTCTGGCTTTAAAGTGGGCATCTCCACCTGGGCAAGAGCTCTGCCTGCCGTTCCAGTCTTGCCTACAACCCCACCTTGCACACAATGTACAGTGCACAAATATTTGAGGAGCAGCCAGCTGGCTGGACAGAAGCCTCTCTTGCCCAGCTTAAACACAATCTCCCTGGTAACCCAAGTTTACCCTGTGCTTGTTGACCACAAAGAAGCCACCAACTAGGGCTGTAGGATTATAGGTTCTGATGTCCGGTGTGCTTCCTGTCGGCTTGCCGCTGTCTCCTCTACCAGCCACCCTCCTGCCTCCATCTTCACTAGCCACCCATCAGGCCTCTCCTTCCACCCCCTCTGCCTGGAAAGCATGCTTTCTCTGGGAGGTCTCTGCCCTGCCCCACCTTATAAGTTGACTGGTTCTCCTGAGGCCTCTGCATCACCGGAAGCTCCTCAGTGCCTGATCCACACTTCCCCCAGCCAGCCTGGCATGTGACAGTACAGGCTGGGGTGACTGGAAACATGAGTGGCGTGAATTAAATGACCCAAATCAGGATCCTGCCCTTGTCTTCTGTATCTCTGGTTTGCACACACACGGGACCAGGGAGAGCTATGGACTGGCTCCACCCTCCTTCCTATGATGTCTGACTCTCCAAGTATAACCGTGAAGGCAAGGAAAGCTACTCTCATGCCTTCTACAGAGCAAGGCATCCAGGAGGTCCTTGTTAAAGCTGTTTTGCTTCATTTTTGTAAACAAGAATTAGGGGACTTAAGCCAGTCATAGTGGTTCACGCCATTAATTCCTACACTTGGGAGATGAAGGCAGACAGATCTGGGTTTGCCAGCCTAGTCTACATAGTGAGTTCCAGGAAAGCCAGAGCTATATAGTGAGACTCTGTCTTACAAAAGAAAACAAAAAGGAATTAGGGTGTGGGGATATCTGCCAGCTACTCCCATTACTGCTGTTTCTACAATGCCTTGACAAGAGCTTGACACATGGTAGGTGCACAATAGCATCTGATGTTTTAGGGTAAGCCTTCAACAAACCAGCCTCCAGCAAACTACAGAAACCATCATGGTACCACTGAGGCACAGGGAAGTGAAGCGTCTCACTGTGTGGCCCAGCTAGGAACTAATGGAGCTCAAACTGGACTCCAGGTAGCATTCTGGAGGGCACTAGGACAGATTTTAGGTTGGAATTGTGGATAAGGTCTGGGTTTGGGCATCAGACAGGTATCATGCCTTAGTCCAGCACAGGGTGGTCGGGGCCTTTGTTTCTTTGAGTCCTGGTTTGTCATCCACAGAAATATAGGACTTCCTTGAAAAATAGAAATAACGGCTGTGATGAAGCTATGGTCATTCCTCTCATGGTACAGACTGGGTCCATAGATGTCTCCTGTCCTATCCCCCTGGTCACGAAGATAGACAAGGAAGGATAGGAAGGGGAGACAGCATCTGTGGAGCAGAGGCTAGCCAGTGATGGCACTTGGTGATGGTGGAGGGCAGGCAGGACCAGAGTGTCACGGAGGGCTTAGGAGTGCTTTCTCTAGCCCTAATGCTCTCTGACGAGGGGAGGCTGCCAGCAGGGCTGGGTGGGGTCCTGAGGAGCAGTCCTGGGGGGACCCCTGTGCCTCTTCACTGTCTTTCCCTCCACAGGCTGTGGCCCCTTTTGCTGCTCACGCCGTGGGGCCTGCCTCTCGGCCTTCCTGCTGCTACTGATGGCCATGCTTGCTGCCTTGCTTGTCATGGCCACCATCCTTGGACGTCCACCCCACGGACCAGGTCAGGGTGGCCAGAGGGAGGCATGGAGGCTCGGGGAGCTGGGAGCCCTAGCCCAGCCTGACTTCTCCCTGAAGTGGCTTGAGTGACCCTATAAGGTGCAAATAGATATATCTGTGCATGGGTAGACACGAGTCTAAGAGGCCTTTTGCACATCCTTGACACGCATCATTTCAAGATTTTTCCATTTATTTATTTATTTATTTATGGTTTTTCAAGACAAGGTCTCTCTGTGTAATGGCCCAGGCTGTCCTGGAACTCACTCTGTAGACCAGGCTGGCCTCGAACTTACTGACCTTGAACTCACAGAGATCTGTCTGCCTCTGCCTCCCAAGTTCTGGAATTAAAGGTGCACCCCCCCACTGCTGGCTTTTATTTTTAATTTCTAAAATTTATTTTTATGTACATGGGTGTTCTACCTGCATATATGTCTGTACACCACATGTGTGCCTGGTGCCCAGGAAGGACAGAGGACGATGTCAGGCCTCCTCGAATTGTAGTTAACAGATGGTTGTAGGCCTCCAGGTGGGTGCTGGAAATTGAACCTAGGTCCTCTGGAAGAGCAACGAGTGCTTTTAAGCACCAAGCCATCTCTCCAGCCCCCACATGCACTACTGAGAGAGCCTGACTCTCTCTTACCCCTGAGCTGGGCCGGGAGCTTCGTCAGCTCCCACAGCCCATGCACTTCCTATTCCCCTCGTCTGACCACCCTGGGTGGTGTTCTCAGCCACAGACCAGGTTGTGTCCAGAACTTTCCTGCAGTCTGACTGCAGTGGTGAACCACCCAATGCAACCCCCACCCTCAGGGAGCAGTTTAGAGAACCATATGGACTTGATCCAATAAACTCTCAAAGGCAGGCCTGCTGGGGGATCAGGAGTCTGGAACCAAGGCTCTCATCCAGTCAGTGTGGTGAGACTTGGGGTGGGAAGCACCATGGGGAGTGAGAGAGACCCGAGGTGAAAAGGGAAAGTGGAGCTTGTTCAGAAGAGGGTGTCAGGGACAGCGTCCCAGGCCTAGGGAACAGCATGGGTGGCGGTCCTGGAGTGGGAAGCTAAGGAGAAGGAAAGACAAGAAGACAGTGGATGTGAGGGGGGTGGGGTCAGGTACCCAGGACCCTTAAAGCTGCACTTGGGAGGGTGGCCACATTCCAGGAGCCGAGGGAAGGGACTGTCCCATCCTTCTCCCTTGCTTTCTGAGATATGGCTCCATAGCCAGGCAGGCCACTGTAAGGGATGACGAGGAAGGGTAAAATCACAGCATTCCACCTGACAGTGCAGAAGGAGGGGCTGTAGCCATTGGCCTGTGTGTGCAAGCGCGTGTGCATGTGTGCGAGCTTATGTGCATCAGTGCTTGGTGCATGCAGATGCCTGACTGTGTGTGTGCGCGAGTGCCCGTGGGCAGGCAGATGTGTGTGCAGGTGCCTGCCTGCTTGTTGTGCATGTGTGTATGAGTGTCCGTGTGCATGCAGATGTCTGTCTGCTTGTGTTCACGTGTGTCTATGTAAATGCCCATATGTTGTTGGGTTTGTTTGTTTTGGGGTTTTTTGGCTCTTTACTCTTTGGGGGCCCACTGTCCAGCTCCCAAATAAATACTTATTCCTTTTTTAGGTGATTTTTTCTTTCTTTTTATTTATCTATTTTAAAGAAGAAAACAAACTATCTTTTTTTCATTGTACATACCCAATCCAAGTTCCCACTCTCATTCCCTCTGCTTAACCCCCCACCACACCCCCATCCACTCCTCAGAAAAGGTAAGGCACATTGCTTTGGGAAAGGTCCAAGTCCCTCCCTATTATATCTAGGCTGAGCAAGGTATCCATCCAAAGAGAATAGGTTCCCAAAATGTCAGTACAAGCAGTAAGGATAAATCCTGGTACCAATTCCAGTAGCCCCTCAGCCTGCCACAGACATTCAACTGTCAAACACATTCAGAGGGACTAGTTTCGTCTTATGCTTGTTCCTTCCCAGTTCAGCTAATGTTGGTGAGCTCCCATCAGCTCAGGTAGACTGGTTCAGTGGGTGAACCCATCATGGTCTTGACCACTTTGCTCATATTCTCACTCCTCCTACTCTTCAACTGGACTTTGGGAGCTCGGTCCAGTGCGTGGAGACTTATTCTTACCTATGAATGCCCGGCCTTAGCTTGGCTAGCCAGCTTTTCTTAAATTATCTTATCTACCTTTTGCCTCTGGGATTTTACATTTCTCTATTCTATATTCCTTTCTTACTCCATAGCTGGCTATGTGGCTAGATGGCTGGCCCCTGGCATCCTCTCTCCTCCTTTCTTGTTCCTCCCTCTTCTTCCTCCTTCTATTAATTCTCTCTGCCTGGCAGTCACACCTATTTCTTTCTCCTGCCTAACTGTTGGCTGGTCAGCTCTTTATCAGACCAATTAGGTATTTTAGACAAGTAAAGGAACAACAGCTTCACCGAGTTAAACAAATGCAACATAAAAGAATGTAACGCGCCAGGCGGTGGTGGCACACGCCTTTAATCCCAGCACTCAGGAGGCAGAGGCAAGCGGATCTTTGTGAGTTCGAGACCAGCCTGGTCTACAAGAGCTAGTTCCAGCACAGGCTCCAAAGCCACAGAGAAACCCTGTCTCGAAAAAAAAAAAAAAAAAAGAATGTAACACATCTTTGCATCGTTAAACAAATGTTCCACAGCATAGACAATTGTGACACACCTTCAGCTAATATTCCACAGTGCCCATACGTGTACAGGTGCCTGCCTCCCTGTGTGCACATTGGTGTGCATGTCACTGTATCTGTGTGCATGTGTGTCAGTATATGTGTGCCTGTCTGTGTGTGCATCTGTTGTCTTTATGCATGTGCACAAAGGTGCAGATATGTGTCCATTGTCCTGTCTGCATCTGTGAGCGTGTGTCCCTAAGGGTGCCTCTGTGACTGGTTGAGGTAGCTCTGAGAACTAGGACATGACTCATACTGGCACAAACATTCCGACAGGCTGCTGCTTCCCCTCCCTCATTTACACGTGTGCCCAGAGGCACAGGCTATGGCTTCCGTCTCCCTAGTTTCTTCTTTAAATCTTGAGACTACCACTAGGGGTGAGTCTCTCTTCCGGTAGGGTTTAGGCATACCACTTCTCAGGAGTACTTGGAGGAACAGTAAGAATATGGAAGCTTGCAGACTCTTTACGGTATACCCAGATGCAAGGGATTGTGACATTTTGTCCCCAGTCAGCACAGACATACAATTTGCAACAAGCTAAACTGGTTCCAAGAGATCCACCATAAAGGCCATGTGAATGATGTCACACTGCCCTCAATGCTTCCTGTGTGACTAAACCAGTAAGTGAACTGCTCTGTACACTGTGTGATCCACGGTGTCTAGAACTCTCATGTTGTCCCCAACATTCCCCATATCCCTGGGCTAGGCTCTGACCTTGATTTTGTAGACAAAGGATCCAGGGGGGCTGAGTCACCTGCTCCTGCCATGATGTGGCAGTGGCAAAGTAGCAGCTTCAACTCCAGGGATGCCGTGGAGTTGAGGGCCTCCTTGCTTCCCGCCCAGGCCCTCCAGGAGCTCAAAAGGGCTCACTGGAGGACCCTGTGCAGTGTCCACCTTGCCCCTCTCAAGGCTGTCTTTATGAGGGAGGATCACCTTCACTCCAGGGCCTCTCTTGCCCCTACAGAGACCCAGTCCTGTGTGACATTGACCAACAGGACGGGCTTCTTATGCCATGACCGAAGGCATTGCATCCCAGCCCACGGGGTATGTGATGGCGTTCGCACCTGTCCCCACGGTGAGGATGAGGATGAAAGCTTGTGCCGTGAGTACCCCCTCAGTTCCATGTCCCTGTTCATCCCCCCACAGCCGCTTTAACTCTGCTTACAGCCCTGTGGAGCTTTCTCAGGCACCACCTCCACGTCCCCATGCCTAGTCAAGACCTTCTGCTGCACACTGAGGGATCTTTCATCGTCCTCTCACTCCTCAGCATCTGTGGCCATCCTTTAAGGCAGAGTTCACATGCTGCCTCTTCCTGAAAGCCTTCCCTGAGTCCTGCTGGAGGAGTCAACAGTTCTTCGTTTGGCTACTACAGACCCTTGCCTCCCTCCTTGACCCTAGTCCCACCGGCATCACATCAGCCACCTCCATCAGGCTATAACTGCCCCTGTGGCAGTCTGTCCCAGTACATGGGACAAGGGTGATCAGAATGACTTGCCGAATGAGTGAGCAAGTGAATGAATGAATCAGGAGGCCCCATGCCTTGAGTGAGGTAACCCAGACACAGAAAGCCAATTGTCACATGTACTCACTCATAGGTGGTTTTTCAACATAAAGCAAAGAAAGCCAGCCTACAAACCATAATCACAGAGAACTTAGACAACAATACGGACACTAAGAGAGACTTACATAGACCTAATATACATGGGAAAGTATAAAAAGACAAGATCTCCTGAGTAAATTGGGAGCATAGGGACATTGGGGGAGGGTTGAATGGGGGAGGGGAGAGGCAGGGAGGGGAGCAGAGAAAAATGTAGAGATCAATAAATATCAATAAAGAAAAAAAAAAAGGCCCCATGCCTTAAAACACCTGCTCTTAGGAGTGAGGAGCCTGGCTGTGTGGAATAATCATGAAAGCATGAGTGAGTGAGGAGACCCGCAGCAGGGAGAAAGCTATGAGCTGGAGGCAGGGGTTGGGACTCTAAAGAATTGTTTAGCTCAAATCCAAGAGTGGCGGTACACACTGTAATCTCACCACTTGGAAGGTGGATGCAGGAGGATCAGGAGTTCAGGTCCTAACTTGGCTACAGTACAAGTTTCAGGCCAACCTGGGCTATGCGAGGCCTTTCTCAATACAACAAAAAGGTCACCTGGTCCACATTGCAGCTCCTATCCCAAGTGCCGCTCCAGCAAGCCCAACAGAGACTACCTAGCCCCTGCTTAAATGCTTCCAGGTTGGGGCATTAGCTACATGAGGCTGTCCTGGGTCTGTGAGAATTTCAGTCTCTCTGTGCACTATCACCTGACATAGAATCTACTTTGGAACTCTGGGGCCCAGTGTAAGGAATCTGGGTTCTGCCTGCTACATCCTGATGAGACAAGGCTTCCTGGCGGGAAGGAACTTGACCCTGGGTTGAAGGTGGAGGACTAGTAGGGGTGGCAAGGAGGACTTCTGCAGTGATGGCACATGCGATGCTGAGGGTGGGGACATGCAAAAGGAGTGAGGACATACACAAGACTGAGGCTGGGGACATGCAAGGGCTAGGCAGGGAATGAAGATGCTCTCCGGGTCTCTTGCCACCTGGCAGAAGGTACACAGAGCAAGAACATTCTACTCCTTAGGCCCGACCTCCTTCCTGGAAGACCTCCTGCGCCCTTTCCAGAATGGATGGGGAGACCCTGGCTGCACTGCCTGCCTTGTTGGATACAGTGATCCATCTGCAGATGGCTGAGGTACTGTGGTCAGAGGTGAACTGTGTCTTTCCCCTCTCATCCCTCTCTAGGAGATGTGCCCCAGAGCCTCCCCAGCTTCCTCCTGGCCCACTGTGGAGACTCAGCCTCCTGGATCTACTCGGACCAGAGATGTGATGGCATTAACAACTGTGGGGACTGCTCAGATGAACTGAGCCCAGGTGGGGGTCTGGGCATGGGTGGGTGGGGCAGAGGCCGAGCGGGGCACTCCAGGTCTGCCTGCATCCTGGGAAGAGGCTTCCCACTCCTGCTTGGAATCCTCTGGATAGAGAAGCTGCATATGAGAGACCCTCCTATAGAGGGGACTTGCCTCCAGGACACTGGCTGAACACGAGGGCACAGAGGGGACTGAGCAAACACTGCCCTACCTTTTTGGATCTGAGCCTTCTGTCCTGGGCTCCTCCCAGCAACCCTGTGAGAAGGGCAGGGCAGGACTCGTGGCCCCAATTCATAGATGGGCGATCCCAAGCCTCAAGAAGGGAGAAGCACCCATAGGAAGGGGATGTGGAGCAGAGTCTGGAGCCTGCTCTAGCCCTCCTTAGAGCCTCTGCCCAGGACAGGGAGGTGCCCTAGCCCTCCTTAGAGCTTCCCCCAGGACAGGGAGGTGCCCTAGCCCTCCTTAGAGCTTCCCCCCAGGACAGGGAGGTGCTCTAGCCCTCCTTAGAGCCTCTGCCCAGGACACGGAGGTGCCCTAGCCCTCCTTAGAGCCTCT
>JAQHUG010000012.1:4905424-4930198 GCA_028555095.1 Dicrostonyx torquatus | reverse complement strand
TCCCCCTGCTTTCTTAAGATGGGGCAGGATACCCTGCCCTGTGGAAAGCCCAAGACCCTCCCCTCTCCCTCTCGGTCTAAGAAGGTGTGCATCCATTGATTCCAGTATTCTAATAAGCTAAGGATTGCTGTAAATTTGAGGCCAGCTTGGGCTACATGGGAAAGTCCAGGAAAGGCTACATAATAATACTGTATCTCAAAAAAGCAAAACAAAACAAAAGAAGGCCATCATAAATACTACCTCTTTCTAAATATCAATTAACAGAAGCAAAGTACCAAATCATAAATTCTGTAAAAATGAAAGAAATCAAAAGCCTTACCTTTAGCCCTGTTCCAGATATATCTAAGCAGTTTAGTTTTCTAAAAGAAAATAGGTATCCAATTCCAGCATCTGTGATCTCAGGGTTACCTAGATGTCAAAATAAGGCAGCATTCTGTCATAACTGTTGGTAAAACCCCCACAGTAAACCCAGGAAAAAAATATCCAGACAACAATAAGCTATAAAGTATAGTAGATGAACTCTGCAGAGCAAATTCTTACAACATGAAGAAGCCACACTAGACCCTTCACAGCTCCAATTGCCTAGGCCTTGGATGGGCAGAAGGATATATGATCAAGCAGTAATCCCAAACAATTCCAATGGAGCTGCGTGAAACAAATGAAATGGTTCGTATGCTCTGCTCATCACTATTTCACCTCTGAAGCAAAGGCATGTATTTAGTTTGAAAAGACTTCCCAGGACTTACAAAGGGGTTATCATTCCACATACTATCTTGTGTTTTCCAGAAGCTTTTCTTACATATTACTTTCTCACATCAGAGAATGCTGCTTTAGCCATTTCCTCTAGGAATGCTACACATAGTGCCAGCTATACAGCAGATGCTCAAAAAGTATTTACCAAATAGGTAACTTCCCTAGGAAGTATGCCAGGGGATTCAATAACATTACTGTACAGAGGCCAAAACCAAGGCTCAGAGAAGTCAAGTAACTTGCCCAAGGGTACAAAATCGTCATCTTCTCTTGCTTCACAGTTTCCATTAACTGGGAACCAACCTATCTTGCCACAGATGATGTTGCTGGACTCTCAAACTGCTGACTTTCTACCACTGGAGTCAATGGATCTGGCTTTTCTTTTTTTTCTTCTTTTTTTGATATAGGGTTTCTTGTGTAACCACCCTGGAACTCACTCTGTAGACCAGGTTGGCCTTGAAATCACAGAGATCCACCTGCCTCTGCCTCCTGAGTGGTGGAATTAAAGGCATGTGCTACCACTGCCCAGAGAATCTGGTTAATCTAAAATTACCACAAGAGTGGATTTATTCAGCTTCTTGTTAGATAAATACTGATGAAAAGAACCTAAATGACAGATGCCATGGATCAGTGACTCAAAGTACAACAAATATCCTTATGTGTGCACTTAAGTTGGTGATACACTGAGTGGCAAGGGAAATCTGAAAATCCTTTTACTCCCTGTAGAAAGACACTCAAGGCACTGGGCCAGGAGTCAAGAGCCCCTGGCTTCAGTCCTGTCACTAGGCCACTATGGCTCCTAGAAGGTCAGCTGCCTTTTATCAATCAATGATTATCTCAAATGAGAGGAATGATGACCCTAAAGCCATTCTCCAGACATTAATACCCCATAACTTACACGATAAATCTAACAGTGTTAGGTTCTCAAGGCCTCTTTTCATCACTCTTACTGGCGCTGTCATTTTCCGAATGCCGGCATCAGATAAGCAATTATCCTTCAAGTGGAGTTGAGTTACACTAGAGAAACAAAGTCCACAAAAAGTATCACTTTAATACTGTTTTTAGATATTTCACTTAAAAACAAAATGTTACCATCTTTAAATATTATAAAAGTCCACGCAATTCCTACTAAGCTGTTGTTCTGTTTTAACTATCCTTTCCTGCTGCTGTTGTTCTTGAACTTTTAATGTAAGTTTATTAAAATAAATTTTTTTATGTGTAACATGTTTTGCCTACATGCATGTCTGTGCACCATGTGTGTACCTGGTACCTGAGGAAGCTACAAGAGGGCATAAAATCCCCTGGAACTGGAATTATAGACAACTGTGAACCACCACGAGGGTGCTGGGAAGTGAACCCAGGTCCTCTCCAAGAGCAGCAAGTGTTCTTAACCACTGAGCCGTCTTTCCAGTCCCAAATTTTTGTTACATGTATTTATTTTTTGTGTGTGGACAATGGGAGGGATGGCTATACAATGGTGAAAGTGTGGGGGTCAGAGGACAGCTGTGGGAATTGGTTCTCTCTTCACCATAAGGGTTCTAGGAATTGAACTCAGCTCATCAGGCTTAGTGACAAGTGACTTTACCTAATGAGTCAGGTTTCCAGCCCCAATTTTTTATGTCTTGGATAAAAATACAGGAATGGACAAATACAGGACAACATTTTTCAGTCTTGATGGTTTCAATTACTACAGGTGAAATAAAGGTTATTCAGAAAAAAAAGGAACAAATCAATTATAAGAGTTATCCAATCTATATTGCTATACCAAGTAAATAGAGGTTCAAAATATTTCAGAAAAACAATTATTAAATAAACACAGGAAACTAAGTGGCATTCCTTAAGATGATTCTACTGGCTCATCCTTTTAAAAATAAAACAATTATTTAAAGTGACAGCAGGCTGGTACCTAGACAGGGCCTCATTGGTGAGATGTTCTAGAAGTTCATGCTCATCTCCAAGCTTGCAACAGGAAAGATCCAGGCGAGTCAACTCCCGGAAAGACTTGATTTCTTCAAGTTTTTCTGCAATCACCAAATACCTGTACAGTATGGAAAGCAATCCATAGCTTATCTTTATCTTTTAGAACTTCTGATTTGTGACTTTGTGGCACAGAGAACGTGCCCTCATCCCAGAGTACCATGAAATAAGCTCACATCACTGACACTGATGTGACATGAGCTGGACTAATACATACCTCAAAAGGCTTTGTGCATGATGGTGGAGTAAACATTCTAAATAAAGAGAAGTGCATGACAAAGGCAAGCCACAAGAAAAAAAAAACATCCAGTTTGTAATTAGTCAGACCTTAGTGGTAGTGCTGGGATTTCCCCTGGAAATTTCCAAACTCTTTAGTACACTCAAAATTTCAATTACTCTTTTTTTTTTTTTTTGAGGAAGGGTCTCGCTCTATAATCTAGGCTCGCCTTAAACGCAAAGTCTCCTGCCTCAATTACAGACCATGAGCCCAAGCTTTGATCTGCATATACTCAAAAATATTTCAAAAGTTATCTAGCAGATCACATTTTATCTTCCTACCAACACTTAAGTCTGAGCAACTGTCCACACCACTGGAGCTCTGTTGCCCTAACTAGCTTGAAAGTATGTGGCAGCATGATTCTCATTTAGATTCATACTAAGACAAACTATGAACATGAGTGATTTAATGACATTGGAGCACCTTGCCAAGTGGTTATCAGGAAACATCAGGGAGGCCTCTGAACAGGAAAGGAGATCAAAATGGTATTTCACAGCCTGGCTGGGCTCTGCCCTGCCTTCTAGTTGTTCATTTATTTCTAATGATGTCAGTGGGAAAAAGAAAATAAAAGGGATTAGGTGTGACAGGAACAGGAGAGAAAAGGTTTCTAAGATACTAGGGTAGCTTGACAGTGCCAAGAGCATCTATTTCTCATATATTTTCCTTTTGGAGGCCTGGAAGTTTCTACAGCAAAGAGAATGCCAGGGTTAGTGAGAGTACAGCTCTCTTACTCAGCAGGATCTTAACTGCCAAAAACTGTATGGCTACTCAGAAGGGCGAACTCTTTCCTTCCTATAGCCAACTGAAATTATCGGTAATCAAATGGACTTACTAGGTAGACAGTTTGAGGTACTGGGACCCTCTTTAAATTGAAAAGTTTAAGCTGCCAGCAACAGCTCAGCTGGGGACACAAGTAGGCATTACTTACTCAGACTACTGTGGCTGCACTGTAAATAAAGCTGTTTTCTACCTTCCAATCACAGTACTGACGTGTGTTAAGGGGGATTTAGGGGATTACTGGCAATTAAAGAAAAGAAAACACACATCGTTTGATCAATTACCAAAACATTTTCAGTAATTCTGAAATAAGGGTGAAGGACGTAACGCTGTGTAATGTGATTAAGAAACATTATGGAACTCAAGGCTAAGAACCAACATCTAGGCACAGACAGTACTAAACGTTAATCTAGGATACAAAGGCTCCAGATTCTCGTTTGCAGCTAGTATTCCAAATGACCTTCGAAGGCCCACACATTAGAAAAACAATAGAACACACACACATACATTTTAGTGTCACACACACCTGAGTTTGAATTCTTTTTACTGTTTTGTGGGGGGAGAGGCAGAGAGAGACACACAGAGATGGGGGTGGTGAGAGAATGAGAGGAGTTGGTTAGCTGTCAGGCTTGTATCATTGGGAGGTACGTGCCTTTCTTTACACAAGGAGCCTTCCTGCCAGTCCCAGTTTGTATTCTAACAGCTTTAATTACTTGCTCCATCATTTAACTCTTCTGAGCTTCAATTTTTCCACCTATAAGACTGCATCTTGCCATTCTTTCTTTTTCCAGAATTATTTTTAAATAGTGGTGGTTATAACTACATGATTAACATAGGAAGTTATTTTTAGGAAGACACACCTGCTCTCTGTGACCACCATTGGACTAAAGCACCAGGGAGGAGTCTTGTCTAGCTGTAGCACAGTTGTAAAGACACTGGCTTCTCCTTTTGGCACACAGCTTCTGGGCCTGACATAAGACCACAAACAAGTGTCTCACCTGCCTGATTCTCTTATTTTCAATTATTTTCTCCAAGTCCTTCCTCCTGGCCTGACCCCTTTGGTGTTGGTACATCCTCTGCCACAGCAGCTCTGGGATGCAAACACACCCCCACAGCTCCTGGTCTCTAAATGTTTTTCTGGGTAGTCAAAAGAGAGTTTAGGTCACAACTGAAAACTCAGTTTTGGTTTTTTGTTTGTTTGTTTTGTTTTTCGAGACAGGGTTTTGCTGTAGTTTTAGAGCCTGTCCTGGAACTAGCTCTCTTGTAGACTAGGCTGGCCTCGAACTCACAGAGATCCGCCTGCCTCTGCCTCCCGAGTGCTGGGATTAAAGGCGTGTGCCATCACCGCCCAGCTTCTGAAAACTCACTTGTACTTGAATAAAAACGTCAAGTTTGGAGTTGCTTTAACAAAACACAATTCAGAAGATTGTGTTGAAAATGTTCCCTATATTTTATTATAAACTTAATATATGTCTACAAGAGCTAGTTCCAGCGTAGGCTCCAAAGCCACAGAGAAACCCTGTCTCAAAAAAACCAAGAAAAAAAAAAACAACTTAATACATGATCATAAAGTAAATGGGGGAGAGATTAAGAAACTACAGAAAGTACAAAGAAAAATAAAACTGATTCTAATATTTCCACATAGACATTAGAAGGTTCTTTTCTTTCAACAATATACAAAAATATTTTTAAAACAAAATTTAGGGTTAAAATGGGGAAAAAATTAAGTCATCTAAATTACCTTGAATTCAGTCATTAGTACCACATGAAAAAATGACTTTTTTTTTTCCCCTAAAAAAGGAATCTGGCCAGGTGTGGTGGATTACACCTATAATCTCAGCACTTGTCAGTTTGAAGCCAGCCTGGTCTATGAAGTGAGTTTCAGGACAGCCAGGGAGGTTGCAGAGAAACCTTGTTTCAAAAACAAAAACAAAACAATGAGGTTTAGGCATCAAGTGGGCAAAGCATTTGCCATTCAGGTCTCAGGACTGAAGTAAAAATCCCTAAAGTCCAAGAAATAGTTATCTCAACAAGTTGTTTTCTAATCTCTATGTGTGTCATGGCACACAGTACATGCCATGGTATGTATGTACCTACTCTCACACACAATAGTTTTTTAAAAGTCCATTTGCAGCTGGGCATGGTGATACACACCTTTAATCCCATCACTTGGGAGGCAGAGGCAGGCGGATGGCTGAGTTCAGGACTAGTCTGGTCTACAGAGTGAGTTCCAAGACAGCCAGGGCTACACAGAGAAATCCTGTCTCAGAAAAACAAAATAATTTAACAAACAAACAAAAAAAAAAACAAAAAAAACCCTTTGCCTAAAAAAATATTTTTTAAAATCATTTGCTCCATAGCTCTCTTTGGCCTTATACTGACTCCCTAACTTGCCTTAAATTCACTGCAATCTTCCTGCCTCAGCCTCCTGAGTGGTAGAATTATAGGTGTTATTTATGCCTAGGTTCACTTTTCTCATCTATCACATTCTGAACATTTTACCACATCATTTAAATTATCTTAGAATATTATCTTAACTTCACTATCTGACTGTACCATAATATACTTAACGAATTCTCTAGCTTTCAGCTTCTTACTGCTACAAATAGTGCTACAAAAAATACTGCTATCAATTAGATTGAATAGATTTTTTTAAAAATTATTATTATTTTCTTTTTTGAGACAGAATCTTACAATGCAGTGTGGGCTGTCCTGGAACTCTCTAGACTAGGATGACCTGGAACTCAGAGAGATCTGCCTGCCTCTACCTCCTGAGTGTTAGGATTAAAGGTGTGGGCCAGATTAAAAGTTATTTTTAAAACAAGACTTCACTATGTAGCTAGCCCACGCTGGTCATGAACTCCTGGGCCTTCTACTTCAGCCTTGTGAGTGCTAGGATTGCAGTTATGTACCATCATGACTGGGTTCACAAGAGAGGCTCTTTTTTTCTGCCAAGTTTCAGCTCCTGTCTATGCTTGAAGCCCAGAAGAAGAGAAACAAGAAGTTTGACTTCTCTCACTGTAACATTTGCAATAGCCACCTTCTTGAAGCCCAAATTTCCAATGTAAGGTGGATGCTACTTTATAGGGTATTATAATACCTGTTGAAATAGGTAATGAGTAGAATTATAGGTCAAGCATGGTGGTATATGTCTGTACTCTCGGTCAGAGTAGAGGGAGAAGGACTAGCCATGAGTTTGAGGCCAACTGGATTTACACTGAGGTGCGAGCCTAGCTTCACAGTGCAACCTTGTTTCAAAAAACCGAAGCAAACAAGTAAAGTGAGCCAAGGGCTGAACAAATCATGTGACTGTTTTTAGGGCTCTCAATACATATTGCCAAACTACTTTCCAGAAATGTTACATTTATGTATTAATTTGGTACTGGAGCTATTACATTATTTATATGCTCATCAAATGTTAATTAAAGTGATATTTTCACAATCTAACCAATCAGACCTCAAAATAATAGGGACAAATAGCATTTTCAAAACCATCAGAAATATTTAGGCTGTAAGAAAAGAAACCTGGGCAAAGTAGGGGAGTAGAATACCAGTTGTAGAGCATACACTCTAAGTGAATAAAACTATGTATCTGAACATTATTCTTGTGGTGGGATTGTAAAATTTTTATATATTCCAAAATATGAAGCTTTTATGCACAATTCTATTTTTTACCCTTCTAATTTTCTACAATAGACATAAATAACTTGGAATAAAAGTGAAGAAGTGAGGCAGGGCAAGGTGGCACATGCCTATAATAGCACCTAGGAGGCTGAGGCAGGAGATTGGCTGTGTAAGGTCAACCTGAGCTAGTACAAAAGCCTACCAAGGAAGGAAAGAATGGAGTGGGGGATAAAATGTGGAATAAATTGGCTTTGTCATTTAACAAAGTTTTCCTTTCACTGGCAGCAGTCCCATGTCCTGCCACAACTGAGGCCATAGCACAGACAGAGTTTTCAGGAAATGCCTGCTTCATGCAAGTCCAAGAATCTGCTCTGCATGTTCTTTAGGCTTTGCTTTCCCCTCCCCCCTGAGACAGGGTTTCTCTGTAGTTTTTTGGAGCCTTCCTGGAACTTGCCTGGTTTAGGCTTTTTAAAGTAATATGTAACCTGACCCGGGGTGAAATCATTAACTCATGAGACAATTAAATAAAGGCTAGTTATGCTTTTCTGCATGTTTTATAAGTTTTAGCTTGTATTTTCTGGTATTTCTATCTTTTATTGTATACTTTTTGTCTGACTTCATTTTATAGGTCATATTTATTATTCATCTTAATGGTAAGATTAAGATGGTGGGTTGGAGAAATGTGTCTCAGAATATTTAACTAGCACACATACGGTCTGGGTTGGATCTTTAGAACCACATACACACACACAAATGAACTAATAGCAAGCTGCCTTTTAATCATAAAAAAGTTCAGATTGGCCGGGCAGTGGTGGCTCACGCCCTTAATCCTAGCACTCAGGAGGCAGAAGTAGGCGAGCTTGAGGCCAGCCTGGTCTACAGAGACAATTCCAGGACAGCTAGGACTGTTACACAGAGAAACCCTGCCTGGAAAAACAAACAAACAAACCCAATACTGATTATAAATGAGTTTAAAATTGTGAAGAGAGGTACACAGGTATACGAAGCATGTAGCAATCTACACTTCCAGTTTGACAAACTAGAGAGCCACAAAAAGACATGAATGTTCAAAGTATCTCTGTAGTAATCAAAAAAAGACAGTGGTTGATCTCTGAGGAAACAGGAGATGAGAGAGATATGTTTGAACTGTCTGCCAGTTTTTACTCTTTTAAAAGTAGTAGATGTTCTTAAAGTTCTCTTAAGTGATAGTGAAATAAATATTTCAAATAAATACATAAAGATACATGAGCAAAGGAAAATCAATGAAAGAAATCTGCTTTGTAAGGAGACAAGTTTGGGTGCTGGGAACTTTTCTGAGCCTTTCCAAACTTTTGGATATTTGAAATTTTTTTTTAAATATACAGACATTTTAAAAATTTATTTATTTTTATTTTATGCACATTGGTGTTTTGCCATGGATGTTTGGTACCTTGAAACGGGAATTATAGACAGTTGTGAGCTGCCATGTGGGTGTTAGGAATTGAACCTGTGTCTTCTGGAAGAATAACTACTAAGCCAACTCTCCAGCCCCGGGATGTTTGAAATTATAATCACATACTTTTTAATGTAAATTTTTAATCTAACATTCAATATTTAGTGTTCTTAAAACTGAAACAGAACAAGAATTCTGAATACTAATCTTCACATTCCCAAGGGTATACCAAGAGATATTTGGCAGGTCATATTTTGTCTTTCCTGTATTCTCTTATGACAAAAGTTGCCTCCAAGGGAGCATGATGGTACACACTTGTACTCAAGAAGCTGAGGAGGAGGACAGTTGGAGTCCAACTGTGTTTTGTTGTTGGTTTTTTTTTTTGTTTGTTTGTTTTTTCGAGACAGGGTTTCTCTGTGGCTTTGGAGCCTGGACTGGAACTAGCTCTTGTAGACCAGGCTGGTCTTGAACTCACAGAGATCCGCCTGCCTCTGCCTCCTGATTGCTGGGATTAAAGGTGTGCGCCACCACCGCCTGGCTCAGATGGGGTTTCTTTATGTGGGCCTGGCTGTCCTGGAACTCTCTCTGTAGACCAGGCTGACCTCAAATCTGCCTGCCTCTGCCTCAGCCTCCTGAGAGCTGGGAGTAAAGGCATGCGCCACCACCACCAGGCAAGCCCAACTGTTCTAGACCAGTCAATATAGCAAAACCGTACCTCAAATGGAAAAATTAAAAAAAAAAAGGAAAAGAAAAGAGAGAAAAGTTGGTTGCAAAATATTTTTATCTATTGAAAGAATTGTGGCAGCCACCTAATCCTTACAGCACACTTTCTTAAAAACAGGGAAGTGTTGTAGGAGATGAGGGAAGACAAGTGATTCCCCCCCCCCCCCAAAATGGCCTGGACTTTGAATGTTTAAGTTTGAAATTGAAAGTACTGTCTGGCCGGGTGGTGGTGGCGGCGTTGCACGCCTTTAATCCCAGCACTCGGGAGGCAGAGGCAGGCAGATCTTTGTGAGTTCGAGGCCAGCCTGATCTACAAGAGCTAGTTCCAGGACAGGCTCCAAAGCTACAGAGAAACCCTGTCTTGAAAAACCAAAAAAAAAAGTACTGTCTGATGGCAGGGTTCATAAGCCCACTAAACCCCGGGGGTTGGCAGGATAAACATATCCACTGAAGTACTCAAATATCCTAATGAGAATACCCACCTGTTTCTTAAGCACAGCGAGCAAAGCACCAGACTCCCATAGGCCTCAGTGAACTTCTGCAGAGCCCTGAGCCCTGCACCTGGCTCTGTGAATTTCTGTCTGGCTTCAGCAGCAGAAAAGAGCTTTTCAGCAATCTGCTCCGGAAAACCAATAAGGGAATCAATGTGATCAACGTTGTCGGAGATGAAGCCCAGCACCAGGCTGAAGAGGGATTTGGCAGAGTAGCGCAGATTCCCCTCGCGGGTGTATGTGAAGATGAAGTGATCAGTCCTCTCTTTCTGTGCAGTGTCTTCCCTGTTCATGCACAGCTCCACAGAGAAGCCTTTGGGAAAGAGTCTGAAAGGCCGTGGCTTCTGCAGGCTGTTCTTCACACCGTCCAGAGCCAGATTGACCATGTGGAGCTGCCCGTTTTCTCGAACATAGATGGGCCCCGGATCCACGTGGGTTTCTGAGTTGAGGTAGTAAGCCATTGCCTTGATTTCAACTGTAACAGCAAGGCACACGAAAGCAAATCCAATTAAAATGTTATCGATAACATGAATTTCACCTTAACTATGCCCACAGCTTTATGATCCTTCCACCAAGGAAAGCAAAACCCACCAGTTGCTGGGAACGGTCATTATGAGGCACCTACCTGTTTCTACCTGACGTGCCTCTCTTCACTTTTTTCACAGATTTAGTAATCTACTCACCCTTCAGAATTCTAAGCTCAAACTTCATTTCTAAAATTCACTCCGAAGTTACCAAAAATGTCAGCAAAAATTCCTTTAGAAGTAAATCCACACAGTGCAGTTTACGTTAGCAGAGCAATAGGAATATCCTAAATGTCCAACACTGGAGTGTAAGTAAAGTATATACTCCATTTCATCAACTACTATGAACACACTGAAATTCTGGAATTAAAAATGTTTACACACAGCAAGAAAGACAGAAGTAAGTAACCCCTGCTACTTTGGCACCTTCCCCACATCTCTCTGTTGTACTTGGCTCGCTGTCCTATTGATTTGCTTCTGGGCCTGTCTTTGCTGCTTTGTACACAGAGAGAAAGACCACATTTAATTCGCCCAGACTCCATAACAGGACTCTGGCACATTATAGTCCCTGGGGAGAATGTTATGGAACTAGTTTAGTTCCATAAGCCTTAAGTAAACCACAAGCAACAAGATGTTGAATTTGAATTTAAAGTAAAGACCCCCCCACCAAAAAAAAAAAAAGAATAAAGTTATCGTTCTCAAGAGTGTCAGATCTGTTCAGATTCTATTAGAGCACTCTAAGGTAGGTTAAAAAAAAACCAACAACACACACACACACAAAAAAAAAAACCAGCTGGGTGTTTCTTCAGTCATGCTGGTGACATTATGCATCCAAGAATTAACTATAATAAATACTTGTTTTCTTGAATAAATGAGATTTCAAATTACACGAGAAATGGCTTGTTAAATAAAACGAAGAGACCAGATTATTATTTCTACAAATAGAAAGAAGGGGGAAAAATGTGAATTTTAATGCAATGTAGGCCTGTCAGCGTTTTTAAAAGATTTGAAATTATCTGTCAAAGACTCTGGTTGACTTTTAGAGTGAACTCAGCTTCTGTAACAATGCCTACAACGTAGCCCTGAAGCCACTTACAAGTGTCAGCAAACAATTAAGTGTATGACAAAACTGCTGAGTCTCTGGAGATCAAACAGTGATCCGGTTTGAGGGAATCATTACTACCCATTTTTCTCCTGAGAATAATTATGTGTATAAAGTACAGCAGGAAAGAGGGCCCAGCCCAGCCCTGGAGCCTCATCCCTTCCAGCTCATCCACTAAGACCTACTCTGTGGCCCTGCCAACACTGCACGGGTCAACTGGCCACTCACTTGACCCACTGGAATTGGCTTAGTTTACTGCTTTTGGTTGTTCTGCCTGACCTAGCTATTTCCTGCTCATCATTAACATTCAGCTCAACCATCACTCACCATTCTCCTGGGAAACTTCTCCAAGCCCTGTACCAGTCCATGCCTGTCTTGTTTTCCCAGAGCTCCCAGTGTTCCCTTTTACACAACACTTAGGACTGTGTACTATGTTCACTTGTTACTGTACCCAAACGGAGTTCTTTGAAGGAAAGGCACTTGATATCTCTTACTCAGGACTAACATGGTGCTGAGTAAGCACTCAACAAGTGCTGAACTGAATGAGACCTCAAAGGGGCAGATTTAGTGCTCTGATATTGTTGCTAGGAGCCAGTGCCTCTTCCAGGCAACAGCTGCAAGCTCCTCCCCCCACTTGTCAGCCCTTCTGCAGGTGGTAGAAGCAGAGCAGATGATGGGGCTATACTGCTACTGGTACTACCAAGGGAGAAAACAAAACAACTAAAGTAAAAACCAGTTTTGTTTTGTTTTTTTAAAAAAAGCCTTGTGATAGTGCCAGCTCTAATACTCCATACTCTTCTCTTGCCAGCATTCAGGGTCTGCTGCTGAAGAGATGCCCCCTCCCACTTCTTTTAAGCGCTTCTTTCAGCAGGGGCAAGTATTTGATCCCTTCGACTTCACAGACCATAATCCTACCCAGGAGAAAAAGAAAACATCCTTTGATCTTTAAGAGTGGATCTTTAGAGGCTACTCTAAGTATCAGAAAGTAGATACTCAGCATGACCCTAAAAGGAAATTCTTTGATGCATAGACAAGAAAATGAACAAATGAGTGAATGAAGGAAAGAGAGTATTTTATCATCATCACCATTTTAGAGTGGCCTGAAACTTACTATATAGTCCACGCTGGCTTCAAACTCACAGCGATCCTTCTACCAGAGCTTTCCAAGTGCTGGGATTACAGGCATAAGCCACCATGCTTAGCCTAATGATTTAACTGTAACAGCAGAAAGGCAAATCCTATGGAAGATAATGTATCTTAGTGGACCAGCACACCAGAATTCTGACAAGCAGAAAGAGGAAAGAAAAAGACAAAACCCAGGTTCTACATACATGTACTGCTCTTACTACTCATCTCTAACAATAACCTGCCACAAACTTTGTAGTGAAGTGGAAGGAATGGATGGCAAGGATTCATGAAAAATAAAAGTCTGATTCCATCCAGCAGAGGGCACAAGTAGGTTGGGACCAGAGTGCGGATGCTAATCCCTTACTCTCTACCCCAAATCCTGACACCTTTACCTTCCAAGGATCATTTTCAAAAAAAAGGGGCAGTTATACGACTACATCATATCTTTAGACTAGTCATCAAATAGTACTCTTCTTTTAAATGACAAAAAAATTCAGTATTTCCTTAAGAATAAATCTACACCATTTGTCCAGGCAGTAATCCAAGGCTTTTCTTCGATTATACTACTTGAAGAACTACCCTTAGTTTAGGGAATCATGGTAACTATTTTTTTAACATCCTGTTTCTCCCAATAAGGCACTTCCTGAAGTTTGTAAGGTACTATAAAATGATCTAAGGATTAAATGAATGCCTGAACTTTCAACTTTAAGAACCATAAAGGGTAGAGCTTCTATACTGGTTCATGGTGGCCTATTACAAACTGACCTCTTAAGAGATAGAGCCTTTTCTTGGGGGAGGGGGTGCTCATCCAGATTGGAAAATTCAGATAATAGAATAACAATGTTCAGTGTAGCTCTCTTGTAGCTATACGTCAGATTAATAGAGTGACAGGTAGTGTGGTGGGGCTTCCGGCCACCACAGAGAAGCAGTGTTGTGACCTAGCTAACAGTCTGGTTCAGCAGTGCATCACCACAGGTGAAGCTAAAGGGAGCACAGAGCATATCATTTCTTCAAATAAATGAAACGTAACCTTAGTACGTTAAAATTTCAGTTCTCACTGGGTGGTGGTGGCGCATGCCTTTAATCCCAGGATTTGGGAGACAGAGGCAGGAGGATGTCTGTGAGTTCAAAGCCAGCCTGGTCTATAGAGTGACTTCCAGGACAGGCTCCAACAGTAAAACAGAGAAATCCTGCCTTGAAAAACAAAAGCCCAAACAAACAAACAAAAGTTCAATTCTCTACAACTTCTTTAAATAAGAGACAAGCTAAAATAATTGATAACTAAACATGATAGTTTTTAAGCCCTGAAGCCAGTTTCCAAGCAAAAAGCGTAATAATTATCCCAGTCAGGTGAACTGGGGGGAGAGAAGAAACAAGGCAACAGGATAACAGTGCTTAAACTGTGAGCTGAGCCTATGATTAATTTGAAGGGGGGAAAAAAAAACAACAACAAAATCAAAGTGAACACCCACCCAACCTTTAGTAGATCAATTAACAATCTCTTAAGAATAATAAATAGGCCAAAGTAATGACAGATGTTAATGATACCAGATGTGATTGAAAGCTACCATTTACTATGTACCTACCAGCTGGCAAGCACTGCTGGGTACAGCATAAAATGATGTCATGCAGTCACGGATTCTATGAGGTCAATATTGCCTCTTAATGGATGAAGAGGTTCAGAGAAATGGCATAACTTACTTACGGCTCACAAGTGCTGAGTGACACAGCCTGGATTCAATCACAGGGCTATATAACTCCAAAGCACAAGATCTTTCCACTTCCAGGAGGCTGTACCTCAAGAATAAAAATACGACACCCAGCCCTAAAAATGTCTTTAAAATACTCAAAAATCAGCCTCACCCTGGTCCTCACACATTGGCTCAAGCTGGGGGTTAAGAGGGCAGGGAATACATTAAAAAAGCAAAACAGTGGTCATCTGAGGAAAGAGTGGGTGGAAAGAGAACCAGGGCTGTCTTAAGGATAAGGCGTTCTCTCTGCCCGGGCAGAAATCCGCCATATCCACACACCAGGAAAACATCTGTCAACCCATGACCTTCATCTCAAGACTGCAGACACCTTTGGTTTATCTGAAAATACAGTGGCTTTTGAAACCCGAACAGCAAGTAGTTCAAAACTATTTCTAACCGACTAACCATCCACTTTCATTGTTTTGTGTCACCGCCATTATTCAACTTGCCACTACTTCTTTTTTCCTGTAACTTGCACTTCCCTACCTGCGTTCTCCCCAAGCTGCAGGGACTCAGAAACGTCCAGGCCCCTCTCTACCCAAGAGCAAGCTAATCTCTCCACATCCTGATAGTTTTACCCACTCCATAGCTTTTCATACAAAAAAAAAAAAATCAATCCCCACCCTCCTAATTCTAACCTTGTCCATTCACCACTCCCAGCTCTTCGACCCATCTTCCCCTCACATCTCAGACTCTTCCGTGCCCCTCAAAATTCGGCCCCGGACCTCCAGACTCAATCCCCACCTCCATCTGCACCCCCCGCGCCCTTTTCCAGCCCCCATCCTCCTCTCCCTCACCATTGGGGTTCCTCCAGCACCCTAGTCTCTCCGTCTCTTTCCTGGGCTTGCGTCCTCAACCTTCACAATCCCCTTTCTTCACGCCTCACCATCCCCAACTTCACGATCCCACAGCCTCAACTTGTTTCTTCCCTGCCCCCAAGTCCCCTCCCCCTATTCCAATCCTAGCTCCTTCCCTCCGTGCACGCCTCAACCCCTTTTCTTCTGCCCCTTCCCCAGCACTCCCATCCAAGCCTCTCCCCAAGTCCACCCAAGCTAAATCCGTTCCCTCTCCCGCCCAGAACCCCAATTCTCTCACACACCCTCAGACTAACCCCACACACCGCCGACCCCACCCTCAAGCCCACCTCAGACACCCCTACATCTCCATCCTCCCACCTCTCCCTCGGAGAGCTCCACCTCGTCCCTAGGGCCTTCCCCTCCCCCAGCCCCTCACACTCTGCCCGCCCCCGTCCCCATGCCCTGCCCGAGGCTCGGCGAGCGGCCCGGCCCGCGGCCGCCACCTACCTGTGCCCCTGCCCGGGGCAGCGAGCGGCAGCACCTCACTGGTGGCTCCTTCCTCCACAGCGCGGCTGACCTGGAAGCAGGCGGCTCGGCACCTAGGCCACAAAGCCCGTGAGGGTGGGACACACACAGAGGGTGGCAAGAGGGAGGGGCTGGGGGCGACCTGGCGCCGCGGGACCGCGGGACCAGCGGGGCGGGGGAGGCCTCGGCTGGGTAGGCGCGCGTGCGCGGGGCCGGCATGAGGGGCGTGGCCTGGCCTGGAGGTGGGCGGGGACTGGGGCGGGGCGGGAGTGGGATGGGACAGAGGCTCCGAGCGAGCTGGGTAGTAGCTGGGTAAGGGTGGAAGGGGCGGGGCTTGAAGGCGCGCGTGCGTGCCCGCGCGGGGGCGTGTCCCCTGAGACTTCTGCGGGGCCCCCGAGGCGTCGGGAGCCGGGTAAGGGTTGTCCCGAGGAAAGGCGCGCCAGCGAGGTGGCGCATCTGGGCGGGTCCAGTGCCGGGAGGGGGCGGGGCGGAGCTGCGCCGGGCGCGCGCCTGGGAACTCCGCCGAGGCGGGGGCGGGGCGGAGCGGGGCGGAGCCGGGAGCGGTGCGCGGGGCGGGCTTCGCGAGCCGACGGTCCCTTCGCAGAGCTACCCGAGGCCCAGGCGTGTGGGTCTGCGCTGCGCGTTGGGCGGGCACGGCAGAGGTGGGAGTATGGTGGCGGCGTGGCGGGCGGTGGGGTGCAGACGGGAAGGGAGGGTTTGTGAGGGGATGCGCAGCAGGCGACCGCGGGAGGTGCGGCGACGTTGCTAGGAGAGGGCCTGGCCTCTCTCTGTCCTGGAGACCTAGGCCCCTCCCCAAGAACCTTTTAGTGACCTGAAATGATGTTTTGACCCCTCAAAAGGAAGAAAATTTACAAATCACAGTTAATATACCTAAATGTAAGACATCATCAGCATCGTCCAAACTCAAACTGTTACAAATTATACTTAAAATCTATGTGGGTGCATTTAGGCTATTTTAAATCCTTTGGGTCTGGGGCTTGCGAAGGAGGTGAGAGGACTGTGTCTCGGCCGCCACCCCGGGGGACAGAGCATGTCCGTTTTTAAAATTTACACAAGAGTTACCAGTGGATGGTATAGGAAAGGATTTGGGGTATGCAGATTTAAGAGCACCCAGAGCTAAGGGCGCTGGCCAACAAGAAAATCAACTCAGGACTTAACCCAGAGGTTTTCTGAAAGAAGTACCAGAAATGGCCACACTGTGTACAAGAGAAGTAAACCAATGGTCCTGGTGAAAGATAAGACACCCGGCGTCCCTGATCGTAGAACACAGAAAGATGTGAACCTAAGGTCATGAACATGCCAAGCACCGGCTGTACAACTGAACTATACACCCCTATCCTTCCCCCGTTTCTTTCTGAGGGTCAGTTCTGTCATTCAGCATATAAGGTGACATCTCAGCTTTGGGCTGTCTGTAGGGTTGATAAGCATGCTTTTTATATCCTTAATTAACAAAGATGTTACATAAAATATCTTTACTTAATCTCATGGTGGAGGGCCATAGGATCTTACTCTGTAGCTGGGTTCAATTCCTAGCACTGTAAAAGATAAATTTAAAATTTAGGAAGTGTGAAACAGGATAATAATACAAATCTTCCACAAGTTCATTTTGTTTTACTAATAATTATTCTCCAAGTATAGCTATTCAAAGAGTTATAAATAATTGTTGAAAGTACTGTCATCCAGCCCGTATTTCCCTAGTTCAAAGTTTATCTTGAAAGTATCTGTTAAAATTTTCAGAACAAACATGTCCCTAATTGATAGGAACTCTAAGAAATAAAATAAAATTACTTTGGTGTAACTTGGTAGTTAATGTTATTACCTTCAATTTTACTTGTGTCTATATTTTCAGTTCTTAATAAAGAATTTTGTTTGTAATATCTAGGTCCATCAACATATATTTAGGAACTCTCCATTTCTCTCCTCTTTATAGTAAGGAATAGCAATATTCATACAATACTAGTTCTCTGGTATCAATAGTTTGAAGGCTGTGGTGAGTTTGGTCAAGAAAAATGCACATAAAAGTGTTAGAACATGACTTTCACAGTACAACCACGGCTGTCAGCACTATTGATACTGGTTTATAAGCTATAATAGAAAGTGAACTTTATACTAATCTAAAAACCGAAAATAAATGAATTAAAAGTTATCAGTAATTAATATAATGCCTACAAGATGTCTGCATTTGACACCCCAGAACCCACATAAAGGTAGAATGAGAGAACGTCTTAAAGTTGTCCTGACTTTCACAGGCACCATGAAGCTCACACCACATAAACGTCATGTATGCACACTCAGTAATAATAAATAAATTATTTAAACATATTTAAATATAAAAATTGATTCAAGAAGGTATAGAAATCCTGAGTAGAACTATCAAATTTGAAATAAAAAAATGCTGAGCTATCAAATTCGAAATAGTGAAAAGACTTCTCTAGAGCTGGTTTGGATGTTACACAGGCGCACACCTGTGATTCTAGCACTAGGCGGACTGCGGCCAGAGAATCACAGGTTTGAGGCCAGCATTGTAAACATAGTGATAACTTGTCTCAAACAAACAAACGGCAACAACAAAAACAGGCTCTATAAACACTTAACCAGGTATGGATCAAATACTGCCTTCCCATGTTTGTGTGTGTGTGTGTGTGTGTGCATGTATGTATGTATGTATGTATGTTACCAAACCTAGACAACATGTTAAGCAAGTATTTTCCCACTAAACTGCTTCTCCATCCTCTAGTAATTCCTATTTTGTATAAAATTGTTTCAATAGCTAGAGAAAGACCTTTTCAGCTCTTTATTTCCTTTGAAATATCATCTTAATCCTAAGGCTATAAAACTGATTAAATGGCAAAAAATTTAAAGTATGAAAGTAGCAAATCTTTGGATAAATACAATACTTCTTGGGCATGTAGACTTTTTTGGGGAGGAGGGGTGAGACTTGAGAATACTTAGCATTAGAAACATTTTACTTAGTTGATCACATTAATCTCTTAAGAAAAGCCATATGGGCCGGGCGTGGTACCGCACATCTTTAATCCCAGCATTTGGGAAGCATAGTCAGGCGGATCTGTGAGTTTGAGGCCAGCCCGGTCTACAGAGTGAGTTCCAGGACAACCAGAGATACTCAGAGAAACCCTGTCTTGAAACATCCCCCACCAAATGAAAGAAAGAAAGAAAAGAAAAGCAATATGGAGGTCTGGAGAGATGGCTCAGTGGTTAAGAGTACTGTCTGTTCTTCCAGAGGTCCTGAGTTCAGTTCCCAGCAACCCCATGGTGGCTCACAACCATCTGTAATGGGATCTGATGTTCTCTTTTGACATGTAGGCACACATGCAAACAGAGCACTCATACCTAAAAAATGCATAAATAGATTTTTAAAAAGCCATTTTAGTATATGTATTTGACAGAGGGCAATGCTTTTTCATATTTAAAAGAAAAAGCTTAGCAAACTAGTACAAAATTCTTACAATAATAAGATCTAATAAAGCATCAGTGAATGTGGCATTTACTGCTAAAATGTAGTAAATACCCATTGTTTGTCTAAAAATAAGAAATTTTGAGTATTTATTTATTTTGGGTTTTTTGAGACAGAGTTTCTCTGTGTTACAGTCCTGGCAGTCTTGAAACTCTCTCTATATACCAGGCTGACCTCAAATTCACAGAAATCTACCTGCCTCTGTCTCCTGAGTGCTGGGATTAAAGGCGTGTGTCACCACTGCCCGGCAATGGAATTGTTTCTTTTAAGGTTCAAAGTATTGTACCAAACAGATTTTAAATACTAAATAGAGTCTTAACCTTGCTAAATATTAAAATGCGTACCTGTCAAGCATAGTCACACAGGCCTATAATCATAGCACATAAGAGGATAGATAAATCAGGAAGACCAACATGCAAGATCAGTGTGTACTACATAGCAAGTTCAAGCCCAGCTCGGGCTGTTTAAAAAGACTGTCCAGGAAGAAAGGAAGAATAAAAACGAAGCACACCATATTATATCATTTGCTTTCAGTCTGTGCCTGTATTAAATTAGAGATGTCTCTTGAAAATATTATTTGATTGATTTTTAAATTCAGCCTAATCTAGTGTTTAATATATTAATGGTAAGTGGGGAAATAATACGTTTTGTCTTAACTCTGTGTTCTGGCCGTCTTTCAGTGTAGTCAGGTATTTTTCTGGTATTGTATTTTTATCTCCTCTGTTAGCTTTTTTCTTAGCCTGTTTTGTATTTCTGTAATAAATTACTTGAAGCTGGGTAATTTGTAAAGAAAATAAGTTTATTTAACACATCATTCTGGAGGACAGAGAACATCTGCATAGCTTGGGTGATGACCTCATAGGTGACAGCATGTAGGGGGAGAGAGAGATCACAAGGCAAGAGAAGAGGAGAGCAGGGAGGTACCAGGCTTCTTCACAGAAATGAATCTACTTCTATAAAACCCAACCTACGCTCTGAGGCTAGCATTAATAATCCCTCTAGGAGACCTATTGTGACCTGTTCACCTCCCAGTAGATTTCATCTCTTAAAGGTCCCACCACCATACAGTATATTTATTTATTTATTTATTTATTTATTTTTGTTTTGTTTTGTTTTTCGAGACAGGGTTTCTCTGTGGCTTTGGAGCCTGTCCTGGAACTAGCTCTTGTAGACCAGGCTGGTCTCGAACTCACAGAGATCCGCCTGCCTCTGCCTCCCGAGTGCTGGGATTAAAGGCGTGCGCCACCACCGCCCGGCTTATATTTATAGTAGAGACTAGAGCACAAACTTCTGGCATCTAAACCAGAGAATCCTTCTTTCTTTATTTTTTGGTTTTATCTTTATTAGTTACCATACAATCCTAGGATTATGACATGCATCCTTAACATCCTCGTGTCTGTCTGTCTCTGGTTTTTCAGTGCTGAGATCTAACCCAAGACTTTGTGCATGTGAGGCCAGTACTCTACCACTGAGCTGCATCCTCAGCCCCCTGGTCTATTTTGAATTAATATTGTATTACTCATGTTCAGTGTTAAGAACTTTACTAACATGATCTGTAAGTAGATCATGTTACCTTCTTCTTTCTTTGTATTATTTATTGCCTTTGTTTTATTTTTTTATTTTTGGGAAATGTCTTGTATAGCCCAGATTGGTGTTCAGCTTGAGGATAAACTTGAGCTTCTGACCCTCCTACCTCCACCTCCTGAGTATTTGAATTATAGGCGTATGTCACCACACCAGGCTCATATTTGCTGCTGCATCATCCCTACTTTCCATTGCTAGTACCTTTAGATCATTCAGTAGACTTGGGTTTTTTCTCTTGTTCTTGTTCTGTTTTGATGCTGCCCAGGGCAGGTACTCTATTACTAAGTCACTCTTGCAGCTCAGGTCAGTAGTCATTTTGAGAAAATTTTAAGCTATTCTCTTAACAGTGTATTTATCACCTCTCATGTGTTTCATTCTTTTTCACAGATCTAGATCTAGCCTAGAAACATTTACCATGATGGTTAGTCTTGATTGGGTTAGCAATGCCTTCATTAGTAAAGTACACCTCTAGAGGTGTGGTGTTTCCTGAGGTGTGGTGTTGTGGTTTTTGCTCTGACTGCTTTTGTTTTTTCAGATATTGACTAATGTGACCAAGTAGAGTCTTCTATGTGTTTGTTCAACTTAAAGTTCAGAATTTCTTGGAGTTGTGAGTTTATATTTTAGATTTGATGAAAATTTTAGCCATATTTTCTTCATAATTTTTTCCTACATTATTCTTTTTTCTCCTAAGATACCAATTCCAATTGTGCATATTTCAGACTAGTTTGATTTTATTTTATAGTTCTGATGCTCTGTTCATTTGTTTTTAAGTTAATTTTTTTTTTTTTTTGGTTTTTTGAGACAGGGTTTCTCTGTGGCTTTGGAGCATGCGCTGGAACTAGCTCTTGTAGACCAGGCTGGTCTTGAACTCACAGAGATCCGCCTGCCTCTGCCTCCCGAGTGCTGGGATTAAAGGCGTGCGCCACCACTGCCCGGTAAGTTAATTTTTTTTTAATTTTATGTGAATGGGTGTTTTGCTTGCATTTAGTGCCCTCAGAGGCCAGAAGTAGGCATCAGACTGTTTGGAATCAGAGTTCGGATAGTAGTTAGCTACCCCATGAGTGCTGAGAACTGAACCTGGATCCTTTACAAGAGCCACAAGTGCTGGTAACCAGTGATCCATCTCTCCAGCTCCCTTCACTTGTGTGTTGTTATTTTTTTTTTAAAGATTTATTTTTGTTTATGTCTGTGTGTTTCTGTGTGTACCCTATATGTGTGTGAGTGCTTGTGGAGATCAGAAAAGAGTGTCAGATGGAGGTAGAGATAGCTATGAGCCACGTGGGTGCTGGAAACCAAACTTGGATCCTCTGGAAGAGCAGCAAGTGCTTTAACTGCTGAGTATCTCTCTTTTTTATGTTAGGCAAGTACTTTGCCATTACATTACACCTCCACCCCATATTTATGTTCACTGATCTTTACTTTTTTCTATTTATTTATTTATTTATTGTGTGTTGGTGTGATGTGTATGCCATGGTTCACACGTGGAAGTCAGGACAACTTGCAGAGCTGATTCTTCCTTCCGCTATGTGTTCTGGGATTCAAGCCACATCAGGTGTGGCTGAAAGCGCCTTTACTGACTGAGCCATCTTGCCAGTCTCACTGATCTTTGCTTAATGCTAAATTCTATTTGATGTTAAGCCTAGCTAGCATTTTTTTAATAAAAAAAACTTTAGATAACTGTATTTTTCAATTCCTGAATTTCTGTGTTGTTTCTTTTGAGTTTTCATTTGTCTTATAAAACTCACTTTCTGTTCGTCCATTTTGTCCATGTTTTTTTCCTAAATTAACAGATTTATATATAGTTATTTTTGTATATTCTATTATAAATTAGCACATGGGTAACTCCAACACTTGAGTCATTGTAGTGATATGTTGTTTGTAATCTAACAAGTAAAGCTTGCCTGAAGATCAAAGTGCAGAGCTAAGCCACTAGTTAGCCATAGAGGCCAGGCAGTGGTGGCACACATCTTTAATCCCAGCACTCAGGAGGCAGAAGTAGACAGATCTCTGAGTTCAAGGTCACCCTAGGCAACACTAGATTGATCCGGTCTCAAGAGAAACAGAGCTCACGCAAAGGTTATTCCAGCACTTTGGATCGCGCCTTTAACTCTAGCACTAGGAGGTGGAGACAGGAGTGATATGGCTGGGTGGAGAAAGGAATATAAGGCAGAAGGAGACAGGGGCTCAAAGATGCAGTCTGAGGTTTCATAGAGATAGCATTCAATCTGAAGATTCATGGAGACAGGATCTTGCCCTTTTATTCTGAGCATTGGTAAAAGTAAGAACTTTCTAGTGGCTGGGTGCTTTGCTTCTCTGACTTTCACCCCCTTGTATCTGACTCTGAGTTTTTATTATTGAGGACAATTAGAATTTTGTGCTACATTCATCTGTTGAGCTGCTTCTAGTCTTACTTGATGCAGTATCTCAGCAGAAGGTAGAGTAAATAGATAGTCTCCCCGGGAGAGTTTACATCTTTCACACTTTTCCTTTGGGAGCTGGGGAAGAGACGAGTCAATTCTGCTGGGCTAGACCACGTCACAATTTTAAATGTTCAGCTTACTTCTGGTTTCAAATAACTAAGTAGTAAGCTTAATTTCTCCTTTATTGGGTTTGTCTCTTATGTACCCGGAAGCAAAGAAACCTTTCTTTGCTTTTCAGCTAGCACCAGCTTCCGGTGAAACTTCACAAGGGCTTGTTTCTTTGGTCTCATCTCAGGTGACCTGCATGGGGGCTGTGCTGCAGCTGTACCTAACTGTACTTAACAGTGCTGCATATGACATTGATAAACTTCACAAACATAACGAGGGGAAGAAGCCAGGCACCAACAAGCCTGAACTAAGATTCCATGTACATGAAATTTAAACAGAATTAATTCACTGGGTTAGAAATAGCACCGCTGTTCCTTGTAGGGAGGAAGGAGAGGTAGGATCAGGAAGGGGTGAGGAAGATTTCTCACACACTCTAATACTTCCTTACCCTGATGCATTTGCTTTGCAAAGCTTTGTTGAATATATGCTTATGATTTGGTCCCTTTTTTGTGCATGTTACAGTTGGGTAGGCAAATCTTGTATCAAAACCAAAACCCAAGCCATAAAGCAGCCATGGTGAAGCACATCTATAATCCTAGCAGTCAGAAGGTTGAGGCAGGAGGACTAGAGTTTAAGCTGATAGTGAGAACCGCTTTCAAAGACAAATTTAAAAAGAAAAATCAAGCATGGATTGGAAGAAGACATTTATAAAGACTCATGAAACAATTTGTATCTAGAAAATTATTTACTATTTTCTTCATTATGCATTTGTGTGTGTGCATGCACTTGCACATAAAAGTCAGAAGAAGGGATCATATTCCTTGGAACTGAACTTACAGGTAGTTGTGAGCTTTCCAATGTGAGTGCTAGGAACTGAACTCTGGTCCTTAGAACGCTCTCAAAAAAGCCCATGTGGTGGCATGTACTAGTCAGTTCAGCACTAGGGAAGAGCCGATGAGAGACCCTCAGAGAAGGTAAATGGTATTCTTGGGGTTGTCTTCTGGCACGCTCACAGGCGCGCACACAGCTGTCAGGTCACTTTGCATCAGAACAGGTAGATGAAGCAGAGGATAAGATCTGAGAGAATCTTTCCTTTTTTTTTTTAATCCTCCAATATCCTCCATAGTGGAGTTCAACAAGGTTTCTTCAGCAGAGATGGGTTTTAGTCTGAGCAGGTGGCTAGTTCAGAGTTTTGGTTTTTTTTTTTTTTGGTTTTTCGAGACAGGGTTTCTCTGCAGCTTTGGAGCCAATCCTGGGACTAGCTCTTGTAGACCAGGCAGAGATCCGA
>JAQHUG010000012.1:4839807-4875855 GCA_028555095.1 Dicrostonyx torquatus | reverse complement strand
GGGGGGTTGTTTCTTCTGTAGAGAGTTTTAACATGACACATGGAGATGCAGGTTTGGAGTTTGCCCAGATGGTTTTTGGTCTCACTTTGGCTCAATATTTCCTTGCTATGCTCCCTTTCCTATGTTTTGGAATGGTAATGTATATCCTGTGTCATTAAATGTTGGAAGTTTGTGATCTGCTTTTTGATTTTAATTTTATAGGCGATTACAGTTAAGAGATTGTCTTAAGTCTCAGAAATAACTTTGGACTTTGAAACAAGCTTGAGACTGTTAAAGACTATGGGAACTTTTGAAGTTGGACTGAACGTATTTTTGCATTACGATATGACTACAAGCATTTGGGGACCAGGGAATGCAATGTGGTGCTTTGAAAGAAAGTGACTTCCATAGGTAGTGGCACTATTAGGAGGTGTTGCCTTGTTGGAGTAGGTGTGGCCTTGTTGGAAGAAGAATGTCATTGTGGAGGCGGTCTTTGAGGTTTCATACATGCTCAAACTGTGTCTGGTGTGGCACATAGCTCACTTCCTGTTGCCTGTTGATCAAGATAGAGAACTCTCAGCTCCTTCTCCAGCATCATGCCTGCCTGCATGCTGCCATGCTTCTCACCATGATGATAATGGATTAAACCTCTGAAACTGTAAGCCAGGCACAGTGAAATGTTTTCCTTTATAAAAATTGTCATGGTCATGGTGTGTCTTCACAGCAATAGAAACCCTAAGACAGGGGATAAAAGAAATTGAGAATCCATCTGAAGGTGCCTATGGTAAGTAGGCGATTAGTAACTGATTTGGAGGGGTTTATTTACTTTGTTTGAGAAAGTCTTATCATGGAGCCCAGGCTGGCCTCAGGTTATCCTGCTTTATCCTTCATATGGCGTGCATCACACACCAGCACTATTACTTTTTAAAGAATAATTTATTTTATAGTGGCACAGGTTTATAATCCTAGTACTTGGGAGGTAGACAGGAGGATCAGAACTTTGAGAATAGCCATGGCGACCCTAGAGTTTGAGGCTTGTATGAGTGTTTGTTTGCATGTATGTAAATGTACCGTGTGTGTGTGTGTGTGTGTGTGTGTGTGTGTCTGGTGCCCAAGGAATCTAGAAGAGGGCATCACAACCACCTATAACTGGAGTTATATACGTCAGTGAGTTACCATAGGGTGCTAGAAACTGAATTCATAGTCTCTGCAAGAGCAGCAAGGATCGATTCTTAACCACTGATCCATCTCTTTTATTATTATTATCATTTATTACTATTTAAGATTTTTATTTTGAGTATGTGTGTCTGTGTGTCTGTGTGACTGTTTGTTGTGTTATCTTGGAGTACCCTTGTAGATCGAGGAGGATATCAGACTCCTAGAAGCTAGAGATACATGTGGCTGTGACCCAACTGGATGGGTGCCAGGAACAAAACTCAGGCCTTCTGTAAGAATAAGGAGTTCTCAACTACTGAGCCATTTCTCCAGCGCCCTACCCTGGGGTCCCCTTCTTCCTTGTGGTCCACTGGCCACCAGTCCATGAGGACAAAGGAGCAGAAGCAATGGCAGAGAACTTTGTATGGTCTCTGAACATGACAGAAAGAGCCTTCTGGGATATTGCTTCAGTGAGATAGCTCAACTTGATTCCAGAGTTAGGGGAGATTTAAAGGATGGGGACAGTGGCTGGGGCATCACCTCGTTTGCACTAAACAGCATGCTCCTATCATAAAGCTTCTAGTACAAGTCTCAGTTATCATCTGTGGAAGCATGAACCTATTGCAAAGCTCCTGGCACAATGTCTAATTACCATATGGGCAGCAGGAGGACAATTTCTGCAAGGAATTGCATCAAGGGTCATACCAGAGGTAAGTCAGGCATCCGGGCTGGGAAGTCTCCAAACAAGGTGAGGTAGAGAATGGGGCACCTTCCACCGATGGGAGGGAGTTCTCCATGTTGCCAAGCTCAGAGAGAGCTGCCAGGCCATGGGAGACTGCAACCTCTGACCAACAGGGTCTCCTAGCCCTACTCCCTTTTTGAGATACAGTATTACTATATAACCCTGGATGGTCTGGAACTCTTTATGTAGACCAAGCTGGTCTTGAACTCACAGAGATCCACTCTGCCTCTTCGGTGCTGAGATTAAAGGTGTGCAGCACCGTACCTGGCCTAATTCTTTTGAAAGTAAAGCAGCGAAGCATCATGGTACATGCCTTTATTCCCAGCTCTTGGGAGGTAGAGACAGAAGGATCAGTTTGAGGGTAGCTGTGGCTACCTTAGAGTTGGGGGCCAGCCTGAGATAAGTGAAACACTGTCTCAATGAAATTAAATAAACCAAGTACATGTAAGCATAAAATGGTCTGACATAGTTATACACACCTTCGGTTCCTACTTGGAGTCTGAGGATTGTGAATTCACAGTTAATCTGGATTCTATAACTAGATCCTGTCTCACCTAAATGAATAAATAAAGGCAACATTAAAATGTTTAATGTGTAGCCCCGAGTCAGAGTCAAGGAGAAGCTGTTCGTACGCTGGTGTGTTTCTCATGTGCATTCTCTCATCACCTTTAAAGGTGCTTTGTTGTGATATGAACAGTTATATTCCTCCAGCAACATCTCACAAGGCGATACACACATCTGACACGGGCCACGTGTGAGTGTTCTTCCTCTAGAACGGAACCCCTCCAGCTTACGTTAGTTTAGCTGATGAAATGACATGTGGGGTATCGCAAAAGATAGATCAGGCCAACACAAGTCAGAAAAGATGTACAGATCACACCAAAACCACTCAAAATAGACAGATTTTAATTGTTGTTACCTCGTTGCCTCTTACATTTTTAAAAATCAAGTCACAGCTGTGTATACTTTACACTGTGACCATCATAAGCAAATATGAAAAGAAGCAGTCACAACAGGTGGACCCATGGATGCCCATCAGTCCAATGTCATCTAACACGAAGGACCAGTAAGAGACATGTGAGTCAGTGAGACAGAGTGTCAACAGGGCCTGCACAACAGCTGGTGCCCATGGTTCAGTTTGGTGAAAGTTATGAAGCTTCTGGTCAGCACCAGGGAACCAGAGGAGAACTAGATATGTGTTACCATGGAAACACCTACCACTAACGATACCAACTGATTTCAATTTTTTGGCCAAACAAGGGTTTCTATTGTCTTTGGTTCCCACTTTCTCTCTCATTAACAAGTAGAAATATATCCTCTGCTTGGTACCAAAAAAAAAATACACACAAACAGAACTGTTCTGCATTTGAAATGATTGATTCTTGGAGTGACAGATTTGGTCAGATGGATTGGCTAAATGTCAAGGACGCCTCGTGGGAGCTCTTGACACCATTAGAAGAGTCACTACCCCAGAAGTCTGCCAGTGGCGCTTGAGTGCCCTGCTACTGGAGGATGCTACATACTGCACTGGTCTCCACTGTGGGAAAACCACGGAGCTGAGCATTGACTTTTGCCAACTGCTCAGTATTGCTTTATTTTTTGGTTGTAACGATTTGTGTTGGTTGTCTGCTGTGACCTGCATTGCCTCCCTGGGAGTTATTTGTTTAGATCAGAAAAATCTGAGCTGGTAGTTCAGCTGGGAACACAGGTCAAAGATAAAAGACACCTGGACTGGGGTGGGGGAGTACCACACTTGGGGAGCCCTGTTGGTTCCCTAGAGCTGAGGCATGTGTCCAGATGAAGTGCAAAGCTTTTCCAGGACAGCGCGGACTTCCTCTGGATTGTAGTTCCAAGGGCCAGGTTTACCCTGCAAGAGAGACAAATCAGGTGTTATCGATCCCACCCTACAGTGTCATGCCTGCCGCTTGGCTGAGAGATCTGGGCTAATGATGTCTATGAAGTTGTCATTGTGGGGTAAATGCAACCTTGAGGTAGGTCATGCCCCTCAGGGAAATGGTGGAGAGTGTCACCAACATTAGCCTGAAGACTGGGCAGGGAATTAGAAGGGAGGCCAGAGGCAAAACGACAGAGGTTTAGGAGAAGGGGCCAAAACCATAAGTTCTTGCAACATCAACCTTCACATTGAGTTCTTTCCATTCTGCAGAACCGCCTCTGACTCCACAGACCCTCTACCCTCACTAGTCCTCTTCATCCTGATTGGGGCAACTACGGTACTTTCTGTCTTTGGTCCCCAATCCTTCTCTCTCTCTCCACAGACACCAGTGATCTTTTTAAAGTACAGATCTGATCAGATCATGCCTGTCCTGTTCAAAACCTTCTTGTGACTCCTTTTGGCCTTTGGAGGAAGACGAAATTCTCTGGTCGTCTAAATGTTTAAATCCCTCCCGCCTCACACCTTACCCACCTGCTTCCAATATTCTCAACAAACTTTCCTCCTCATGATGGCTGGCCTGAATCCTTGCAGCTCAAGGCCCAAGCAGGCCAGATCCTCGGAAAAGCCTGTCCTTCTCCCACAAGCTGGAACCCTGAAGTCTGAGAGACAGGTCAATCCTGACACCCACGCTCTTTCATCTCCATGTTACCCTCAAGAGCTTCGGTGTTCTAACAGGAGCATCGAATTGCCATGGATTCAGGAACTTGGCTCATAAAGTAAAATATTTACTCATCAACAGAAAAGCTTCATTGACCCCTGCTCTGGATCTTAGAGCACTCAGCTCAACGTCAGCACCTCCTCTATCTCTCCCCCCCTCTCTATATGGAAGGGGGGATATGCACTCCAGAGCAGAGCAAATACTCATGGAGTCCAAAGGAAGGTGTGAGAACCCCTGAAGCTGGAGTTACCGGAGGTTGTGAGCTGCCTGGCGTAGGAGCTGGGAACTGAACTCAGGTCCCCTGGAAGAGCAGAACAAGCTCTTAACAGCTGAGCCATCTTTCCAGCTATAACCTTGTTTTTTGAGACACGGTTTCTCACTGGTCTGGGACTTACCAATTCGATTAGACTCTATGGCCACAGAGTCCCAGGGAGCTGCCAGTCTTCAGTCTTGGCAACTCAGTAACAATATCTGTGTGAGATTGTCAGTCCAGGGCAGTGTCCATCTGCCTGTTTCTAATCCCTAGCATGGGGATTGCAAGTGCATGCCACTGGGCTCAGCTTTTTCACACGGGATCTGGGTACCAAATTCAAGGCCCCGTCCTTGTGTGGCAAGCTCTTTAATGGAAGACCCATATTTCCATTGCAACTGCTCTTGTTTGGATCTTTCTTAGCCTTTAGAGTATGGATCCCTTTGACGTAAGTCAGGGGTCATTTTAAGTGCATTCTATATTTCTTGTACATGCACAGGACTGAGCCCAGGGTAGGGACTCGGTGCCCAGTTTACCTTAATAGTGGCATTAAAAGATGAAGTTTCAGGGAGAAGGGAAGATGGGTCTTCTACTATGACCCTTGCACCCTGGGGCTCCATCTGTAGGTTGTTCTTTGTTTTACCAGCAGACTGTAGAGGCAGCCTGTCACCTATGCGACTAGGCATTCCTAGTCTGTTCTCAAGGTTTGAAATCCCCTCAGAACTAAACATTTTAGCTTTTACCCTCTGGGTAGGCCAATTGTGCCTGATGGGCATGGCTATGATTACCTCTTTACCCTAGCCAGGCAGAGACCTTAAAGGGGAAACTGTGGTTAGGAAACTGATGCTAGGAAGCTGGCCTGACTCGGTTTCCAAGTCATGTTCCTACTTCATTTCTAGCTTCTAGTCACCAGGTCCTTCTTGGCAATGATAGCTCCAGAGCCTTCCTCTTCTGCTTGCCTGGAGTAGGAGTGTTCTTCTGTATTTCTGTGCTTTGATTGGTTAAATAAAGAGGATGCCTGGCCTGTAAGATAGGACACAGCCCTTAGGTGGGTGGAGTAGACAGAATGGAAGGTGGTGAGAGAGAAAGGAAGTGAGAGAGTCGCCATGATCCTCTGCCCGAGATGGACGTACCTTAGAATCATCCGTAAGCCACCACCTTGTGGTGACATACAGACTTCTATAATGGGTTAGTTTAGATGTGAGAGCTAGCCAAGAAAAGGCTAATGATAATGGGCCAGGCAGAATTTAAATGAATTCAGTTTGTGTGTAATTTGTGTATTCCAGGTATAGCCATGCGGACATGTGGCCGGGAGCCGGGTGGGACACAGCCCGCTGCTCCCGCCTATTACAACACTTGCCTGGTGACCGTGGGCAAGTTAGCCCTTCTCTGAACACCATGTATAAAATAGAAACATTTTCCTACTCATCTTAAAGCCAAAGGCCATTGGGATAGCTCAGTGAGTAAACGTGCCTGCTGCCAAGTCGGATGACCTGAGTTTGACTGTCAAGACTCATCTGGTGAAAGAAGAAACTGATCCCCACAAGTTACACTCCAACCCCCACACTCACAGTGGCATGCGGGTGCCGTCCTTCACACATGGAAGATAAATAAAAAATGTAATTTAAAAAGTTAAAAATAAAGACTGGGCATGGTGTGCACACCTTTAATCCCAGCATTCAGGAGGCAGAGGCAGGTGGATCTCTGTGAGTTCAAGGCCAGCCTGGGCTACAGAGCAAGTTCCAGGACAGCCTATGTAGAGAGACCTTGTCTCAAATAATAAATAATAAAATAAATAAATAATAAATACTAAACAAGAAGAAGAAGAGATAAGGACTATGCCAGACTCTGGATGCCTAAGCAGCCAGGAGGTTGCAGTTCTGCTCAAATACTGGCATGTTCGGGGGGCACGTTTCACACTGCATTGGGTGGAGACCAGTCTCATTTTGCAACAGAGAAGTTGGGAAGGCTTTGAGGTGAAAGGATCTTCCCAGGTCACATGGTGAGAAGCAATGGGATATAGCTCTCCGTGGGCTGACATCCTCTTCTGCCCCTGGGCACCAACCCCTTACCCTTCCCTGGACCTCTGAGCCCAGGTCACCTTGTAGCAGATCCTGCCCTCCTGTACCACATAGAGCCTCTCAGGTAGAGCTGCGTAGAGCTGACTGCTCTGGTTCTGCATTGTGTCCACCACCACAGGGCACTGGGGACTCCTGTCCAGCAGCAGGTGTGCTGCCCGCAGGCGGTCCTGGAGGCTCCGGTGCTGCCTGATGTCCACGTTGTTCTTAAAAGCCCAGCCATCTGCAAGAGGAAGGTTAGGCTGCAGCCCCATGGGTGTGACACACAGTCCCGTGGTCTAAGTCAGAAAGCTCCACATAGCAGATCAGCCAAGTCTCTTGTCAGTTGAAATGCAAGGCCACAGAGGGGTTACCAGGACTCAAGCGCTACCTGGGATGCTGACTGACAGACCTCGGGTCTTCAATGAGACATGGTTGGGCAAAGTGTTTCTTGATTGTTAGCCTACATTTGAGCTATGCAGGGCTATGTTAGAGGAACAGCCTGTCGAGGGGGGCAGGGAGAGTGTAGCCATCAAGGTTGCTGGTGCCTCAACTGCATTTAAAGGCAAAGGTCAGAGCAGTGGTTATCCAGGTGTGTGGTCCCCCTAGGAGGTTGTTAGTCACCAGAATTCCCAGTCCTGCCCTAGGCCATAGAGGAACGGTTTCTGAAGTGTATGTTTTCAGTCTTCTCTGTGATTCTAATGTACAAGACAGTTTAAGAACTACTATTCTGACTGAGTGACTGAGCAGTGGTGGCACAATCCATTAGTTCCAGCACTGGGAGGCAGAGGCAGGGGGATGTCTGTGAGTTCAAGGCCACCCTGGTCTACGGAGCAAGTTCCAGGATAGTCACAGCAAAACCTGTCTGGGAAAACCAACAGCAATAACAACGAACCCTACTACTGTGGAATCTAGACAACCTGACTCCCCTAACTCTTTCTCACAATGGTGTTCTTTCCAGTATGCAAACCTGCTCTTGCCACTCTCCTGCCTAGATCTTTTGCCTATCACCCTCAAGCCCGATCCTAGGCTGCTTAGTGTCTTCTGGCTTGAGCACCTACAGGAAGGAGGAGCTGCGGGTATCTTATTTCCCTCTCTCTGGCTCCGGCATGAGCTTGAGTACAGAGCCAGTGCAGGTTGCACAAGGTTTCTGAGGCAGAGAAACAAGCCTGAGAGTTGACCAAGGTCATATGGCCAGCACCTGATGGAGCAGGAACTACACCCAGAATCATCTCCTAGATTTCAACCCAGATCTGTGAAGGTGTTCACTATAGCAGGGCCTCTAGGAGCATGGGGCTTCTCTAAAGTTTGGTGAGCTACGATCCAGACAGGCATAATGTCTCTTTGATCTTAGGCTATATCCTGAAAATTAGCTATAGGGCAGCCATGTTCATTTGTGACACAGCAGGTCTCAATTCCTTGTAAATGAGTTCAAACCAGTTGCCCTCCCTGGAATCCCCCCTTATCTATGTTCCTCTTCAGACTTCTGCTCTGTGTGCCCTGATTAAAAGCAGACTGTGGGGGGGGGGGAGGCAGTGGGAAAGCCAGTGCAGGGCTTCTCTGGTCCTTCCTCCTTCTCCACCCCCACAACTATAAGATGGACTCAGAGGATGGGAGAGAAAGGGGTGGGAGGAGAAGAGGCAGAGTCTCTGTACCTGCCGCATGAGCTTCTTCAATGTAAATGATGAGGAAATCTGCTGTGGAGGTGAAGTCGTCTACAAGTCTCTTGAATTGGTCAAATTTGAAAAGAAATGAAGGTCAGGTGCAGCTGCCAAAATTCAACACCAGTGGCCTGTTGCCTGCAACAGAAGGAACCATCAGGGGCTACAACCTGCACAGTTTTCTTTTTGCATGTAGCATCTTCCCTCCTGCATTCAAATTTGTCCTTTCTGTCCCTGTGGGATGAGAGTCCTGGGCATAGTGTAAGGCCCAAGCCTAGACACCATGGCTAGTAGGGGCTAAGCCTGGCTTTTGCCCCCGAAACCAGACATTTTGTTAGGAGTCTCAATGACCACTGTAGATGATAGATAGTAATTAAAATATCAGGAGAATAGTCCCTTCCCCTCAGACCGCAGCTTATAAAGTAGGCAAATATCCATCCCCTCTGCAATGTGGTTGCTAATATTCTAGGTAGAGCAGTTACCCCCCTCTTTGGGACAAGGTCTCACTATGTAGCTCTCTCTGGCTGTCCTGGAACTCACTATGTAGACCAGGCTGGCCTTGAACTCACAGAGATCTGCCTCTTAAGTGCACCAGGCCTGGCAGTTCTCTCTCATTTTCACGAGGCATCTGAAATTTATGGACTTGCTTCAGCACCCACACACGCAGGTCAGCAGTGAAGTTCAAATGGACTTGCAAGTCAGTGCTCTTTCTATGAAAAGCGCCTCAGTTTCCCTTCACAATGGACATGATAATACACATTCTACAGGAAGCTGGGACGATGCTCAGCAGTCCTGACCTTGCACAGGTTCTGTTCTCCCCACCCACATTAGAGGACATTAGGTGATTCACAACTGCCTGCAATTCTAGTTCCAAGGATCAGACTCCCTCTTCTGGTCTTTACGGCATCAGGCACACAGGTGGTACACATACAGATACACAGGCACTCACACATACACATACAGTAAAAAAAAAAAATCTTAAAAAAACACACACTTTACAGGATCATTATGAAGATTAAGCAGGGGTGGGACCTGCTGCAAAATGAAATCTTCAGAAATTAAGCTGATGCTGCTAAATTTGCTGAACAGATTCCTCAGGCTTTCTGTGGTCTCATCTGCTGGGATGCTGCTGTTTAATGCCATCCTCCTAAGCCAAGGATATTGGAAGGGCAAGAACAGGCCCCCATGGTCATCTTGCAGCCCCATAGCTCAGTGGGCTTCTGCATGTGTCTCCCATCCCCTCCAGACCAAAACGTTCTTAGCCAGGAGCGTTCAGAAAAAGGCTGTACTTGTGTGGGCTGAGGTTCCAAGCCCTCAGAGCTCATCCAGTGTCCCACAAGGCTTAACAACTAAATATAGACGCAAGGATGAAAACCCGGCTGGACGCAGTGGTTCAAGCTTGTGGAGAAGGCCATCAGACACCATGTACTGTGAGGTGTGTTCAGCAGGGAGACTAGCCACAAGCAAGTAGACAGAAAGTGATGCTTTGTCAAACTGTGATTAGTGTTAAGAAAGAGATTCTAGCCGGGTGGTGGTGGTGCACGCCTTTAATCCCAGCACTCAGGAGGCAGAGGCAGACAGATCTCTGTGAGTTCGAGACCAGCCTGGTCTACAGACTCCAAAGCGGCAGAGAAACCCTGTCTCAAAAAACAAACCAAAAAAAAAAAAAAAAAGAAAGAAAGAAAGAAAGAAAGAAAGAAAGAAAGAAAGACAAGAAAAAAGAAAGAGATTCTAAAGGAATGGCCCACTGCAGACAGGTGGAGCAGGGAAGGCCTCTCTCTGGGGAGTGGCCATTCAACCTGAGGGGGGAAGGGCAGGAACAAACCAGCCCCAGGAATGGAAGAAGGGCATTCCAGGCAAAACCAGTCAATGGACAAAGTCCTCAAGGAGGGACAGAGCCCAGTTTGTTTAAAGCCTGCAAGACCTCCGTCTGGAACCTGGCAGGGGAGCACCAAGGACAGAGTTGGCACAGACTGCCATGGGCCAGAGCAGGAGTCGCTGGGTAGTATTCTAGCTGCGTGAGCAGTTCTGGAGCTGTACTGCAAGGTGTTTGCTGTAATCCTTGCCCATCTGTCCTTAGTCCTTTTTCTCATGTGGAATTCCCTATTCTGTGTATGACTGATGAGACAGTGCCCAGCTTTGCTATGTGGAAGATGGAAGAAGCAGGAATGCCCTCTGCCCCAGCAGCGGGGGTGGGCAGCACTTCCCATCCAGGTCTCTGATTTTGACTGAGATGAAGGAACTCATTCACAGCCTGGTGGTAACTCAGGGATGGTGATGGGTATCCCAACCATGGTGACTGCAAGATCTGGTCTAAGTGTTGATGTTAAAAGAGGTCCCATACTCAAGTCTCCAGAGGCTTTGGGTTTTGGGGAATACAAGCTCCTTCTCATTTATTCCTTGGCACTAGTGCAAGTGTGCTGTGTGTGTGTAGTGTGTGTGTGTATGTGTGTGTATATGTCTATGTATGTGTGTGTATGTAGGTTGGTAGGTGCCTATGTGTCATCAGAAGATGACAACTTACAAGAATCTGTTCTTTCTTTCCACCATGTAGGTCCTGGGGGATTGAACTCAGGTTGTCTGACTTGATTACAGATACGCTTACCCACTGAACCGTTTTGCCAGGCCACAAGTTGTTCTCTGACCTCCATACATGCATCGTGACACACTTGTGGAACACTAGTACCTATATCCATGTACATTTATGCACACATCCATATAAAAATAAATTAAAATATGTAATAAAAATTTTAAAAGGAGATCAGAGTGAGGTCTGTTGCTTACAGAATCCCTAGTTTCACGTAGCAATCAGATTCACACTCGAAAGGCACACTGGCTATCGTGTGGAGAGAAGACAGAGTGGGGATGGGGGCGGGCAGCAGCTGGGCAGCACTGGAGAAGTGGGAGTATCAGCTAATGCCCAGGCAGGGGCCAGGCAGAACCGAAGGACGTGCTGCTAGATGGTGGCAAAGGACTCCTCAGCTGGCTTGTGCTTCATGTCACCAGTTACACATCTTTCTTGTTCTGCACAGGATTTGAAGCAGCTTACACGTATGTTAAAATAGCAAATAGTAACCAAGGGAAGAGATCCTGGCCTTCTGAGAAGTGTAGGACAGGAGAGGAAACAGGGCAAAGAGGCTCTCAGGTGCTATGTGCCTTTGGAAATTCAGCTGAGCTTTTGGTGATGCTGGAGATTGAACCCAAGGCCTCAAACATGCTAGGCAAGGGTTCTACCAGTGAGCTGGGTCTCTGGCTACTGTGCATTCATTATGACAGAGCTGTACATTTGACTCTGAGTGTTCTAGTAGTCAAGTAAAAGGAAAAGTACAAGTAGTTATAATTTTCTAATATGGGGCCAGCGAGATGGCTCAGAAGTAAGGGTGCTTGCAGACATGCCTGACACCCTCAGTTTGATTCCCAGAACCCACATGGTGGAAGGAGAGAACCTGTTGTCCCTGACCCCACGTGTGCACTGTGGCATGTGTACATGTAAACACACACTAAATAAAAAGTTTTCAGCCTTCAGGGTGAGAGGTAGACACGTTGGTTTCTCTACAAACACAAAGGCCTCCTTGTTTGGTTTGCAGACTGTTTGCCTAGGTGGCCAGAGGAGGTCCCAGAGTGGGGCCTTCTCTCTCCCTGACAGTTGATTGCCTGATGATTCCTTACCACATGACAGAGAGGCCCCTGCCTTAGCAGGGGAGGCTCTGAGGCCAGTCACACTGTCGAGTGGCTGGTCACTGGACTGTAATGACCCTAGAGAGTCACTCTTCAGATAAGAAAAGTGCTTTCAGGTCAGGACCAGCTCGAAATGTTAGCCTTCCAGAATGTTGCTGTCAATGGGCAAAAATTCAACAGGCCATAAAGGGACAGAATCATTTGTTTACTTATCCAGAGAGTGGTCGTCATGGTGATGAGTAGTGGGGGGGGCAAAGTCTGCACCTCATGCCCCGTTGACCTGGCAGCAGAGAGAGGAAGGATGGGAGCTCATGCCTGGTGCCCTGCTGGTGTCCACAGGCCACAGTCCACATTGTGAGGGTGTCAGGTAAGGACTCAAAGTTAGGTCGGCTGTGTTGTGTAAATAGGAAACAGTTCTCGAGTGCCACTGGACTGGGCTCATGCTCACGCCTCCTGTGCCAGTGTGTGAGCCTCTGGTCCAGGCTGTCCCCTAGAGAAGCCATCTCTCTGCACTTGGAGAGACTGCAGACCCAAGTTTACGCTATGCATGTGTGTGATGCTCAGGAGTGCGCACATACTGTGTGTGTGCCTCCTTGTTCAGGGCCATCTTTCTCCCTCTGGCATGCTGGGGCAGAGGCCAGTGGCATTCGTGTTTGTTTCACCAGTGACTTCAGGGCACACCGGGTCAAGGTGCTGAAAGTCAACTCCGTTTTACAAATGGAGGTTAGGTGGTCTAGTTCAGCCTCCCACATAGTTTTTTCTCTGATACAGCTGCAGGGATCAGGCACAAAGTGCACAGTCCTTTATCTTTTCTTTAAAAGGGCTTATTTAGTGTGTGTGTGTGTGTGTGTGTGTGTGTGTGTGTACACGTGTGTACACTTGTCCAGGTGTCTGCAGAGACCAGAAGAGAGAAGCAGATCCCCTGAGACTAGAGTTACAGGCAGTTGGGAGCTGCCCAACGTGGGTGCTGGGTCTCAAACTTGGGCTTTCTAGAAGAGCAGCAACCATTCTCAGCTGTGGAGTCATCTCTCCAGTTCACCACATCCCACTTGCTTTAATTTAACAAGCACCTCATGTAGCCCATGGAGGCCTACAACTCTCAAGGTAACATGGCCTTAAGCTTCTGATCCTCTTGCCTCTACTTCCAAGTTTTAAGATTACAGGCACCTGCTGCCATGCCTGACACGTTCTTATTTCTGTACTGAAGATCAGACCCAGGGTCTTGGGTATGCTAGGCAAGTGCTCCACCACTGAGCATGTCCCCAACCAGTAGTTTTTAATGTAGCTCTCATTGCACATCCCAGGTTGGCTATGGACTCCAGTCCTCCTGCCTCTGCATTGCTAGTGCTGGGACCGCAGGTGTTTGCCACCATGCCTGGAAAACTGACGTCTTTTTAAGTCAGAATGGACAGTTAACCAATACCGTGGATTCCGTGAGCTGGCCCTGAGGCAGGGTGACTTCCAAGGACCTGATCTTTGGATAACCACCCAGGACATTGCTCTGTTCCTGTGTCTAGCACACAGCAGAAGAGCTGCTCTTCTCATTGTTCTTTTTTTTCTTAAGACCGGGTTTTGCTGTAGCTTTGGCCCATTGTCCTTATTGTCAGTGCTTGTGTGCTGTTGGCTGACTAAAGTAAGATTCTTTTCATGTTATACTTTAAAATCATTAATGAAAAGGGGGAGGAAGGAAGGGAGGGAGACAGACAGACAGACTTGCCCTTCCTCTTCTACTTTGAACAGTCTCCTCAGCCTACAAAAATTATATTGTAAACACACCTCCTCCAGGAAGCCTTCCAAGTCCTAAAGGAAGTCAGGTCCTCCTGGCCCTCCCGGCCCTCCCTGACCCCTGTATTTCACAGGATCATTGAATTAGCTTGTTCCGTCCTTCTGTGCTGTGGAGCCATAAAGCCCTTGAGCCTAGGGTCTTGCCTAGGCTCCTGAGGTCTAGCAGACAGTCTGGCGCGGGCAGGGATGGCTCCCTGAGAAAGGGGAGTAAGAGGTCTAATCTTGGGTCTGATTGGCCACTCAATCAGTCAGTCAATCAACTCAGCCTCTCAGGTCTCTCTATTCCCCTTCTAGGGACAAGGGAGCACGGTCAGGTCAGCATTTCCCAAAGGGTGGTGTTCGGAATCAGCCCGCTATGCAAAGGCTTTCCTTGAAGAGAGAGGAGTGTGTGGGAGTCGGGGCTTGCTTTCCAGATCTGCTTTTAAGTCTCAGAACCTCTCTGGACCCGCCACATGCCCACTTATCCCATGGCATCCCAGGAGCTGACACAGGATGTGGGGTTTCCACACTGGTTCGGCCGGGGATCTCTATGTAGTGAAGCTTTTCCCAAGGGCTTGGGTCCCAAAGAGCATACTGTGAAAAGCACTGGGTTATCTCCCTGTCTCGGAAAGCAGAGGGTTAACTGAGTCCGGCACAGCTCTTTCCTGAGGAGCTCTGCTGGCTGGGAGCTGGAGTGGTGGGAACTGGTTAGGAAGTGGCAGTTCTTTGAGGGGAGGGGCAGGTAGGGAAGCCTGGATCCGGAAGGCAGAGAGTTCTCAGAGCGTCTCCCTCGCTATAGCGATCTGAGGTGGCATCTCAGGGGATGAGGAATGAGAGCTGGGTCCTGGTGCATAGAGGAAAGTGGCTGGCCACACAAATTGGTGTTCCAAATCATTTCATGGTGTTAGCAAAGGCACACAGAAGCCACGCCCGGAAAGAGCATCGGGGTGAACACTCCAAGTTTGACCAGGGAGGATAGTGAACATCAGTCTGAGGCCAGGGCTCCTCTGAATGCAGATGTGGGATGCCACAGGGCCCCTGCATTGGGTAATCTTAGGATGAAGTGATCTAGCAGCCATCAAGTGGAGTCTGAAAAGAGTAAGGAACTCGAGGAGAGAGTTCTGCCAGGGAGGGGAGCAGTGAGGACTAGTTAGGGCTTCCAGAACCCAGACAGACCCTAACAGCAGATGGGGAAAAGGCCAGAGGGTTGAGAGATCGTCTCTTGCTACTGTATGCCCACATCAGACATGGGGCACTGTAGTGGGTTGCAGATATGGTCCTCTGCTGTGGAATTTATAGGCTAGTGAGGGTGGCGGGTGAAACTTAGGTACCCACTCATAGCTACACACCTACAGTGCGGATAAAGTAAAGTTGAAGATGCTGGTTGGCATATAACAAGGGTAACCTGGGGAAGTCAGGACTGGCTTCTTGCAGGAAGTGGCACTGTATGTCAGACTAGAGCCCGAATTTCAATAATAATAAATACACCCATAAATAAAGTCCAACCAGAAACAACCATCAGCCATGCAGAACAACTATACAAAGCAGCTACCCCAGCACCTCCTTCCCCTATCAGATAAAGATGAGCTGCCTACATCCAGGGGCTGGAAAGCAGAGTGGACAGCTTGTGATATGAACTCTGGAAAGATACCAGCTGAGAGAGAAAACCTCGGAGAATTCCGCCCCTGAGCAGAAGGACAGGAAGCCCACAGGAGCAGCCTGAGCAGTGATAGAAAATTTGGTGTTTTCTCTCCACCCCACCGGCCCCTCTGCTCCAAACCCCTGAGCCGAAGCAGCCTGCTGACCTTGAATAAAATCCCAGATGTTGCACTTCTGTCCTGAGAGGCGGATCACCGTGCAGTTAGGGGCCAGCCCCCCAAGCTCAGCCCTGTCCTCCAGTCTCTGCCACCGGACCTTCAAGACGAACCAGAAGTACTGGACGCTGAAGAAGGTCGGGACCCAGTTGTCGGGGGAAAATCGGGGATTTCTAGCCATGCCAGTCTTTTCGCCCATGGCCAGGATGCTCCCCTTGGCTCTCTCTGGGAACAGTGTCATTAGCACCTTGCCCACAGCCACCTCCACGGCCACCTGCAAGAATATTCCTAGCCGCTTCAGCCACAGCCATAGCCAGGGCAGCCCCATCTCAGCAAGGGGTAGAACTGACTCTAAGGCTGATGGGCAGACAAGAGAGGCCCCAGCCAGACAAGCTGGGCGGAGCAGGACAAAGGTGCGGGCACAGCAGCCAACCCTGACAAGAGGACTGTGGCAGACAGGACAGCAGGTGTTTGCCTTGTTGTCAACTGGCTGGAAAATTGCCATATGTGCAGAGGTCTCGCTTAGTTATTATCGTCTCAGGTTTTCTTACCTTTTGAGAGCTCTTGGTGTCCCTCTGGTTGATTTTTTTAAAAACACTTGAAAAGATCACACTGAAAGGGACTTTGTTGAGTCATAATGAATCCCACTATTTTATACAATAAAAAATAATACAGTCATTTTTTTAAAGAACAAAAAAAGAGATCCTGTTAAAAGATCTCTTGCTGCTGTAGTGATGCCCACCTTAATTTCAGCACCCGGGAGGCAGAGTTTGAAAGCAGCCTGGTCTGCAGAGTGAGTTCCAGGTCAGCCAGGACTGTACAGTGAGACCTGTCTTGAAGAAGAAAAAAAGAAGGAGGAAAGGAAGGAAGGGAAAGAAAAAAAATCTCTTACAAATGAATAGCTTTTAATGTTAGCTATCTTTGATTTTTTTTTTTTTTTTTTTTTGGTTTTTTCGAGACAGGGTTTCTCTGTAGCTTTGGAGCCTGTCCTGGAACTAGCTCTTGTAGACCAGGCTGGTTTCGAAATCACAAAGATCTGCCTGTCTCTGCCTCCCGAGTGCTGAGATTAAAGGCGTGCGCCACCACCGCCCGGCCTCTTTGACCATTTTAAAATATTATTTTATGTGTTTGAGTATTTCCTTGAATGTATATCTGTGCACCACATGCCTGGTTTATGAGGAGGTCAGAAGAGAGTGTAGAATCCTCTAGAACTGGAATTGTGGGTGGTTGACATGTGTGTGCTGGGAGTAGAACACAGGTCCTCTGCAAGAGCATCAAATGCTCTTAACCACATGGCCATTTCTCCAGCCCCTTCTCTTTTGCATGTGTGCATGCGTGCATGTGTGTGTGTGTGCGAGTGCATGTGTGTATCACATAAAGAGTGGCTGAGATTAGGACCCAATGATAACACGAGAGCCAGGCATATACATATATATAGTTCTGGGATGTATCCCCAGAGCTACAAAATAAAATAAAATTGGGTTCTTTCAGTAATGAAAATTAGTTTTCTCAATCACACTTATACGGTTGACTATTTCAGAGACAAAGCCCTTTGGCGAGGGTGTGGCCTGGACCCTCTCTATACCCTCAGTTTTGTGTAGTCAGGATCATAGTTTGTAGCCTTTCTATTGTCTTCTTTTACTAGTCGTATTCATTTAAGTTTCCTGACTTGATAGCCAATTTCTTCTGAAAGTTGTAAATAATTTCTCATTGTCTGGCTATACCAAACTCGACCCATTCATCAACCGGGGAACATCTTGGTTGCTCCTAGGATCATAGACAAAAGTAGATACAAACATCACAGGAGGATGGAGACAGTTTGTCAACTCATTTGGACCACCAGTGGGGGCAACTGATGGACTGTATATAGAGTGTGCTTGGCTTTGTTAAGTGTCCACTCTCTTGCAACGTGTCAGGATATTTTACATGCCTCCAGCAGTGAGCAAGAGTCCACGTCTATTGCTTCATACCTTTGCCAATGTTTGATGATGTCAGTACTTTGGATGTTTGCTATTCTTGTATGTGTGCACCAGCATCTCTTTCATTACAGTTTGCAAGTCTCTGATACATATGATATGGAGCACCTTTTGATAACAGATAGATAAATTATATCCTGACAAATATGCTACAAGTAACAGTTGAAAATGCATTTAATACAGTCAATCTATCAAGCACAATAGTAGTGTATCACTTAAAAAACAAATTACATTTATATATGTGTGTGTTGTGTGTGCGTGCGTGTCAGGGGCCATGCTTCCCTTGGCACATGGACAGAGGTTAGAGGACAACTTTGGTAGTCAGTTCTCTCCTTCTACCACATGGGTCCCAGGGTTTGAACTCAGGTCATTGGGCTTGGTGGCAAACACCTTTACCCACATGTGCACCTTGGCACCACAGTAATGTTAAAACCCCTAAGTGGAGCATCTTTACTCTTGGATGAGGTACTAACCACAGCTTTTGATTTTTATTTGTGATTCTGTGCATCATACACATGCTGAGGGTTTTGTGCATTCTAGGTGAGTTCCATCACTGAGCTAACCCACCGTCCCGTCTCCTGCCCATTTTGAAGTCAGGTGTCCATTTTCTTGCTGAGTCTTCAGAGTTCTTTGAATATTTTGTGTAAGATTATTTTTCAGATGTGTCCTTTGCAAATGCCTTTTTCTGTCTAGGCTTATCTTCTCATTCTCTTGATTGTTTTTCATTTGTTTGTCTTTTTGAGGCAGAGTCTCCCTATGTAGCCCAGGCTGGCCTCCCTATCCTTGCTTCCCAAGTGCTAGTATTAGCCGGACGGTGGTGGCACACGCCTTTAATCCCAGCACTCGGGAGGCAGAGGCAGGAGGATCTCTGTGAGTTCGAGACCAGCCTGGTCTACAAGAGCTAGTTCCAGGACAGGCTCCAAAGCCACAGAGAAGCCCTGTCTCGAAAAAACAAAAACAACAACAACAACAACAACAACAACAACAAACCAACCAAACAAACAAACAAAAAACCAAGTGCTAGTATTATAGGGGTGTGTACTATACCTAGAAATTACTATATCTTTATTAATAAATCTTCAAGTAGAATAATGTTTATCCTCTGATTTTGTTCTCCTTAATTATTATTATGACTCTTCTGAGATCTTTTCCTGCTCCACATAAATTGTAGCTGTGAGTTGTATTGAATCTGTAGATCAACTTGAGAAGAATGTAAATCTTGGCTGTTGGGTTTTCCTGTCTGTAAGCATGGAAGACACACTGATTTCTCAGCTGTTCTTTGATTTCTTTTGTCAGAGTTTTGTAGATCTTGTTCATATGTCTTCAGATTTATACTGAGTTGTTTTACTTTTTGGATGTTAATATAAATGATATCGTACTTTTAATTTCATTAGTCAGCTGTTTAATGATCTTAATTGTCAATTGAGAGAACCTAGGGTCACCTGGGGAAGGTGTGGCTCTAGGTTTTCATGTTGGAGGTTATTTTGCTTGCATTAAATGAGGTAGGAAAACCTGCCCACTGTAGGTGGCGCCATTCCCTGACTGGGAGCAACAGAATGCATTTGTCCTTTTCTCCTTCCTGACTAGGGTTGCAGTGTGACACACTGCCTCAAGTCCCTGCAGCCACAGCTTCCTTGTCATGATGGACTGTGACCCTGAACCGCGAGCCAAAATAAACCCTTTCTATTTGAAATTTGCATTTTTTGGGTATTTTGTCACAGCGATGATGTAAGTAACCAACACACACACACACACACACACACACACACACACACACACACATATAGACTCAGTTATATCCCCAGTCTGGATACTTGTGCGCATTTGCAAGCATGCGTGTGTGCGTGCGTGTGTGACGTCAATTGCATTGCTGCCATTGTTGTTTTGAATAAAAATCAAACATTTTACTTTATTGTTGCCTTTCTCTAGTACTGTTTTCTTTATAAACAGCTTTTTTTTTTTTTAGCTTTTTCTATATAAAGCTAAGTTTCTTGCTGATATCATTCTTCTTCTCTATTAAGAAGTTCTTTTGGTGTTTCTTTCAATATAAAACTTGGGCAACAAATTCTCTCAATATTTCTTTGCTTGAGAAATTCCTTATTTCTCCTTTATTTCTGAGGGATAATTTCTTTCATATGCTGTTCTTGTTTTCTTCCTAAGGTGTAAATATGTCACTGTTGGGTTTTCTTGGGTTATATCTGTAACATATGTGGGTGGTGACAGTGGATGGGGTGTTTATGGGCGTGTAGGTGGGGGACAGGGTTACATGCTGTGTGATGTGCGTATGGAGGTCAGAGGACACCTGTAGGGGACAGTTCTCTCCTTCTGCCATGTGTGAGGTTGTCAGGCTTGGTGGCGAGCACCGAGCCATCTCTCCAACACTGAATTTGTCTTTTGTCACACAATACATTAATAACAGAAAGATATGCTTTCTCATTCAGCCTAGAAAAAACATCTATAAAATTCATTTGTTTGGTAGCTGAAGAGATGGCTCAGAGGTTAAGAGCAATGACTGCTCTTCCAGAGGTCAAGAGTTCAATTACCAGCAACCACATGGTGGCTCACAGCCATCTATAATAGGATCTGATGCCCTCTTCTGGCATAGAGTACCATATACATGAAATAAATTTTAAAGTATTTTAAAAATTCATGTTCTATTTTAAAAAGAAAATCTTAAACTAGGTACAGTGGCATACACCTTTGATTCCAATACTTCAGAGGCTAAGGTAGAATTTTGAGTATAAAGCTAGCTTAGGCTGGCAGGATCTTACTGTCCTTTTTTCAAATATATATATATATATACTTAATAAATTATATATTAAATATATATATAATAAAAAAGAAAGAAAAAAGAAAAACACATCAACACCATAAGGAAACTAAAATCAAGACAAAGCTTCGTTAACTAGAAAACTAATCTCAAAACCCTGAGTAATCTTGGTTCAGAAATTAGTCAATCTAGTAAGTCAATTAATAAATTTAATAAAACTACATAGGAGCCAAAGAAAAGACCTTGTAAATATAAAGCACCGCCGTTTGATCCCCAGAGTTCACACAAAGATACCAGGTGTGGTGGAGGACACTTCTGATTCCAGCATTCGAGGCAGAGACATGCAGATACCTGGGGCTCACTGACCACTGGGAGATGCAGCCCAGTGAGAAACCCTGGTCCAAAGGAGGTGATGAGGAGGGCTCAAGAATGACACCTGGGATTGTCCCCTGGCCTCTACACATACATGTACATGTATGCACACTCATACATGCACCATGTGCTCACTCATCAACAAAAGGTGTAATTAAGATCCAGTGAGGTGTCTCAGCAGGGACAGGCTGTGTGCAAACCCTGATGACCCAAGTCTAATTCCCCAGAGTCCTTATCAGTGTGGAGGGAGAGACCTGACTCCACAAAATTGTCCTCTGGCCTCCACCCAGGCACTGTGGAGTGCATGTGTGCGTGTGCACTCACCCACTCATTTCCAATAATAATGATAAAAAGGTAAAATTGGGATATTTTTGAGACCCAATTTTACTTTGTAGCCCCAGTTAGCCTAGAACTCGCTATGTTGACCTTACTGGCCTTGAACTCACAGAGATTGGCCTGTCTCTGCCTCTCAAGTATTGGGAGTAAAGGCATGTGCCATCACGCCCAAAGATAAGTTTTTTGTTTCTTTGTTTTTCATTTATTTGCTTATTTGGAGAGTTTAAGTTTGCACTGATCCTAAACATCAGGAGTCCTCAAATTCCTATGATTATCTTGTTCCACATCATGTCCTTGCTTCTCAGTCTGGTGAGGCCCAATGAGGGTGCAATAAACCAAGGAAAGCAGAGGACTCCAAACTGTCTAGTATGTTCTTATTTCTTCTGAAATAGGGTTTCATGTATCCTTGAAATTCCCGTGGTCCTGTCTCACCTCACTGGGGCTGGGATTCCAAACATTGCCACATCTGGTGCTGGGGACTGAACCCAGGGCTTCTGCACACTAGGTGAACACTCTGCCAACTGATCCGTGTGCCCAGCCTCTGTTTGAGATTTCCTATTGTATTAGCATAATAAGGGCTAGAAAAAGCAGGGAAAGCTAAGTCAAAGGCTCAGTATCAAGATGAAATGCCACATCTGCTGACATCTGAATGCACAAAGGACTCTTGGGATCATCTGTCTGTGAGAAAGTGAGAGGCGTTTATCCACTGGAGCGCATCTCTTTTGGTCAAAAGTCTCCCAGAGCAGGACCTGATGGCGCACTCCTGCAATCCCAATGTGTAATCATCAAATTCACACTGTCTTTGCCACTCAGCATATTGGCCTTCACCTAGAAGCTGATCTTGGGAAATATTAATGGCTCAATCCCTATTCATTGTTCTATGGCCCTAGCTTCCTCTTTCCACCATGTTCGCCATTATAACCGAGGACCAGCTTCCAATATTTTCATAACTAAATCCTTCCATCCTTGGGTGATAATTCTATTCTGAGTTGCTCATGAAGTTAACATCTGTTTCATAGGGTGAGTGCATACTGCTTCCCTAAAGCTCCTTAAATTTACTATTTCTATAGGATTCCATTTAACTTGGGTGATGAAGGATGTCTTTCTGTATGCTGTGACTATGTGTTTCTTTTATTGGTTGATGAATAAAGATGTTTCAGCCAATGGCCAGGCAGAATATTCCTAGACAGGAAATCAAAGCAAAGATAGGAAGAGAGAGAAGGCAGAGTTGGGGAGATGCCAGGGAATCACTGTTAAACCACAACCACGTGATGTTACATAGATTAATAGAAATGGGTTAGTTTATAAGCAAGAGCTACCTAGTAAGAAGCCTAAGCCATTGGCCAAACAATTGTAACTGATAAGTCTCAAAGTGGTTATTTCATAAGTGGCTACAGGGTGGACAGAGAGAAACCAGTTCAGAGGGACTGGTGGGATGGAGAAAAATCTCCATCTATACCTGGGGGTGTCGTTTGCCTGCTGGTTGTTCTTGTATAGCACTTAACTCTCTCCTTAAGAATTTCCCAGGTGGGGGCTGGAGAGATGGCTCAGTGGTTAAGAGCACTGGGTGCTCTTCCAGAGGTCCTGAGTTCAATTCCCAGCACCCACATGGTGGCTTACAACCATCTGTAATGAGATCTGGTGCCCTCTTCTGGAATGTGGTCATACATAGAGACAGAATGTTGTAGGCATAATAAATAAATCTTAAAAAAAAAAAAAGAATTTCCCAGGTGTAGACAGAGACTGCTCGTGTGTTTCCTGGCCTCCCAGACCCAGAATAATCACACAGGAACTATATTAATTACAACACTGTTTGGCCAATGACTCAGACATATTCCTAACAAGCTCTTACATATTTTTTTTTTCCGAGACAGGGTTTCTCTGTGGCTTTGGAGCCTGTCCTGGAACTTGCTCTTGTAGACCAGGCTGGTCTCGAACTCACAAAGATCCGCTTGCCTCTGCCTCCCGAGTGCTGGGATTAAAGGCATATGCCACCACCGCCCGGCAAGCTCTTACATCTTAAATGAACCCATTTCTATTAATCTATGCATCACCATGAGGCTGTGGTCTACCTACTTGTAAAGTTTCGGTGTCCTTCTCCTTCAGCAGCTACCTGGTGTCTGTCTGACTCTGCTTACTCTCTCTATCTCTGTTCAGATTTCCCGCCTGGCTTTACTCTGCTAAGTCATTGGGCAAAACGACTTTATTCATCAACCAATAAACACAACATATATATATACATACATACACACACACACACATAAGAATATCTCACATCACCTAGGTGTCTCACAAAATCTGCCAACTTCTCAGTGGTGATCTCAGGATCTCTTCTGCTATATCTGAGAATGAGCCTGCCCTCTGGAGTTCCAGTGATGAGTCCCCACGAGTGGCTTTGGCAGCTGGAGCAGAGAGTAGCAGCTGATGTGAGTGGTACCAGCTGGCATGGCTTCTTCATTTGTGTGGTCATGCCCAATGTTAGGTGCCAGATGTTGTTTTTCCATTAGCTTAGCAGCTGCACCTGAAATTTAACTAAGTCTCTATCATTCTATTTACCATTAAGACTCAGGTGTCAGCAGACATTTGGGTGAAAACCTGCTAGCTCAGAGAGGCCGAGAAGCAATCAGCTGACCTTCCTTTCTGACCAGAGACCCAGTCAGAGAGCATCTCTCCAACTATCTCAAAACAAACAAACAAACAAACAAAAAAACCAAACCCTCAAAACTCCAAGTCCCTCCCTACTCCTCCTACCTGTGCATCTCTCTATTCATCTTCCTGGCTCCTCCATATGTTCTACAGCTAATTCCTGTCAACTGTTGCTGGCTCCACCTCCCAACCCAAGGTTGATTTTATTAGCACAGTCTTGGTTTTCACAGTGTGATCGAATATCCCAAAACACCCTGTGGCTTATGGAACTCTGAACACTACATATTTCCAACAAAGCCCTTTATAATTGAGAAGCCATTCGTTTAATGCCAGGTGCTTTGTGATGGAGGACAGTGTTGCCATCCCCTTGGTTTCTTCAAATGTGCTTTAGCCGTCTCCTCAACAAGTGATGACACAATTCTGCAAGGCTGACTGCCTCTGTGACTGAGTTCCAAGTAGACCCAAGGTCTAATGTCCCCGTTGAAAGTTCTTTACGATTAACTTGATCCCTTGGTCTGAAACAATGATGAACAAATTACTGTTTCTGGTGCTTTGAATCGGAAATCCCTGCAGAAGCTAGCAGGTTAAAGGCTGGTGGCCAACTCATGGGACTTTATTGAGGTGACTAGATCATGAGGACTCTGGCTTCATCAGCAGATTCTTGCACGGATGGATCATAATTACATGGCACTATTGAGAGATGGTGGGGAGGCTTCAGAGGTAGGAGGAAGCAGACCACTGGAGGTGCGTCTCTCAAGAGCATCATGCTTCTTCCTGTCTGTCCCTCTATGCTTCCTGGATGCCATGGGATGAGAGGCCACTGCCACGAGCTCCTGCCACTATGATATTTTGCTTTATCTTAGACTCAAAAGAATGGATCCAGATCACCTTAGGCTGAAACTTGTGGAATCACGAGCTTACAGAAGCCTTCTCCCTTTTAAATTGCTTTTCTTGGGTATTGGTGGCAGTAAGAAACTGCCTGGAACTCTGTTACAATATGCAATATGGATAAAAAGAGGAGCTTTCTTCCTCGGGCAATGGGATGAATTGCTTCTGCCTCTCTGGGAGACCCTGGAGAACTGGGAGTAGGCCTTAGACAGATGTCTGGCTTTCTCACCCAGTCATCCACACCCAGTGCTCAGGTTTCCCCTTCTCTTGTCCACACTGGGACTCTGATGGAAGCGTCTAAGAGACTGTGCATTCAGTACCCTTAGATGCTTGGCCATCCTAGCAATAAACTGATTTCAGGCAGCTTTTCTTTTTTAAAAAATGCAGAATAAGTCTCCTTCACAGCTTCCGCAGAGGCTCTGCAGTGTCCACAGTGCCCCTTGAAGGGCAGCTGGCTGGCTGACCCTTCTTTCTCAAGGCTTCCAATGACGTTAAGAAGAGTTAGTCTTCGGGCTAAGCATGGTATCACAAATTTTAATCCAAGCACTCAGGAGGCAGAGGCAGGCAGATCTCTACAAGTTCAAGGCCAGCCTGATCTATGAGTCTACGAAGTGAGCTCCAGGACAGCCAGGGCTGTTATACAGAGAAACCCTGTCTCAAAAAGAAAAAAAAAGAGAAAGAGCTGGATATGGTTACACATATCTGTAACCCCAGCCTTTGGGACTGTGTGGAGATAGGCTAAGGCTTTTCTAGTTATCCTAGCTAAAACAGTGAGTTCCTCCTAGTTCAGGGGCAAACCCGTCTTAAAAGAATAAGGGCCGGGCAGTGCTGGCGCATGCCTTTAATCCCAGCACTCGGGAGGCAGAGGCAGGTGGATCTCTGTGAGTTCGAGACCAGCCTGGTCTATAAGAGCTAGTTCCAGGACAGGCTCCAAAGCTACAGAGAAACCCTGTCTCGAAAAACCAAAATAAATAAATAAATAAATAAATAAATAAATAAATAAGATAAAAGATGATGGAGGATTCTTGATGCTCAGTTCTGGCCCAGTGCCAGGTGTGGGATATTGCCCTTCGAATTGTTGGCAGTGAGGTCCTATCTAGGACATTGCTCCTGGTTACCCACCGGAGATAGACGAGAAGACTCTTGCTGAAACCACCACACATAGGGTGGAGGCATGGAGAATTCAAGGAGGTACTGACCTCAGTTTCCTGCCTATTGCCTAGTGTTCATAGCACTGTGCTGGCTGGTATTTTGTCAGCTCGACACAAGCTATGGTCATCTCGGAAGAGGGAACCTATGTGAGGGGTTCACTCCATCAGATTGCCTGTAGGCAAGTCTGTGGGGCGTTTTCTTGATTAATGATTGATGTGAGTGGGTCCAGTGCACTATGGGTTCTGCCACCCGCGGGCAAGTGGTATTGGGTGCTATATATAAGAAGGCAGGCTGAGCAAACCATGTGAAGCCAGTAAGCAGCACCCTTCCACAGCTCTGCTTGAGTTTCTGCTCTGGCTTCCCTCAGTGATGGACTATGGCTGGGGCCTGAAAGCCAAGCCAAGATTCCTTCCCAAGAGCCTTTTGGTCATGGTGTCTCTCACAGTAATAGAAAACGAATCAGAGCAGTGTCAGAAGGGGCTGTGCAGGTGGCTAGTAGAGGAAACTTTAACCTAGCTGTGAACACTTACACACTGTGTGCATTTCCACCACCCCCTCCCGCCTCCTCCCCCGCTGGGGCTCTGCTTGGTGCCTGCAGGCTCTCACCTGGATAATTTAGTGTGAGGCCAAGGACTAGCAGAGAAAGAGGGGTAGCCTAAGTCAGGGAAGAAAGCTTAGCCATGGCAAGTATGCATCATCAAAAGGATTTGACTGCTCAATCCTTCCTGAAAGCTGCAGGAGGCACCTATGAGGATCTATGAGCTGCTGAGTGTGAGATAGAGGAGTTGGGGACCCCTGCACCACCGAATCCCTAAGCCAATGTTCGCCCCTGACTGTGCCCACCAAAAGTGCAGGCACATACCTTAAGCAAGCCCAGCTTTTCCTTTATACCGTAAGGGCTGTCTTTTCAAGTTTGCAGCATTGCTCCAAGAGAGAATCAGAGGTACTGCCTGGACAAAGCCTGATCAGGATGCCTGCTCAAAAAACCCTTTCATGTGGCTGGTGGGCATGGTGGTCCACACCTTTAATCCCAGCACTTGGGAGGCAGAGGCAGGTGGATCTCTGTGAGATCGGGGCCAGCCTGGTCTACGAAGTGAGCTCCAGGGCAGCTAGGGCTACACAGAGAAGTCCTGTTTCAAAAAACCTTTCTTTATTATTATTATTTTTAAAAGCCCCTTCATATGAATTATAATGACTAATGTGTTATTACATCTGACTGCTTGCCAGTTACAAAACCATTATCAACAATAATTAACAAGCAGAGTATGTTAGAAGCAAATGGGAAGTACACTGTGTGGCGAGGCCAAAAACACTAGTCTCTTTGTGTGGGCTGTGAATCAATCGTCTGCCGTTTACACTGCTCCAGAGAACTATCTATAGACCCTTTCAGTCCGCCTTAGAGCGCCCTGAGCAGTTAATTGTGTGCTGCCGCCCTTGCCTGGTACTGGTCATCCAGAGAATAGAATCATTTCAGGTCTCTGTTCTCAAAGTGTTCATGGGCTGGCAAAGATGAGCAAACAGTAGCAATTCAGGCGAGCATTGCTAGGGCAGAAGGAAGCCGGGGCATTAATAGAGCAACAGGAGGAGACGGTAGCTTCCTCTACGAGGAGGAGGCGGTCCCCGAAGTCCGGAGCACCTCGTAGACATAACCAGGTCCAGGCAGGAGACCGGCCACAAGGTTGCTTTGCCAGACCACTCCAATGTTGCTGAGTCCTGCTGTTTTCGAGGTGGCTGTCAGACACTTGGGTGGCACAGCTGAGGGAGGCCATCCGTAGCCATCGCCCACGCTAACAGTGATCAGGAGGACTCCTTTTATTCAGAAGCCAGACTGCTATGGACCCTTTCTCGCTGATTAAAATTTCCAGAGAAACCTGGAATTAGTGATCTATTTTTTCTCAATTATTTTTCATTGCTCTATTTTATATTTACATAAGAAAGAGGTATAAATATGAGTAAAACACTCCCGAACTCCCGAGAATCCACCTACTTGTGTCTGTCTCTTTAAGTCCTTCAGATGGGCGGGGCGGGCTCGTAGAGCGTCACAGCACGGAAGTTTTCCTGGGCTGCTCTTGCTTTAAGAGAGGGGGCGGTGCTCTGCCCGGAGGAGGCGGAGAAATCCCCTTCCCTCCCCCGGATCTCCGGCTTCCGGGAACCGGCTGGAAGGCCCTTAGTGCTGAGCATCCCAGGCCCCAACAATCCCTGGACAGCTGGACCCTCCCCCTGCGAGGTGAGGCCGTCGGGGCTTCTGGGCCAGTTGGGGAACCTCCTGCCCTCCCGGGCCACTACTGCTCAGCATCCCTCTCCCCAAGCCAGCCTGTACATCCCCCGGGTCCCTGGCTTTAGGGTCGCCAGCCAACACTCAAGCCTACTAATTGCCTGGCTCTACGCTAAGCACCCTATACGCACTATACCTTACACTCACTATCTTATTGCATGGTCTAGACACCATCATGAACCCATTTTACAGATGAGAAAGCTGAGGCCTCGAGGAGCGCACACACAGCAGAGAAGCAACAGAGTCGGGACTCAAACCCAGGTCTGTCTGACCCCAGCATCTAAAACTGGCAGCATTGGAATACCTTCTCCATCACTACTTCCCAATCCTAGTTTCCCCTTCCACTTGCTTCCATCTCCAGGCTTCACCTGGTCCCTAAACATTTACCCAGTGGGTGACTCTTGCAGCCAATCTGTTTTTTGTTGATATGGGGCCTCTTGTAACCCTTACTGGCCTCACCAAGTAGTTTAGGATAACCTTAAACTTCCCGATTCACTTTCCTCCACCTCCTAGGTGCCGGGATTACCGGCATACACCAGATTTTGCAGGTCCTGGGTATTGAACCCAGGACTTCCAGTGTGCTAGGCAAGCTCTCTCTCAAATGAGCTACAACGCCAGCCTTCAGTTCCTTGATAACAGTTTCAATAATATCTGATGTTTAGACGTAATCTTTAAATAAACTATCAGTCCCCCCTGGAAGTAGGCAAGGGAAAGCATTTGTGGCAGGGGAGATTGCTCAGTAGGCCAAGGCGACTGTCCCCAAGCATGGTCAGAGTCCCATTTGGAGACTCACATGGTGGAAGGAGAGAACTGATTCCCATCACCACACAAGATGAAAAAGTGTGCATACAGTTTTAATTTTTAAGACAGGAACTCACTGTGTAGAGCAGGCTGGACTTAAGCTCATAGAACTCTGCCTGCCTCTGTCTCCAGTGCCGGGGTAAAGGTTTGTGCCAGCCACTGCAGCTGGCTGTAGAAGTTTCTTTTACTGTGATTTCTTCCTGTAGATTGTTCCGTTTTCCTAAGCTTATGTATTTCTTTGTTTTAGACCCCTGGAAATTCTCTTCCTCATCCTTGGGAAAGAGCCTTTGGCTGAATGGCAGCCGCAGATGACTTGCAGTTTGAAGGTATGGCTGTGGGTGCCCACCTTTGTCCTATGGTCATGGCTTCCACTGCCATGGCAGTGGATTTTATTATTGACACATAGGTTAAAGGATTTTATTTCAAACATCGTGGTAGGAAGCTGTTGGCCACACCCAGGTTTTTCTAGTTTGACCATCCCAGCTGCTCGTTTTTCTCACCGAATTCTGATTGGCAGCCGGCATCATGTCCTGGGCATAGCGGTTGCCTTGTGTTTTCTAAGCACTCGCTGTATGGACGCTGTTGTAAATACTTTACGAGTGACAGCTTATGTAATCCTTCTTATGTCGAGTTTATAAAGTAATCACTCTTCTTGGTGTTTTAGTAAGGAAACTGAGGCAAAGAAAAGTCCAACTCTGCCCAAGAGTCATACAGTTAATAAACCAGACAGCCAGGAGTTGAACAATAAACCAGACAGCCAGGAGTTGAACCCGGGCAGGGTGACATCACAGACTCTCCACTGTCTGAGGAAGACTTGATGTTTGGCAAACACTGTCACAACCGTAATTCTCTATCTTGTATTTGACTTGCTACTCTTTCAGGGGACCTGAGTTAGGTTCCCAGCACCCATCCACATCAAGTGGCTCCTAACTGCCTATAAATCCAATTCCGGGGGATCTGATGCCCCCTTTTGTCCTACACAGACACCCGCACACAGATGGCATACACTCACCCAAACACAAACATAAATCAAAGTAAAACAAGTATCTGGATGTTCCAGCTGTTTCTCACCCCCTCTTCATCCCATCAAGTCCAAGGTACACGGTCGTCTCTGGTGTCTAAATTATAGTCCTGCCTTCTCGGGCTCCTTGCTTCCCATCTCACAGGGAAAACTTGAAGCTTGGAAAACCAGACTCCACTCACTGCCTCTGATCTTTCCATTATCCTTTCTTAGCCCATATCCTTCTCCTCTTTTCCCCTGCCACACTGAGCTTGTGACCTAATAGAGTCCCAGCTAAGGGCCGTTGTGCTGTTTTCTGTTGGAAGTCATCTTCCAGAGAGTTCGTTCTGCTCCTCCTTGCTTTCTTCAGATCTTGTTTCACTGAAGAGGCCTTCGTTGGCCGTGCTGTCTAGAAGTACAGTGCAAGGAAGTGCAGGTATTATGAATGGCATTCGCAAAGCCTCTGGGGAGGGAGGAAAGTTGTTTAAGTTTTTTCTCTATTTTTAAAGGGATAAAAGTTGGCCTATGTTCCAGCTCATAGACTGGGCAATGGAGGTTGTTAGCCCAAGGTGGCTTGAGAGGATGGTGTAGGAGGTCCATCTGTATTTGTGTTGCTTTCATTGGTTCAATAAAAAAACTGCCTTGGCCTTTTGATAGGACAGAACTTAGATAGGTGGGGAAGACAGAACTGGGAAGAAGGCAGTGTGGCAGACACCATGAAGCTCCTGCCTGAGACTGACGCTGGTTAGAATCTTTCCCAGTAAGCCACGACCTCATAGTTTTACACAGATTGGTAGAAATGGGTTAGATCAGGATGTGAGAGTTGCCAAGAAGAGGCTAGATATAATGGGCCAGGCAGTAATTTAATTAATACAATTTCTGTGTGGTTATTTCGGGGGTTAAGCTAGCTGGGTGGTGGGACACGGCCCGCTTCCTCATACAACAAGAGGAGGCCAGCAATGATGAAGATGAAGATTTAAAAATGGATGTTAAGGACTCCAACTTCAGGAAAGAGCGTGTGGTACTGAGGGTGGCATGGAAGGCTGTTCTGAAGAAGCACCTAGATGAGATGGTGGAGTTCAGGAGCCTTCTGGCAGGAGTCACTGTACTAGGAAAAGATGGAAGCAAAGGGGCTTCGGATAGGGCAGGATGTAGAGGCAGAAAGCATCACTGTCAGAAATCTCATCATCCCAGCCCTGCTTAAGGGGCTGTGGTTGATGAAAATACCTAGCTCAGAGGAGTGTCTGTGTCTGTGGGTCATTGCAGCAGGAATACACAGCTCACACTCCAGATGGCACCATCTGCTGTCCTTCCAGCAGGCACACACTTCTTGTCTGCACCTACTTTATAGACCAGGCTGGTCTGGAACTCACAGAGATCTGCCTGCCTCTGCTTCCCAAGTGCTGGAATTAAAGGCATTCACCACCACTTCCTGCCTAGTAGTAGCCTGCCTCTTAAACATGCTGTTTTTATTTTCTGCATGAAGTATTCATGGAGCAGTGGGCACAAAGAGCTAGCTGAGCTAAGAGTTTCATCCCCCTGCTGGGCCCTATGAGTTACAGAGCGCATTATGCCAATGACCAATGGTGCTTCTTGGGTAAGCTTACCTGCCTGTAATCTCAGCACTTAAGAGGCAGAGGCAGGAGGATCTCAGGTTTGAGACTAGCCTGGGCTATGTAGTGAGATCTTGTTTCAAAGGAAAATAAATTTTTGTGCTGTCCTGAATTTCATTCAGAACAGCTAATCAAAGTGTTGGGTTGTTCAGAGACGTCTCCATCACTGCTGGTGGAAGTTAATGAGGAAGGTTCTTCTGAACAAAATTTAGCAGAATAGTTCAAGAGCCTTAAAAAGTTTGCCTAAGGCTGGCAAGATGGTTCAGATGCCATGCAAGTATGAGAGCCCCGTGAAGAAAGTGGGCAGGTGTGGTGGCTGCCTAGAATCCCAGCAGAGAATCCTAGTGAGGCAGAGACAGGATTCCCTCAGGCAAACCAGCTGGCTGGACTATCCCAATGTGGTGGTTTGAGTAGGTATGGCCCCTATGGACTCATGTGTTTGAATGCTTGACCTCTAGGAAGTGGTGCTATTAGGAGATGTGGTCTTGTTGGAGTAAGTGTGGCCTTGTTGGAGGAGGAGGTGTGTCACTTTGGGGGTGGGTTTTGAGGTCTTGTATATGCTCAAGCTACACCCAGTGTTGCAGACAGTTTATTTCCTGTTGCATGCGGATCAAGATGTAGGACTCTCAGCTCTTTTTCCAGTACCATGTCTGCCTGCATGCTGCCATGTTTCCAGCTATGATGATAATGGACTGAACCCGTGAAACTGTAAGCCAGCCTCAGTTAAATGTTTTCCTTTATAAAAGTTGCTGTGGCCATGGTGTCTCTTCACAGCAATAGAGACCCTAAGATACCCAAATTGACAAACTTTGGGTTTAGTAAGAATGCCTGCCTTGCCAGACAGTGGTGGTGCACGCCTTTAATCCCAGCACTTGGGAGGCAGAGACAGGCGGATCTCTGTGAGTTCGAGGCCAGCCTGTTTTATAGAGAGAGTTCCAAGACTGGCTCCAAAGCTACACAGAGAAACCCTATCTCAGAAAAAAAATTAAAAAAAGAGTGTCTGCCTTGATAAATAAAGTAGAGAAAGATGGAAGAAGATGCCTGATGTCAACTTTAGGCCCCCAAACATATACATACATACATTCATGCACAGATGATTACATACCACACACACACACACACACACACACACACACACACACACAAATACACAAGGATGACTTAGTGGTTGTACTGATTAGTGGTCATCTTAAGACTGTAGCTGCCAAATTCTCATATTCTCTTACTTTCCTTCCTCTCTTGTTCCTTTGTTTACAGGTTATTTTTCAGGTTAGCATGGAAAGTAATGGATTTCACCACGGCATCTTCATATGTATAAGTCATAGTGTTTTTTTTTCCCCATAGTCTCCCCCAAAAACTTTGTCTACACTGTCATTTCTTGTATATTTTTAAAAACTATCATAATGCAAAAAGTCATTGTTAGCCAGGTGGTGGCACATGCCTTTAATCCCAGCACTCAGGAGGCAGCGGCAGGTGGATATCTGAGTTTGAGATCAGGCTGGTCTACAGAGTGAGCTCCAGGACAGCCAGAGCAACACAGAGAAACCCTGTCTTGATAAAGCAAAAACAAAAAGTCATTGTTTCTATATAATCACCTGTAGACAAAACATGTAATAGAGTTGTTCGTTAGATATTAGCACACCGAAGAGCAGGACCTGGGACCCTGTTGACTGAGATAAGTGTTTGTTGTGTGAGAGAATGACTATCACTGGCAAGAGTCTTGCTGTGCAAAGAAAGGAAATTAACCAGGATCTTCTAGTGCTTGCCTTTGTGTGTTGACCAGAGTGATTTAATTTTGTTTTGTTTTGTTTTTCAAGACAGGGTTTCTCTGTGTAAAAGTCCTGGCTGTCCTGAAACTCACTATGTAGATTCTATTATTTCCCCTTTGTTGTTGGTCCTCATGGTTTCTATGGTGATTATATAGGACTTACTTGAGTCAGAGATGTTCAGATGGATCAGGTACCCTACTACAGACTTTAGATAGTACTCCCCACTCCCTTTCTTCACTGTGTCGTATGCTCAGGTGGATCTTGAATGAAACCCTCCAGCTTCAGCCTCCCTAGTGCTGAGCTTGTTTTCAAAGCCTCTGCTGCTTGTCGTAAATAAGGTTCATAGCAGAACTGGAAGCCGGTCCTTAGGCATGCTGATCGTGCATTCTACCACTGAGCTTCACCCCCAGCACCAGGGCTGGGCTTGGGGGTGGAAAGCACCTGCTGCGAGTTTGAAACGGTCTCCAGTCCTTTTGCTTTGCTTGGTTTCAGAATTTGGCGATGGAGCCACTTTGCTAGCAGCAAATCCAGATGCTACCACAATAAACATTGACGACCCCGATGAGACTTCCAAACTCCAACCCAGACCCCGAGGAAGCTCCAGGAGAGAAGAGGATGATGAGCTTCTGGGAAACAATGACTCTGATGAGACTGAGGTTTGAACTTACCGTCCAGTTTTGTTCCTTTTACCTTTCTCAGAGCTTGGGGTCCATGCGTTTACTCATTACTTTTTGTATGCCTGGTACAGTGCCCGGCAGTGGTGACCCAAAGGTGTATGACCCGTGACGTCACCTGTGGGAAGCACTTGTGTGTGGGGTGTGGGTCAGGGCAGCAGAGGGGAGTTAACCATGTTTCATTTCCCCTCTGCCAGTTACTTGCCGGCCAGAAGAAAAGCTCTCCCTTCTGGACATTTGAATACTATCAGACATTCTTTGATGTGGACACTTACCAGGTTTGTGAACCGGCTTCACTCTTTATTTTCCATAATGGGGACTTGTTTCTTCTGAGATAGAGCAGCCATCATGTAAGAGCCGCTGTACTGGAAGTGGTCTTCTGAAGCACAAAGGCTCGCTGACATGAAAACGCTGCGAGAAAAGCTGAAATAACTAACGTAGTTGCATAGATTAAATCCCAAGAAAAACCAACCTTCATCAGAATTACTGCTGTGTTGCCTTGCAGGTCTTTGACAGAATAAAAGGGTCTCTGCTGCCGGTTCCTGGGAAGAACTTTGTGAGGTTGTATGTCCGCAGCAACCCAGATCTCTACGGTATGTACGATGCCCTCGCTTTTCTCCCGCATCCCATTAAGTTCCAGTAAAATATAGGGGTTGCCTGGAAGGTTAGAGAACTGCACTGCTAGTAGGGTGTACAATGTTTTATTTGACTCTGTGAGGTTTAGTAACAATGTTTGCAAAGAATTTGGGGGGGAAAGGAATTTCATCTTACGTGAGTGCTGCAGCTGCGTTAATCGTCCTTTAAGTCTTCAGGTGACTTTAGTGTAGGCTTGAGGCAGATGGGCCTTTCTGAGTTCTGTTGATTCTCCTCCATGAAGGGTTTGGTAGGGTAGGGTGAGTGTGCAATAGGTTGTTGTGGTCTCAGGCATCTGAATACCTGGTCCCCAGTTTGTGGCACTGTTTGGGTTGGATTAGGAGGTGTGGCCTTGCTGGAGGAAGTATGTCACTGGGGGCAGGCCTTACGATTTCAAAAGCCACATGCCATCTCCAGTTCAGTCTTTCTGCTTACTGCTTGTGGTTCAGCCTGTGAGCTCGACTTGCATCATTCTGCTTGCTGCTGCCACGTTTCACCACTGTGATGGCGGTGGACCATAAGCCTGCATGAACCTTCTATGAGTTGCCTTGGTCATGGTGTTTTAGCACAATAGAGAAGTAACCAGTCCAGGTCCATCTCTGTTACTCATGCACTGAGTTCCTTCTCAGCTACCAGGGTGTGTGTGTGGGGGGAGTGAGGGGCACAGAGAGTGGCTCTCCATTGAGAGTCTAAAGCAGGGATGGGCTAAGGAATGGGTGTAACCCCTGACTCCCTTGCTCTCTGAGGAAAACACAGAGGCTCACCCAGGGCTCCTGAGGAAAGGACTCCACATCATGGCCTTTTGTCTTTGAGGGGAAATAAGGCAAGAAGGCAGCACTGTTCTTTCCTTGAACTCCTATGCTGGGCTGCCCGGTCTGAGGGCAGCTCTTCTCCTGCCATTAATGTTTTCTGGAAATGTCCTCAGAGCTGCCCAGAAGTGTGTTTCCTAAGTGAGTAAATTCAAAGCAACAATCCAAACCAGGCTGGCAAGATGGCTCATGGGTAAAAGTACTGGCTGTGCAAGGCTGGTATCCTTATTTTGATATTGAAAACCCAGTGGTGGAAGGAAGGAACCAACTCACAAACGTCCTTTGCCCTCGTGTGTGTCCTCACGCGGGACACTCTGGCATGTGAATCTTTCTCGGTTGCTTTTCACTCTTTTTCTTTGAGGCAAGCAGGATCTCTGTAGGCATCAGCACGGGTGGATGTGAGAATAATGACAAATGAAGAAGCTGATGTAGGTTAGGGATGCTGTTGTTGATATCACTAACAGTTGTACACACTCTTGTGAGCACAATATGTGAGACCAGAGGTCAGCATTGGGTGTCTTCCTCAATTTCTCTTCCCTTAATTAGTTGAGGCAAGGTTACTGAGGCTGGCACTTGCTGACCTCACTAGACTGGCTGGTCCCAGTCCCAGTCACCCTCCTGC
>JAQHUG010000012.1:4804437-4828224 GCA_028555095.1 Dicrostonyx torquatus | reverse complement strand
TTTATTTATTTATTTATATAGATCTATTTTTTGAGATAGGGTCTCTCTGTATAGCTCTGACTGTCCTGGAACTCACATGACTGGTCTTGAACTCACAGAGATCCACCTGCCTTTGCCTCCTGAGTGCTAGGATTAAAGGCATTCAGCACAATGGCCAGCCTTGTTTATTTATTTTAAAATTTAGTTATATAAACAGGTGTTTTGCCTGCATGTATGTCTGTGTACCACTTGTTTGCCTGTTGCCATAGGAGGTCAGAAGAGGGGATCAAATCCCCTGGGATTGGAGTTATAAATGGTTGTGAGCCATTGTGTGGGTGCTGGGAATCAAACCTGGGTCCCATGAAAGAGCAGCCAGTGTTATTAATTGCTGAGCCATCTCCAGCCCCCACATCTAACTCTGAATTGAATCTGTATTGTAGGTCAGTCATTGCTCAGAGTAGTTCTCACCTGTGTTGGCTTGTTTGATTTTCCTAATGGCCTCATAAGGTAATCTTATTCCTGTTTTGCAGATAGGAAACTGAAGCAGGAATGTTTGGTAACTCTCTACCTGGAGTTGCTTTGCCTCAGGTTAGAACCCGTGGCTTGGAATCTGCTTTGTCTCAGACACTGTGTTGCCTCTCATAAAGCTGAGTGCAGGGTCCAACCACTGCTTAATAAACAGTAGCTACATCCAGGGTAGAATTTCCTTCCACTTCCCTTTCCCACCCAAAGAAAAGGGATCCTGTCGACAAAACTGTGCGCGTGACTTAATCAGGGCATTCCAACATGAGAAAAAACTGCCATGGAGGGGCTGGAGAAAGGACTCTGAGGTTAAGAGCAATGACTGCTCTTCCAGAGGTCCTGAGCTCAATTCCCAGCAACCGCATAGTGGCTCACAGCCATTTATAATGAGATCTGTTGCCCTCTTCTGGCTTGGAGGCAAACTTAGAGGCAGAATGTTGTGTACATAATAAATAAATACATTAAAAAAAAACTGCTATGGAGCCCTCAAAGATTCTGGACAATGGCTTGCTTTAATAAGAGTCTGACCGAAATTGCTAGGACAAGCCTGTTTTTGCAGGAGGCGCTAATTGAATTGTTTGCCGATTTGCACGTTGGCAGGGCAGGTGCGTTGGCTTAGCATGCTCTCGGATTGTCACTCTAGTCCTGGGAGTTGGCACTCTTCAGGAGAGGAGACCAGGAGGACCGTCCAGTGACGGTTCCCAGGAGCTGCTAAAAGGCGCATCGGCTGCCGACGCAGAGTTATTTACACGGGAAGAAACTAGTGCGGAGGCACGCCTGAGCTGGAACTCTGTAATTTAGAGACAGATCACTAGATGGCATGCAGAGCAGGTTAATCTGTACCCAGGGCATTTTAACGCATTTGCTAAAGAAATCAGTGTCAGCTCTTGTTTTGCTAGGGAGGAAAATGTGTTCTTCCAGGGGAATCGTTGGATTTTATTTGATCTACAAGCTCAGTGTACTTAGAAACATTTAGAATGGCTCTCCGAAGTATTTCAGTTACATAATTCAGTTGTTTCAATGACTAGTTTTTAGCCACTAAGTCCTATAAAACCATATAGGAGACACTGGTCACTACCACAAAAATACATACTAAGGATTCATTAGATTGAAAAACATTTCTAAAGCACCTACTGTGTGCCAAGTACTATGCTAGGTCCAGCAGATACAAAGCAGAAAAAGGGTGTGAAGCAACCAAATGGTGGTGGCACACACCTTTAATCCCAGCACTTGAGGTGTAGAGGTGGCAGATCTCAGAGTTCAAGGCCAGCCTGGTCTACAGAGTGAGTTCTGGGACAGCCAGGACTACACAGAGAAACCCTGTCTCGAAAGAAAGAAAAAACAAAGGCATGTGAAGCACCCTGGTAGTGTGCTTGCTAAAGGGCTTCTTGGGGACGGAAGTGTTCTGTCACCTGCAGTGTCCATAGCGGCTACCATCATCTATGCCTATGCCTGGCTCGTGCCTCTGGCTCTCTGGGGCTTCCTCATGTGGAGAAACAGCAAAGTGATGAACATCGTCTCCTATTCATTTCTGGAGATCGTGTGCGTGTACGGCTACTCGCTCTTCATTTATATCCCCACAGCGGTGAGTACCATGCCAAGTAGACTAAAAGATGCTGTTTTGGGTGGAAAATTCAACAGAGTATCCCACGGGGCCTTGTTACTTCCAGCCTGCTGCTCCCCTGTCCCTGGAGGTTCCGTTAGAATTTAAAGTACCAGACGAATGGGTGCCAGGAAGGCAAGGGCTTTGGCTGTGTCAGGAGCCCTGGGTTAGGACCATCCCTCTGCATGCTGGTAGCATGCTCTGCAAAGCCGCATGGCAGTGTGTGCCCAGCTGCAGACGGGCTCATCAGCTTTGTGAGTGTATGTCCTGGGAAGGAACAGATGCCCCCCAACTCAACCTCATGCTCTCTCCTTTTCCAGGTACTGTGGATCATTCCCCAGAGAGCTGTTCGTTGGGTCCTCGTCATGATTGCCTTGGGCATCTCGGGGTCTGTATTGGCAATGACATTTTGGCCAGCTGTTCGTGAGGATAACCGGCGCATTGCCCTGGCCACCATTATGACAATCGTGTTGCTTCATGTGCTGCTGTCTGTGGGTTGCTTGGTATGTTGTCATTGTACCCTCTTGGTGTGGTTTTAAACGTTTATCTATAGTGGATGTACAAGTGTAGGCTCATGCACACGGTACATGTGTGGAGGTCAGAGGTCAGCTAGATTCAGTTCTCATTTCCATCACATGGGTTCTGGGGGTCAGGCTCATGCCAGCAGGCTTCCCCGTGAGCATCTCTACTTGACGAGCCATCATCCAGCTCTCTGGGTGTGCTTTGCAAAATCCTCAACCTGTTAGGTGCAGTGGCTCTTTTCAAACTGACACTGGGACCTAAGCATCAAGACCGTCCTAGAAGGAAGGTGGCAAAGGTACGAGGACTTGGTTGTAACGTGTGGCTTTCCTGGCTTCTGTGGTGTGGTTAAGATTCAGTGTCTGGCCAGAGAGCAATGAGTGACCATATGTCTCTGTACAGGGCTGGGGAGCAGGACTGGGGGAGGGGCTCTGCCTGCTGGTGCCTTTTTGGTTTCCTGTCCATGGCTGGACAGATGTTGGACATCTGGCTGGTTAGAATGAAGGGGAAAAATAGATTTTATGGGTGGGAAGCTTAAGATTGCAGTCAAATATAGACTAATTGATGCTAAGGGACACAGTGTTTGAACTGTTTTAGTCCCTGTGTCTAGGTATCCTTTCAGGAAAAGCGTATGCTCCTGAGTCATGCAGACCCAGCAGATGGCCAGCTCTGTTGTGTGGTGGCTGTGTATGAGCTTGGCCCTGGCTCTGTGCTCCTCTGAATCCTACTGCTTCATCTGTGATCTGACTGGCATCTTCCCGCATCGATTGTCCCAAGAGTCAGACAAAACAATATACAGGAAGCATGTGACCTAGAGCTTGTCCAGTGATGACCTATAGATCTGTTGTTTGTTTATTTGGTTTGGGATCCTGAGGAGACAGGCCCAAGCTCTTGTGATACTGCCATGTCCCTCTGGACCCTTCTGTCCTCTCTACTGCCTCCTGTTGACATCATCTTCCTCCTCTGTATTTTTAGCATTGTCAGGTAGGCTGAGGCGAGGAAGAAGGAAGGAAGGAAGGAAAGAAGGAAGGAAGGAAAAAAACCTGCCTTTTTTTTTTTTTGAGAGGGGTTAAAGGCCATTTTTGTTTGTTTGTTTATTTGGTTGGTTGGTTGGTTGGTTGGTTGGTTTGGTTTGGTTTTTTTTTGAGACAGGATTTCTCTGTGTAACAGTCCTGGCTGTCCTGGAACTCACTTTATAGACCAGGCTGGCCTCAAGCTCACAGAGATCCGCCTGCCTCTGCCTCCCAAGTGCTGGGATTAAAGGCATATGCCGCCACTACCCAGCTGGAAAGGCCATTTTCAAGTCTGAGGGCTAGAAAGGAGCAGGGCACATTGAACGCGGAGGAGAGAGTGCCATTTTCATTATTAAGAACACATTCGATCTTGGCACTTGTGGAGGCCTGCTGGGAACAGGACTTCTCAAATAAAAGACAATATGTCTGGAAGGCTGTGGTGCAAGGCCACTTTTTGCTGGCTATAAGTGAGGTCTCCGGAACCAGAGAGAGCACACGGCTCTTCTTAAAATTGAAGGCGTTTATGCCCGAGATGAAACTGAATTCTACTTGGGCAAGAGATGCGCTTATGTGTATAAAGCAAAGGACAACACAGTGACACCTGGAGGCAAGCCAAACAAAACCAGAGTGATCTGGGGGAAAGTAACTCGGGCCCATGGAAACAGTGGCATGGTCCGTGCCAAATTCCGAAGCAACCTTCCTGCAAAAGCCTTTGGACACAGAATCCGTGTGATGCTGTACCCATCCCGGATTTAAACCAATGAAAAATAAATAAAAGTGGATTTGTGCTCTTGCAAAATAAAAAAAAAAAAAAACACATTTCAGGAGCTAGAGATGACTCATTTGCTAAGAACACTAACAGCTCTTACAGACGGCCTGGGTTCATTTCTCAGCCCCAATCTGGAAGCTAATAGCCATCTGTAACCTCAGTTCCAGGGAATTCAATGTCCTCTTCTGACCTCCATGAGCACCAGACATACATGTGGTACACATACATACATATATTCAGGCAAAACATTTTACACATGAAATCAATAAATATGAAAAAAAGGAGTCCATTTTGAGGGGTGGGGATGTGGCCTAATGGGTAAACTCACTTGTTCTGCAAGCCTGATGACCTGAATTTGCATTCTCAGCATCCATATAAAGAGCTAGGTATGTGGACATGGTCATACCTTCAGTCCCAGCTCTTGGGAGGCAGAGGCAGGAAGGTCTCTGTGAGTTCCAGGTCAGCCAGAGCTACATAGACCCTGATTCAGGAGGAAGCAAAGCTGGGCATGACTCCATGTGCCTGGGACTCCAGCACTGAAGGTTGGAGACAGGTGGATCCAGGGATCTCTCTGGTCAGTCAGCCTTGCTGAGTGAGGGATGTTATCTCAAACTAGTAAGATGGAAAGTACGTGATGTTCTGCCCTGTCCTCTACATGAACGTAGTGTGTGTGACTCTACACACTTATTGCACACACATACACACTACACCCCTACACTAATAAATATAATTTAAAAGTAAAATAGTTTTCTTAAAGAGAGCATCGTTATGACGTAGAAAGAACTCTGACCAGGGAGGTGCTCGGTGATGTAAATGAGGCATCTTAGCTGTCATAACCTCCGTTTTCCTTTCTTTCTGGGCTTCAGTGAGAGTCAGCATATGGCAGGAAACCCCTCTACTGAGGAGGGTTCTTCAGGTCAAAGGCATCAGCAGAAGTTTCCAGGGCCACTCTGCTGCAAATTGTAACCTAATTCCCTCATAGGAGTGACCCAAGGTCACACAGCTCATAAATGGACTGAGGCTCTTGTTTCACACTGTGACCGTGCCCTTTGTTGGTCCCTCTTCCCGGGCCATCTGTGCCCTGAACTTTTCACATTGTCTACTTGGCTGAGAAGATGGCAGAGCAGCAGAGGGAGGAGAAGGGCACATTCCATTCAGCTCTGAAAAGTCGCCTAATCTGGGCACGTTGGACTGTGGACAGAGGTGTCCACCAGGAGAAGGGCCCTTCTCATGGAGGAGCCACTGTGTTTCTGGACCGCTTGTGAGCCCATCACCGGGGACCTGGAGGCAGGTGGGTCTCTGAGGCTCCCTGCCAGTCAGCTTAGCCTGCTTGTTGAGTTCTAGTGAGAGAATGGGTGTGCTTTTGAAGGAGGAGGATAGTGTCAGAGGAGTAAGCTTGGGGTCGTGCTCTGGCCTGCACACATGTGTACACATGTGTCTACACACCACACACAGGTAAGCATGCACAAGGACACGCACATACAGAAAGGGAGAGGAAGAAAACTATGTCTAGTCATGTACTCAGAAGACATTTTGTTATTGAAAGTGGAAGGAGAAGTTGGCTGGGGAGTCGCTTGAGCTGAGGGGTGCCAGCTGAACCAGACAGCCTAGCCCGGCTTTCTCAGTCTCCCCTGGGAAAGCTGGACTGGCGTCTTCGTCTTAGCGCAGTGATGTGTGTGGCAGCTCCACACCTGCTGAGGTTCCCCCATGACTGCACTTGAAAACGATCTCCAGGTCTTCACTGAAGGCTCACACCTGGCGGGGACAGTGAAGGAAGCACCCAGAGGGTGGGTCCTCAGTGAGCTCGGCGAGAGTCAGACAAGCCTACATTTGAATGGTGACTGCCGACCTCAGAGACACCAGTGCCTACTGGTCCACAGTGCTCAGGACAGGCTAGGCTGGGTATAGACCCTGTGCCAGATCACAGGCTGTGTAGAGACTGGAAAAGAATGCCTTTTAGAGACCATCTTATCAATCTTTTTACAGAACTGAAGAGGCAGGGGGGCTTATCTGCAAGCACAGTGTTAGTGGTTAGTGCAGATGAGGGACCTGGACCATTCAGCTCTGACCTCAGAGAGTCCTGAGGATCCCAGGATAGGGTACTGTGGCCTCTGACTCACTTATGACCCCCAAATAGAGGAAATTCCTTCCTTTGTGCCAGAAAACAGCTGCAAGAAAAGTAGGTTTGCTCTGAAGAGTTGATTAGCTAGAGGGGTACATGGGCTAAAGCAAAGAGAAGCCAAAGAGATGGTTAAGTTTCAAGGTTGGAACAGTCTGGGAAGCCCGAACATGTCATGTTGGCGCCCTCTTCTGGCTAGTAAGGGCAGAGCTGCTGAAAATTGTTTTGGCTTTTTACCTTTGCACCTTTCTGAGCCCCTGATGCCAAGGGCATCCCGGGCATCTGGTAGCCCTTGGCATAGTAACAACTTTACCTACTCTTTGAAGGGAAGCTCAGGGATAACAAGATGGGAGTTTTTATGGGCTAACGTTAGTATCCTTACACCTCAAGACAGGAGGGAAGATCTTCTTTGCTGCCTCCTCTCTCACACTACCTCCTGATTCCTGACAGCTAAACTGGATGGCGAGTGGAAGCGCTTGTCACACACAGTCTCCATGTCCAAGCGCAAGTACTAGGAAGTTAAGCGTGCCCAGCACTTTCTTTCCAAGGTCCCTGAAGAGAGCCAACCAATTGGTTTAGCAACAGCCAGCTCAGAAGCTTCTGGCTACTTAGTATCACACCAAATCTGATGAGATGCAGGTAACAGACAATACCTGTGTGGCTCAGTAGTTGCAGAGGTGAGCTTTGGAGTCAGGTGAGCACAGCTGGAGTCCTGGCTCTGCTGCTCATCCGGGCATACTGACCCAAGGGCAGCCTCTGTGAGCCTCAGTTTCTGTACCTGTCAGGTGAGGATTGCCGCACAAGCCCTCAGGGTCGTTGGGAAGATTTGGGCACACAACATAGCGCAGTGTTATGGGAACTAAGTTTTAAAAGGTTGGGTGAGTGAGATGGAAGGACTGACCGGTGACTGCAGTTTGGTGTGATGGCTTGTGGTGGGGGAGGGGAGAGGCCCCAAAGACTCTTCACCTGGCTCCTAGAGGAATGCTCACCTGGCTCCCTCATGTGTCTCCTTCCTGCAGGCTTACTTCTTTGATGCCCCAGAGATGGACCACCTCCCCACAACTACAGCCACTCCCAACCAGACAGTTGCAGCAGCCAAATCCAGCTAACAGGGAAAGCAATTTTCATCTTGTGGGGTACGTTACAAAAGGGCAGGGGCAACAGTTCTGTATTAGCATGAAGGACAGGAGGCTAACCCTGTGTCTTTCTGCACACCTTCATGTGGGGATGTTTTTATCATGAAAATTCCATTTTGAAGTTCAAATGCCGTCACCCTGACAGAGTTGGGAAGTGTGGGCTCTTAGGTTCCGGACAGTGGAGTCCCTGCTTTGGCCTTACACCCACCTTCTCTGTGTCCTGTGTGCTGTCCAGTGCACGGGAGGGCTTCTTCATTTCCTGACTGTCCCAGTGATTTTCCTGTTCCTCTGTGACTTCTCAGGCCAGCCTCTGAAACTCTTGTTGCTCTCTTGAATGACCGCCTGGAGTCCTCTAAAGGCTTCTGAATTTTTATGCCTCATTTGTTCAGGGCCTCTGAAGTTATCCTTCCAGGAATGGTTAGCTGAGAGTGTTAGAGAGCAGAAAAAAAGATCCAGCGTCATAACTTAATGCTTCCCCTCCTGTTATACCTCCTTAGCGGACCAAAGCTGAGCCTTATTTTGATTGACAAATTTCCAGGTAGCTCAGGATAGCCTCTCATTCACTACGTAGCCAAAGATAACCTTGAACTTGAGCTCCTGATCCTCATCCTGCCGCCTCTGGTTTTCAGATGCTGGCATTACAGGTGTGTGTCACCATGCCTAGTATGCTTCCCCTCACCCTTCCTTCTGGGTGAGAATTGAACCTGAACCCAGGGCCTTGTACAAGCTAAGCGAACACTTTATCGTCCACTCCATGGTGAGCTCTGGTGGAGAAGGCCAGGCATCTGGGTCTCCACCTGTATTTTAGTTTGACAGACTATCACACATTAGTGAAGGAGTGAGGAAAGCTGAGGGTTGGACACAGCGCTTCTTGTCTGTTTCTTGAGCTTTCGCATTTTCTTGAGCCTTTTCACACTTCGGTGACAACTTTCCGATCCAGCATTGTGTTATCTTCTTCCAGATGACAGGACAAGGTGGAGAATCTCCCAGTTTGTTTTCTCAGCCCCTCCTAGAGAAACAGAGACGAGTGTGTTACCAGTGACATTTACACACTTACGTTGTGAAGGGAAGTAGACCTTCAGTCAAGAGGAATGTTTGAAAGATACCAGAAAGAAAAGGTCAGGTTGTAAAATCAGTAAAGCAAAGCTATTACTGACTCTGTCTCCCTTGGCCCCACACGGCCCTTCTGTCACGTCACATAGTGACTGGAACCTTCCAACACTAAAGTGCCTCTGGCTTCACTCCAGACAGGGGAAGCTTTTTTGAGTGGTACCAGAGCTAGTACTGACCATTGTGTTGTTACCATCTGTCTTGACCAGACTCACCCAGATGCCCCTGCCGCCCTTCAGCTGCTCCTCCCTGACAGTCACAGACTGAAGCAAAGGTCCACTTCATCTGGGAACCACCCAGGCCTCTCAGGGCCGACAGGAGCATGGGGGTCTCCCGCGTTTGTGTCTTCACAAGTCCTGGGTTTTCTCTGCTCCCACGCTGAGCCATTGTTACTGCTGGAATGCATCTACACTCACACTTCCATTGTCTAGAACATTCTTTCCTTCCCACGGACATCACTTACCTGGTGCTCCTATTTACACTGTGAATACTCTATTCTTGTGCTCAGGACCCTGTCTGTCCGTCTGCCTGTCTGCTAATATGTTCAGTCTTTCAGCCACCCATTTGTCCTCTGTGTACCAGTGTGACTCCCTGGTTAAAACTGGCTCCTTGAGAACAAGGGGTGGATTTCCTTGTGCACCACATAACCTCACGGTACACGGTAAGTGCTCAGTTAGTGTGTGTGAGCACACGTGGCCTCTCGGTGGGCCATGAACCTTTACTCTGGTCTGTAAAGACCGGATGTCCCTCAGTTCCTGTCTGCCTGAGCTGCTGTCTCGGGGCGAAGGATATGTGCCAGGACCTGCAGGCTAGTAGTCAGACCGAACTAGAGCAAAAGCCTGTTCCCACCTCGAGGTGCATCTGAACCATAGGTAACCTGTCTATAAAATAAGGACGACACAGCCTGTATGAGAAGATTGTCGGGAAGCTTAGAGACAGTTTTTATAAGCTCCTGGCAGCTGCGCACTCAGTAGTGAGATGAAAGCCACTGCCCTGACAATGGCTGGTGATTTATATTGAAATTTGCTGGGCTCTGTTGACTTTGCTCTGATACTTTATCTCCTTTTCATAAAAGGTATGGGAGTTTTCTTTCTTCACTGAGGAATTCCAGTTGTAAGTCCTTCAAATTAACAAGATGTCATGGTTAGAGGAGCCTCCAGTGGCTCCCTAGCTGATGCCTGCCTTTCTTCTCAAGGATACGCAGCTTAGAATCAAAGGCCAGAGTAGGGTGGATTTCCGTCCTCATCTGTGTCAGTGAAGCTAAGGCCAAGAGCGACAGTTCCTTGCTCTCAGTCACCCGAGTGTGGTGACAAACTAACACCTGTCACAGTCTGCTTTTCAGACCACTTTCCAGGTCGCTGTGTCATCGGCCTCTCTTTAACAGGCTTGCCCATGATTGCGTGGATAGGAGGGTGAATGTGTGGGGATTGTTTGTGGTCGTCCACTGCTGAGAAGCGGAACTGGGACTTGAACCCAGGTCTAGGAGAGCCAGCTTCTGAGTTTGCCCATCTGCCCCAATTTTTAGAGATGACATTCTTTCTACAGTTGAAATCTGTGTGCCACACTGCTGCCATTCAGAATTTTTGGGTACCCTCTTTTCTGGCCTAGAGAGCTGGGGTTCATAGTGCCTGCTTCTTGACTGCATGTCTTGCTGGTGGCAAGTCTGAATCGTGTGTCCATTACCTGTTTTGCTGTCGTCCCCCCCCCCCAGTTTCTGCGTGCTGGGGAATCTGGGCACAGTTTAGCCTCTTCCTCACTTTCAGGTCCTCTTACAAGTCCAAGGGCTGGACTGGGGCTCATCCAGAACCCAGATCTGGGGAACGCTTCACTCCTGGAACTGTTGGGGGGCTGTAATTCCTGTGGCTGGTGAAAGTGAGGCGGCCTTGCCACCCTCAGTTCCTTGTCCCGTGGGTCTCTTCAGGTGATCACAAACCTTGTCAAAGCCAGACATGACAAGGGGTCGATAAGAGTCTGTTAGCAAATATGGAATTGACTGTCTTACATAGCATAGACCCAGAAGTAAATCTTTCCCTTGTTTTGTGTTTTGGTTTTTTTGTTTTTTAGTTTTTTCGAGTCAGGGTTTCTCTGTAGCTTTTGGAGCCTGTCTCCTGGAACTTGCTCTTGTAGACCAGGCTGGCCTCGAACTCAGAGATCCGCCTGCCTCTGCCTCCTGAGTGATTAAAACTGTGCGACACTACCGCCTGGCTGCTTTGTTTTGTTATTAGAAGCAAGCCACAGGTTAGCCCATACTGAAGGCAGGGGAGGGGCTCGTACAAGGACATGAAACAGCCATTATTGAGGCTGTTTTCCATTCTTTACCCGGTGCAAACTCATGATGTACGCCTTAAGTATACTATTGTCAATCCATATGGTAACTATCGAGACTTAAGTTCTTGAGGGACTATAAATAGAAGTTCTAGTATTTTCTTGTCAGTCTTAAGTGGGTTGGTGTGGGGCCTCCTTCCTGTGCAGGAACACACCGTTGCTTGTTTGCATCAGGACCTAATCACTCATCCAGCTAATCCTGCAGATGGACTCTTCTAACACTAATGAAGAAGGCCTTGGCAGGGCAGGTCCCTTTCTTAGGCCAAAGTTATCAGGGATAGGACAGAATCTTGGTTGACTTGGCCTCTGTAGTGCTTGGCCTGGGTCTTGGCTGGCTTGAACAGCACGGGCGACCAGTGCATGTTGGGAGGGTGCCAGCCTTTGCGAGATGAAGGCATGTAGGGATGATGGTTTCTCCGCTGAGCTCAGGGCTTCACTGCCCCTCATACACTCGATAAGGCAATTCTGTAGGACTTAGAAAGACAGATCTGGTCCCTGCCTCCAAGATCCTCAGTCTGATGGTGTGATCCAACCTAACATGGTGTGAGAAAGCCACAGGAGAGAATGACTCAGGCTTCACAGGCAGGAGGAGTAGTCACCATCCCATGGCTTGGAAAAGGGGACGATCCAGGCTGTTCCGTGGGACACAGCGATACCCCAGAGGCACACATCTCTGAACGACAAACTCTGAGTCCAGCTAGAGAGGGGCAGAACAAACAGAGCCAGCCATTGCCTAGCCCAGGTGCTGTAACCCTCCAGAGAGTCGGTGCAGGGTCAAACACACTAGCCCAGGTGCTGTAGCCCTCCAGAGAGTCGGTGCAGGGTCCACAGAGCTGGCTCCTCTGGGCTGTGCACAGATCTGTAAACTGGGGTAGCTCCATTTAGGTGTCAAGTCTCCAAATGAGGTAGTGATGAACAGCTTCTTTGCAGCCTCCCTGGCAGAGCATCCATCGCCTTGCCAATAAGAGGGGCTGTTCAGAGGCCCGGGCACTGTGGATTTACGAGCTGGCAATGTCTTCTACTGTAAGCTCCAGGCTCCTAGCTTTCGTGGAAGAAAAATGACTTCAAATCTCAACAATAACCTTCCCTACATAAATCTGTGTATGAGGACAGCTTAGTGTGGAATGGGTTCTTGTGAGAGCATTAACCTGTTCTCTCCCGGGAGCCCCGGATCCTAGGGGAGCCTCTAATTACTGGTAAGCAGGGACGCTGCCCCTGAATAAGTCACTGAGGCAGCTAACTGCAGCCGTCCTTTCTTGTGCACCAGCTTATTACCTGAGTGTCACTACTGTTTCTCCTGTGTCAAGGCCCTGGGAAAGTCTAGATACTACCTGGGAAGGTCTGCCTGCTTGTGCGATTGCCTGGAAGGCCACCCCTGGGCTGAGGCACCTTCCCCCAGGCGGTGAGAAGTATGCAGCCAGCAGTACGGTGCAGTGTGTCGAGGGCTTTGTAACTAAAATCCTCCTGGTCGGACACATGGGGTCATAAGCTGCCATCCTGGCACTCGCTCACACCACCAGCGCCTACTTCTTTCTCTTTTTGAACATGTACATATGTATATATGTATGTATTCATGCACACGTGTGTGGTGTGGTGTGTGTGAGAGATGGTACCTGTGTGGGAAGCCAGAGGACGTCCCGAGGGAGCTGTTCCTCTCCTGCCATGTGGGTTCTGGGAAACGAACTGATAAAGGCAACAAGTTCCTTATCCTCTGCGCCATCTTGCTGGCCCCCAGTGCTTATTTCAGAAGTTAAAGGTACAAACCATTTCCCAGGTTTCTACACATTAGTTCCTTTATTATGAAATCAGCTTTGACTTTGTGCTGCAAGCCCCCCTCCCACCCCACCATTTTAAAAAATAGTTAGGTGTGCCTTTAATCCAAGCAGCTGAGGGGCAGGAAGATGCAGGCAGATCTCTGAGTTCAAGGCCAGCCTGGTCTACGTAGCAGATTCCAGGCCAGTCGGGGCTATGTAGTGAGACCCTCTCTTGAAAATAAATTAAAATATAGTATTTTAATTAATTTCTTGAGAGTTTTATACATTTGATCATATTTTCTCCACTTTTCCTAACCCATCTCAGGTTAATTCTTCGTGAATCTCCCCTTGAGATCCTCCAGCCTGCATGTTTCACCCCATCACACACAGGAGCCTGTCCTTTCCCTACCAGACATGTCAGCAGTGCCCCGCCCAGAAAATCTCTGTTCGTCTTTGTTCCCTATCTTGGAGGTTGATTTAGGACCTGGGATGCTAACTGGGTCACAGTCCTCTCCGAGTGCAGAGCTCAGGGCCTAACTTCGGGATCTGCGGGTGGGAGTGGCAGGCAGCCCTGTGACTGAGTTGAAGAGCCTTTTCTGCTGCTTATCTCCAGGGATCTTGATTTTGAACCTCACCTTTTTTTTTTTTTTTTTTCAGTTCTCTCATGTTTGGTGTGTGGCACTTCTGGACACAACGTCCACCGTCAGAAACCAGGATGGACAACGTCAGCAGGGAACTCTTCTTGCATTGAAGCCTTGTCACCCGTTTAACAAGAATTAAGTGTTGACCTGGGGGTGACAGTCACATGCTAGAGCTGTGTCTCGCGTGTGTGAGGTCCTGAAAGTCCAACCCTGGCAATAAAATGCAGTGGTGGTTCGACCTGTGTCCGTCAGCTTTTCTTTCCCACGTACGGATCCTCGCTGTGATGAAAGCAGTTGCTGTGTTTGGGAATGAAAGGTGGCGGAGTGGGTAGACAGGAGGAGGGCTCGGGTAGGGATCACCGAGTCTAGGAGATGGAGGCTGGTCTGGACAACATAGTAAGGCCTCAGCCTCCCGTCGCTCTCCTAACCCCATAACAACTTATAGAGGGGCACACCTCTAGTCTGGGGGACATCCTCACAGAAATTAACATTTAGACATAGTCTAGTAAGATGAATGAATTTTTGTTTTGTTTGAGACAGCACCTTGCTGTGTAACCCAGGCTAGCCTTAAACCTGTGATCCTCTTACTTCAGCCTCCCAAGTCCTGTGATTACACATGCGTCCCATGTGCCCAGTTGGAAGCATGGGATTTGATACTAAATCCACTTTAAGCAGAGTCATAAAGGGAGTTGAAGTCCACCATAAGAACAGAGAACAAATGCTTGGGCGCTATAAGGAGTCTGCAAGCAGGTAAGTTGCAGTTTCTTTTTAAAAATGTTTTGAATATTCTGTGTATAGTCTTCTCTGTATTATGTCTGTGTACAGTGTGTGTGCCTGATGCTCTCAGCAGTCAGAGGGTGTCAGGTTCCCTGGAATTGGAGTTACACAGTTGTGAGCCCCCATGTGGGTGCTGGGAATTGAACCCAGGTCGTGTAGAAGAGTAGCCAGTGCTCTTAACCACTGAAGCATGTCTCGGGCCCCCAGTTTCAGTTCCTCAGACCTCTACTTCCCGTCTTGGTCCAGTGCCCAAGAACAACATGTAAGCTGAATGTTAGTAACCAGCTCTTCCAGGCGCATTGGTTGAATGCCCACGAGGACAGACGGTGACCAAAGGTAAAGCTTGGGTACCAGACGGAAGCACCAGCACAGCGCCGGCTCTACTCCTGGCTTAGTAAGTGCTGGTGGGTTAAATGAAGCAAAGGGCGCACAAAATGTGTTTCTCAAGAGCTTTTTAAGTCTTGACCTGGACCAGCAGGTTCTTTGGTGACAGGTTCCTTCCTGAGCAGAACCGGGGAAGCAGTGAAGGAGACAGGAAAGCTGGGGTCAGGAGGTCTTGCCAAGCAAGTTTATTACGAAGAGCAGCATCTGCTCTACAGTTTGCAGGGGGAAAGGGGACAGTCAGCAGAGAGCTAGCGCACAGTGAGATGAAGTCGGCAGGAAGCTAAGCAAGCAACGTTGCACAAAAGGAACACAGGCTATCTCAAGTGTGTCACAGACCAAGCACACAGTGGCCTTGGGACTGATAACTCTGGCCTCTTCAGGGGAAAAAGCCAGGTTCCCGGGAACCAAAACCTTAACTCCTTTGAGGCCCTGTTGCCAGTCCCAGACTGGACTTTGTCTGGTGTGCCCCTGGGCAAGGACACAGATCTAGTGTTCTCTTCGTCCTTTCATCAGGGCATCTGAGAGAGCCTTGGATAGGTATGGCTCCCAACAAAGACTTTTGAATTTGTTAGTGTTGTTTGAGGGGGTACTATGTTATTTTATAGCATCCACCAACTCCAAAGTATCAGCTTAAAACATCAGTGTTGTATCTCTTGTTCATATTATAAATTCCTTCCAAGTGGGTGGGGATATGGTACATTCCATCACTCAGGTACTGGGGCAGGGGTACTACTGGTTCTAAAATCTTTGTGGTCACTGTGTTAGAGGAAAAGATCTCTGTGGCATCTCACAGTGGCAATGAAATCTGCCAGTTATAAATGTGTCATGGCACTCCTGCTCGTAAGAGCTCATACATCCATGCTGACAGGGTATTTGAAAGGTGGGTGACAGGGCTCAGTTTCAGTGAGTTGGTGGAAACAAACAGAATACACTACTGTCCCCTTATGCTGAGGTTGGGTGACTTGTTGAAACCATCCGCAGGGCGCTGGGATTTTCCCTGCATTCGCTTCTCTTCAAGCCTTTACCTCTGGCCTGTGTACTCTTCAGTGTCCGATGGACAGCTTTGACACGGCTTCTTCCTCACACACCTGCAGATGAGATGTCATTGGTTGTACTCTTTACCTATGGGTCTCATTTGACCATCTGTGTCCTAGGCTCAAATCCATCTTTGTAGGAAACCTATGCAGTGTTGAAAAGGGTGAAGATCTGCGTGCACAGCTTTTCTCAGCTTATGTGGGTTTCCCCATGGTTCTCTCTTCATTGGTTTTCCTCATAGTTCTGACCCTCCAAAAAGCAGCAATCTGGCCATAGGGACAGGGGAGGAGCCTGAGCTTGCCTATCAATGGACTGAACCTTACAGAGTCTTTCCCAAGACCTGGGATTGGGTCTTCAGAACAATGGCCTGCTCTTATCCTGAGGTAGGTGTTCCCTACACCCCACAGGGAAGTATCACCTGTGTGCTTCAATCCCTTTGGCTCCCTTCACTAAATGTGCTTGTGCAAGAGCTGCGGGGTGTCCCAGGAGCTGTCTTTCAAAGAAAATGTCTTTTATTTTCCTTTTCCAAAGACTAATTTCAGTAAGAGCTGGTTGCTTTCTTTCTAGAAGGAATTGAGCCTGCCGCTAACCAGATGGACAGAAGGAAGGGTTATTTGCCACTCTAAGCCCTTATATTTTACAAGGTTATAAAACATAAAAAATCTATACAACTAAAGAATTTGAAATGATTTAGGAAATTTTTAGTATTTTTAAAATATTAGGGAAATTGAAAAACAAAAAGAAATGTCCACATTTCTGTGTGTTGCTGGGTGGTTCAGGATTTTTCAGAAGTGTCCATTATTCAGAGGTTAGAGCTTCTTTACCTATCTTCTTTATTATTCACTTTTACTTTTAAAAAATGTATTATTCTCTGTTAATCACTTAAAAACATAAGACATTTATTTTTATGTGTATGGGCATTTTTTTCTGCAAGGTGTGTCTGTGCACTATGTGTGTGTGGTGCCCTTGGAGGCCAGAAGGGGGCGTTGGATTCTTGGAACTAAAGTTATACTTAGGTCATGAGCCACCATGTGGGTGCTGGGAATCAAGCCTGGGTCCTCTGGAAGAGCAGCCAGTGCTCTTTTTTTTTTTTTTTTGTTGTTGTTTTGTTTTGTTTATCAAGACAGGGTTTCTCTGTAGCTTTGGAGCCTGTCCTGGAACTAGCTCTGTAGACCAGGCTAGCCTAGAACTCACAGAGATCTGCCTGCCTCTGCCTCCCGCTGCCTCCCGAGTGCTGGGATTAAAGGCGTGTACCACCACCGCCCTGCAAGCAGCCAGTGCTCTTTAACCATTGATCCATCTCTCCAATCCTTTCTTAGTCACTTCGTTTTTTTATTTATTTTTTCTATTATTTACTTTTATACTTTTGATTGCCAGCCTAGTCTTAATGACTGAGCCATCTCTCTACCCCATCTATTAATCACTTAAAAACATTATTTATATATTTTCATTTCATGTGCATTAGTGTTTTCCTGCCTGCATGTCTGTGTGAGGGCATCATATCCCCTAGAACTGGAGTTACAGACAATTGTGAGCCGCCATGTGAGTGTTGGGAATTGAAGCTGGGTCCTCCAGGAGAGCAGCCAGTGCTCCTAACCACTGAGCCATCTTTCCAGCTCCCTATTAGTCACTTATAAAAAAAATCCTTTTTTGTTTTATATCCCTTTATGATTAGAAATTATTTTGCTGTACTTTTGCTATTGTGTTTTTAGCTCTTGAAATCCTTCTAATTCACCTTTCATTTATGACTTTTATTTTGATTTCTTCCCTAAATTCTATCATATAATTATTGAGTTTTTATACCACTTATTTGTATGATTCTTCCGCATCACATATGTTAGTTAATTTTATTCTATCCCAAGAGGAGTGGGTTATAGTTTCATGTGTCTTGTGCACATTTTCTGAATTGCTACTTGTCTGAAGGGGACACCCCTCTCTGTTTGTTTTCCCAGGCAGGGAAAGAGAAAGATTTAGCAGCTCTGGAGTTGTCAAGGAATTAGTGGCACCTAGTGCCACCTGACCAAGAGCCTGCAACTTTCTATAATGTACCAGATAATTTCTGAGCAAAACCTCATTCAGTACAGCATCTTACTAGATGGTTTCGTTATTGGCAAGGAAACTGGGGCTCAGACAGCGACTGTGGATGGTTGTGGGTGCTCGTGACAATTTTGGCCACTTCAGGGGACTAACTCCTCAGTTCCTGACCGACCGCTGTGGTGAGCTAGGAGCATCTCCCTCAGCAGGTTGGTCCTGAATGTAGTCTCGCCAGGTGTGTGCAGGGGAAGGAGTGGCCTCCTCTATCTGGGCAGTAACTGTCCTGCTCCCTCCCGCAATCTGTTCTTTGCCCCTGTACTCTCAGCCTTTCAACACTTTGTCATTTTCCACATTACATGTTTCTTTGAATTAGATATTAAAAGTTGTTCTGAATGGACATTTTATGATATACTTAATTTCTTTTGTCCTTTCATTATTTTGTCCATTTTTTTAAAGTATTCTTGCCCTTTTACTAATATGACAAGCCTTTTGGGAACAATAAGAAGCAAGACAAAGACCCTGCTTTTGTGAGGGTCAGGAACCAGTGGGGAGTCGGACAAGAGGAGAAAGTGACTACTTAACAGATGATGACATCAGAATATGATAAACATGGGCACGATGTCCTGGGCCTGTCATCCTAGCACTGAGTAAACAGGCAGGAGGACTGAGTTGAAGGGCAGTCTGGACTAAGACCCTGCCTCAAAAGTCCAAGCAAAGCAAAACGTTACGAGAAAGTCTATAAAAAGCAAAAGTGGCTTGACCAAGACGACTTCATCTCTCCTGTGTAAACTGGGTCAGGGTGTGAAGTCAGGTTGCCCTGGACTGGTGTGGTTGCTCAAATGCCAGTTTCCTTAAACCCAGTGGTTTACTTTGCTGCAGCCCCCTCTTCCTGTTGTGCAAATGGCACTAGTGCTCAAGTAGACCCCGAATCCAGACAGATGAATGGGGCCAGGGATTAAGGGGCAAAGACGAGAAACTGCTATGCAGGACTTTGATAATAGCATTGGCTTGAACTCAATCCCTTGGCCTCACACACAGCACAGGATGGGTATAAATGTTCTCTCTCAGCCTCAGAACAAGTGGAGGATGCTGAAGTAGACACCTAGTAGTCTGTATCACAGAAACAAACCTCCGGCTTCCTGGAACCTGAAGTGTGCTTATGGAAATTTATTTAAACTGATTTAAAAATAGACATTTGTAAAGCTATTTATTGGTTACTCCATCCAACCCTTGTCCCCTACTCCACCACACACTCAGAGTAGTCGAGGTGGAGAATTCGGAGTTTCACATTTTCTCTCACTGCAGAGCCCATCAATGGGTTAAGCCATTGGTGGATTCATAATTTCAAGGCAGTGTTGGGAGACAGAGAAATTAGGAGAGTTGGCTAAAGGAAGTAGTCATTGACGGTATACCTTGTTCCTAGCCTGTCTTTCTGCTTCCCAGCCCCTCTGAAGTGAGCTGCCTTCCTCCACCTCATGCCCTCCTCACACCCATGATGCTCAGCTGACCATAGACCAAGACATCTGAAACCATACATCCAAACAGAGGCTCTCTCCCTTAAATATTTTTCTGACTTACCGTAAACTGATTCCTTGATAGTTTTCTCCATTATGGGTTTGAAAAAAGGTCTCTTCTTAGCCCCAGTTAATCTTGCCGTGCAATTTTGGAATATAATATAATCTTAAATAAGCCAAGAAGCCAAACGGTTCAGAGCATCCTGTGTCATCTCTGTTTCTCTCAGTAGCCTATGAGTTTCTTCAGAGTCAGCAAGACGCTGTATCTACCTACTTCTCTGCCTTTCCAGGGTATTGAATATTGGCATGGCATGCACTTGAGTATAAAAACATGCTCACAGTGCTCATCTGGGGCTTTCAACTGAGGCAAAAGTGACCAGAGAGGAGAAAGGGGAATTTGAGTTAGTGAGAAGCTGTGTGTGCATGTGTGTGTGTGTGTAGCGTGAATTCTAATTGGCCTTAACATTAAAAATCCGGAGTCAGATATCAGAGTAAATGCTGAAAGATCAGAGAAGTAAAGGAGCCAGCCACAAGAGCAACATTTTACCTCTACTAAATTCTCAGACCAAAGGGGGCAAGATTCTGTCTCCACAAGTCCTCAGACTGTATGGTCTCTATAAATGTTCAGACTGAATCCTTTGCTCCTGTCTCCTCCTGTGTTATAGTCCTCTCTCTGTCCAGCCATATCCTATCTCCACCTCCCTAGTGCTGGGATTAAAGGTGTGTTCCACAACTGCCTGGCCTCTATGGCTAACTAGCATGGCTAGTTCCTCATTCTGATCTTCAGGCAAGCTATATTTGTTAAAGCACAAAAACAATATCATGCACGTGTGCGCACGCATGTGTGTGTGTGGAGGCCAGAGGTCAAGGTCAGCTTTGTGTGTTGTTCCTCAGACTCCCTCCACACTGCTTCTCTCGCTGGCCTGGAGCTCACAGAGCGGGCTAGACTCACTGGCCAGTGAGCCCCAGAGATCACCCCATCTCCACCTGCCCAGTGCTGGGATTATGCTCAGCTTTTCTACCTGAGTTTGGGGATTGTTTGATGTCTTCACAGTTGCATGGCAAGTTCTCTGCTGCTTATGGCAATCTTTGTTCTTTGTGGACGCAGTTGTTTCACATACTCCCGCGAGTCTCAAGCTCACTGTCTAAGGGTGACTTCGACCTTTGTATACTCCTGCCTCTGTTTCTTGAGTCCTGGGATTGCAGGCATGTGCCTCTGTGCTTGATGCAGGTTAGGGAAGCAGTCTATTAGCTCAGCCACACCCCCTTCAGTGGTTATCTTTTTATAGCATAGTATTTACATCTTCACCCCATGACAGGATGTTGTGTTGTGTTTTTATCCTTATTTTACACTTGAAGAAATAGAGGCTCAAGAGGATCAAGTCACTGTACTTAACAAGTGTTATATCTCGAGTTAAATACAAAACACACTTTTCTTAGCAATAAAATCCATTAAAAAAGATTTCAGTGAATTACTGAGTATTAAAAAGAGGGCTGCAGAATCCTTTGCTTTCACGTTTTAGAAAGGTGTCATTCTGAAAAAAAAAAAGGATTGGAAAAAGAATTACATTTCAGTTATTTCTGAATGTGTAATATCCTTACTCACTCCCAGGACTAGTATAGATTTATCTTAAAAAAAAGAAAAAAGAAAAAAGAAAGGAAGGCAGAGAGATGGCTCAGAGGTTAAGGGCACTGGTTGCTCCTTCAGAGTTCCTGATTTCAATTCCCAGCTGAAAGACCCCAGAGACCTGGGTGCCTTCAACACACCGTCAAGACACAAAACATCAGGCCAGCCAGCTGGATGCAATTGCAAGAGAGTTTAATGTCTCAGAACTGAGCATGCCTCTTACAGCCTAGAGTCAGTATTTATATTCTATAAAAACAGATTATACAGTTTCTAATAGCTACTTTGAGGCGAGGAAAAGTTCAGTTATGTCAGCTTGACCTTGTCTAGGTACATCTAGTTTTTTCTATTCATCCTTTATCTCTTTGTTAGCTAGGCCTGACCTTCAGACTATAGGCTTACTGTTGCCATGGGTCCGAGTGGCCTTGCTTTAAAGATATCAAGCCACCTGGCATTATCCTGCTTAGGCTAGCAGGAAATCTTGGCCGATGTCCCTATTTTGGGCTTGGGAGAAGGGGGGTCCTGGCGTTACCGCTGCTGTTAACCCATTCCATTTCACCAGCAACCACATGGTGACTCACAACCATCTGTAATGAGATCCGATGCCCTCTTCTGAAACGCAGGCAGAACACTGTATGCAATAATAAACAAATAAATCTCTTTTAAAACCCTGTAGCTTTGGAGCCTGTCCTGGAACTCATTCTGTAGATCAGGCTGGCCTCGAACTCACAAAGATCCGCCTGCCTTTGCCTCCCGAGTGCTGGGATTAAAGGTGTGAGTCACCACCGCCCGGCCAACAAATAAATCTTTAAAAAAAAGAAAAAAGGAAAAGAAAAGAATAAGGAGAAAAAGAAAAAAAGGACTACAGTTCCCAACATGCTTCACGTTACCCCTCGAGCCTATATTTTGGAACTTCAAGTTCCAGAATGCAACGTTCCTCCCTTTGCGTTGTAGGGGTCGTGGAGACTACAGTTCCCAGAATGCAGCATCGCCGTCCCTTGCTTTTGGCGCCCCGATGGACCCTGCTTCGTAAGGACGTTTTGAACTCCAGAGGACAGTTCCTCGAGTCACAACCCCCCGGGGGACATGTGACTAAGAGACAGTTCTGGCCGGTCGAGCCTGTTCAGAAGACGCTGCGGAGAGATGGTCTGGCGGCTGTGGAGGGTTCTGCTCAGGCAGTGTTACGGGCAGCCCCAACTGGGTCCTCGCGGGGCCTTCCTGTCTTTGAACACTGGTGGCGGGCGTGCACTCAGTCCCCGGCACGCTTGAGAGCAGGGCCCGCCATCTCCATGGCCACGGCTGCGAGTGGGCCCTGCGTCGGCGGGGCGCGGGACATCCTTTGGCGCGTGAGTTAGCGCGCGGTGACGCTCACTGCCTCCCTGTGTCTGGGCGGGCAGGCAGGCTCTGGCCGTGTGGCGCGCTTGGCTGGAAGTGGCCTGTCTTCGGGCGGTTCACCTGTGGGATTGGGCGCAAGGCTGTGGGGGTGTCTTCAGTGGAAGTTAGGTTTGGGATGTTGATCTGGAGTCTAAAGTGGAAGTTGGTCAGCATGGATGGGATGAGTCGAATGGGAATTTGGACAGGGTAGGAAAGATGTATTGCAAAATGTTAGTGATTCGAGCTGCTGCATAACAAATGCCTTGATTCCCGGGGTTGCGAAATGGGAGTGGGTGCCCTGTGCAAAAACAATGTGGTGTGGCCTTAGCAGACGGTGGGGTTGGGAAGAACCCAACCGAGCATATATTCTTGGTTTAAGACTGCTCCTGCATCGATTCTATGTATGGGCGGAAAGAGAATAGTAGTATTCTTTTCCAACAGTGTTTCTACCTGGATGTACTGTAATCTATCCCAGGCTAAAAATAAAAGGATATCTGTTAACCACTTGTATCACCAATCACACTAAATCCTGTAGAATTTATTCCCGTGTTTTCTTTTTCCGTGGACGTGTGTGTTAGTGAGCACGTGTGTACACTTAGAGAACCAGAACAAAAAGATTTCATGCCCACCTTAAATACACTTGCTGTTACACTTGACTCTGGACCCAATGCCAGCATCAGGTCCCTGACAGTCCACAGTTCAGTAGTGGTATGTGACATTACAGAGAGCGGCAACCTTTGGGTTTATATAATGACTGCATGGACTATGATTTGGTTATAAATAGTACTGGTTAACGTTTAGTAGCCTATGTGAAAAGACAGGATTTGCATAGCTAATTAACGTAACGGACTTCATCATTGAGGAGTTCTGTTCAATTGTAGGTTTTGGGTTGGAGGATAGTTAGAAGTATCATTTGGTCGGTGTTGCTTCTGCCCGTCTGTACCACCGCCTTTATAGTCTTCAGCAGCGTTGATGTGTTCCATCCTATACAGTGGCTGTCAGGTAAGCGGGGAACTCCGGTTACTGCCTATATATTGTTGATCCATCAAGACAGTCAATTTTAATATAAGTAAAGGCACGCCCTGCATAACATAAACTGCATTTTGTTATATAAAAATCAGTAAGTGTGTCAGATGTTGTATGATGACCGAACAAAAAGCTCATTAGAAGACTACATAAATAGTTAGGTATGGAAGTGAACACCTGTAGGCCCAGTATCACTTGGGAGGCAGAGGCAGGATGATATGAATTCAAGGCCAGCCTGGGACATATAGTGAGAAAAAGAAAAAGACTACACACAAAGACTTGTCCTTTGTCTTTTCCTTTAACAAGATGTATTTTTATTTTTTATGTATATAGGCATTTTACCTGCATGTATCTGTGTTCATCACATGCACGCCTGGTGCTTATGGATGTCCTGAAGCTGGGGTAGCAGATGGTTGTGAGCCACCATGTGGGTTCTGGGAACTGAATCCAGGTCCTTTGGCAGAACAGCAAGTGCTCTTAACTGCTGAGCTATCTCTCCAGCCCAGTTCCCCCTTCCTTATTTTTTTGT
>JAQHUG010000012.1:4760569-4787698 GCA_028555095.1 Dicrostonyx torquatus | reverse complement strand
GGCTTCTTTCTCTTCTACGTCAGAGGCTGGACTCTGGTTTTCGGTCTCTCCGTTCTCTGCGGGCAGGTCTGCAGTCTGCTGCTCGGCCACTTCAGCTTGTTTGCCCTTTGCTCCCCGCTTCCCTTTTGCTTGCACTTTTTTATCTGATGACTTATCCTTCCCGCTGCTGCTTCCACCTTGGCAGGGGCGGGCTTCGCCGACAGCCTCGCGGAGTTGCGCTTGGGCTCCGCCTTCGCCGCTCCATCCGTGCTAACCTTCCTCTTGGGCATCGTGGTGGCGCTGGATGGGAGGCGCGTGTGAGGCCGAACCTGTCACGGAGCCACCGCCGCAAGGACTGCCTCTCAGAACTTTTAATGATGTAGTGATGGTTTAATTGTCAATAAATATGGAAAAAGGTTATGCACTAGTAATGTGTCATTCTTTGCACTTTGCCTATGTCACAACCGTAACTGAGCAAGGCGGCAGCCGATGGAGCGCTGGAGTGCACTGTTTTAGTTACCTCACTCATGCTTTGCACACAGCTGAAGGGTCCGTCTGACTGGGTGGGGTGCATGCCTGCGACCCCAGGACTGTCGGGGCTGAGGCAGGAGGACCATGAGCTTGAGGTCAGACTGGGCTATACAGAGAGATCCTGTTTTAAATAAACAGACCATAAAGGGTTTACCCTGTCGTTGCTGGATAGAATCAGCTTCCTCTCTGTGCGTCCTTTTGATTTTTGCTTCCTTCACTATGAGACTTGTATCATATGTGGAATTCACTAGGTCCCAGTTTAGAGAGCTGGGATTTTGACATATCTCAAAATTTTCGAGGTACTGTACATTTCAATTTTTAAAAGATAATTTTTAAAATTTTTTATTTTTTTATATTTTGTGTATGAATGCTTTGCATGCCAGAAGAGGGCATCAGATCCTATTACAGATGGCTGTGAGCCACCATGTGGTTGCTGGGACCTAAACTCAGAACCTTCTCTAGAAGAGCAACTAGTATTCTTAACCATTGAGTTATCTTTCCATCACCAGAATTTAATTATTTTTAAAAGTTCCTAGGTAAAGTTTAGTTTTGTCCTCTGCTTAGTTACTAGATGAGAAACCAACTGCACGGACCATTTATTCGGTTATCCTTCTGTGCAGCCTGAGTCAACTGGAAAGAGGAAAACTATTTCATAGAAATTTAAGTTTTTGTTCTTTCACTCAAAAAATTTTATAATATGGCCAATCGCCTAATATTCTTCTTTCATGCAAGTCAGGTCCTCCTCAGTCAGTATTTACTTAGAAGCTAAACATAATTCTGTCATGTATTGGCCTTCCCCACAAATACCAAGCACTGAGTGGACAATCCTGTTGTAAGGTGATTGAAATCTTGTGAGTGCCTGAAGAGTCTGAATGAAGACATTATACTCTGTTCTATGGATAAGGAAAATGAAGATGAACATATGGCTATAGGTGGTGGTTTACCTAACAGCACTGTGTAGGTGTGGTCAGATTCAAATCCCGTTTTTGTACAGTTGCTAGTTTTGTGATTATAGTATTTATAGCAGTACTAACTAAATCACTAAAGGATTTGTGGCATTCTAATAGTTTCTAAAGTCGTTTTAAAAGCAGAGATCATTGTTTTTGTAACGTGTGCAATACTCTGAAACTGTTTATATGCCATTTACACGGAGCTGATATCTGATCTACAAGTCACCAGTTTGAGACTATGGTGGCCTTGACCTTCAGATCCTCTTGTCATACCCTGCTCCCCAGACATGTAATGGGTTGAGAATTAAGCCATGAATTAGCAATAATAAGTTTCTGCCTGTGCTAAATAGGTTTATAGATGTGTCTCTGACTTCCATAGTAAATGGTACTACAGATTTAGAACTCAGGGACCTGCAAGGCCACTTCCTGCTAGCATTTTCCCTATGGCCCCCCTACATACGTCTGAGGGAATGTTAGGGAAATAGCTCTAGAAGGGTACCAGCAAATAGGGTGTGTTTCTCTGTATGGAGTCCTTGTCTCTGCTGTGGGAATTAATGGTACTTAACTCTTTTCATAGGCAGGCTCACAGGCCTCTTGACACGATAGGCGGCCTCCTTAATGTCTCGTTACTCTACCATGTTTGGCTCTGTGGTGTCTTCCTCTTGATGACTTGGTACATCTCATGGATACTCTTCAAAATCTATGCCACAGAGGTCAGTATTTGTTTTTTGTTACTGCTGTTGTGTTTCAGAGTATAGGAAGTTGTGCTTCCAGCAGATGACTGCTCAGAGCCGTGTTCCTTAGCTGGTTTCAGTTTCCTCATTTACTCTCTGTTTCTAAGGAACAGAGTTGGTGCTCACAGAGTAACTGCGCTTAAACAGGATAGTATTTGCTATGCTCTACTTAAAGCCTGGCTTTCTTCTGGTTATTTTGAGTACGAGTTGGGCCTAGATTTTAAATTAATTTTATGTGCTATTGAAATAGATACTATCAACATTTAAGTATGCAGTTATACAATATTTGCTTTTTTAAAAACATCTTGAAATTTATTAAGAAGTTCTGAAAATTGAATTAATCTGGACAATTCTCACAAAAATATTTTTAAAAGATTTATTTTATGTGTATGGGTATTTTGCCTGCATTCATATATGTGTACCACATGCATGTCTGTTGCTATGGATACCTTGAAACTAGAGTTACAGATAGTTGTGGGTTACCATGTGGGGGGCTGGGAATTGAACCCAGTTCTCTAGAGGAGCAGCCATTGCTTTCAACTGCTGAGCCATTTCTCCAGCTCCACAAAAATTTTTGTTTTAAATTAATTTATTTTTATTTCATGTGTATTGGAGTTTTGTCTGTATGAGGATATCAGATCCCCTAGAACTGGTGTTGCAGACAGTTGTGAGCTGCCTTATGGGTGCTGGGAATCGAACCTGGGTCCTCTGGAAGAGCATCCAATTCTCTTAACTATTGAGCCATCTCTAGCTCCACAAAAATCTTTTTAAGTGAAGGATTGCCCTTATTTTTTTTTTAAATCATCTTATGTGTCTGTCACAGAAAAGAAGTGTTCTGTTTGATGTTATCATCTCTGATCATTTTAAGTGACTTCACAGAGTCTTTGTTCCTGGCATTTATTTCTGTTAATGGATGTCAGTTTGATAAAATTGGGACTGTGATACTTTAGAAAATATATTTATTTCTTATCTTTATTTTGTTTTATTTGTTTTGATTTTTTGAGACAGGGTTTCTCTGTAGCTTTGGAGCCCATCCTGGAACTCACTCTGTAGAACAGGAACTCACAGAGATCTGCCTGCCTCTGCCTCCCGGGTGCTGGGTTTAAAGGCGTATGCCTCTGTTACCCAGTGGAAATATATTTATTTTTATTTAAAACTTTTTGTACATATGAGTGTCTTTTGCATGCATGTATACCTGTGTCCCATATGAGTGCCTGGGATCTGTGGAGGCCAGAAGAGGGCATTTGGTCCTTGGGACTGGTGTTAAGGACACTTGCATCCATACAGTATGCTTGCTGAGAATCAGACCAAGATCCTTTGAAGAGCAGCCAATGCTTTTAACTGCTGAACCATCTCTCTGTCCCCTGCAGTAACATTTCTTAAACAGTGTGTTTGCAAGGAGCACTGAAGATGTTGATTTGACTGTATTTGTCTCTCTGTAATCTCAGTCAGTGCTTACTGATTATAACAAGGTCATGAAAAGAATTCCTTTCACATTCTTTCTATCTGATTGTATCCAACAGGCTTATGTGTTCCCTGTTCAGCCTCCATTTGCAGAGGAATCGGATGACTGCCTCCCGAAAGTCCTAAACAGCAGTCCTCCTCTCATCATAAAGGTACCAGAAGTGTGCAGCTTGCAGCTTCAGTTTCCTTTGCCTTACTGAGAGAGTTAGAGGCAATAGTCAGCACAGCTAGGCCTTTAGATAGACTTTTTGAGGACCTAGAATGGGTTCTCAGCCTATGGGTTGAATGACAGGGATCGCCTAAGACTGTTGGAAAGCATAGATTTTTATGTTATGATTCATAGAAGCAAGATTATTGTTATGAAGTAGCAACAAAAATAATTTTATGGTTGGGTCATCACAACATGAGGAACTGTATTAAAGTGTCACAGCATTAAGGAGGTTGAGAACCACTGGTATAGAACATTCTAGTATTGGTATTGTAAACAATACCTACTTGCTAATGGCATTTTTTAAAAAATTTCATTTCAAGTGATTAAATACAGAAGTAAGGTGCCCTGTGTATACACCACATATGTGCATATGTTTCCCAGGACAGCTTTGAACTCCTGGATTTATTCTGTACTCCTGTCTCAGTTCCTGAGTAATGGAGACCACCGGCCTGCTCCACCACACTCAGCTAAGCTAGCTAACTTTTTATAAAACACGTACAATTCTCTCAAGCGTAATATTCAGTGGTAGCCAGCTAAATACATAATCTTCACAAAGCATTCCTGGCAATAACACAGAAACACTAGAAACACTGCTGAGTCTTTACATTGCAGGATCAAGACACACTTATTTATGCGGTGTTTGTCGTCTCCAAGGTAGCGTGCTTAGTTGTATGTTGACATATGACTTACTGATAATTCTGAAACAAATCATAATCATAAAAGTTCAAGAAATTTACTCATCGGGCTGGAGAGATGGCTCCGAGGTTAAGAGCATTGCCTGCTCTTCCAAAGGTCCTGAGTTCAATTTCCAGCAACCACATGGTGGCTCACAACCATCTGTAATGGGGTCTGGTGCCCTCTTCTGGCCTGCAGGCATACACACAGATAGAATATTGAATACATAATAAATAAATAGATATTTAAAAAAAGAAATTTACACATCAAATTAATGAGAAAAATTTAACAATATATATCTTATCCTGCTAAAAGATCATAGGACCTTATTTATTGTATTGTTTTGTTTGTTTGTTTTTGAGACAGGATCATGCTACTTAGGCCAGGTTAGACTTGACTTTTCAATTGTCCTGCCTAAGCAACCTTCTAAGTGCTAAGACCCAGTCACGTACCAACATGCCCAGCTAGCTTACTAATTTAAAAATATTTTACAAAATGGTTGGAACCAAGTGTTTTTGTCATTGTCTAGAGAAGCTATAAACAAATAGGAAGATGATTCTTTGAGGCACCAATTGTAAGCATTAGCTACTCATTTGGCTACTTACTGAATCTAGTAAGGCAAGTGTCAGGCACTGCTGGTTGCATTGGGTTGAGCGATGACTAAGACATAGCGTAGCTTAATGGAAAAGGCAGACACATAGCACTGCTACATTAACACTGGCAAGTGCAGTGCTGCCACTTAACTCCCCGCGGTTCTGATCCTAGGCTGCTTCTCAGAAGGAACAAAGCTTTGGAATACTTTAGTAAAGAAGCTTGCCAGGAAGAAGGTAGATTTTCAGTAAAAAGCAATAGCTGTGTGTTTTATTTAGGCTCTGCCTTTGTGTTTGGCAGTGAGCAAACCTGTTCTTGTGGGCCTCATAGTGTGGTGAGTAGGCTTTTGAAGAAGCAACAGGTGGAAGTGCCACAGCTGAGAGCTGTGAGTATGTGTGGGAGGACAGAGAAAGTTCCTGAGGTGCTGTGGAAACTGCTCTTGTACACTGTAAAGATTTGTCAATCATATTGGTTTAATAAAATACTGATTGGCTAGTAGCCAGGCAGGAAGTATAGATGGAGCAACCAGGCTAAGAGAATTCTGGGAAGAGGAAAAATAGAGTCAGTCACCAGCCAGACACAAGAAGAAACAAGATGAGATGCCTCTCTGATAAAAGGTACCAAGTCAGTTGGCTACCTTTTGGTAGGAGTAAGAACTAGTGACTGGCTGCTCTGCGTCTCTGATCTTTCAGCTTACACACCCTAATACTTGACAATATAGACAAGAATTGTGGGTTAATTTAAGTTGTAAGAGCTAGTTAATAATAAGCCTGAGTTAATAGGCCAAACAGTTTATAATCATCATAAGCCTCCCCAGTGTTTCTTTGGGACTGAATGGCTGCAGGATCAGGCAGGATAGAAACTCAGTTTATACAGAAGGAAATGATATTGGAGTTTTCCATTACAGAGCTCTGTAGTTCCTGTATGTAGCTGGAGTTTACAGTGCATAGGGAGGTAGAGGCAAGAGAGTTCCAGAGATCCAGAAAAGAAGGTTGTGTTTCTGAAATATTTCTTTTTAAAAAGTCCATCTAATTTCTCCTTGGTTATGTAATGGGTCTAGTTCTTACTTATGATTTTGTTAAAGCTTCAACATCTTTCTTTTTTCCTTTTAGTATTTGGCCTTACAAGACCTGATGTTACTTTCTCAATATTCTCCTTCTCGAAGGCAAGAAGTTTTTAGCCTCAGTCAACCAGGTATTGCTGAGAGTAGTAGACTTAAATCTGTACACAGGTCTCTGTGTGTGTGTGTGTGTGTGTGTGTAGTGTGAATTCTAATTGGTCTTAATAATAAAAACCTGGAGTCAAATATTAGGGTGTGTAAGCTGAAAGATCAGAGATGCAGAGCAGCCAATCACTAGTTCTTACTCCTACCAAATCCTAAGGCCAAATGGGTGATCTTATTTCTAGGAATCCTCAGACTGAATGTACTGAGCTCCTATCTCCTCCCACCTTATATTCCGCTCTCCACCCAGCCATATCCCTTCCTGTCTCCACCTTCCTAGTACTAGGATTAAAGGTGTGAGCCATCCTTACCTGGCTCTGTTTCTCTTTTAGTCTGGATCAATCTCATGTAGCCCAGACTGGCCTTGTTTGCCTCCCTAGTGCTTAGATTCAAAGTTGTGTGCCACCACTGCCTGGCCTCCAACTAGTGGCTTAGCTCCGCACTCTGATCTTCAAGCAAGTTTTATTTGTTAAACCATGAACAAAATATCACCGTGTCTGTGTGTGTGTGTGTGTGTGCGCGCGCGCGCATGCGCGCGCACATGCGTGAATATGAGTGTATGTGTGTGAGAGAGAGAGCGCTAAGGGTGTTCCAAACTTGTGGAAGAGAAAAGTAGTTCATCCACACCTCACATCCTGAGTCCTTAGATGAAGAATGAGCTAAATCTTACATGATTTATATGCTATAGGTAGAATTCATGTCACCAGGAAAAATGTTTATTTGTGGATATTCATTTCTTTCAGCTTTTTAAATACCTGAACCTGAGGAAATTATATACTAAGTGTCTTAGCAAAAAAGTGAACTGAGAATCTCAGCTGTTTTAATGCTGTCAGGGATTTTAAGAACCAGGTGGCTTCCTTCCTAGATGGGTGTAAAGAACTGGAGTAAGATTTTTGTTATTTGGTTCCATGGACAGAGCTCTCTCTGCTCCTGCTAGGTTATTCTGTCTCCCTTAGAAGAAAAGGTAGAGAGACAGATAGTGGCAAGTGACTCTCTACTCTACTTGCCAGGCAACTCAAGACTGACTTTGCTAGAGCTCTTGCCATGTTCTTGGCAGGGAAGTAGTCCAGCCCCAATGGCAAAGAGCCTGGGTAACCTTCATCTGATTTCTAACTAGCTCTCCATTATTTTGCTTAACTCGCCAATTCCCAGATTTTAAAAAGAGTTATATAAAAATATAATTGATTAGAGCTGCTCTCTTTTTAGTGGTGAGAAATCCAGAGCTGCTGTTGTGGAGAGCCAGCTGCGGTGCTTTCGGTCACACTCGGGCTCGTCTTCTGCATGTTATTTTTCCAGAGATCCAAGCAACTGACAAAATAGCATGTGTTCTGCTGAGAACTGTACTGGGGCATGTGATCAAAATCTAATTAGAATATTACACAGCTCCCAGCTGTCCTGAGTTACCAGTGCAGTACATCAGTCTATTGGTGACAGTGTCATGTGTCCCTGTTGGTTAGGTGATGGTCCCCTTACAGGATATGAAAAGAGCATAAGAGTAATCCACATGACAGGGAAGGAATGACATGAGATGGGAGAAGTTTACATTGCTTCTGCTATTCTTAACATGTAACGGAGCATGCTTGGTCTTTATGTCATATTTGAGTAGACAAAGGTCTTGGAAAATCAAAGACAGATAGATGAGAAGATATTTTTATTTTTTTTTAAATAATGAGAATTGTTAGTTCATGTTAAGTAGCATTATAGCACATATGCTATACACAGAATTGAGTTGTAGAGTCTGGGTCTGCTTGTTCTTGGTGTATGATTTTTTTGGCCTCTTTTTTTAATATAATAAAGTTTAAAATCAATTTTAAAAATTAAAAAAAATCATTATCGATATAGCCAAGTCACTCCTAGAGATATAATAGCAAAAGCTGGTTCTCTCTTTTCTTTTTAATATTTGAAACATTGGTCCCTTTCTAGTCCTGGCTCTGTAGGCCAGGCTGACGTTGAACTTAGAGATCTGCCTGCTATACCACCATACCTGGTGCAAATTACTGGCTCTTATACGTGGTCTCTCTCTTATCAGTGGTCCATGTTCCAAGGCTCCCAGTGGTGCCTAAAACCATGGATGGTGCTGAGCCCTCTGTACCATGTGCTTCCTAATGTATATATACTTGTATATCTGTGATAAAATGTATGAATTATGCACCTTAAGGTATGAACACCAGTAAGAAAAGAGAACAATTGTACTAATATACTATGGTGAAATTGGTACTGTTGCTACTCCTGTACCATGGGGCCATTGTTAAATAAAGTAGGGGTATTTGAACACAGCATTTTGATACTGTGACACTCAGATAATCTGGATGATTACTTAGTGACTGCCTAGCAGGTGTTGTATGCAGCATAAATATGTCAGGTGTGAGCTGGGTTAATGTCCAAGGCAGTTAGTTATCATTAATGGCACTAGATTAAATAACGTTATTCAGAATACCTGATTTAAAACCTAAAAATTATTTTTGAATTTTTCTATTTTTGAATTGTGGTTGACTGGGGAAACACATAGTGCAACTGTGGATGAGGAGGAACTCCTATAAATGAAAATGTAAGGAAGCAGTGAGCAGACAGCCAGTGGGCAACCACTGGAGTATTTTGCATCCTACCTTTCATTGCCTTAGTTCGTTTTTCACAGAATTAGCAGTTTTCAGCATTCAGAAGTAACTCTGGTCTTTGGAAAAAGCATGGCTAGTACTTGATTTAGTTTTGGCAGCCAATTTGGGAGCTTTTAAGAGTAAAATCCAAATTCTTGTTTGCAAACTTTTGAGCAAATCGATTGAACCAAGTAGTTGTTAAGTTGCTGTGTGTAGATGTTGTGACTACCAGTAGTAGTTTAACCGAGGAAAGCGAGTCCTGGCGCAGAGTGTAGTCAAGGCTTCCTTATTGAGTTCCTCCTACCCCAAGCTTTGAGAAGCGAGTACAGTGTGTTTTACATTTTAAAAGCTGTTGTTTGGCTACCCTAGGTGGACATCCCCATAACTGGACTGCCATTTCGAGGGAGTGTTTGAGTCTTTTAAATGATATGACTCAGAAGCTGGTTCTCTACCAAGAGGCTGCTGCTACAAATGGGAGGATGTCTTCATCATACTCAGTGGAGCCCAAGAAACTGACTTCTCCAGGTGACTCCTAGTTCTAAATGGGAGGAGAAAGATATATTATTTCCTAGGAAAGTGACAGTAGTTAATTTCTGGTTATTTGCATGCATGAGGTTTAAATGTTTAGCTGAGATTGATCCAACATGACAGCAAATACCAGATATCATACTGGACTAAGATAAACCTTTGATATCATTGTAGGTTGAAAAGCAGCAAGTCATTGAGCATTAAAAAAATATAGTTTTTCATTTTCCAGTTAATAAAATGCTTTAAATTATGTCCATGGTAGCAGTAGCTTTTAAAAGACTGATAGAGCCAGGTATGGTAGCATATGTCTTTAATCCCAGCACTCGGGAGGCAGAGTCTCTGTGAGTTCGAGGCCTAGTCTACAAAGTGAGTTTCAGGACAGAGAAACCGTCTTGAAGTCATGAGATACAAGTTTAGCACTTTGAATCTCTCTCTCTCTAGCACAAATTCTAATTGTACTTAATAATAAAAACTTAAAGAGTTTTTATTGAAGATGTTAAAAGCCAAAGGATCAGAGAAGCAGAGTGGCCAGCCACTAGAGAGTTCTTACCCCTACCAATGCTCAGGCCAAAGGGGTGATCCTGTGTCCTCTGACAACTGCTCAGACTGCCCTGAGCTCCTTTCTAATCCCACCTTATATTCCTCTCTCTGCCAACCATATCAGTCCTGTCTCTACCTCACTAGTGCTGGGATCACCTTTGTGTCAACTCTGTTTCTCTTTTTTTCTGGATCAATTTTGTGTAACTCAGGATGGTATTGAACTAACAGCTCCATCTGCCCCTGTCTCCTGAGTCCTGTAATTAAATGTGTGTGCCATCACTGCCTTGCCTCTAGTGGCTTAGCTCTGCACTCTGACCTTCAGGCAAGCTTTATTTGTTAAAACACAAAATATCACTTCCTCTCTCCCTTTCTTTCTCTTTTGAAACAGGATCTCAACTGTGTAGCTCTGGCTGGTCTGGAACTCACTATATAGACTAGGTGAGCCTTGAATTCACAGAGATTTTCCTGCCTCTGCCTCCTGAGTATTGAGATTAATGTTTAATGTTTTATTGCAGTTTTATATAAAAAAGCAAAATCCGAATTTAGTGTTTGTCTTAGACCTTGTGTCAGAGTTTGGGGAAAGTTCCTCTGATTTTGTATAGCATACTTGAAGTGAGCTGGTCCTTACAAGCTGATTTTTTGTTGTTATTTGTTGTTGTTATTTTGTTTTTCTGCTGATAAGTGATTGAATCAAGATCTTCACACAGGCAAAAAAATATGTTCTATGACTTTGCTACTTTAGTCCAATATAAGATGGTTTTTGATGAAGCCGTGTTTTGGTCAGATTAATACATATCCTGGACAAATTAGTCTTTTTATTTGGTGCCCAGGATTGTGCATGCTAGACAAGTGCTCTAACCCTGAGCTACATGCTCAGCTCTTTTTTAATTTTTAATTTTGACACAGGGTCTTAGAAGTGTCCCTGGCTAGCCTTGACAAACTTTAGCCCAGGTAGGCCTTCAACCTGTAATTCTTCTGCCTCAGTCCCCTGATTAGCTGGGATTACAGTCTGCCCTACCTCACCCAGCAACAAATTAGTCTTTGGTGGGACTCTTTTTGGAAAGTACCCATCTTTACCATAAATTGGATGGGTTTAGCTAAGTAAGTAGTAGTTAAAATAGGAACGTACAGGAAACTAGAGAGGTGCTGATGCGGTCAGTTCCTCCTGCTCAGAAGTAAAATGCATACGATGAGTTCATTTGAGAATGCATAGAGAAATGGGACTTGAGATCAGGATACTCATGGAGGGGAATGAAACCACACTGATGGGACAGAAGACAGAAGGTGGCTACAGGCTAGTGAGGTGATTCAACAGGTAAAGTTGCTTGATGAGCAAGCCTGATAACCTGGCTTTGACCCTGGAACCCATCGTGAAAGGAAAGAACTGCCTAAAAGTTGTTGCTTGACTTCTCCACATGTGGCTGCTCTTAAACACATACACACACACAATAATAATGCATAAAACAAACAAACAAATCTAAAACTCGTGGAGTGGTTCCTGGGTTACAAAAATAAAATCTGGATATTGGGACTTAAATCCAAACAGAAGCTATCCACTGCTTTGGTTTAATGCTTTAAAAAGGGGGGCAGGGTGTAGAATTGAGACCCTCTGCTGGTCTGCCTGGGTCGTGTTACTTCGTCTGCATTGCATCTGTTCTTTTACAGAAGAAACCACTTTTCAGACACCAAAATCTAGCCAGATGCCTTCAGTGCCACCGTTAGTTAAAACATCACTGTTTTCTCCAAAATTATCCACGCCCGATGCTTCAAATCCTTTTGGAACCCCGTTTGGCTCCAGTGTAGTGAATCGAATGGCTGGAATCTTTGATGTGAATACCTGCTATGGGTCTCCCCAAAGTCCTCAGCTGATAAGAAGAGGGCCGCGGTTATGGACTCATGCTTCTGGTGAGAGCTGTTTAATTTTCTAAAATTTGAAGTCTCATAGTTGCAGGATCAGATTGCCTAAGTTCTCATCTTAACTTTTCTTTTTAATAGATCAGCAAATGTCTGACTTTTCTAATCCATCTCCTTGTACCTCTGTCGCTGCTGAGCGTAAGACAGTGAGACAGCCCAGTGTTATTTACTCATGGATTCAGAACAAACGTGAACAGGTAGGATGATAGATTTATAGGTTTCATAGTTGCATCACTGTAAGATTAAGGATCTCACAGCAGTAAAGCTTTTTGTTTGTTTGTTTTATGCTTCAAGTGTCAGATTTACTCATGGAATCACCAGTGTTTGAGTGTTTTGAGTTATAATGCATTTCACATGACTTAATTCTTCAAGAGACAGTTGGATTTTAGGGTCTGGGTTAAACAGCAATTAAAGTCCTTCCCATATGTTTATATCTTAGTAAAGTAAATAGATGAGTAAGAAAATATATTACTCTATATTTCTTTTAATGTAGAATGCCTCTAATTGGGTTAATGTAAGGGCCGTTCTGGGATCTATTTAGGGCAAATGTTGCTTCATACTGTGACATGCTGTTAACACTAAGCTGCATCCTGATAGAGAATGACGAAGATAGGAAAAGTATACTTAAAGCAAAAGAATTTTGATGTCTTAAGTATTATATAGAAAAAAGTAGAGCAGATAAGACAGTACTTAAAGGAGGGGGTACTGTTTTATGTGGACTTGTCAGAGAAGTCTCACTGAAAAGGTGACATTATGAGAGCAGAAGGGAGGATGGGAAGACTCACAGACCCAAGGGAGAGAGTGTGCTTGGCTTGTCTGAGGAGCAGCGGGAACTAGTGTGCCTGGAGCAGGGTGAGGGACAGTGGTCAGTAGGCTGGTCAACTCCAGAGGTGGCAGGCTGCAGAGTAGCGCTTGATGGTGCTGAAACTGGCCTTTTCCCTCAGTGAGATGGAAAACTGCCATATTGTTTTGTTCATAGAATGCTATAATGCCACTTTCATTGTGAAGGAGCTATTACATTGTGGGTTGAGGTGAGACTTGTCCTTTTCTGGACTTTGACTGCCAAGCAGGCATGGAAGCTGAGAGCCAGTGCTAAAGCTGCTGCAGTCATCTAGTGGGAACGGTGGTGTGTGATCATGGGCTTATAATGGCAGCTGTAAGGTATATCAAGGTCTGGATACATGTTTTAATAGAATTAGCCCATAATGTGCTTTTGGAATGCCGGAGAAAGAAAGTGTCAGTATTCACGCCAAGGCTTTTGGCCCGAGGCACTAGACTTGCATAGTTGCAGGTGACTGGGACAGTTTACCACTGAAGGAAGAGATAATATAGGTGAAGTGGAGACCTTAGGGGTTTGGTTTTGTGTGGCAACTTTGAGATATTTGTTTAGAAAAGCAAGTGGAAATTAGATGTATATCTAGAACATTGAAGATTCTTGGGTGATAATGTGCTTTTGAAAGTCATCAGGGTACAGACAGCATTCAGAGCCACAAGATTCAGTGCTATTGAGTGTGGCCACTAAGGAAAGAGCTCTAAGCTGGACCCTTGACTGATTAAGGGTCAAAGAGATGAGAGGGAATAATAGCAAAGGACTCTAAGGAGCAGCAACTGAGGTGAGAAAAGTACGTTTCTCAGAGCAGCCTCAGCACGGGGTGGGAATGATGGGGTAACATGGGAGCGAGGAAGTGGGTCACCAGGTCCACTGTTGGGAATGGAATGCACTGAGCTACACCCCAGCTCGTTTTTATTTTATTTGGGACAAGTTTTCCTAAGTTGCCCAAGTTGGCCTCAGACATTCTCTGTAGCCCAGTCAGGCAGTATTTGAACCTCAGTTTCAAGCCAGTCTTTCAAGGACTTTTGCCTTAAATGGAGAGAAAATGTCCAGTCATTTGAAGGACTTGAGGGGTCAAGGACTTGAAAGAATCTACTTTTTTAAATGGGAGACATAGAAACATGTTTGCTGATGAGATAATGACGTTATATAGAGTAAAGGAACTGATGAGACATAGTACAGTCCTGCTAGTTTTTGTATAGTTACTAAGTTCTGCTTTCCATACCCCTATGGCTTAGTGTGGCTTTGGGTGAGAGTATAGCAAGGCATAGATTGACTTTCAACTCAATAGATTTAGAGTCTGATGTAAGAGAACTTATTTTCTGTAAATGTCTCCTTTTCTTGGAGGGGGATTTTAAAAGGATAGCAGTTATATTGAACTGAGAAAAAAACTAGGTTTTAAAAAGTACTACCCAAACATCTTAGATTTCCTTCTATTATGGCAAGACTGTAATTGGGTATTCAGTGCATGTACTTGGAAACACAATTAAGGTTAGGTGACCCTCATGTTTATCCAATCCATAGCATAGAGTTATTACTTACATAGTTCATTGTAAATATTGCTCACTGCTACATATACATTTCTTAGAGAACTCTTCTGCAGGAAGAACTTAGAAATGTATACGATGCTTGAGTAGACTTGAAAGAATAACCATGTTAATTCTTTTTTTTCCAACTCAGATTAAGAATTTCTTGTCAAAACGGGTGCTGATAATGTACTTTTTTAGCAAGGTAAGAATAGAAAATGAGAATTGAGAATGGGTTGAGGAAATGAAGTGGGAGGTAGCAGGTAGGATCTGACTTGTAGTATTTTATAGACACAGTCTCAGCAAGCCGTGCTGAGATCACTGCCCTGCATTTGGACAGCCCTCTCCCTAGGCTGTCACACCACGATTCTGGGGCTTGACTCGATAGTTGTTCCCATGAAACTTTGTGGCTGCTGGCAACATTGAGCCTTCCGTGCTTACTGGTGAGCAATTGAGCTTTCTGGTGCCTTGTGACTCATTTTTCCGTTCACATCTTTGTGGTCTATTTGGTATTCGAAAGAGAGGAGACTGAATTAGATGACTTAGGTTGAATTTTTGGTGGATTAAAACGTTGTATTTCAGGCCACAAAGTTGCATTCTGTGCCAGCATTGTGGCTTACATTTGTAATCCCAGCACTCCAGATGCTGAGGTAGGAGGATTGAGAGTTTGAAGTGAGACCTGGCAATTTAGGAAATCCTACCCAAAAAAAGCCCAAGCATCAAAAAAACCCCAAAAATTTCCAAACAAGTAAACAACCCTTTCAACTGGCCTGCCACTTGTTTTTGCTGTCCCTGGGTAGTAAATCTCAGTTGCAGAAACCAGATGGTTTTGTGTCAATCCTCAAACAAAACATTTGTCCACATAGAGGACTGAATACTTTTGCTTTTAGTGTTCAAGTCTTACCTCTCTTTCTGTACACACTACAGTATTAGTGAATGGGCTGATGGAGCCTTCAGCACATACAAGCAAAGGTTTTCATCATTCATTTGTACTCTCTGAAGCCATATGATAATGGCAACAGAACTGAGCAGCCCTGATGCAGAAGAGCCATTTCAACCTCTTCATGTTGCTTTTTCACTACAAGCGAAGGGAAGATCTGCCTAATGGTCAATTGCCTTTCCAAAAAACAGTCTACCTAGGACTATCTTTTAGCAACAAGTGTCTTATCCTTCGTGAAGGGATGAGAGTTCTCTGGAGTTTTACTGTTCTTGGTCTCCAGAGGGGAAAACAAACTTACTGTGAGTGTCTTATGTGTGACAAGCACTTTCTTAAATGCCCTCCTGTAATTCTAACTGTGGTCCGCTGGCCTCATTTTATGGAGAAGAAAGTTTCTGCTCTGAGCAGAGTCTTTTCCTCTGTGAGTGAGTATCTGATTCTAGTTCTGTAAGAGCTGTTGTGAGGTGCTGTGGGTGATGCTGTATACTACAGATGTCGACAATTGAGAATCGTTGTAGTAATGAGCCCAGTCTCCACTGGGCACTTTCATAAAGACATTGTGCTTGTTTTTAGTTTGGGTTTTCAGATGGTCTCCATCAGTTGTGGTTGATCTTGAACTTATTCTGTAGCCCATGTAGGGTTTTGACCTTACTGCCTTTGCCTCCCTAGTAGCTAGGATTACAGGTCTATGCAGCACAACCCTGCTAGCATTATTTAGCTAGGCCAGTTATTGTTCCATACTGCCTATGCAGGGCATAGTAAAGGAAGTCTCATAGGTTATCTTTTTATTGGGTTGAGAGTAATAGACAGTCTAAGAGAAGTAACCCATAGTTCCGAGATTCTTTTGTTTTAAAAAGAGCTTTAGTAGTTCTCCTTGAATGATCACTGTGCTGATTGTCTGGGGTGGGCTGATCAATCATAGGTAGCTCTTTAAATGAGACGCTGAGGCTTGCGGTTACACAGTAAGTTTGGATGCTCTGTTGTACTTAAAATTTATATAAGAAATTATTTCAGTTTTTAAATTTTGGGAGCAGCTGTGAGTCTTAATGTTACAGATCATACAACTGGTAAAATGGCAATTTTTGCATGGGGAACTTTGCTTAAATATTTTTGTTTTATTTGTAGCACCCAGAGGCCTCCATTCAGGCTGTTTTTTCAGATGCCCAAATGCATATTTGGGCTTTAGAAGGTAAGAAGCATCTTAACTGACTTTAATCAGTTAATTTTGAAGTCTGCTTCATGAGTGATTACTTCTGGGATTTGACTCTCAATCCTTGAATTTTCAGATACATATTTATCTTTTTATATGGAATGTTTTCTTCCTCCCTGGCTTGCCAGTTTTGGGGCAGAGCCCAAAGCTTCATACCTGCTAGGCCAGTGCTCCCACCAAGCTGCAATTACAAGCCTAGATGGGGTTTGATTTGGGTAGAATTTTTTCCTGTACGTAAAGATGTCTTTCTATAATTAAAGTTCAACCTTATGGTTACTTACATTGAAACATGAAAACTTAGCTGTTAAAAAACTATTTCACCTTATAGACACTACCTTCTCAGTGCTTCAGGGAGCCAGGCAGACCTATCTAGACCACTCTGGGAAGTGTCCTAAGGGCTGTCAGGCCTCGATTTTTTTTGTATGTTTTGTTCTGTGATGCTAAGGCAGTTGAACACTTTTTCAGGGCTTGTTCATCTTTTGTCCAGTTTGGTTTGGTTTGGTTTTGGTTTTTTGAGATAGGGTTTCTCTGTGTAACAGTCCTGGCTATACTGGAATTCACTCTGTAGACCAGGCAGGCCTTGAACTTACAGAGATCTACCTGCTTCTGCCTCTCAAGTTCTGGGATTAAAGGCATGCACTACCACTGCCTGACCTGTCCAGTTTTGTGTTACAGCTCTTCTTTGTAGTTTTCTTTATATCTAGACTATCAGCGTCTTCTCAAATAGACATAGTCAGGTGGGTTTGTCTAATTTTGCTTCCGTTTTCTTCTCCCCTTGAGGTCTGTCTCACTTAGTTGCAGCATCATTTACAGAAGATAGATTTGGAGTTGTCCAGACCACACTTCCCGCTATCCTTAATACTTTGTTGACCTTGCAGGAGGTAAGTGAAATGTTCCAGTGTTGGGTGTGGCTGCAGGTTCTCCTCCAGTGCCCTGTGTTTCTGTTTGTTTCTCCAGTCCAGTAACAAAGTGTCTTAGAAAGTAAGATCCTGGTTCTGTTTTCACCCTTAGGAAATTACAATCTAAAAGAACAAGAAGAACAACTTTATTTGCTTAAAACTTATAAAGAAACTGGAAACTTTTAAAGAAGCCTACTCTGTGGTAGGCTGCTGGAATCTGGTAGATAGGCTATTTTGTGCAAGTTAGGTTCTGTCTTGTTTTTTGAGACAAGATCTCATATATCTCAGATTGGCCTTAATTAAACTCACTGTATGCCAAGGATGACATTGAACTTCTGATCCTCTGCCTCTACCTCCCAAGCGCTGGAGTGTAAGCCGTCATACTCCACTTCACACTCAGTTTTATGTGGTGCTGGGAGTCAAACCCAGTGCTTCATATATGATCAGCCAGCATTTTGCCAATGGAGCTACATTCCCCAGGCCAAGAGCTACTGAAAGTGGCCTGTGATTTCGTCACCCAATCAGATAAGTTCCCTGTTGGCCACTGGCTCAACAGCTAAGGCCACTGGGTGTCCATCTCAAGGCGTGGTAGTTTGTTTTCACCACAGGCCTTTTTAGTCCTGTACTTATAGGAAGACAGAAACAACAAAACTATATTTCCTGATTTCCAGCAGGCTTCCTCCCCTCTTCCCTCCCTCCCTCCCATCCTTCCTTCTTATTTCTTTTTCCTGTCCTTTTCATTTTTAGAAAAGGTCATGCTATGTAGCCTTGAATTTCCTGGCCTCAAACTTTGCTTCTGAGAGCTGTGCCCAGAAGGCTTCCTTTCTGTTTTGTCCTATTTTACATTTTTCTGTTTTGGTTTGGTTTTGAGGCAGGATCTCACTATGTGTTCCTGGAAACCAGTACTCATAGAGATCCATCTCTCTGCCTCCTCAGTGCTGGGATTAAAGTCAAGTGCCACCACAGCTAGCCCTTCCTTTCTTAATCTAAATGATTTGTTATTGTGGCCATGGGAAGTATAAACAAAGAGCTTGGGGCATATAGAAATAGTGTTTGGGTACAATAGGCTCTTTGTGTAGGAGCTGCTTAGCTGGGCCTGAAGAGTAACCACTGTTAAATTTTTCGGTCTTGGGAACCTTTTAGGAAAGGAGAGAAAAGCTTTCTCCACAGTGTGTTGTTTAAAATTTAATTCATATTACTATTTAGGAAGTCATAATAAAACCAGTGATTTTTTTTTCCCCCTTTTTATTACTGTTGTTGCTTTGAATATTTAGTTTGAGTTTTTTTGTGGTGTGGTGCAGGGGCTTTTGAGATAGGGTCTCATTAGGTAGCACACGTGGCCCAATAAAGAAGTCCTAATCCTCCTGCCTTTGCTATCTAAGTTATGCACCACCCACTCTCAGTCCAACAGTGCCTAAATACAATAGGGCAGCTGAGCCTCGGGCATCTTTTCTGTCCTCATTCATCTTCATTCCTGTCTTGTGAAGTCATTGATAGCTCTGAGCAGATATGGGAGACTCACTTGTACAGTAATTTATGTCCGAGTTTACACACAAACTTCAGAGATGGCAGAGCTAGATCCTGCACACAGGCTAGCTTCATGGTATTGACAATGGAGAAGCCTCAAGGAGAGCAGCAGATTCACATCCCTCATCTTTGACCCTGTCCTGGGAATCCCACTTAGGATTCTTGAAAGAATGATTCTATTCTTGAAACTTTTTGGCTCATGATCTATAGTATGTTATGTTCAACTTGTATGTGTATGTGTGTAATAGGAACAAGATTCTTGGAACAGCACTTATTAACTTTAAGTATGCAACATATCTTAATATTTTTTTTTTGTTTAATTTCCTTAGAATGTGCCAACTGGAACCCATTGTAATTGAGTAAATGATGCTGCCACAAGGGCGCTAGATGACCTCACCGACTGCACAGAGCTCTCACTGCCCACCAGTGTTCTGTGCTGCAGTTACTCTGCTCACTCCTCCCCCACTGTCAGAATCCCTACTCTTCAGAGTTTACTAGGAGACCATTCTATTTATGTGGGTTGCAGTTACTCGTACATTTGGGTGGGAGGATGAAAACCCCAGATTTGTCAAATCTCACTCCTTTCCTTGAAAACAAAGGAGTTGACATGGAAAATACTGTTGAAGGGCAGAACAGAAAGAGGCAAAGAAGCCTGTGTTGTGCAGTTGAGAATCAGAGGGACAAAGAGCAGGACCAGGGAACTGACACTTCCTTTGTGAATCTTGTGTACTACAGACTGTCTTTTTGTCGTACTCATGGATATTCTCAGCCTGTACCCAAACACTACTGCCTGCTGAGCCATCTGATCAGTCCAAGAATGTACTCAAAGTTCATAGGGTTAGAAAGGAAATGAATTATATTTGTTGTAATTATCAAGATGAGTTTATGCTGTAGCGCTGTGTGCTTCCTGATTGTTTCATTGAGTAGGAGGTTCTGTCCGTGAGTTAGCGTTTTGTTGTCATTTGAAGCAGTAATAAGATAACTGCAACAGCAGGACTCGGATTTGGAAATAGTGCTGACTTCTTTGATACAGAAACTGCAAGTTACTCTCTGATCTGACGTCCCTATTCATAATTAAAGCCAATGCTAAATTTTAGTTTAGAGCTTTGGGAAGGAGCCCTTACTCCGAGCACAGCCTCTTGTGCTTTTGCTGTACAGCCCTCTTCCTCTGGTTCCTTACCCTCATGTTGCCTTTCAGCCTCTTCTTTTCCTCCTAGTTTGGTGCTTTAGCTGCTTTAGTACTAGATCCTTGAGTTCTTTATCTCTGTTTTTAAGTCCCTTCCCACACTGCAAAATTCCTCTGTCTGCTACCATCATTTTTTTAATTATCATTCCTGACTCAGCTTTTCTTCAGGCCCTGAATTATTACTTCAGCTTCTCACCTGGGATCTCTCTTTCTCTCATTTTGACCCTAGATTCTGCCATTCCACCTTGAGCCATCTGCTATAAAACGACTGTAGATTATGCCATTTTTCTTCAAGGATGGCTTACTTTATTACATGACTGTTATTTTCTGTTATTATTATTATTGTCTAAAACATGCTTTTCTTATTTCTTCTGTCTCCACTTTGTAATTCCCAAGACACAATTAGTCAGAATAAAGGCAGGGATTGATGTTGTCTTGTTTTCTTACTCATAGCATGTGATACCTGACAAATGACAGGTGCTTATTATTAAAATACTTGTTGAATGCCTGTTGATTTGCTTATTTACTGGCTGAGTGAGTGAAGCCATCTCTTCGGGGCCTTGAATTGAGTGGCAGTTCTGATGCAGTGGGCTGATTATAATGACTGCTTCTTTACTTTGAGGAGGCAGGGATGTTATATGAATCATCTTAGTTTTATTTTATGTTCTGTGATCTTGAAGGGATAGTTGTTCATACTAAAGAGCAATTTCTAAGTGTCTCTGTAACGTAAGGCAAGTTGTGTAGTATCAGCTTCTGGCTCTTACTAAGGGAGGTTTGTGTGGCACTATTAACTTCTCACTGTCAATAGTATCAGTCATTTAGCTATGAATCATTAAAGGCCAAATGAAAAGAATGGGGAGGCTCTCACTCTTCAAGCTATCCAGAGGGCAAGGAGAGGAGAGATGGCTATCCAGCATCCTGCTGGTGGCCACACCATCCTTCTAGGTTACAGTTACTTCAAGCGACTCACAAGTTCATACACATCCTTCCATCTGAATTAGTTAACATGTATCCTAACAGATATCTAGTTGTTTCCCGGAGGATTTTGTATGCTGTTTTGGTTAGTTAAAATAGAAATTCTTATGAGAGCATTACTGAGTTCATGGTAATTTGTCATCAGTGGGCAGTCTTGTTGAAATTCAGTCATTTTGTTGCTGTCTTTGAAGGAGGTCCTTAGAGGTAAAAAGTTGTAGGCCAAGATGAATATTTTTTAATTGTAAAAATTTTAAATTATGGTAATGTAAATGTAAAATACACCATTGAACTATTTTGATACCAGGCATGGTGGTGTACATTTTTAATCCCAGCACTCTGGAGGTAGAGGCAGGTGGATCTATGAGTCCAAGGGCAGCCTGGTCTGTACAGCAAGTTCTAGAACAGCCAAGACTACATAGTGACACCCTGTCTTTAAAAAATTCCATCTTCATCGTCTTCTTCTTCCTCCTTCTCCTCCTTGATTCTTCTTTTTGTCTTCTTCCTCCTTCTTCCTTCTTTCTTCTTTCTTCTCTTTCCTTCTTCCTCCTCCCTCCTTCCTTCCTTCCTTCTTCTTTTTGGTCAAATTGGGCCTAATGGTTCAGGCATAAAATCTTAGTTCTTTGGGAGGATGAGATAGGAGAACTACAACTTCATTGCTCACCTAAACTATAAAATGAATTCAAGATTAGCCTGGACAGCTTACTGAGACCCTCTTTCAAAATAAGAGTATCAGGAGGGCTGAGGATTAGCTCAGTAGTAGAGCACTTGTTTAGTATGCTCAAAGACAAATCCCTGAGCTACGTTCCCCAGTAGCGGGGAAGAGTCAGTGGACAATTGTGCGGCCTAGACTGTATTTCTTCACACAGTGTGACCACTCGCACCATCAAGCTCCCGGTCCTGTTCATCTAGAGAGCATGGTACATTAACAGTCTCAGAGAGCCTCGTTCTGAAAAGGCAGTGTCACTTTGATACAGGAGGTCAGTCCTATAGTTTTTTGCCTCATCATCTGCAAGTTAGATTTTGATTTTAGAACATTAAATTTATTCCATTCACAGATCCTTTTATCCAACAGATACTTAACTATTAGGAGTTACCATGGAATAACATACAGAGTAGAAAAGACACACATGATTCTTTTCCAACAGAAGCTTGCAGGCTAAAACAGAGCCACACCAAGAGCTGATTAATGAGGTTGGATGGTGGTGGGACACCTTTAATCTCAGCATTCAGGAGGCAGAGCCAGGTAGATCTCTGTGAGTTTGATGCCAGCCTGGTCTACAGAGCAAATTCCAGGACAGTCAGGGAGGCCTACACAGATTAATCCTGTCTTGAAAAACAAGACAAAAACAAACGAACAAAAATAACAGCAAAACCTAGTTATTGTTATAAGGATTCATTCATAGAAATGCAGAATGGTGACAGAATGTAACAGATGATTCTAAACTAAGATTGGGGGGGGGTCTTACGTTTGAGTATGTGTGTTTGCACATGCTTGCATATGTGCCTGTATGATGCAGATCAGAAGACAATTTGCAGGAGTTGGTTTTCTACCATATGTGTCTCAGGTACCAAATTCAGGTCAGCAAGGTTGATAGCAAGTACCTTAACCTTTCGATCCATCTCGCTGGCCCTAAACTAAGATAGTTTTGGAAATGAGGCATAGAAATAAATTTAAGGGGCTAGAGAGGTAGGTCAGAGGTTAAGAGCACTGGCTGTTCTTCCAGAGGACCCAGGTTCAGTTCCCAGCACCCACATGGCAGCTCACAACTGTCTGTAATTCCAGTTCCAGGGGATCTGACTTCTTTACACCAATGCACATAAAATAAAGTTAAATTATTTAAAAAAAAAAAAAGGAAAGAAAGAAAAAGAAATGGATTAAAGTGGACAATGGCTTCCTTCAAGACAAAGAAGTTGGGAAGAAATAAAGGTGGAAAAAAAATATGTTCTTGCAGGCCAGAGCTTTAAGTTTGAAGGTATATTAGTTAATTTTCTTATCACTGTGACTCTGACAAACAGCAGCGTGAGGGAGGAAGGGGTTGCTTGGGTTCAGAGGCACAAAGTCCATCATGGCAAAGAAGGCATGGTGGTGGGAGCAGCTTTGTTCATGGTACCAACCAAAAAGCAAAAGAGAATGCCAGTGCTCATTTGTCAGTCACATTGTCCTCTTTATTTAGTCTGAACATCACTGTGTCCCTGGGATGGTGCCACCCACATTCAAGGCAAGTCATTCTTCCTCAGTTAAAGCTCTGGAAATCTTTCCCACATACACGCACAGAGGTGTGTCACCTAGGTGATCCTTAATCCAGTGGAAATGTCAGCTTCATAAAGGCTCAGAGAGTTTTCACCAGTAGGGTGTATATCTCATTTCTCTAGAATTTTATGCAGTTTGACCTAACTTGTGTGTAATACTCCAAAAGAAATGCTTTATGAAAATGTTTGTAACAGCTTGGGAAGTTGAAACAGGACTTGTTTTGCACGACTGAATTCCTCTTGAAAGACATATTGCTATGATTTATTCAATCAAGATCATACCCAGTAAGTGGTTGAGTCAGAATTGGCAACCGGGCTTAGGACTCAGCATATCAGATTTCCTCTTGAAGGCTTGGCAAAGGTATACATTTCTTCACTTCCTTTCTTAAGACAAGTGCCAGAGTGTCAGATTTGATCTGGAGTCAAACATAGCTGGGTTTTATTGGAAAAGATGTCTTTTGTATTTCTTTGCATTCAAGATTCCATTATCTGGGTGGGAGTGGTGCACACCTTTAATGTCAGCACTCGGGAAGCAGAGGCAGGGGAATCTCTTGAGTTCTAGGACAGTCTAAAGAATGAGTTCCAGGATAGCCACGGCTACACAGAGAAACTCTTTTCTTGGGAAAAAAAAAAATCAAAGACAAGACTCCATTAATAATTAGAGGCTCCAAATCCATGTTAGAAATTAGGAAATGTATAAAAGGATACATTATAGGACCAGTGTATCTCAGGGTACATATCTGAATGATTTGAGTAGTTCCCGAGGTGTGGACGGTGAAATGGACCACCCCTGCATAGAGCTCAGTCACTCAGTTTGTTCTTATCACTGTGCTGTCATCACTCTGGTGCTGTAGGACAGAACTCTCTCTGTGAAAAGGGAGCTTTGAGATAAAAGGAACATTTTCCTCTAAATTCCCAAGAACCTTTGGTAGTGCTATAAGGAAGCAGTCTAGGAGACACAGCATGGGACAGCTCTACATTCCTATCCAGAGCTCACTGCTTTCTGAGATCAGTGTCTTACTCATGTCAGTTCTCACTTCTGAAGTGCTTGGTACTGAAAGGGTTTCAGGTTCTGGGGCAGTGGAATAGTTCAGTCAGTAAAGTGTGAGGATGTGAACTTGATCCACGGCAACCACAGAACAGCCAGTGGTGCTTTATATTTATAGTCCAAAGATGACCATCCTGGGGCTCAATGGTCAGCCTGTCTAATCATTGAGCCCCAACTCCGCTCGAGAGGCCCCCCTCATAAAACAAGGTGGACAGTGGCTGAGAAGTGACACCTGAGATTGAGATTTTTCAGATTTGAGAATATTTGGATAAACTTTAGTGGTTGAGGATCCCTAATCTGAAATAGTCCTAAATCCATTTTGGAGCATTTCAGGATTTCAAAATATTTTGGACTTCTAAATTTTAGATTGAGATATTCATAATTCAGTACCTTACAGAATCATGAGGATTATCAGAAATAACTATAAAGGGTCTAGAATGGTTTATTGAGGAGCTGAGAGTATGGTAAGTAGCAGGTGCTTTGGGTGTGAGCATAGCTTGTTAAGTGTGGCTGCTTTAGCAGATTGTTATTTGAGATGACACTTTTGAAGCCCTTCCCTCAGGTGCTGGCACACAGTAATTGTAGTCATATTTTAGCCAAGTCCGGACTAAGAGTGCTTTTCAGCCAAAGGCCGTTTGGTCCTCTTGGAGACATTTAGCTCATGTACAACTGTGTGGAAATTAAGTGGGCAGTTATTTTAAAAATAGTAGCCTCTCTGAGACTTCCTTAGACCCAAAGTGTAAGCAGCTTTAAATTTTTCTCCACGGGTGTTGTACTGGGTGTTTCTGCTCACTCTTCGTCATCAGAGACACTCGATAGTCATCTGAGTGGAGAGCAAGGACCACGTTCAGTGCTGAAGAGACGTGCTCATTAGATGCTCATGCGAGTCACAGCTGATGAGAGTTTAGTTCTAACTGTAGGTAGCGCGTTGGTTGTTGTGAACCACAGTTGTCTGTGCTGAACCTGCTGCTAAGCCACCTTCATACATTTGAGCTTAGTCGCTCCTTACCACATTCTTTCATTGTACTAGCCCTACTTAGTCACTTGAACTTTTATCTGTTTAGTAGTTTAAGTCATTCCTTTTAGCTTAATTACTTAAAGAAAACATACCTATTGTTGAAAAGAGAAATCTAGTTTGGCTTCCCATAGGTAGAATACAGGTTTAAGATACCAAGCCATATTATATATTTTAGAATTCAGATTAATAATTCTTTTTTTATGATCATTTTTATTTTATGTGCATTGGTGGTTTTCCTGCATGTATGTCTGTATGAGGGTATAGAATCTCCTGGAGCTGGAGTTTCAGACATTTGTGAGCTGCTGTGTTGGTTCTGTGAATCGAGCCCTGCTCATCTCTCCAGCCTCTAAAAATCCTTTGAAGTGTGCCATTTTAGAGTTAAACATACCATGTTACTTCCTTATAGTGTCTGAGGTAGATCCCCCTAAGAAGAAAACTGAGTGGTTTTTCCTCCCATGAAGTAGCTGAGCACGTGTAGTGGGTGGGGTGTGGAATGAGGACTATAAATAACCTGTGTCAGCTCAGGTCAGGGTTTTCTGCCACATGAGGTAAGTTCAGGTCAGTTTCTGCCACCAAAGGAGCGGTAAAAGTTGTTAGTTTTCAGGGTTTGTCTGTCTGTCTGTCTGTCTCTCTCTCTCTCTCTTTTCTTTCTTGGGGTAAGGCAGTTAAAGTAAGAAAAGTCATTGGTTTAATTTCTCTGTAGATACTATTGTTTGCTGAAGTCCCTGAGCCTGAGGCATCCTTGTGCGTTTTTTCACATGGAGGTTGGTGGTGACTAGAGAGTGATGAGAGGATGGCTGGCTTCTTGATGAAACCCTAATGCATTTGCCGTCTGTTTCTTTTTTGAGCAGTTCTAACTGTAAAGATCAATGCTTTGGACTGGAGTAAACACCTGCTATATAAGCTTTATGTCCTGAATTTGGATCTCTAGGACCCAGGAGAAAAAGTCCAGTGTGGCAGCAAATGGCTGTAATCACGGCCTTGGTGGGAGAAGAGTTCTGATAGGCAGATTCCTGAAGCACATGGGTCAGCCAGCCTAACTGAATTGATGAACAAGTTCAGTGAGAGACTTCCCTTAGAAAACAAGGTGGAGAGCAGCACACATACACACAAGAGATTGGGAGTGTTGGGGTTTATTCTTAATGAGAAGCCTTTTAAAGAACAATTACTAGCTGGGCGGTGGTGGTGCACGCCTTTAATCCCAGCACTCAGGAGGCAGAGGCAGGCGGATCTTTATGTGTTCGAGACCAGCCTGGTCTACAGGACAGGCTTCAAAGCCACAGAGAAACCCTGTCTCGAAAAAAAAAAAAAAGAAGAAGAACAATTACTAAATGTTTAATAAAAATCATTTTCTTGCAGTTACCCTTTAGATATCTTGGATCCTTTTAAAATCCAAGGGCAGGTATATTATGGGAGCACAATGATTTGGTTTCTAGTATCTTGAACAATTTGTTGTTTGTCATCCTAAAAAATATTTTATGGGCATTGGTAATTTGCCTGAGTGAATGCCTGTGAGGGTGTCAGTAGGTTCCCTAAAACTGGAGTTACAGACGGTTGTGAGCTGTCCTGTGAGTGTTGGTAACTGAACCCAGGTCCTTTGGAAGAGCAAAGTTCTCTTAACCACTGAGCCATCCCTCCAGCCCCAAATTATTTTATTATTAATAATTTCCTCTATATCTGGTAAGAGACTAATAAAACAGAAGAATGTTAAAAATCATGTGATTTTAAGAAACACTATATTTTTTGTAGTTACATATTCATAAAGGTTCCATTGAGTGCAATTGGTAA
>JAQHUG010000012.1:4728954-4755480 GCA_028555095.1 Dicrostonyx torquatus | reverse complement strand
TTTTTTTTTTTTTAAATGTGTATGAGTGCTTTACCTACTTGTGTATATAAACACTATGTGTGGCTTGTTGCCCATGTAGGCCAGAAGAGAACACTGTAGCACCTAGAGTTGGGGTAACAGGTGATTATGAGCTGCTATGCAGTGCTGAGAACCAGCCTCAGTCCTCTCCAAGAACAACTAGTGTTTGTAATTGCTGAGCCATCTCTCTTATCCTGAATAAAGAATTTTCTTTCTTTCTTTTCAAAAACAGCAGCAAAAATCTTGTGTTGACAGTGGCAGAGGATAATGCCCGTCTATTGCAGCAGTTACTTAGACAAACCAGAAGAGTGCAGAGCCAGGAAGCAATAGCTCATCTTTGTAAGGCTACATTTGCTAGTAGTTGTTAATAATGGAAACTAGTGTTAATTTATTTTACTTAGTCAGTCATTTTATTGTAATCAAAATAAATTTGTTTTTGTGTGGGTTTGTTTTTTATTATTTATTTATTTTGGTTTTTCAAGACAGGGTTTCTTTGTGTCACAGCTCTGGCTGTCCTGGAACTCGATTTGTAGTTCTGGCCTCGAACTCCCAGAGATCTGTGTGTCTCTGACTCCTGAATGCTGGGATTACAGATGTGTGGCACAACTATCTGGCAGGTATTTTGTGTTCATTTTTTTCACACTTTGAAAATCTCATGTGTTGCTTATCTCAGTTTCGTGCTGTCACAGTTCAGTTCTCGGCAGCTATGGCTGACTAGTGCCTGTTGAGTTCGGCAGCATGGCTCTGAAATCTCATGGTTGTGATGACACTGATCTTACAAGAATTGGAAAGCAGGCATGCAGGAGCAGCCTGTAATCTTACCACTTGGGCAGCTGAGGCAGGAGAAATGCTGACTTGAGGCCAGCCAGCACCGCACATTAGCTACAGATGGGCTTCCAAAGCTTAGAAAGACCCTCTCCAAAAATGACAGACAGGTCTGGGGAGATGGCTCAGTGGGTAAAGCACTTGCTGTGTAAGCATGTGGGCCTGGTTCAGCTCCTGAGAGCCCGTGGAAAGCTGAGCGCGGTAGTGCACATCACTTTCTTTGTTATTATTAAAAAATGAGTCTGTGTGTATGGGTGCTTTGCCTGCATCTATGTCTATATACCATTTGCATACTTGGTGTCTGCAGAAGCCAGAAGAGGGTGTTAGCTCCTCTGGAACTGGAGGTTATGAACTGCTGAATGGGTGCGGAATTAAACATTGGTCCTAGAAGAGCAACTAGTGCTCTTCAACTGCTGAGCCATCTCTCCAGCCTCAGTCTGCATCTTTAATCTCAGTCTGATTATGAAAAGATAGGAGGCAGGGGAAATCCCTGAAAGTCCCTTGGTCATCTGACCTAGCATTTGCAGTGACAACTGTCTTAAGGTGGAAGGTGTGGTCTGACACCTGAGGCTGTCCTCTGACCTGCACAAGTACACCATGTCATATATGTCATTTTCATACATGATAAAGACTTCAGACAGAACGGTGTTCTCTCTCTTTCTCTCTCTTTGTATGTGTGTGATACGTATGCACTGTAGAGACAGAGGATATCCTCAACTTTCTCTTTGATACGGGTTCTTTGTTGGCATGAATGACCAGTGAGCTCCAGGAGTCCACCTGTCTTCACAGTTATAAGCTCGTGTCACTATTCCTGGCTCTAGAACAATTTATATTTTAAGAAATTTATTATGCTCTTTGTGTATGTATATGAGGTGTCTATGCCACTTTCACCATGTGAGTCCTGAGAATTGCACTCATTCATCAGGCTTGGTTGTAAGTTCTTTTACTTGGTGGACTATATTGTGAGCTCCAAAACAATTTTTGTTTTCATTTTATTTTATTTTTGAGACAGGGTTTCTCTGTAGCTTTGGAGCCTATCCTGGAACTCACTCTGTATACTAGGCTGGCATCGAATTCACAGAGATCTGCCTGCCTCTGCCTCCTGAGGGCTGGGATTAAAGGCGTGCACCACCACCACCTGGCAAGAGGAACAATATATTTTTAAGAAAAAAGGAGAATATATATGGTATTCTCATTAGCCAGTCACTCAACAGGAAAAGTATCCCATAATATTTTTTTCTGATCTTACAATATTTTATAAAGTATTCATCTATTATGCAAAGATGATACATGGCAGTTTTCCTTCATCTTATATAATATTTGTGTACCAAACTTAACATAATTTACAAGAGCCTAGCAATGCAGTTGTTCTGATATGAATAGGGGCGATTATGAGATGATTGCAGTCCTTGTATGGGTCTCGTGGGTTTGTATTTATAAACCCCACAGTGAAGTTGTTTATAATTATATTGCAAAGGAAATGTCTGTGATCTCTTCAAGATTCTGAAATTTAAATATAATTGTATTTTGATTCTACAAACACAACAGCTTGAACTATTTGATGCACTTGGTCCTATTAGGGATATACTTTCGATTTTAAATCAGTGGTTTTTTTGTTTTTTGTTTTTTTGGTTTTTCGAGACAGGGTTTCTCTGTAGCTTTGGAGCCTGTGCTGGAACTAGCTCTTGTAGACCAGGCTGGGCTCGAACTCACAAAGATCCACCTGCCTCTGCCTCCCGAGTGCTGGGATTAAAGGTGTGCGCCACCACCACTCAGCTCTTAAATCAGTATTTATGGACAAAATGTGTTTCAGATTTTGCATGGCCGCTGTTGGGCAGCTAATTGCATACAGAGGGTGTTTCCCATTTCAGTTGCATCTTATCTTACATCCTGAAAAATGAGCCAGGTGTGTGAGACCAGGCCTTAGAAAGTGGTAGAAGGGGGTGATCTCTGAGTTCAAGGCCAACTCAGTCTACACAGCAAGTTCCAGCGCTGTCAGGATTGTATAGTAACACCCTAGGTTGTTTTTGCTTTTAGGCTAAAACTGCAAAATACTGGATAAAAACTGAGTTTGCTACCTTTATATTCTGACTTAGTTCGCATAGCTATTTCACATTGTCATGTCATTCTTTGTTGTTTTATTAAAGACTTGTGTGTGCCTGTGTGTGTGAGCGTGCGCGTAAATGCCTGCACATACGTGCATATGTGTGTATGGTACTAGGAATGGAATCCAGAAGATGATGTAACTAGACTATAAAAGTCACAAATTCAGTGGAATCAGGTAGTAAAGAATGATGGCCGCTTTTTCTTGGTATAACAGCATGAAATTAAGTGTGTGAGGAAATTACAATGAGAATAATCTCTCCATTATGACTCAGTGTTATTTAATATTGCTCAAGTGTTTCTCTGAACACCACCTCCCATGCTGCCTAAAAGTATTTGAACTATGCCCAGTCTTAGGAAATAGTTCTAATAAGTGACCATTGTGAAAGAACAAATGATTGGACTTGAAGTTACCAGGATACATTCAACATGTGCATCAAATTTTGTTCCTTTTCCAAAATTCTAGGGTATGGTAAAAGAGTTGTTAAAATACATAATCCATAAGCAGTGGCGGGATTAATAGCAGCTCAGTTTGTGGAGCTGGAAAGCAGATGTTGATAGGCGTAGCAGACCCCAGAGGCAGGTCCTAAGTTGGCAGTGGGAAGGGCACTTATTATCTTTGCAACCAAGGTCAGGCACCCAAAGGAGGTTCAGAAACCAACCAGTTAGGACCCTAGGTTCTCTGCTGCTAATTGCTCCTTCCCCACCCCAGCCTGATGGCCATCTTCTAGAGGCCAGAACGTGGGCCTGGACTGGGAGGGGCCTGGCAGTGTGGGACTGTGCACAAGGTGAGTTCCACTGAACACTGGGGCCCAGACCTTCACACGATAGTAGACGACTGTTCTCGGGGTGATGTAGGGATAAAGACTTGAGATGACTGAGTGTGGAGTTCACCTCAGAGTCCATGCTGATCACCTTCCAGAAAGCCTTTCAGCTTAGGAAAGCTTTAGTCAGCTCCTTGGGAAGTTCCACTCGCACTCAGGAGCCAAACAGCTCCAGATTTCTGAGGAGAGGCTCTACTATGGCTGATAGAGAGAGACCAAAGGAAGCAAAGGGAAGAAAGTATTTAAAAACAAAACCAAAAACCCAAAGAACTATCATCAGCATCCACAGAAATAAGGGATAGCATATCTTTGAGCAAAAATAGGGTGCTAAAATAAGAAAGAACAACAAAATGACATACACGATGGTGGTGGTCACTTCAATCCTGGTGATTGTGGCTGTGAGTACTGTGAGTACTGGACCCATGATATCCTCCTCACCGAGCACTCTGACTAACATCCTTCAGCTGTGCTTCTCTCTCTCCTCTTACTGTAATAACTGCTATCTTAAAATTATATTATTTGGGCTGGAGAGATGAGGCAGTTTAGAGCACTGACTGCTCTTCCAGGTGACCAGATTCAATTCCCAGCATCCCAATGCAGCTAACAACTGTAATTCAGGATCTAACAACCTCACACAGACAAAAATACGGGTAAAATATAAAATAAAATAAATGCACATAAAATAAAAATAAATAAATTTTTAAAATTGAATTATTTGCTCTTGGCTTTTCAAGGACTTAACGCTTTCATTTTTTAATTGTATCAACCGTAAATAAAATGAGTTTCACTGTGTACGCTCTCTTGTCCCATATACTACTGCTCACTGGTGCTCATCCTCTAGAACTCTAAAACCTAATTTAGAATTAAAAAGAAAGAGAAAAGTAGCTTAGTCATGGCTTTCTTCTGGTCCTTTTTGCTGATATCAGGATTAAAGTCATCCCCTGTCACCAGTGATAAGCAGAGTTTGGGGTCTTTTTGGCCATGGAAACTTGAGATGTCCTGGACAGGTGTTTTCAAAGTGTTGTGACTGATTCACTGAAGAGCCATACATGACTTTGTAGAGGTGTACATTATCTATAATAAACATTTCATTTGTTAGACTGACTTGATCTTTTTAATTAATTAATTAATTAATTTACATTTGTATGTGTGGACAGGTCATGAGGAAGTCAGAGGACAACTTGTAGGAGTCATTTCTCTCCTATGTGGATCCTGGGGCATGACCTCCAGTGAACCTAGGTCATTCATCTTTACATCTAGTGCCTTTACCCACTGCGACATCTCAAGCCTCGCATACCCTGGTTTTCACAATGATCTGAACTGTGTTTTCTTTCGTCCTGGTCTAGGCTGTGGACAAGTACTTCAAGCTGCCTCATGCTTCTAGTAAACCACCCCGAATTTCAGGAAGCCTTGTGGATTCCTCCTACAAAACATTAAGATTTGCCTTCAGGGCCTCACTGAAAACTGCTATCTACCGCATAGCCACAACGTTTGGTGAACATCTGAAGTAAGTTTACCCATCTGATCCACACTGATGGCCTATCTTAGGACTTCTGAGAGCTGGGTACAAGAAGGCTTGCGGATTGAAAGTTTTCTTATAGGTGTTTGATAGTTCTCTGTGAGTAGAGCTTACATATAGACTTGGTATTTATGTTTAAAATTTTTGTTTATGATTGATTATCTTTGGGAATGTCTTTCAAATGATAGAAAGTTGTAAAAGCAGCAAATATATATATCAAATATACATATTTGATACATTTGAGTTACCAAAGGATCCTTAAAGGAGGAAAAATAAAACACTGAGTGCCTTTCCAGAAAGCATTTTAAAAATAATTCTCTTTTTACATTTAGGTCAGGAAACTAAGACTTGGGTACTTGGGTGAGCAGAATATTCCATAAATGAGGCTGTGGCGCTTTGTGAATCATGCTGGAAAAACACCGGCAGATCACAACACCTTCAGAAACTGAACCAGAGAGAAACCACAAATGCCAGACCTGTTTATATTTAGTTTCATTGATGTTTACTGCTTTGCTCTCATGAAATGCTCTAGCTGGACAGGATGAAGGATACTGGTTTCCTAACTAAGCCATGTTTATTGTAATTAGAAAAGAGTTCTAGAGGGCATGAGAGGTTGTCCCGCCTTTCTGTATGCAGTCAGTAACAGAATACTGTATACCACCTGCTTTTGTTTTCTTTTGCTTCCATGGCACAAGGCAGTAGCAATAGCAAATATTCCTGGCACACATTGGTTCTGTGTAAGAATAGAAAAGAACTGTAAATGACCCTGTATCGTTGAGATGTTTATTTGTTTAAAAGCAAACAAAAATTATGTATTAACTTCCATACCTTTGCTGTCCAATATGATGGCATGGATTGTAGCTTTTTTGTTTCTTTTTCTCAACAATTTTGGGAGGGACAAGGGTTATCCAATTACACAGGTGTGTCAGCGGCAGCACAGAACAGTTAAGTCTTGTCTGATAGCACATTTATACCAGAATGTGAACCTGAAAGGCGGTCATACTTGCTCTAAGAATTTTGTCTTCTCAGGCCAGGTGGTGGTGGTGCACACCTTTAATTCCAGTACTTGAGAGGCAGAGGCAGGCGGATCTCTAAGTTCAAGATCAGCATGGTCTTCACTGAGTTCCAGGACAGTCAGGGCTACACAGGGAAACCCTTTCTCACCTCGCCCCAAAATCTGCCCTCTTTCCATTACAGCACTAGTCTGCCTCTAGGATGCGAGCTGGCATATAGGATGTGCTCCAAATGTCCTCACTGGTGATATAGAAGATGAGTAGGTGTGTGTGTCTGCTGACACAAAAGTGGACACACGGGGGTGGAGATAAGGGATTATTAGCTAAGAAAGGTAGATAGGTGGCTGATTGAAAGTTCTGAAAATGAAGTTTTTCTCTTTCCTTTGAGGAAAGCCATATTTTATGTCGCTGACACCGATGAGCATAGTCAGGACAGAGCGGAACAATAAGAAGAGTCTTAGCTCTGGATTTGCTTAAACATGTGGGTTTATATCTGGTTACAGGATTGCTGTCTGTGGTTGTGGGGAAGTTACTGAAGCAGCTTAGCCAAGGTTGGGTCATGCAGGTAGCCAGTTATAGAGCCAGCATTCAGACCAGATCTTGCTAACTCTGGTTCTAGCTACAGTGTCTGCACTTTTAACTAGTGAGCCATGTGGTCCCTGTAGATGAACCTGTAGATGGTATTTAGGCTCTAACTTTGCTTTGTTTGGTGTTGATAGAGGAAAAAATGGGATCATTTATCTATGTAAAGCCCAGCATACAATATGTGTTATGCGTGTGTAATTACCTGTGTAATTATTCACCCAGAGTTCTGCCCTGAGAACCAGATACAGATGAGGGAAACTCAGGCTCTCTGTGTAGCCCTGACTGTCCTGGAGCTTGCTATGTAGGCCAGGCCAGCCTCCAACTCAGAGCTCTGCCTGCTTCTGTCTCCTGATTGCAGGGATAACAGATGTGAGCCACTGTAGCCAGCTCCATTGTCTTATAATTAGGCAAATTTGGTTTACTTCCAGCTTATAGCATCAAAATGTACTTGAGTGGCAGAGCTTAGAACAATTCTCTGTCTACTAGTGGAGGGAGAGCTAATGGGCAAGATGTTGGTTAGTTAGTGACAGCCACCTCATGAGTATATCCCTAGGTGGCATCTTTCCCAGTGAAGTGGCTCCATTGGAGTTTCTTTGGGGATCAGGAAGCAGGGATGATCAAGAGGCATTGTAGAACAATCTGTAGCAAAGGCATTAAAACAGGACTTCTTTGGTACTGAAAAGGGTGATCTTCAGGTGTGTGGAATCTTAATTAAGAACTAGAAGCTGGATGGTTGTGGTGATGGCACACACCTTTAATCCCAGCACTCATGAAGGAGAAGCAGGCGGATCTCTGAGTTTGGGGCCAGCCTGGTCTGCAGTGCGAGATCCAGGACAGCCAGAGCTGTTACACAGAGAAACCCTGTCTCAAAACAACAACAAGAAAAAACTAGAAAAATCAACATTTTTGTTATATTCAATTTTTGTTCAAAAATTTACAAAGAAGTTGTGTACTAGTTGTAGGGCTTATTTGCCTGCATTCTGCCAAGATAACATGCTTTTGTGAGGGAGAACTGAGTCTCCATCCATAACATAGTGTATGTTCAAAGGGAGAAATAAATCCAAGCCACCAAGCTGTTACCTTTGAAAACGATTAATGGAATCTATTGTGTTTTAACCAAACATTTTAGTTTAAAGGATTTTATATTAAAGGCAATTCAAATACTCCACAATTCAAAGATAATGTTTGAGTCTGGTTTGAATAAAATAATAAAATCCAGAAAATCTACTGCAGGGCCTGGAACTCTGCACAGCAGGTTCCATAGTAGAGCAGGTTAGAGCGATGCCTGCACTTGTCAGTCTGAATTTGCTCTGGTCTTTCAGACGGTAGAAACATGCCATTGCCCAATGCAAACCCTTGCCTTCATTAGATTGAAAAAGGTTTTCATCCAGCCTTTTCAGAAGTACTAAATAAGTGAAGATTTCTATTCATTTTTAATTGTTTTGAAAAATATTGACTCTGCGCTCTGTGGTTCACTTAATATGCTTAATGTAAAATAAAGCTTATGCTTTGCATTTATGTTTCATTTAGTGCTGTGCAAGCATCTGCAGAACATCAGAAAAGACTTCAACAGTTCTTGGAGTTCAAAGAATAGTTAAGTAATATAAACTGTGTTCATTACCCTGCTGATACAACTACAGATGGGACAGTAAATGTTCAGCATTCTTGGATCAGAAGAAAATGGACTAATTAGATGCTTCCTTTGTCGTGGTGCTTGCTTTGAAAACTATACTTTAATGGGAGAAATCATGGAAAGAAATTCTCAGCAGAATAACCGAAAACTGCCTTTTCTGTACCAAATGCTTTTTGTGTGTGTGGTATAATAAAATCTTTATTCAGTTTTACAGGAGCATCTATGGCAGCCGAGCTATCTCTCGCTCATATAACTTGATAATAATTACAATATTTTTTAGAATTAACTTTTGAAAAAAGTGGAGCCAGCTCAGAAGTTAAAGTAGGGTGACTTGATACAGTCTTTCCTAATCGCTTTAAGAGTTCAGCTCTTTGTAAACTCAAAATACATAAACTTAAGATTAGTTTGTTTACTAAAGGATAAAAATGGTAACAGTGGAGAAAAATTCACAGTAAAAATATTGTCTACAGGACATATTTTGTTAATCTGTTAGGTTGTGTTTTTGTTTCCAGGGACAAATTAAATTTGCATGATTGTCCAAAAAGAGTCAATTTACAGATGCTAACTCTATATAAAGGAATGTGGAAAAATCGAGTTCTTAAGTTACACGATTAAACATTCACATTTGGTTTTTGAGAAATAATTGAGCAACATCTATGAATTCATTTGTTTTATGCTAGTAAACAATGAGAATATGGGCATTTCCCAGTCAGTTTTGCTTTCTTTTTTGAAACACCATTAAACGATTGGCAGAGGTTTTCAAATGAGGGAAAAGGTTTTGTAAGAAGACCTTGGAAACTTCTCATTCCCCTACTGTTTGTTTTTACCAGATCAAATTATGTTGTGAGTCTAGTCTGTCTTCACGCAGGGAGCAGCCTCAGCCGTGTTAACTGGCTAATTAAAATATAATAGCACAATCTTTAAAGCCAGAGACACACAGTCCTCAAGTAACAAATGAAGCCAGTATGTCCGAAGCACACTGTACTCAGGAGCGTGTATGTCCCAAATGTACATGTGGTCATTTTATGACTTATTAGATCATTTCTTTGGAGATAAAACATTGGCGGTCCTGCTGGTAGATATTCATTGGACTAGCTTTGGACTAAATCCTCCTTCATAAATCCTTTCCTGTTATCTTTTCCCTCTAGTGTCCCCAAAAGATTTCCTTTAAAGTCAGCACAGTATTGTGTGTGAATCTGAAATGTGATGTGTATGCCTAGCCTTTGTCGGCTTCACTGACGTATTATGTCTTTATGGTAGTGTATTTTAGCTCCAAAACCTATCACCCCTTCAAACAGCACACAGCAAATTATAAATGAACCCTGCTAGGCTTAAAAGTCTCCTTATGGAACAATTCCCCAGTAGTCAGGTTTTGGGTTTTTTAAGTGCCCTTCGACCTTGTGTATGAAGTTGGCTTGATGCTTTTTTCAGTATGAAAGTTGGATTTCCAGTGTGTTAGTTTCTTACAGATGACCAGAGAAGCATGGCTAGATAATAGAGAACTGTTGTGTTCTGTGAATTAAAGCCATAAGCTTCTTATATTCTCTGACTGCCTCTGACTGCAGCATTTCAGGAGACAAGCCCTTAATCTTCTGTTTCCATAAAGAACCGTGGCATGTAACTCACAGAAGAGAGTGATTCCTTTAAACTTTGACTGACTTCTACGAAATGTCTGGTTCGGTTTAGGTTCTTCCCATTTCCACGTCTTCTGGGTGAAAGTGTGTTTGATAGCAGTATGAATATTTCTGGATGTGCTTGCTGTATATGAGATAGAGACCACAACACTGCCCTCCCTTCAGATCTGCATTGCATTTGGAAGGTGGCAGGGGGTCAGCCTTTTTCTCCATTCTCTGTTGGTGGGCGAGGGTATTCTTAAAAGGCACCCTTCTTCCTGCACAAAGGAGGACCTTAGGGAGGCCGAGAGGAGAGAATCATTTCCTTTGGTGAAGTTGCATCCTGATGACAAGTCTACTGATATGATGGCCTGAAAAATCAGACTCTTTGAAAACCTTCCTCTGGCTGTGAGTACAAAACATGATTTTATCAGCACCTATGTTTCCGACTCTAATGGGACTTTGAGAACCACAAAGCTGCTTTTGCCGAGTCGTGGGAAACTTGTAGAATAAACCTTATACTGGTGAGTAGACATGGAGAAGGCCAACTGGGATCCTGTGCTGGATTTCTTCATGAGTGTTTGTGTGTCTTCCTGTTACTATTTATGATAATCTGTTTATATCCTTTTGTATTTCATTGATACTGAATTGGTTGAAGAATAAAATGACAATTTTTAACTGAGACTGCTTACTGGAGTCTGAATCTCTGTGTTTCCTTAGCCATTGCAGGTTAGCCTCAGAGTTGTCGGTATAAAACCTCCACAGGGTTTAACTTTTTGAGTAACCAGCTTTTGCCCTTAACCTGCTGGCCTGTTGAGTGATCTGTGTTTACTAGTAATTTCAAAGAGCCTGCATTCTGATCTCTCTCTCTCTCTCTCTCTCTCTCTCTCTCTCTCCTTTTTTTGTCTTGGCTTTCTTACAAAACTAAACAAAGAGTGCAGGTGCTGAAAGTTGTCTCTTAACAGAAGTTTCTTTTCTTGCTAAAATAGTATTTCTAAACAGACCAGATTCCCCAGGCTAACAGTTCCTTCTGTCAGCTTTACTTAATTAGTTTGACCTTCACCTCTAGGGATCTGGGTAGTAGGTATCTTGCTCTCCTAACCCTCAGTCATCTTTAAATCAAATCACTTTATGTATTCATCAGTTACCAATCCAACTAGCAAGTTGTTCGTTACCATTCTAATTTTTATGACTTTTAGCCTAATTAGTTTGTAGACAGAGCCTTCTGTGTGGTCAGCCTCAAGCCATGGTAATTCACCTGCTTCCGCCTCCTCAGTGCCAGGTTCTGTACAGATGTGTTTCATGCCTGGCTTCTGCCCATTATTTAAAAGTAAGCTGAAGCTACAGGGATGTGCCACTGTGCCCAGTGAGAACTTGCTGTCACAGCAGTTATGAGAGAGACTATTACAACCATTAGGGACTGATTCTTATTCCCTTTACCTGACTTTTGCTTTTCGCAAATTTTTCTTTCTTTTAAAATGTATTTGTGTGTGTGTCTGTGTGAGTACATGCCATGTGTGTACAGATATCTGTGGAGGTCAGAAGAGGGCACTGGACCCCCTGGAGCTGGTGCTACAGGTCGCTGGGAGCTGAACTCAGGTCCTCTGGATGAGCAGCAAGCTGCTGAACCATCTCTCTAGCCCTCCAACTTCCGAGCCCCATGAATGAACTTTGATCTTCCCACATAGTTTGTGTATTTCAGTGTGATCCCTCGCCTCCCTGCCACACACAGAATGTCTGGGCATTCTCTTTTTGGGCCTAGTTGGTATTACATCAAGCCGAGCAAAGATTTGCCTCCCCTTGAACACTAGATGTTCCACTTCTACCCTGGTTTCCATCACCACCCTCAGTACACTTTTATCTGCAGTCCTGAAACACAGGGACAGTTCATTTGGATTCTTTGTCAGCCTTTCTTCCCGGCTTTTCATCTTTAAACATGGAGTGTCCTTAGGTGTCCTGGTGTTAGCCCACTCTGCTGGGTTTGAGCAGCTGTGCAGCTTGTCATTGGGTGCTCGTGTTCCATCTGGCTTGCACCCACAGCTTTTCCTGGATACTGTTGAGCTTTCCTCAGAAGTGATCCTGCTGGTAGAGTGGTTTGGGAAATCCTACGGGGTATCACTGTCTGAGAAACAATTGGGAGGTGACTTCTCAGTCACAAATCTTTTCCTTGGTGGCTTTTTGAAGCCATGTTGACTCTTGATTTAGTCTTTTGTCTCTGAATCCACTGGTAATAGTTCACTGGTTCCTTTCTCACAGTATCATTGCTCTTAGTTACAAGACAGTTTCCACCCCAAATCAGCATAAGCTGGACAAGGCACAGAAAACATGAGTGAGCCAAAGAATAGGTTACATCTAGGCCCCCCTGAAGAACTCAAACACTCAGTATCTACATGTGGTTCTATGCTTTCTTTTCTTTCCCTCCGGCTGGCTTTCTACTCCTCCTTCAGCTGCCCTCTAACTCCTGAGTTTACATGTAATGGAAACTGACCAGCTGTTTCTGAATGTCAGCCGAATTCCTGATGGAAAGAAATTGGTCCAAGTGGATCAAGTGTCCAGTTATGCTTGAGGCCATGTCATGCATTGCTAGCATGGTTCTGAAAAGTCTATCTTTACTGATGAGAGCAAGGTGGAGGGTAGAGGTGGGTCCCAGAGCCTCTCAGGATAGGAGACAAAATTTGGGGCTCAAGGCCTTCAAAAAGGACTTTGTCCTTTTTCAAAAGGGTAACAAGACCTCTAGTTAAACTGAATTAAAATGATCTCTCCCAGTAACCCCAGGTTCTATCAGAAACTGTCACCGTCCTCGAGGAGAGCAGTTCCCTGCCACTGATTCCCACAAGCACCAGTTCATAGTAACCAGACACAGGAAGATGGAACTTTAGTGAGAACCAACAAAAGCAACAGGCGATCCATATAGATGCAGACGGTTTCCTGATAGAGCTGTCAGACATACCAAAGTAATTAAGATTCCTCGGTGAAACTATAATTCACTAGAGAACTGGAAACCACGTATATACAGAATTCATGTAATTCATTTTTGTTTATACAAACAAGATTTGAAAAGGCCATAAAAATTCTGGAATAGAAAATTATCCAGAAAGGAGTTTATTAACCTAGTATTTTATATTCAGATTTGTTTGTTGAGACAAGTATCTCAGGCTGGCCTCCAGCTTCTTGTCCGATTGCCTCCACTACAGGCACCTTGAAACCATGGTGGGTTTACGTCGTGCTAGGATTGAATCTAAGGCTTCATGTGTGTTAGGTAAGTGCTCTTACCAACTGAGCTACATATCCAGCATTTATCTTCAAATATGAAGACATTTCAGACAAAACCCGAGAAATTCTTACATGAGAAGCTTTCTTATGAAGTAGCTTTTTTCCCCTTCAGGAAAATGGAAGGATGGTGAGGAAAAGAGAAACAAACATGAACACTGAAAACAATGTCTTGCAGGCTTTTAATATGTAGAGAATTAGTATATACACAGAAAGACAGGTGAGTCAGCACTTGGGAGTGGAAATGCTCTCAGGTCTTTACATTGTCTGGGAAAGACCAGTGGTAGGCTGTTTGAGGTAGACCCAGTGCTGTGTGCTACCATGACCAGTGTGGCAGGCTTCGGTACGTTAGAAGAGGTGCACTATAGTGTAGGGATAACCACTCAAAGAATAGAAAAGAATGAATGAATGAAGATCTTAAAGCCAGGCACAGTGGTGTACGTGTTTAGTCTCAGCACTCAGGAGACAGAGGCAGGCAGATTTCAAGAGTTTGAGGCCAGTTTGTTCTGCAGAGAGAGTTCCAGGACTACACAGAGAAACCCTGTCTCAAAAAACCAAACCAAAACCAAGAACCATCCTTAAACAATTTAAAAATCTTTTTGCTATTAATGAAAGACACATGTAAAAGTATAAGGCTGGATATGTTGGAAATAAAAGGCTAGGAAAAGATAAAGATGACAACATTTATAAAGCCAAGTATTACATATCTTGACAAAGTATACCTTAAGGCAAAAAAAAAAAAAATCTTGCTATAAATTAAGAGAAGTGCTTCAAAAAAGATTCAATTTTTCACAGAGATCTCAGTACACTTGGTAACAACCTCAAAATACAAAAAACATTAGCGAAACCAATTTACCTAAATTGCTCAAGGAAAATAGGTGTTCAGTATGGGCTAGGAAGATAGAAAATGAAACTATTATGAGAAGGACGGATGTGGAGAAAGTAAAACTCACAAAATGGATGAAAGGAGTGAAAAATTGGACAAGATCTCTCGTAACACTAAACAGGATTTTTCAGTTCCACCAACTGGTATAAGCCCAAGGAAATTAAAGGGCTGTACTCTCCAAAAACCATGTCTTCGAGATGCTTATGGCAGAATTTCTCCAATAGTCAGAATTGCAGACTTTGGGTATATATCCTTGGCTGGCCTGGAACTTGCCTACGTCAGGAAGACTGACCTTGAGTTTGCAATGATTGCTCTCCCTCTGACTCTGGAATGCTGGATTATAGGTGTGTGCTGCTTTTCTCGTTTTTTTTTTTTCTTCAATTTTGTTTCTCTGTGTATCCCTGACTGTTCTGGAACTTGCTCTGTAGACCAGACTGGCCTTGAACTCACAGAGATCCATCTGCCTCTGCCTCCCCAGTGCTGGGTTTTTTTTTTTTTTTTTGAGACAGGGTTTCTCTGTGGCTTTGGAGCCTGCACTGGAACTAGCTCTTGTAGACCAGGCTGGTCTCGAACTCACAAAGATCTGCCTGCCTCTGCCTCCCGAGTGCTGGGATTAAAGGCGTGTGCCACCACCGCCTGACTGTTTTTTTTTTTTAAAGATTTATTTATTTATTATGTATACAACATTCTGCCTCCATGTTTGCCCGCATGCCCGAAGAAGGCGCCAGATCTCATTACAGATGGTTATGAGCCACCATGTGGTTGCTTGGGAATTGAACTCGGGACCTCTGGAAGATCAGCCAGTGCTCTTAACCTCTGAACTGTATCTCCAGCCCCCAAGTGCTGGGTTTAAAGGTGTGTGCCACCACAGCCTGGTCCTTTCTTGTTTTTTAAAACCACGATTTCCCTTTGTAGTTGAGGCTGACTTAGAAATTGCCATTCTGGGGTTACAGGTAAGCACCACCGTGTCAACTAATCTTGTAGTGCAAATAGTCATCCAAAGAGCAAACTGCAACAGTGTAAAAGAACCACATAGACAAGGGAACACAGGCCATGATTGCTTTCATATGCATTTCAAGAAAAGGTAAAGGTTAATGGTAACAGAAGTCAGGACGGTGCTGGGGAGGAGGTTGTGTACTGACGTGGAAAGGAATGAGACAAACTCTGAGCTTCTGGAATGTGTGTCTTCATTTGAATCACCTGGGTGTTTACCTCATTGAATTGAGATTGTAACGTTTGTATACTTTGACATACATGGTGCCTCAAGGAAAAAAATACATGAAGCCTAACAAAACTATAAGGAAAAAGGGACAAATCATTCATTAGAACAAGGCATTTTATATTTCCCAGTTCTAGATGGGACATTACTTTAGGAATCAAGGTTGTGGAAAATGACCTAATGATCCACAAGCAGCACTGCACCCACCTTCAGAAGAACTGCCACTCTGCAAGACATTCATGTAGCGTGTTCACAAATCCGGCCAGATGTTGGTTCAAAAAGCAAGACTCGCCGGGCGGTGGTGGTGCATGCCTTTAATCCCAGCACTCGGGAGGCAGAGGCAGGCGGATCTCTAAATTTGAGGCCAGCCTGATCTACAGATCGTGTTTCAGGGCAGCTGGGCTGCACAGAGAAACCCTCTCTTGGGAAAATAAAAAATGAAAAAGTGTCTCAACCTGGCATGGTAGCACACACTTTTAATCCCAGCACTTGGGAAGCAGAGGCAGGGCAGAACTCTGAGTTTGAGGCTAGCCTGTTTTACTTAGTGAGTTCCAGGACATCCAGAGCTACATAGTGAGACCCTGTTTGAATAAATCACAGAAGTCTCAGTAAGGGTACCAAGGTAGAGCCAAATGATAGAATATCCAATATATTTTGAAATTTAAAAACTTGCTTTTAAATCTCCCACAGCCCAAGAAGAAAATTTGGTAAATATTAGAAGAAATATTTTTCAATGAGTGATTATGTTGAAACTTGTGAGATTTCTTTAAATGAATATATTAGAAAAGAAAGGCTGGGGATGAATGTGTTAAGTATGACTTCAAAAAGCTAGAGTCAGTGTGCTCACTGCAATCTGCTGCTGTTTCCAGTGTCCGAGCACTGCACTGTGTGATCATCTGGCTGGTCTCAGAGTTCCTTGGGTTCAGGGACTGTGGCTCATTCATGTCCCTAGTGCCTACTACAGTACCTTGCACATGGTTGATCTTCGTTCAGACTCAATCTCGTCACTGTGTTAGGGATGTTATTAACCTAGGGTCTCAGACCTAGTGTTTATGAACCTGAACACAGGATGAGAATGAGCTGAGTGAGGCTGACTGGTGCAAGGGGCAGGCACTTTGTTTATAGGAAGGCAGAAGGTTGAATCATGATACAGAATCTCAATTTTTAGCATGCCAGACACTAAAATGATGATGGTGGTGATGATGATGATGCTACAGTGGCCGCCGACCTAAAGCACACAGCCCTGTGATGCCAATTTATCCCTCCTGTAGGACATCACACCTTAGGAGATGGGCATGTGGTCTATATATGTAAACATCTCAGCCAACAGACTGCCTGGAGGAAAGGGTCCTGACTGCCTCGTAGCTGGGTTTCTGCGTTCTCTGTGAAGAGGATTGCAGGGCTTTTTAAAGCCTTTGTAGTGAGCTGTTCACTCCAGCTGAGTCAGACATGGGTTCCCAGGGATTTTTCCTTCCTTTTGTTGTAGCGTTCCTAATGATGCGTTCTGACTTTTTCACTCTGGTTTCTACACATTTGTCACCACTCTGCGTTTGGATCTTCATGCTGGAAAATCTGAGGCTTACATGGAAGATTGATTTTTAATGCCCCTTGTGTTGTTTTTCTGCTATAACATTTGCATGCAATTATGTTATTTTAAAAATAGGAGACCATGGAGCTTGAAAAAAAAAAAGAATCTTCTGGGTGGATGAGCAAATGGAAAGGCTGGCCTTTAATTTTGTTAACACCCCAATTACATCGTGGTAACCCTTATGAAGATTTCTGTCCCTTGTAATGCAACACCTGGTGTTTGTTGCAGCGACAGAGACTCGGTCTTGGTAGACTCATCCCTTGCTCAGCCATGGAAGAGGTGATCAGAAGACTCATGTTTCCTCTGGCCAGCAGAGGTCACTATTTCAGAGACGTTAGAGGAAAATTTTCCATAGTCCACACATGCCTCTTTTGTTTGCAGGAGAGAGAGGTTTTTAAATTCACCCCCCCCCATTTCTAAGTACTTTACAAAGTGAGTTATTCATATATATTGTGTTGAAAAGTGGAGATAGCTTGAGAAGGCTTCTCTAGGCAACTGCTTACACAGGAATAACAGCTACCATTTATCAAGCACCTACTACATGCTGAGGGCCTGTGCTCCGCTTGCTACAAACATCTTTGTGTGTTGCCCATCTGCCTTTCAGGTTTCTTTGGTGACTTTGGGGAAGACGGTGGGGAGGGGAAGTGAAATGATTTGTTGGGTGAATTTATGGAAACTATTTTTACCAAAGGAACATTTTAGTGGCGTCAGACAACAATCACACAGCATGTATAAAGGTACGTATATTCTTTTTCCACTTTAAAAACTATTTATTTTTATTTAGGGGTGTGCATGCACACATGTACGCATGCCACAATGTATGCAGGTGCTTAATGAGGCTGGAAGAGAATGTCCGATCTGGAGTTGGAGTTACCAGTGTTTGTGAACTGCCCAATGTGGATGCTGGGAATTGAACTCAGGTCCTTTTGAAGAGCAGTAAGTTCTTTTAACCATTGAGCCATTACTCCAGCCCTTTAAAGCAAAGCAAAACAAAAAAATTAAAACAAACCCCGGTGATTACAGGACTTTGTGTAACCAGGTAAGCACTGACACTGACTATATTCCAAGCTCTTTTTTTTTTTTTTTTTGCTTTGCATTTATTTTAGTGTGTGTGTGAATGGCAGTGGGATATGTTTGTATGAAGGCCAGAGGATAGCAGTAGGTATCACTCTCAGGGAGAACTGTCCACCTCCTTTGAGACAGGAGATCTTTTTGGCCTGGAACTCACTAATTGTGCTAGACTAGCTGAGCTCCACGGATCCTCTAGTCTCTGCCTCCCCAGAACTAGGACAGGCACATGTTATATACATTGCATTTTTACATGCGTTTAGGACTGGAACTCAGGTCCTCATGCTTGTAAAGCGCACCCTTCCCTGAATGAGCCCCAGCTCACTTTTTGAGATAGTCTCATTAAATTGCTGAGGCTGGCCTTGATGACTGATTCAGGCTAGTCTTAAACTTGCAATTATCCTGTCTCAACACCACCAGGACTGGTTGAGATGTGTGCATTCTTAATTTGTTTTGTTTATTGTTATCATATGTGTATATGATTCTTGTGTGTGTGCTGTGTATGATGTGTGTCTGGTTTATAGTGTATGTGTGTGTGGTGTGTGTGTGTGTGTGTGTGTGTGTATGTGCATGTATGTTCATGCTTGTGCGTGTGGTTCATGTGTGGTGGTCAGAAAACAACTTTTCTCTGTGCACCGTGGGTTCTGAGGCTTGAGCTCAGGTAGTCAGACTTTTGTGGAAAAAGTTACATGCGGAGCCATCCTGCAGGCTTCCATCTCTGGCCTGAGAACTGTGCAGCCTTGAAGCAAAACCATAGAAGTAACTTGACTTTGTATTTTCTTTCCTTACAAAAATCTAGTGTGCTTTCTCCTTAAGAAGCTAAACCTTGAGCCGGGCGGTGGTGGCACAGGCCTTTAATCCCAGCACTCGGGAGGCAGAGGCAGAGGCAGAGGCAGGCCGATCTCTGTGAGTTCGAGGCCAGCCTGGTCTACAAGGGCTAGTTCCAGAGCAGGCTCCACAGCTACAGAGAAGCCCTGTTTCGAAAAAAAAAAAAAAAGCTGAACCTTGCTTCTTGGTGTCTTTGAAACTGAGAGCTGTGGTGGCTCAGGTCTCCCTCCTCTGGGAAAATAAACACGAGCGATATGTTTACCCCCAAAATGTCCTGAACTTGAGACCTGTCTAGTGGCTAAAGTTTACTAAGGAGTTATCAAAGCTTTAAGGATTTGTTACTCAAGCTTCCTACTTGAAAAGAAATCCATTATTTGTAAATGAAATGGAAAGACCCATTCGCCATAGCAGGCTTTATGTATTCATGTAAAGGTAATCACCAGGGCGTTCCTTGAAGCTGGAGAGACTTGTAAGGATGGCTGGGTCACCATTGGGTGGCAAGTGGGCAGCTTGACCCCGCTTCTGAGAACAGAAAAAAAAAACAACTTTGTGGGCTTTCTTTGTTTGCTTTTTTGTTTGTTTGTTTTGCTTTTTTTTTTTTTTGAGACAGGGTTTTTCTGTGTAGCCTTGGTTGTCCCAGAACTTGTTCTGTAGACCAGGCTGGCCTCAAACTCACAAAGATCCTCCTGCCTCTGAGATTAAAGGCATGTGCCACTACCGCCTGGCTAGCTTTGTGTTTTGGTAGCTGCTAAAAAAGTCTTTCAATTTCGAAGTCTCCCATATTGACCTGGTACACTGCTGGCCGTTAGTCCTCAGGTATTTTTGTGTTGCTGTTAGCCATTAAAGTTATTCTTGGAGTAATAAATTATATATTTTTTTTTATTATTTTCTTTCCTTCTTTGAGACAGGGTTTCTCTGTGTAGCCCTGTCTGTCCTGGAACTCACTCTAGACCAGGCTGGCCTCGAACTCACAGAGATCTACCTGTCTCTGCCTCCCGAGTGCTGGGATTGTGTCACCACCATCGGCAGTCTTTTAGATTTTTATTCTTTTGTTTTTTGAGACAAGGTCTTACTCTGTAGCCCAGACTAGCTTAGAGCTCACCCAAGCTGGCCTTGAACTTGCTGGTGACCCTCCTGGCTCAGCCTCCCACATTTCAGTTTTTCTCAGGGAGAGAAGCAGGCAGTTGTAGTCTGGGGATAGGTGACAAGGATTGCTGATGGAATGGTTAATGGCTGTCGGTGTGAAGGAAATGGAGTTGTTATCATTGACCTGAAGGCTTTTGCCTGGAGCAGCTGGTTGAGTGGAATTGCCTTTTGCCAGGTTAAGGGACAGATTTGCTGGGGGTAGGGCTGGGAGCAAAGCGGCTTAGTTAACTTTGGCTTCATATTCCAAAAGCAACAGCAACAACAAAATGATGGCCTGAGGGACAGACATTTCTTTCTTTCTTTTTTTTTTTCATTACAAGAAAATTCAGGCAGGCTATTGGTGCTGTTACAGTGATTCCCCGATGCTGTCAGGGATTCAGGCTAAGGTGCTGTCATGTTGATTCCCTAAGGCTGTCAGGGATTCAGGCTCCTTCTAGGCAACAAGAAGAGAAATGGAAGGGAGAATGGCTCATTTTTAAGGAGACCTGAAAATCCATGCTCTTATCTCATTGGCCAGAGTGAAGCTACGTGCCAAGTCTGGAAAATGTCTTTTAGAGGTTGCAGGCTGTCCCTTATTGTTGGATAGCAAGGAACAATGGACAGCCAGATGGGTTGTCAGTCATCCTTCCTAGAATTAAGTCTTGGAAGTGAGTTCTAGTCTTATCTCTGGCCACAGCTAGCTGCGTGACTTTGAACTACAATGCCTACTCCACCAAACTTCCATCTCAAGAGCAAAGTCAAGAATTGGACTGAACAATTTGGAAGTTCACTTTCAATTATAACAATTGAGTCCTTGGGGTTTGCATACAGATGGCAAACACAGAGTTTATAAAAGAGATAAGATGTGTTGGAGAACGGGCTTGTGCAAGAAAATGTCAATCAAGCCAGCATGGTGGTGTGTGCCTGTAGTCTCAGTTATGGGAAGGCCATGACAGCAGGGCCAACTGAACTCTTGAGTTTAAGGCCACTTTGGACCGCATAGCAAGAGCCTGTTAGGAAAAAAGAAAGAAAAACGTTTTTCAAATGCCTTAAAGCTGATTTTTTAAAATAGATTTTATAACTGTAATCAGACTTACTGATGCATACAGTTTCATCTTCATTTTGAGAATGCTTTGTGCGTGTTCAGAGGACTAAGATGTGCCTGGAAAAGGCACATGAATAATAGTGCTGTGTGCTCTGTTGTGTAAGAGGAAAATGAGTGCATATGAGCTGCAGGCTTTTCTGCTTCCTCGCAGAGAAACCGTTGCAGCCTCACCGACCTACTTTTTGACCTCATGAGCCTGTCTGCTGTGTACCAGCCATGTTACGGTCCCCCATTCCTTCAAGGGGGCTTTGGTTTAACATCAACACAGCAAAACCACACACAGGTTTGTAACCTGGCAGAAAGCAAGTGTTTTTAGATGGCTGATGAAGGCAGAGTTCCAGAAAGGAGTAAGGACAGAGGCTATGTGCGTTTGACTTGCAGCTGGAATGGGAAAGCAGGCTGCATGGAGAAGTGGTCTTTAGGGGTACTGGATGGATGGGGGGTTGAGCAGCCAGTCAGGCGGATCAGAAGGGCCTACTTCAGCTGGACACAGGGCATGATGGAATGATCGTAGTATTTCAGGCTCAAGGTGACCTAGGGCTAAGCCCTGAACCTACTGATCTCTAAGTGTTTGGAGCTCCCTTTGTGCGTGTGATAGGAGGCACTGCAACCCTTGTCATTGCACTGCTGTCTGAACGGAAGCTATATAGTCGTCTGCAGTTGGCTGTGGGACGGTACCTGCTGTGGGGGCAGTGCTGCGATTCCATGCCCCCCTTCTTTATGGGCAGCTTTGATTGTCCCTCATCATTTTTCAAGTTGTCAAAACTTATTGTCTCCGTTAGCAGCATTTGATGTGCATTCTGTATTGTCTTACTCTGTTTTCCCTATGAACAGTGACTCGCTGAAAACCAATTAAAATTGCTGGAGAAAAGCAGTAGCGTGTAACGAGCATGAGGAAGGGATCTGCCTTCGGAGCCTGTTGGCCGTGACATCCCCTTTGCTTCTAGAAACCACTGTTAGGGTTGGAGAATGCCTTGGGCCACCCAGGGCCTATTCCAAACTTCTGTTTTCCCAGGCCCACAGCCTCTCTTCTCATCTCGCCCGTGGTCCAGTGTGTCAGGCTTGTGTCTTCCACACTGCTGCTCTCCGGACCACCTCCCATCCCCACCACTCCTGGTGCCCCGTCCTTAGCACCTCTCTTTGGCCTTCTGCCTACTCTTCCCACACCCACTCTCTTGCCTCCTTCTCTCGCCACTTCCTACACGACAGCTGGGCTACTATTTTCAGAACAGATCTGATGGTGTCTGTCTCCAGCCTCCAGTCTCTCTTTGCCTCTAGGACCTGGCCTGCTCCCTCCCCCAGTGTCATCTGGTGTCCTGCTCCCCTCACTGCCATGCCATTCACACTGCTCTGCCACTGCTGCCTGGAAGAGATCTGATCCTCTGAGCCGCAGGGCCTGCATACATGTTTTCCGGCTATCTGGAAGACTCCACAGCCCATAGCCTTTTATCTCCAGAGGTTCTAGTTTAGCCCTCGCCTTTAGATAGGGTTTCCCTCTCAGCTCACATCTTCTCAGTATGGACTATTTCTCCTGCAGGTCTCACTGTGTATGACTAGCGGAATGTTTGTGTCAACCGTCAGTTGGAAGCACTGTCATCCTCTGGACCAAGGGTCATGATAGATGTGCAGCAAAGGCTGTCAACGCTGCTGTCTTCCTCTGTCACTCTTCGCCTTATTCTTGGAGACAGGGTCTCTTGTTAAACCTGGAGCGTACTAATTAGCTAGGCTCCTGGGTGTCAAGCCCCTGCCTTCCTCCCATCTCTCCTCTTGGCACAGGAATTACAGGTGTGCATCGTGCCCAGCTTCTGTGGGTTTGGGGTCAGAACTCATGTCCTTACACAAGCGTGGCAAGCACTTTTCCCACTTTAACTCTCAGCCCAAGGAGGCATCTTACTTTTCTGAGATTCTGCGGGATTTTCTGCATAGATGATCATGTATGGCATCTGTCAGTAGAGACTTCTATTTTCTTCCTTTCCAACTTGTACACTTCTTATGCTTTTCCGTGCTTTCCTGGATCCGCTAGGATTTCTGGGGTGCTGCTGGAGAGGAATGATGAGGTTTGACATCCTTGCCTGTTCCTGATCTTAGGGGAAAGTAATCTTTACACTAAGTGCAGTGTACATGCATGATGTTGGCTGTAGGTTCAGTGTTTTTTGTTGTCGTTGGGTTGTTTAATCAGTCTTTGATCATGTGTGCATGCGTATCTAAAACATTTTTAGTGTCTGTTCAGAACAGTGATTTTTTTTTATCATGTGTGCATGCATATCTGAAACATCCTTACTTGCTGTTCGGAAAGAGCTGTCCCAAGGTTTTCTTTTTTTCTGTGTGTGTGTTTGTCTGTGTGTGCGCGCTCATGCATGCATGCATGCTTGTGTGTGTGCCAGAGGTGAATATCAATGTTTTCCTCTGTTACTCTCCACTTTATCTTTTGAGGCAAGGTAGCTCATTGAAGCTAGAACTCATTGATTGGCTAGACTAGCTGGCTAGCAAATACCCTCCTCCCTGCCCTTGGTATTCTCCTGTCCCAGCCTCCTTAGCAGTGAGATCACAGGCTCATGCTGCCATGTCCAGCCTTTTAAATGTATGCTAGGGGCCCAAACTCTTTTCCTCATACTTATACCATACTTACACAGCAAACACTTTGCCCACTGAGTCACCCTCCTTTTCCTGTATTTTATTTTTAAAAGCATCTTTGGTGTTGGGGCGATGTTTCAGTGAGCAAAGCTATGCTATGCAAGCTTGATGACCTCAGTTCAAATACCCAGACATCATGAGAGTAGCCTAAGTTTGTGTTATTCTAGCATTTCTCTATGGGCAGAGACAAGCTTCACTGGAAGTATGGGCACTCCTAGCACACATACACACAGTATTTTTGTTAGATGAATATTAGAATGGTGGGTGGGTACTTTATTAATATTAACCGTCTCTCATCTCCTGGCTTGTCTTACTTTCTGCCTTTGTATGAAGTCTCTGGCAGCCCTGTTGGGTCAGGTATTGCCATCTTTATTCGGGAGGAGTAGCTAGCATTCAAGAACCAGAGATGGGCTTGTTTATGTCCCCATCTGGATGGCATCACAGCCACAGCCATTATAGAAGCCTTGCTCTGGGCCATTCCCAGCAAACGCCCACAGTGTAGTGATGGAAGCCCTGGCTTTGGACTCAGGCACACTTTGTTCTTCTTAACTTTAGAAAAATTGGTTTAATGCAGTGACATTCACATAACATAAAATTAACTATTTAAAAGTGGGCAGTTTAGTGGCATTTAATATATTCCTGGTGGTGTAAAATGCCACCTCTATCTAGTTCCAGATTTTTTTTCAGGACCTAAAAGAACCCCATGCCCAGTAAACAGACTTCCCCTTACCCCATCTCCTCACCCCGACAATCACCCTTCTGATTTTTGTCTCCATAAAATACCTACTGATTATTTCATGTAAGTGGAGCTACATAATTTAGGACCCTTTATGTCTAGCTTATTGCACTTAGTGTGTTTCTGAGGCTCATTCACAATGTGGAGTAGATCCATGTGTCTTCTGTTTGGAAAGTGAATTACACCCCATTGTATGTTTGTAACAGTTTATCAGAACATCTGTTAATGAGCGTTTAGGTGGTTCCTACCTTTTGGCTCTTGTGAAATGACCTGCAATGCACACACTTGTACATGCATTTGTTTATGTTTTTAGTTCTTTAAGGTTTACATCTAGAATTGGAGTTACTGGATCACATGATAATTCTGTTAAGTCTTTGAAGGACTGCCAAGCTGTTCTCCATTGTGTCTGGATCATTTTACACTCCCACCAGCAATGGATGAGGGTTCCCATATCTCCACACCCTCTCTCCTCCCCCATCTCCCCTTTGTGCCATTTTATCAGATTTAGAGTGATGTTCCATTGTGGTTTTGCATTTTCCTAATGACTAATAACATTGGGTATCTTTTAACATGTTTGTCAATCTTCTTGATGAAATGTTAATTCAGATCCTTTGCTTGCCCCCCTTTTCAGTCCCAAGGACTGAGCTCATGGCTTTGTGTGCTAGGCAAGCCCTCTACAATTGGGCTATATTTCCAACAAACCTCTTTTTACTTTTTATTGTGAAACAGGGTCTCACGAAGCCACACATGATGGCCTTGAACTTACTCTGTATTCTTGTCTTTGCATCAGTAACAGGTCCAGTCTTTATCATTTATAAAAATTGGATTGAATTGGGCTTAGATATTTTTTTCCTTGCAGGGGATGTTTATTTGGCCTCCTGAGTGCTGGGATTAAAGGCATGCGCCACCACTGCCTGGCTTTTGAAATAGGGTCTTAAACTGTAGCTCAGCTTTGCTTCAAATTCCTGGTCTTTTTGCCTTAGCCTTCTATGGATTGGGATTAAAGGTCTGTGTCAGCACACCTACCTCTGTAAACTTCTGATCTATCCTTCCTTCCTTTTCTTTCTTTTTCTTCTTCTTCTTCTTTTTTTTTTTTTTTTTTTTGGCAGACTTTCACTCTGTTGCCCAGGCTGGCCTTCACTCTGGAACACACAGCAGCACTTGGCTAAGCCATCTTTTCACTCTCTTCTGATGTAGAAATGCTTTAAATTTGGATGACATCAAGTTTATCTAGGTTTTCTTTGGTTGCTCATGTTTTTAGAGTCCCATAAAGAGTGCACTGTCCATTCCAAGGTAAAGACTTATCCCTGTGTTTCTGGTTTTCATGTAGGTTTCTGGTCCATCCTAAGTTCCTGCTTGTCGACAGTGTGAGAGAGCGGTTCCCTCCCCTGCATATGGCTATCCTGTTGTCCTAACAGCATTTGTTGAAGAGAGTATTCTTTCTTCAATGAGTGGTTATGGCGTGCCCTGAACATCAGCTGTTCACAAAGTCAGACACTCTGAACTATGAGAACTTTGATAAATTTCTTAATCTTGAGCTTTTATCTCCTTTATGATAGCTTCTTACCTCAGAGGCCTTGTCAGGACTGCATGAAATCACACACAGGGCACACAGCAGGTGCAGACAGCAGAGGCAGAGTAAGCAGTGGAGCATCCCTCGCCCCTCCTTCCTGAAGCTCCAGGGGCATGGGAGACATACACATAAAACTGTCTGTTTTTGTCCTGTTCATTTTCTGAACATAAGCTGCCCTGGATGTAAGCTTGTCTTCTAGGGAGGAGTGCTTACCTAGCCATGTGGGCACAGGTGAAATAGTGGTCTGTCTTTTTTTTTTTTAAACATATTTATTTATTTATGTATACAATATTCTGTCTGTGTATATGCCTGCAGGCCAGAAGAGGGCACAAGACCTCATTACAGATGGTTGTGAGCCACC
>JAQHUG010000012.1:4696835-4727754 GCA_028555095.1 Dicrostonyx torquatus | reverse complement strand
GATTAAAGGCGTGCGCCACCACCGCCCGGCTCAATTTTATTTTTAAGACTACTGGGAGCTGTTGGTGAAGTTGAAACTGAGAAAGCTCCATGACCAGATCTGCATTTCGGATGGATGGGAAAACCACTGTGGAAAATGACATATTAGGAGGAGAATGGAGCACTGAGAAGAAGAGGAAGAAATATAGCTAGGATGGGGAGGAGGGGAGCTTTTCGGGCATTGATCATATCTGAGGGGCCTAGGATGATGCTCAGATTTGTTTGGTGAATGACCAGGGTCATTCATTTGGTGGTGGGACACAATAGTAAAGGGCAAGATAAGAGAAGGAAATGGCATTTGCTTCGGGAGATGAATCAGATGGGTATATGCAGAGGGCAGATTGTGTATGGCCTGGCATTGGAATGCAATTAGTGTGAGAAGCTCATGTATCTGCAGTTGTGTCAGTCTTTCTCAGGCGAGGTGGGCTCACAGTAGGAAGTTTAGAGAAGCTCTGGTCTAACTTGCTGACGGGAGTAGTAGGTTTTGGTTTGCGCTTGTTCTGTTCTTTCTGATTAAAATGTTAATGAGTGTTAATGCCAAACATATGAAGAAAGAACATCCACCCCATAACCAGTTATAACCCTGTGGAAAGGTAAAGAAATGTTAGAAAATACCAATATTTGGAGAATTCTAAAAATGAAAAGTGCAGGTTTCCTGTGTCTTTCGACCCTTAATCATGGGTAACAGGTCCCTTTAATCCCTTCCAGGAAAAGTGCACAGAAGCCTACCAGACCTGCACATCCACATGTACTGGTTGAGAGGTCCTCTGGACTGAAGAGCTCAATCAACCCACTGCTTTGCCTGCCTACTTGCTGTGGCAGATCTGTGAACACTTGCAAGGTCCCTTGCTTCAAATCCAAGAGCTAGTCCAAGGTGGGGGTGCAGAAAAGAGTAAGTAAACGGGCTGTTGCTATGTTGGGAAATTCGGAGAGCTTTCGCCTGCTTGTCCAGTTGGCTAAGTGACTCATCTGGCAAGTCTTTTTAGTCTGAACTAAATGTACAGTGCTCTGTGTGTGTGTGTTGGTGATATGAGTGTGTGTGTTTGGGGGGTATGTGTGTGTTGGGTGTGTGTGTGTGTGTGTGTGTGTGTGTTTGGGATATGTGTGTGTAGTGGGTGTGTTGGGGGTATGTGTGTGTGTGGTGGGTGTGTTGGGGGTATGTGTATGTAGTGGGTATGTTGGGGGTGTGTGTAGTGGGTGTGTTGGGTGTGTGTGTGTAGTGGGGTGGAGTGTGTGAAGGAGCAGAGCGCTCACCTCCTGGCCTCATGGTAGGGCAAAATAGGCAAAGCCAGAACTTCCAGCTTTCTTGCTTTATGAGGGATAAAGTAAGTAGGACTATTTATCTAAAGCCACGTGCCTGGTGGTCAGAGCCACGACCTACGCTTCACAAGTAGGGGGGTGGCGTGGAGAGGGAGGCTCGAGTACTGGGTGTCCAGTTGGTGAGCTATTCTTCCTTTCTACTCTTCTTCCATCCTGTCTTACAAGCGACAAATTCCCAGAAAGAGGCAAGACCTCTGAGGTGTCTGTGCATCTCTGGGCCTGCGTATTACCTGCACAGTCAGCTGACACCTGCTCTTGGTAATGTAAGTGGTAAAAGATATTGGTGTGGGAGTCGGGAAGCCTGCTCTGCCACACCCTATCCTGTTGCGGCTGACCATGAGTGTGGGGTGGGTTTACAACATCACAGTACTTCCCATTGCCCATGCTGTTTGTAAGTCTTTACATAAAGTATCAGAAATTAAACGTTAACATTTTGTGGCTGGAAAAAATCTTGTTTTATCAAGATTCTGGAAACACTGCTTGGATCTTCCTGTGTAGAATCCCAATCTGAACATGGACCACTGCAGGAGTTTCACACTTTTTCCAGTTTAAGACTAAGGCCAGAGACCATTCTTTAAGTAAGCCAGGCAAGACCCTCTGGACTGGTGGTTATCATCAGTACATAAGGGGATGTGTTGACAGTATGTAGAGACATTTTGAGGCTTTCCTGGATCTTCACTAAGCCCCAGAAGATAGATCAGACCTGAATGAACTCACCATTTTGCAAGGCTTAGAGAAGAGAGCTGAGCTACTGCGTCCAGTCACTATGGAGCCTCATAAGGGCTCTTCTTACACATTGAGCAGGGTCTCTTGAGACCCTGATGAGGGAGAGAGGACAAAGCAAGGAAGGGATACAGGGGAACTTTGAGATCCAACTGCCGCCTCTCCCCTCCCCCGTTCCTTTCTACAAAACATCACAGAAGTTAAAAACCGTAGTTTGAGGCCTGGGTTCGGATCCCAGCTTTCCCATTGACTTGCCGTGAAATCTGTGCGACTTCTTCCAGTGAGCTGGTTAGTCTTCAAAAACAAAACAAAATAACTTGTCAAGCACTTTTGCAACTGTTACCTCCGTTTTAGCAGGTACTGTCATTCCCATTGACCGGGGAGAAGCAGTACCCCGCCTACGAGGGGATGAAGCCGGGTTGCCCTGGTTCTGTCTTCGGGTCTCTGCCCTCTTCCTCTCGCGGCGCTGCAAGGTCCAGCAGAGTCCCGGCAGCCAGCGTGCCGGGCTCCGACCGCTGTCAAAACCTCAGTCCGGGCGCACGCCGCCCCGCCCAGGCCCCCAGGCGAGCGGCACGCCCTCGCGCCGCCATTGGCCTGGTCCGGCAGCCCCCGAGAGTCGCGGCCCGAGCGGTTGTGGGCAGCGGCGGGCCGCCCCGCCCCCGGGGTGTCGCCCCGTAGGACGCGGCGGCCGTGGCGGTGCAGGCGGTTGCGGGGGCTGCGGCGCCAGAGGAGGCGCGCCGTGCTGTGAGCCCCGCGAGCTGCTGCGCCCGCCGCGAGGTGAGAAGGGGCGCGGCTCGCGCCCGGGACCCAGCGGCGTCCAAATTCGCGAGCTCTGGGGTGGCGCGGGTTGCGCCGAGGGGCGAGGCGAGTTTGGGGGCCCCCGAGGCCTCGCTCTCGCGGGAATGATGCTGGAGATGATGCCGTGGCTCTGGCGTGAGACTCGGCGCTGCGGAGTGTGAGCGGGTGAACGGCAGTGTGTGGCATGGCTGGTCTCAGAGTGCGGTCGATCCGGCCCGAGTGTGCGTGGGAGCCGGCGTGCGTGGGCGACGCTGGTTGTGCGTGCTCCCGCGCTCCGGGTTTCAGGGATGTGTGTCTATGGGGTGTGCTTTGTGGGCTCGCACAGTGGGCGTGCGCGCTCATCTGCAGCTGGCCTCTGGCGAGTGGCGGGGCTCGCGGGAGATCTGCGTTTGCACCCCGCGGCCGTGCGTGTGCAGTGCGCGGGCTCTGCTCAGCCTGCCCTGGAGCACTTGGAGGTGCGCAGCCAGGGACCCATCTGAACCCACTTCAGCTCTCCCCAAACCCTGCTCAGGGAGTCCCAGCTGCTACCCTTTTCCCTGTCCTTTTAGGAAACTCCGGACAGGAACTCCCATCCCACCCCAGGCCTTGGTTTTGCCTTTCGTCCGAAGAGGGCTGACCCTGGGTGGAAGCAGATTAGGGTGGTAGGGCGCGGGGGCTTCTTTGGAACGTGCGGGGCCAGGGCGACCGCAGCGAGAGGGTGACGACCACAGAACGTGGGATCAGGTGGCTCAGGGATGGGGTTGGTGTGGTGACGCTGACAAATGTTAGAGATCAGGACTAAGTAGAACATGACTGCCCAAACTGTGGTCCCGAGACGGAGGACTCAGCTTCCCGCATTCTAAAGCCCGGTGCTTTCTCTCCTCCTCAGGAGCCTGGCGCGACCCCCAGCTGTGCGCCCCGCCCCGGCGCCATGCATTGCGAGGTGGCCGAGGCACTTTCGGACAAGAGGCCAAAGGAGGCCCCTGGTGCGCCCGGCTCGGGCCGCGGGCCCGCCGCCCTGGGAGCGCACATGGCCTTCAGGATTGCCGTTAGTGGCGGCAGCTGCGGGGATGGGAACCCGCGAGACCTACTGCCTCGGCTGCCAGTGCCACCACCACGCGCCCACGACCTTCTCAGACCCCGGAGCCCTCCAGACTATGGCGTGACCAAGGCCGGCGGCGGCAAGGGTGAGTCCGACAGCACCAGTGTGCTGACCGCGGGCATGCAGAGGTCCGTTAGGGCTGCGGGCTGCGGTGCCAGCGCTGCTGCCACTGGCTCTTTAGGGATTGTCTGGAGAACTTCGTGGAACTTTTTCTTAAGAGTTCTCAGTATTTCTGCAGTTGATTGGGACTCGCCTGTCAGTCTGAGCCGATGCCTGGAATCTTCCAATTTAAACCAAATCGGCGCGTTTTTGGGAGGAAATGTGTATATAGAAAGCTTACATTACATAATTTTGCTTCTGTATGTCATGTGAAACGTCAAAATTCTATTGTAAGTTAATGTATCAACTTTTGTGTCTAGTAACTGTTTCTAAACAGCTAAAGGCACGCTTTGAACTGTCCCAATCACTCTTTAAAAGAAAGGAAGAAAGAAAGAAAAAAAAGACAGAGGAAGAAAACAGGACTTTGGTAGAATCTCTCCCGTAGGAACCTCAGTTTCCCCGTCGTCAAGTTAGAAATTTATTATGATTTCGTGACTCCTGACAGACGTTTTTCTGAGTCTGTAATCAAGTCTGGGCCAAGTGTTGACTTAGAAAAGGCAAGCCCAGAACCCGCTATGGGCAAATTCAGGGACAGGTGCTGGTATTCACCTGGACATAGTCACCCAATCATAGTTAATTATTACTGGCCTGTTGTGTATAGGTTTCATGTTAACAGATAATTAACCAGGCATTGGAGAGACTGTTAAGGGATGAGCCATTCTGCTCTTTGATTCCCCATTAGCTGAACCAGCAGCTTTGGTGTTTGATGATGTCAAGCCCAGGACCTCTTGATTCTCTTCCCAGGTGGTTTGCAAGGAAGTCAAAGTCAGTGTTTTTTAGTCATAGGACTCTCTTAGCATCAGCTCTGCACCTTAGGCTCACTTGCTTCCCGGTCCCAGCCTAGCTGGAAGGAAGAAATGTGCCAAGGGTTCTCTTTGACTTTGTAGGGGGAGGCCCTTCTTGTCTTCAGTCTTTTCTCCAAAGAGAAATAATTTTTAAAGGAGAATGGATATGGGAAAAATGCTTATAGAATATTTTTGCTAGGATGTATATTTGAGGACTTTTACCAGAAAAAAAAATGGGTGTGGGTGTGTGTCAGTAATGCTTGCTACAGAGAACTTTCTGGCCTGCTGGGTTCCATTAAAGGTTCTTTCTTGCACTGGTGCCCGTCATCTGCAAATCAAGTGCTGCACAGCCCTACTGATTGCTGTAGCTCACACAACCCGTGTTTCATTGTTGACTGGAAGCATTTCATGTGATGCTTTGCATATTGCCTCCATCCTTCCCAACCTCAATTGTGTTTTACCCACAACGCCTTGCCCCTATGTAAAAGGTCTTAGTTAAAGTCAGGGCTACGTTTGGAAAAAGACAGGGGTAAAAACGATGGGAGAAACAGACTTTCTTGATACCTTACCCTGGTCTTTTTGGTTACAATATCTCAGTGGCTTCTTCACAGCTGTGGGGCTGTTGGGGTAGAGTAGATGGCACCCATTTGGAAGGTGAGAACACAGGTGGAGTAGCATCTGCAGCTCTGGGAACTGGCGCTTTGGCATAACTCCGGTTAGAGAGAGGAAAATCTCTCTGCAGGTTCTTCAGAGTCAGGCCAGGCAGTCTGAGAGAAGAGCAGCTTCTTCCCAAGTCTTCTTAGGATGCCCTCTTAGGAGCATCATTGAGGAAAGGACACCTTCTTCTGAGGCCTCCTCCTGCCAAAACATCCCCCGCCCCGAATGTACAACCCTTTGAATGTGTGGCGTCCAGCCCCATCCACTCATACTTATTAGAAACAGACTAGCAGAGATACCAATGAAAGCATATTTATTGGCTATGTTGGAAATGCTAAGACACCAGCCGCTATGGGTGGGACGATGGGGAAGTTAGCTCACCGCTCTGAGCCTCCACTTTCCTCCTTGAGACTGGCTTAGTACAAGAGCATTTTAGGACGGAGACAGTAATGTGTTGGATGCTCTCGGACTCTGGATTTTTATTTGCATGGGAGTGATAATGTCCATCGCAGGGTCAGTAAAACAGGGTGGTAAAGAAGCTATAGAAACTGAAAAGGTAGGTCACTTTTATTAATACTTGCAGGGTACCATGCTAGGGACAGTGATACTGGAGGTAAAGGCTGCAGACTGAGGAGTGAAAAAGCTTTGCGTTTGTTAAATGTGAAGGACACTAGTTCTGGTGCACTGGCCAGGAGAGGTCAAGAGGTGCTGTGCCGTGGGTCGTCCTTGGCCCCTGCTACCCAGTGAAGCGAGAGAAGACTGCAAGGCTTGGTGTGGGGTCAGAGTTCAAATGACATGCCTGTTGCCTTGGACAGACCTTAAGCACATGAAGGGATTGAGCTAATGGATATTTCCAGGTCTGGACCGGGAGGGACTAGGCACGGGGTGACATCATGGACTAACGTCGTCATCGTTTGTGATAAGAATCACTGTCTGTTTATGACCAAGTCCCACTTATCCAGATTCCAAACAGTTGAGAAGGCCAAATTACCAAATCCTGCATTTTTAAAATTATTATTAAACACCTGACACTTTTTTGTAAGACCTGGAATGGAGGAAAACAGCTGGGCTTTCCCCGGAGGCCAGTTTTCTGGCCATGGCCGGTGATGCCTACTCCACGCGGGCCTTCACAGTGTTCAGAATGTAGCCATGCATTCTCCTTCATCTGGCGGAACAGATCTCCGGAGTGCTTGTATTGGATGGGGCACACACTGACTCTCGGGAGACTGACTCCTTTTTTATAGATTAGGGCATGGAGATTCCGGGATCTGCTCAGAGCTATAGACAGTGAATGGTGGCTCCTGAGGCCTCCAACTCCAGGACGTTATAGTTCTGAAACTTGTCCCGTCTCCATGTGTACACTTGAGTTTAGAGCTGGCATTTGTAAGTAGGGCCTCCCAAATATCCCCAGAGAGTTGAACTGCATTTGTTTTTTGTATGTCTGGGACTTGGTAATCGTCACTATGCCATGTCTAGAGGACTTTGTAGTTTACCAGATGATTCCATCTGCCCAAACCGGGTAATGATGGTACTGTTTAATTCATAGCAACTCAGTGGGCCTAGGCCCTTTTTTACTGTGTCCCGTACACAGCAAGCAAAAGGGGAGATTGACGATCACCACAAATGTGAACTCTGCCGTTAATACAAACAGTCGCCATATCATGGTTGTACATTTCTAAACGCGGTCAGTCCAGTAGTTTAAAAAACCCCAAACAAACAAACAAAACAACAACAAAGCAGTTATAGGCCAATTTTGGACGTCAGGCTGCTGGTGTGCAGTGGGGCGTGATGGTTTCAGTGTGCTCTCTGGCTGAGTTTCTTTTCAGCAGATCAGGAAGCTCCTGCCATGTTCCGAGGAGGTCAGGAAAGGCCAGCACATCTGTAATAGAAAGGTGTAAGTTATTTTTAAAGCATTTTCCCCCTCTGGCTCTGGTGGGCAATTTGCTTTGCATTTCATCCATTTTAAAGTGCTGGTCCTCGGATCCGGAAATAATCAGATCCAAATTTTTTCAATGCTTGAGGTTTCAAATAAGGGGGAGAAAACCTGCTGGCCAAATGTCAGGCTCACTGAGACAAAGAGAAACAAGTGTGTGTATACAAGCTAGGTAGGAACATGTTGTGTCTACAGTCACAAGAGTTATGTGTCCGACAAATCTTTTATAGACGTGTAGCGGAAATGTAATTCCCGAAGATTCCCTTCAAATTTTGTGCAGCTAGAATTTCTCTCCCTTTTCTGCCTTCCAGCCTCTCTAGAAGCTGTTAAGACTTGGCTGGCAAAATGGAAAGGGTGCTATCACCTAAGACCGTGCCTTAGTTGGGGCCTTGTTTCTGCACAGTTTACCTGCAGTGCCCTTAGCGGGCCTAAGGTCTCAGGACCCTCTTGGCAGTGTAATCTGATAGGGTGTGTTGCTCTGTCATTGTGACCTTTTCTATGCTGTGGTTTTTCTCCACACGTTTGAAAAGGAAAGCAGCCCGACTCAGTTACTCATCTCTCGTATTTCATTTGTGTGAGAAGCAAAGTGGACCAGTACACTTATATTTAAAAAGCGTGTTAAAATCCCATTACGGACCTAAGTGCACGAACCATTTAAAAGCCATATTCTTTGCTCTGGAGGTTGCATAATTATCATTTTCTTCGGTTTTATTTCATGGAGTTTGGCCAGCATCCTAGAGGAGAGGAGAAGCTTAAGTTTGGAATAGGGTTTCAGTCCTTTTTTGGATAGGATTAGAAAGAAAAAACAACAAACAAACTTTATTTAAAAGTTGACCATCACTAACTGTGCGTGGCTTTTACTTAAAGAAGAGAATTATCTTGGGAATTTTGATGTTGATACAGGGGTACGATGCGTGTGCATACACACACACACACAAATCAAAGTTAAATGATCCACCCGTGGTTTGCTAATATTTTTCCCTCCAGACGATTTTAGTGGCAATTAGTTTGAGCCTAAAGAGTCATGCTGTGTCTTTCGGTAAGGGCTAGTTTATTCTTGAGTGTAAAAAGCACAAAATATTCAATTCAAGGGAGAAAAGAAATCAAACAAACTGCGGTGGGCTTTGAAAAGTTTGATTGAATAATACAAACACAGGCTGTGATTCTAGGCCAGGAAAAAACCAAAAACAACCCCCCAGACTTGTGAAGTATCTGTACCGTGGTCGTATCCCCGGTGCTCCTGATTCTGGCCGTTGAAAATGGATTGCTTGTTTGTCAACTGCCGCTGCCCAAATTAATAGTTTACAATGAAAAAAAAAAAAAGTCTTCAGCGTTGGAAGCAAAGTCCGGGCTCTGACAGCTGAGTTACTGAGTAAGGAAGGCAGAAGAGGAGGGGGCTGTTTTGTGGCTGCTTGGGTCTCCCAAAGCCTTATTTATAAGAAACTGAAAGAAAACAGGCTGCTGCACTGGGGTGGGGGTGGAGAGAACGCAGCCCTAACCCGGGGTCTTACAGTTTCCAGTCACTGGACGCATCTGTTTTCTCCTTTCCTGTCTTCCCTCTTAAACTCTAAAGCGTTGTTCCTTCAGAAGGTTCCGGCAGAGCGGGAAGACTGTGTTAGCATTATGAGCTGTGTTTTTAAAGGCAGTGTTTTGAGTCAGATGCATGGAGAGGAGCCTTCAGCCTGTGAACTGAAGGATGCGTTTCCTGTAGGGCCTGAATTTATTTGGTGATTAAGGTTGAACTGCCTGGAGCCTACACATGCGCCACAATACCACTTTGATGCACAGGGACTAGGCCTTTTGCTTTCTGCCTTGGTTTCCCCTCTGTAAAAGGGGACCGGTTCCATTGGATGATCCGTATCCCTTTTGTGCTCTGAATCCCCAGGACCTCACATTTACCTAAATGAGAGAGTTGGGAGGATCCTGGGCTTTGAAAAGCCTCTATTTATCTTTAGGCGAGACTAGGGCTTTTGACTGGGCTTTCTAAGTCCTGACCGCAGAAGCCTTTTGGAGGCACGCTTACCTTTATTGAGCACCTACTGTGTGCCAGGCCAGACATGGTACAGCTGTGAGTACATTTAATCATGTCTGGCATCCCTATGTGAAAAGCAAAGAGGCATTCTTTAAATTCTGCAGATGGAGGAACGAGCTAGGAAAGTTGGGCAGGCAGGAAGTAGTGAGCCTTGCATTTGAACCATACTGTCTGGAAGCAAGGCCAGTATTTCCCCCTAAAGCACATACTCTCGTGGGACAGCTTTTATAAAACTTGGGGTCCCCCTTACTGAGTTCTCAGCTAGCAGGCCAACGTGAAGTTTTAGGGACCTATGCTTGGTTTTGTATTGCTCTCCACTGCCCCCCTTGCAACATTGGGAGGAGATGGATTCCCAGTGTGATTGTGTCCTCAGGAAGCTGGGGTCTTGTGAGGACTCTCAGGCTGGCCATGGAGGCTTGCTTCTCTGAAGCAGGGGCAGGACCCCGCCCTCTCACCCCACCCAGGGGTTATTGCAGGTTATAGCCCCTGGCGGAGGCTATCTCGTGGTGTGGAGGAATTCTTTGCAGAGGCCAGTGGCTCATGGATCTGGGGAGCAGTCCTTTTATTTTTAAGCACCTGGTAAAATAAAATAAAAAAGGTGGGCTTGGCAGTGTGGGCACACCAGGGACCTAGCTGACCGTGAGAATTTGCTTTAGAAATGGATCCTCTGTGTCAAGTGATGAGCTGGTCAGATGACGCTCAGAGGTCTCCTTCCAGGCCGAGTCTGGCCTTGTACCACATGTTCATGAGACTTGTGCACTCTGATGGAGTCCCACTTACTCGGGGACGGGACTGCAAGAGCCGTCCCTGTTCCCTGTTGACACTGGTTCTGAAAGGGAGCGTGTGAAGCGGCATCAGGGGTGTGGCTCATGCTTTTCCTATTTGTGTCTTTTTGGCCGCCCACCACCTTACGTTTTTAGCGCAGTTGCTTTTGTTTTTAAATTGCTGGAAAATAGAGCTCTAGTAAGAAACCAAGAAGGACCCTGGGCCCGACTTGAGAAAGACAGATCCCATTTGCTGTTTTAAGCTCTCGGGAGGGCTGGGGATAGGGTTTACTTTGGAACGCTGTTGGACCGTCTGAATTACTTCTCTGAGTGCTGGGTATTTAATACCTAGTAGAAGTTTGTATAAGAGCTGATGATGTATTTTGCCGACTTTCCAACCCTGTAAATAAATTACACGTGCCGGCAGAGGCTGCCAGGATCCACTGTGTCAATTGAAGCTTAATTTTTATCCCAAACCACTTAATACTTTTGTCCAAGTGAGCACAGCGAAGTAGGCGAGCGTCAGCCCGTCCCCAGATGAAGGAAGCCAGCACTGGCCCAGGCCTCCGCGTAGTTGAGATTTTCCCATGACTAGGTGGTGTTGTCCATGCTCTCCTCAGGGCAGATAATGATAATATGATTTTAAGTGTATTATAAAATGAAACTGGATGGCTTCCACTCCCGAAGCCTGGCTCACCTCCCTCCTCTAGAGGAAAAGGCTGAAATTGTGTCTTTTTATCTTAAGACTGCTGTGCATTTTATCCCATTTGAGTGCAAAGCCCAGGTAATATCATTGGCATTTCCAGTGCGAAACAAAATAGGGGTTCTAATTTAGACACACTATTAAATATTTCATGCTTCAACCAAACTCGATTCTTTTTTCCTATAATAAGTTTAAATATTAATTCTCTGGAATGTCAGATGCCTAAAGCGAGGCATTTAGTGATCCGCAGTTTCAAGTGTCTCGAGGAAGGGTTATGAAACAGGATATTTCTCTGGGAGGGGTGAGCAGCGTGTTTGAGAGATATCTGAGTTCAAGGCAGCATCTTCTGATTTACTTTTTAAAGGGAAAAGGTCATAAAAGAAGTCGCTTTATGTGCTGAAGGATTAAGTGGCTTAGGCTGAAACAACAGCAGAGACTTTACTGGTTTCCCCCGTTATATTTTAACAATGCTTTTTGGGGGAGGGGGCGGGTCATTTTCCCGCCTGCTTGTCTCCCTTCTCTCTGGTCCCCCCTCAGCCAGATGGCTTTAATTCCAACCAAATCCCACGCTGAGGCCAAATGATTGATCAAACAGTCATTTGTACTTACGTAGTGCTTTGTGAGGCTATGTCCGCACTGTAGCTTCTCGTGGGGCCTGCAGAGGGGATGCTTTCAGGCAGCCTGCAGCTCTAGGAGGGGTGGGGGTCCAGGGATGGATGGAGAGAACCCATGTCCTGGACTGTGAATCCTCAGAACTTCTCGTTTCAGACCTTTCTAATATTGCCGGGCCTAGGCGGCAAGGGTATCCAGGCTTCTTAGACACGAGTGTGCAGTTAGTGCCTGCCGATGGAGCTGCTGCCTAATGGGGTCTAGGTGTAGCCTAATCTTACGAGCTCTTTTAACGTCGCTTAGTGTTTTCCAAGTAGAGCAACATAGGCATCTATCTAGGCAGACACAGATTTGTCCTGCAGACTGCCCTCATGGACGCTTTAACAATCTTGACCTGTCAGTCAGTGGGAAGACAGGGCCCTTGCTGGCTGGCTCCACCATAATCTCTTGCTAGTTCCGTGGCACTGCAGACTTTCTCATTGTGTATTCCTAAGTGGAGTTTTTCTTTGCCCTTCTTTCCTTCTAAACCACAAAGTTCTTTTATTCGTCGTTGTGCACCCTTAAATTGTCTTGGGGAACAAGGGAGAAGACAGAGAGTGATAAGACGCTTGCTGTTGAACACTTATGCCCAGCGCTAGGTCTGACCTGAAGTGTTCGTGAAGTGTCTGAGGTATTGGTTGAGGATGTGGGTGTGGAACATCATATGGAACAGGTTACCAGGTTCAGATTGTGACTTGGTGATCTCAACACACCTGTCCATGAATTGGGGATACTGACAGTTACAGTTTCAGCAGGCTTTGATGAGGTATGATGGGTTATCACAAGTATAAGTGTATAAAATAGACGGGCTTCTAATGACTGCTCATTAATAATTACAGCTGTTATCACCGTGGCTCCTGCTGTAAATGGCATGGGGACCTCTGGGAGCGGCTTTGTCTTCTTCCTTTCTACCATGATGACCCTACTTAAATCATTCCTGCCAGCTTAGGAGCCACCTCATCACAGAAGCCTCTTTCTCCCAGTCCTCATTCTGCCTAGACCTGTTCACCCTCTGTGGCAGTTATTACTTAGGTGAATTTGAGGACAGGCATGGAGTCTTATTGTCAGACCTGACTCAGGATGGGTGATCAAGAAATTGGAAAATGGTGACCCAGTGGCTACTCTCAAGGAGCCTTGAACTGTAAACAAGAGTGCTCAGTGTTCCTGTTTTCTTTCTCTAAGGATGAACATACAAAGGTTGATTTTATTATTGATTAATGTGTATGTGCATGTTAGTATAGTGCTTGAGGAGGCCAGAAGAGGGCACCAGATCCCTTGGAACTGGAGTTTGAAAAGATTTGTGAGCTATTATGTGGGCACTGGGAACTGAACTCGGGTCCTCTGGAAGAGCAGCTGTTGCTCTTAACCATGGAGTCATCTCTCTAGTCCCCAGCAAATGCTCTCTGCATGTTGGTGATCCAGTGAGGTGCTAAGTGATCCTCTTAGGCAGACAGTCTTATTCTCTCCTAGTGTCATCTTAGGATCTTCACAGTGAGCTCTGTCTTGATCTGTTGGGTGACCTTGGCAAGTCTTCCCACTCTTCTGGACTGCCCCTTTCCCTTCCTTGTTGGGAATCGCAGACTTCAGGGGTGACAGACTTTTATAGTTGCAAGTCTCTGGAGTGGCCAGGCAGAAGATTCCATTCAGTGCCAGGAACTCATTGGTCAGTTAGTCTTGCTGAGTCTCAAAAGAAAAGGTGGAGAATAGAGGAAGATCCTTACATGGCTCTCTGGCCTCTACACGTAAGCATATGCACCCCACTCACATAAACATGTGTGTGTACATGCATGCATACACAGCATATGTGCACATGAACAGAGAAGAGAATTGGTGGTTAGTACACATGTGACAGATTCCCCTAAGATGAAGGATTTCAGATTAGGATTGGAAACGAGACCTGGAAAAGATGATGGCAGCTCCCAGACGCTGCCAGAGTGGATGATGATTGATGTCCCCACATAAAACTTAGGTCTAGTGCAGGCAAGAATTAGGTAGAGCTCCTGGGACAGTAGTGGCTTTCTGACCTTTCTCTGTGCGCTACTGTGGACTTTATAACCACATAAGTTTAAGAGGGGTCATGTTACTTGGAGAAAGATAGCCATGGGACTTTGGAATTAGAACTACACATTATACAGGTTCGTTGGACTCCGTGCCTCCGTCTTCCTCCTCTGTTAAGTGGAGGCCATTTCTGTTTAGAGAGTTGACTTGGAGTGAGATGAGAAGATCTATGGAGGGACAAGCATGTTGCAGGTGCATCCGTTGCAGAGCCCTGTGGCTCTGGGTCCCTCTAAGGGGCAGATCTAGGTCTAGTTCCTAGGCTGACCGATTGTTGCTGTCTCCTCCACACTACTGTCTCCTCCACCTTTACTCTGCCATCTTTTTTGGTGCAATTAGGAGTCTGGTTAGGGTTGGCATTCCACTGTGGAGGACATAGGTCTGGTTTTCTGGTATCTAGGTTTTACATTGGGTGGAGAATGGTAAGGGACAGCGACCCTTTGTTGATGTGGGTGTGGGTGACATCAGCTCAGCTTGACAAAGGTATTCAAGACGCACATGCAACTGGTAGTGACTGGTGTCTCCTAGGAAGGGAGGGGGCTTGGTTATTGGGTGGGTTCCAGAGGTGTAGATGCCCCCCTCATCCTGCCCCTGTCTCAGTTTAGTGAGCTGGGAATTGCTGTCTGGCTTCAGCATCCTGCCGATCTTTCTTGATTCTTCCTATCGAGTTTAAGGTGCTCCCACAGATCTGCTCCTCACAGGCCTGTGCGGCCTGCATCTGTGGTATCGACAGCCTGGTTTTTATCGATCCCTGTGGGAAGTCTTCTCTGTAGCCATTCTGTTCTCTTCATTTGCCTTTTGAGAGGCGAGTGTCACCCACCTTGTTTCACAGATAGGAAAATGGGCCAGAGGGGACAAGTGCCCCAAAGCAGTGGAGTGGTGGCTGTAGACTGACCTGTCTTTCTCCCCCCTTGACCGCCTCCTGGGAGGTCACTTCTTTAGTCTTATTCCTCATCTTTGAGAAACTTCCCCCTTTTAACTGGGGGGAACCTTGACCTCCCTCCTCTCCTGGCCACGCTTTGGTGTTTCTCCCAGGAAGAGGCAGTCTTGCAGAGCTCCAGGTTTTCTTTCCCAGGGTGCTCCTGGGGGAGAGGGCCTGGGATGAGCATGTCTCTGACTTACTGGTGGAGCTGGTTCAGAGGATGGAATCCTGCAGGATGCTGGCAGGGTGATTATTTCCTTTCCAGTGAGGGGGTGCTTCCTAAAGAGATTTGAGGCTTTACTCCCCTTGAATACCTGCTGTTCAGGTATCAGGTCTAACCGTGGACACTGGTGGACTAACAGAGCTCATAGCCTGGTGGGCAGGTGCATGGTGAGTGAGTATTGCTGATTCCTCGGCACACAGGGTCCCAGCCCTCTTGTGTGCACTCTCCTCAGTTTCTTTCCATGGAAGACTCCCGTCCTTCCACTGCTGTCAGACGATGACCTCAGCCTTGGTCTATTCAATATGAAATGGACACATTTGCTGGCTCCCCTGACAGAGCATGGGGGAAGGTCAGTGGGGGTCAGGGTGGGAGGGATCTGTAGGCGAGGGAGGCTTGAGCCCAGAGAGGGCTTTCTGAGGACAAGTGGGAACAGATGCTGGAGGTGGAACACACCTAGGACAGCCTGTCCTGGATTGGGGGCTACCTTGACCAGCACCCCCTCCTTCTAACCCCTACTAGTTCTTGCTGTTTAAGCTGCTTTGGTTACTGTACACTGGAGGTATAGAAGAGCTGTTTGCCATTGTTTGATATTGGCCAGGCAGGCACAGACCCTCCACATTCTATCTGGTGTTTTCAGTATTCTAGAGCCGTCATTTACTGGGCGTTGCCAGCCACTCCAACACCCTTTTTAAAAAATGGATCCTCATGCCAGGCGGTGGTGGCGCTCGTCTTTAATCCCAGCACTCCGGAGGCAGAGGCAGGCAAATCTCTGTGAGTTTGAGGCCACCCTGGTCCAGAGTAAGTTTCAGGATAGCAGGACTCTTTCACAGAGAAACCCTGTCTCTGAGAACCAAAATAAATAAATAAATAACAAACAAAAAGGATCCTCTTGTTGAATATCATGAGTACCCTGTGATATACATTTATTTCTCCTTAAGAATAGTTACAGCCATTTGAATTGATTACATAGAGTTAACAATCCAGTCTTTAAATTGTTTTAGCTACATTCCAGTGCTTAGTAGGCACCAGGCTGGAGGCTGCACGATGGACAGTGCCACCCGGGAATAATTTCATGTTTGCAGACAGTGCTGCCGGACCTCACTAGACAGCTCTACCGGACCGCACTAGGCAGTTCTGCGGGACCACGCTAGGCAGTTCTGCTGGGCCGCACTAGATGGTTCTGCGGGACTGCGCTAGGCTTTCGTTGTGGAATTTTCTCTCTTAATTGTCTACTTCCTGATGCTGTCTCATACTTGAGGCTCCGTGTCCTTGACCACTGCTTGGGGAACATCTCGCCAAGGTGGGCAGGGGGACATACCAGCTTTGCTCCTGTTGGGGACACAGATGTGAGTCCTTGGTTCTGTGTGCTCTGCTCCCAGAGTTTGTGGAACTGTAGTGATGAGAGACTGGGCCAGGCTTCCTAGAGAGGCCCTGGTGGGAGGGAAGTGGCCCAAAGGGTGTGGCGGTCTTTGTACCCTGTCCTCAAGCTGAGAATGACCGTTGCAGCACTTACAGTGGTGGGTTTTATCCTTGTTTCTGACTTCTAGCGAATTGCTTGGCCTTATTCCTAATCCTTATTTGGGAGGTGACTGGCCTTTTAAAGATAATTTAATTTATTAATCCTTATTTTTCCGCTCATTTAAGTAATACAGAAAGTTTGGAAGCTGTAGAAAGATGTCAGACAATTCTTGGCTTATCCTCCCACTCCTTACAGTGACTATCGCTTTACAGTTTGGTATATTTCTTTTCAGTTTTGTTCATGTCTAATTATTAATATTAGTATACTTTCATATTACTGAGATATTATCTGAATATAGCCTTAAACACTTATTTGTAAAGTTAACCCTCTAACATAATCATTTTCCTGTTATTAAAACTCTTGGTAAATATCCAAAAATGTGTTGAATTTGGTTGTTTAGCTTATTTTGAATAGGTGGCACATGAATTTCAAATTCAGAATCTCCAAAAGAGTTCTCAGGGAGCCCCTCTTTCTTTGTTTTTTCACCTGTATCTGACACCCCATCCCTAAACTAGCGATATCTTAAGTTCGCCTGGCCTCTCAGAGCTACCTTCTGTGTGTGAAAACAAACACATATATGTGAATTACATATGCGTGGTTGTTACAGTTGCCTGCCAGTGTAGAGGACCAGAGCCGGAGGGCTCATCTTCCTGCAGCAGTCCATTCTGCATGGACGCTACAGGAGCAGCTGGGTAGTAGCCCCTAGGGGAGGGGACCCTTTAAAGGCTAATCAATTTTCACAGCTGCAGACAGCGCCTTCTCAGAGAACATACCACCTGCATCCTCACCTGGGCTTCAGAATTCGTTTCCTCATTTGAAGGTGGAAAGGACATCTGGTTATCATTTCATTTGACTTGGGTCTGATTTCGAGTATGGTGGAGCCGACACTGAGTCTGTTTTCACAGTTCCTATCTCTCTTGCTGAATATTTTGCTTTCTAGTAGCTCGGTGACAGGGTGCTTGCCTAACACATGTGGGGCTCCGGGTTCGAGCCCCAGTACCACCAAAATAATAAATAAATAAATAAGCCTTCTGTCATGAAGAAACGCCTGTTCTTGACGTTTGTCCACATTTTTATGAGTCTGCTGCTTCAGCGAGTTCTTTGTGATGTTTTGAAACACATCAAAAATTCTTTTTATAGCTAAATTGCCTGGACTTTCCTTTGCCAGTGTCTCCATTGCTTTCTGTTTTGTCACTCACCAGGTCCCATTGTTTGTTGTTATTGCTATTTGCAGTAACTTGTTTTATTAATGTTTTAAAATAAAAAATTATTTTTAGTAAAGTCATGCCAAACACAGCTTTAAAAGTAAACCAGTGTGATGAAGCCTTGGAGAGAAGCTGGGTCTACACAGCACCCCCCCCCGCTCCCCCCCCAGAGGCAGGCAGCCTACAGCCAGGGCGGCAGTGCGGGCTACCTCCAGGGGGCGCCAGTCTATGCGAGCTTGTGTGGCATGGTGGCTCGGCCTTGGATTCACTTATTTTCTAGCATTTTCTCCCTCACACATCAGCTGAGTCGTGAAACCCTCCCATAGTGACTCGGGATCCCACACACCGTTCCTCTGATTCCTCCAGCAGGCCGTGATGTACCTGTCCTTATCTGTAATCTGCAGGTGAAGGGACAGACTAGCGAGGGAGAGCCGCTTTTCTGGGGTTACAGGGCTGGTGAGTGGGCGAGGGTTAGGTCTCTTTAAAACTCACGGCTCAAGTCTAGCTACAGCTGAGGAAGATTTAGTTCTGAAGATTTAATTCTCTCAAGCCCCAGTCTTCCACCTGCCTGCCCTGGCCTCCTCCCTGGCTTAGGGCTTTGAGTTTATTTGGTTGAGCCAGCGTGGAGTTTGGGCTGTGTGATGAGAGCTTGTCTCTTTGGGTCGGGTAGACCCCAAGGACAGAAGGCATGATGGTGGTGCTGGCCTCGTTATTCTGAAGCGGGACTTAACTCTGGTTTGAGAGTATTGCCCAGTACGCACCAAGAGGGAAGGATAGAGATGGAAGAGCCCGAGGAGAGGGTTTTCTATGGAGGGCTGCACGTGGCAGGGATGTGTCTTCCTACTCATGCCAAGTGGCTGAAGGGATACCTCCTCATGAAGCTTAAGAGACAGACTGCCTGTAAGAGGACCACACAGGGAGCATGGCACGCGAGAGGGACGTAGCGACAGGTGGGTGGATCTGTGTGTGGCAGTAGTGAGAAAGACTGTGGTTGGGGCCACTCTGGAGGGCGTTGTCTAGCCCACCTTGCTCCAGAGTGCTTCTTGCCGAGCAGAAGTAAGAGGCTGGAAGTGTCTTATGGGACACAGAGGTCACAGCTGTCTGCTAACCCAGGGACTCACAGAAGTACCCTAGCGGCACAGTGGGTGTCCTCCAGTTTAGAGGACAACTCTGCCTGCTGCTCAGTGGACAGTCAGACCTGGAACAGCCTGTTCTCTGCCTGGCTTCAAGGGGGAAGATCTTAATGGAAAGTGGTTTGAAGTTGAGATTATTGATCTGTGCGGGACATCTTAATTACTAAATGAGGCCATTAGGACGGGAAGTCCTTGGGACTAAAGATGTTCTGAGAGCTAAGAGTGACCCAGAGTATCTAGGGAACTCCCAAACTCTCATAGATACGGGGGGTGGGAAGAGGATGAAGCAGCAGGTGGAATTTTGAAAAGGGGGACCGGGAAGTGGTGGGCAGGGCAGTGACAGTGCCTCTGAGCCTGTCCTCATTGGGACACGTCAATCAAGTGATCAGGTCGTGCACCTTGGGAGCCTTTCCTTTTTGGTAGGACCTTTCATATTCAAGTTTTTCGTTTTTCTTCTCGTTTGCGTGGTCTTGTCTTTCCCCCTAATTACTCCATCACCCTGTCAGATATCCTGTCTCTCCTGCTTCCTGATCTGGCATTGAGGATTTGTCCAAGGTTCCCCCCCGCCATTTGCCCTGAGCAGGATCTTTGCGTCTTGGTTCCTTGTCTGTCATGTAGCCTGTCATGAAGCAGAAAAGAGACTTTAGTGTAAGGATTCTGAGTGGGTCTCAGAACTTCCCACAAAGGTTGAAGAAGTAGACTTGGCACCTCCAGCCCACTGCAGGCTGTCCAGTGGTGCACACTGCTGTGTGTGAGTGAGTGTGTGTGTGTGTGTATGGGGCACCACAGAGTGTGTGTGAAGATCAGAATACCTTGTAGGGAGCTAGTTTTCTTCTTCCATCATGTCAGTTCCTGGGATCGAGCTCAGGTCATCAGGCTTGGTGGCAGGCACCTTTACTCACTGAACCATCTCACCGGCTCCTAATCAGAGTGTTGTAGTCAACATTACATCGGTGCTGTGGAAGGTGGGAAAGCAAGGGTTGTTTGTTGTCTTCTTGCTTTTTTTTTTTTAGTTTTAGACAAGGTTTCACTGTGTAGTTCAGGCTAGCTTTGAATTGGCAATCCTCTGCCTCCAAATGCTGTGATTATAGACATGCCTGTTATCATGCCTGGTCAAATATTTTTAATTTTTTTTAACTTAACAAATTTTCACTGAGTACCTGCTGTGAGGTATGCATGCTTCTAGTTCCAGGGAACAAGGATGGCCATGGGTGTGGCTCCAGGGCTTACATTCCACAGGGGAAAGTGCAGTCATCGAATGACCAGATTAAATAGAAAGTTTCCCAAATGGTGGTCCATAGTAAAGAAAAAGCAGGAAAGAGGCTCATGAACTCTTCTGCAGTATGGTCAGTGTAGGGAAGCCACATTGCTAGTGTTTCTGGGTTTTCTGCTTGTAGAAGTGTGCATCTGTGTGCATGCACATGTTGCTTGGTGTGGACTGGGGTAGGGGGTTTACCATGTAAGGTGATTTCCCCAGTTCCCCAGTAGAAGATACAAGACACACACACACCTCACACACACACACACACACACACACACACACATGCACACACACATCTATTTATATCATGTTTTCCATTTTCTAGGTTTAACCCCACAGTTTGCTATGGCATGTTTTCCTGATTTATCTTTGAATAGGCCTCAATTTTGACAGCGTTAGTAAGAGCTAACACACTGCTTTGATGACTTTGCCTGGATTAATTCATTCTCACGACCTGCAGAAGGAGGTAGGTTCAGCCAGTTATGATGCCTATTTGACAGATGAAAAAACTGAGACCCAGTGCTGTTAAGTAACGGTGTGGCTGTGAATTTGGAAGATGGTGTCTGGTATATTCCAGTGCCCCACGCTGATGTGACATCCAGCTTTCTGCAGACTCCTGACTCTGGACAGATTCTGTATGCTCCTCCTCCAGCCCACCCCGTCTGGTTTTAGGTTTCTAAGTACTCTGTGTGTTTGGTGTTTTGGAATTTCCCAATGATGTGCTTTGGTGTGGGCTTTTCTTTAACTGGGCTGGGTACTCAATGGGCCCTTTATTTCCGGATAGTCATGTCTTTCAGGTTTTGTTTGTTTGTTTGTTTTAATTTTCCCAATTCCATTACTCTTTCATATTCTGGAACTCTCACTAATTGTACATTTTGCCTCTTCTGTTACTCTTTTAATTCTCCTATCTTTCCCTAGTACTTCTTTGTCTTTTTAATCTGTTTTCTAGGAATTTCCTAAACTTTGTCTCTTATTTTAATTTTTCACTTGAGTTATTTCAATTTGCAAAATCACCCTGTTGGTCTCATATGGCTCCTTTTTTCATTCCATCTGCTGATGTATATAATATATTGGGGTTTTATTAAACCACACTTCCCTCTATTCTCTGCCTTTCTGTTTCCATTTATGCAATTTTTTCTTCCTTTCTTTCATTCCTTACCTCCCTCCCTCCCTCTCTCCCTCCCTTCTTCTTTCTTTATACACAGGGTTTTTTTTTTTTGGTTTTTTTTTTTGTGTAGCCCTGGTTGTCCTGGAACTCACTCTGTAGACCAGGCTGGCCTCAAATACCTCCCAAGTGCTGGGATTAAAGGCGTGTGCCACCATGCCCGGTTACCATTTGTATAATCCTTATTCATTGACTGGTCTCCTCCTTCCAGACTGAGGGCTTTCCTCACCTGCTTATGCTGCCTTCTGCCTGTATGAAAGTGCCTACTGTCCTGACCCATCACTTTGTCCCTCCATGTCTTCTCCTTTCTCAGTCTAGTCCCTGTCACTGTAATCCTGCTTCTCAGCCACCTCAGCCTGAGTACTTTGTCATAGTCATGGTCAGGTCTCTGCTCTACCCTGGTTAGAACCAACTGAGTCTGTCACATGGTGACAAGGAAATCACCCCAAATGACCCAGTCTGAATGCGTGAGCTCAGGGCTTCAGGTACTGTCCAGTCAGAGCCTCCCTGCTGCAGCCACTCCTTTATTCACAGCCCCAGCATCCTGTCTTCACGGCCATCCCTCTTCCGTCATAGGCTCTGTGCCAACCACTGAGTTTTTCCCCTTAGCACGCAGACATGTTAGGAATCGGCCATTCCTTGTTATGCTTATTGCCTTTCTCCCCGTTTCCGTCCCTGCCCTGGCCGGTCCGTGCTGCTGAGTCTGGCTGCTGCAGCCTTAGTCTCCCCGTTTCTGTTCCTGCCCTGGCCGGTTCATGCTGCTGAACCTGGATGCTGCAGCCTTAGTCTCCCCGTTTCCGTCCCTGCCCTGGCCGGTCCGTGCTGCTGAACCTGGCTGCTGCAGCCTTAGTCTCCGATGACCCCATGTCATTGTTGACGGATGCCCACTCGGGGTCACCTGGCTGTCTTGCTGCTCTGTACCAGCAGCTCTGATTTCTGAGTTCAGTGCTGACTCTGGTCACAGGTCTCTACCACCACCTTCTGGCTTTTGCAGCCCCCACACCTCCATTCTGGTCCTGACAGGGGCTCCGGGCTGTTGCTTGGGCTTCTGTGTACTTCATTCTATGTCCAGATGCCGGGGTAAGTTGTTCTTGCATGGGGATACCACAGCATCTCCCTGTCTAGATTTCCTGTCCGCAAGGCCAACCGGAAGCCCATCTCTGTCCTCTGTATTACTCTGCCTCTTTCACTGTCTGTGTGCTGCGGTGGCCCCACAGTTCCGAGTCAGCCCCTGAGCCTGTCCCCTTGGCAGGACCTTTACACAGCCTCCTCTCTGCGCTCCCCTTGCCGTAGCTGACTCAGGTTCGCTTACACGTCACTCAGTCCTGGAGTGACTACTACCTGCCTCCTACCCAGTCCTTTTCTTTACGCTCCACTCCTTGGATTTCCACCGCAGCCCTTGCTTACTCAGTATTTGGTCATCCTTTACTCTCCACCATGAGAACGCCACAAGCAGCTAGCCCTAGCAGGGCAGCCTAGGGCAGAGTCTTCGGCAGTTGGCCTTGATGACCAGGTGGGTGGAGCCCTCTGACAGCTCCCTGTTCCTCTCGGCTGTGGTGGTTCAGGCTGCACGTCTACCTCTCTAGGGACCCAGGACGATTCCTCCTCAATCTCTGTGCTGTCAAAGGCCAAGGACCTAGCACATCATGAGGCCTAACCACTGCTGATAGGAATAGACACATATTCTGGTTAATCTTGTGTGGGCCTTAATTAGTTAGCATGGGGTAGGAGAGGGTTGGGGGGTGGGACAGAGGGAGCAGAACAGGACCTTCATGGCCCCGAATGTTCATTACTTTGCTGTGTAAGTACTCGTGATATTTGTCATGTGTACACTGGAGTGCTAATCTGTGTCTGGATTCCTGTGAAGCTTGGGTCAGATACTGGAGAGGGAAGGCCTTTTCAAAACACAGCTGTGATAGTGTCTTATGGTAACCATGCTGCCCTTTGTGTACAGTGCCCCCGGTGGAGATCTCGGGTACCACACCCATCTTGATACTGAAGGAACTGGCTTGCAGAGGATGAATGACTGGCTGGCCATGCTTGGGCCTGCTCTGCCTCTGTTTTCTTAGGCTCAGCTCTGTCTCCTGCCAGTTTTGGACCTTTGTCTTCAGAGTGACAACAGTAAAAAATTCAAATCGCTGTTTTCAGTTTATATTTTCTCACTTAGTGTTTTCTTTGGTGTTTTTTTCCCCCTCTGAGAATTCCGTGCAGTATATTTTGACTCTCTTTGTTCTCCTAACTTCTACACATCCAACTTTGTGTTCTTTTGAAAAACATCGAGTCTCGTATACTCTTGGCTGTCCGGTCTTTCATTAGAGGGAAGCTGGTCTGCCAGAAGACACACCTCTTAGAACCTATCAGCTGTCAGCAGCTCCTTGGCTAGGGGTGGGCTTTACGTTCATCTCCCCTCTTCAGGCTGGGATTGTGTCTGGATTGTACAAGTCCTGTGCATGCTGTCATATGCTGTCACAGCTGCTCCGAGCTCATATGTACAGATGTCCTGCTGTGTCTGGAGGACACAGCAGTTATCCACCGACTTTGGCTTTTCCAGTCTTCCCACCTCCTATCCTGCAGTCTTTGAAGGAGAGGTGTGATATAGATCCTCTTAAAGTCTGGGCATTCCATAGTCTCATTCTCTCTGCACCTAAGTCGGTTCTGGGTCTCTGCATTAACTGCCATCTGTGGAAGAAAGATGCTTCTCTGATGAGGACTGAAGGATGCACTAATCTGTGGGTGTAATAAGTCATCGGGAGTCCCTTTGACACTCTGGCATTTGGCAGAGTAATAACAGTAGCTTCTTCCCTGGGACCTGGGACCTATCTAGCTGCAGGTTTTTGGTCCCAGTAATGTTGCTTGGTTTGGGTTGCTTCTTGTGTTTGTTTACTCCCATGGCAGCCATGCCACTTTTGCACCAGTGGGCATGTTTTGCTTGACTGCTGCTCTTTGTTGCTGTTAGATTTCACAGCTGGGTAAGGTTGACAATGACGCTTCTCCTCTGGCAGCCTGTAGGGATGTCATTTCCAGGTAAGTACCAGCTTGATTTCGCCATGTTCTGTGACTCAGGCGTGTAGTATCTTCAGAAATGGGGCTTACCACTTCATGTTTTTACCTTGTCTTCTTAAACTGGGGGTCCTGTAGCTGAATGTAGGGGTTATGAAAATGGCAATAGTAAGAGTTTTCTGAATACACAATGATCAGAAATTAATTCAGAATCCAACATGTAAGACTCTGAGGTGTTTTGGGTGTGCACATCTTGGTTCTAAATACACAACACACGTGGTTTACACTGCTGTGCTGTCACGCCACACAACACTAGCAAATGTTGCCCGAGACACCTCAGTTCAGATTCAAGACGGTTGTATGTTATAAAAATGCAGAGTTTTAATGTGCATACAGATTTTTGCTTTTATAGAAGCATAATGGTTTAATATAGAAAGCAAATACTTCAATATTTTCCTACTGTCATTTCTTAGCGTGTACCAAGTTATGTATTGTTGAAGTGTACTGTGTTAGAATGATGTTAAAAATTGCTGTGTAAGGGCTGGAGAGATGGCTCAGTGGTTAAGAGCATTGCCTGCTCTTCCAAAGGTCCTGAGTTCAATTCCCGGCAACCACATGGTGGCTCACAACCATCTGTAGTGAGGTCTGGTGCCCTCTTCTGGCCTGGAGGCATATACATAGACAGAACATTGTATACATAATAAATATTTTTTAAAAATTGCTGTGTAAGTTGCTAACTTTTTTTTAAAAAATGGAAGTTTGCGCTCTCTCCTATTAAAAACATTATTAGATGAATTTTGACTTGGGATTAGAACAAAATTTCCAACCATTTCTGAAATGGCCCTAAGCATACTTTGCCATCTTGTACTATATATTTATGCAAAGTGGCAATTTCAGCATGGCATGTTATAAAGTCAAAATATAAATCAACTCTGAAACATGTTGAAGATGTTCATATAAAAACTCCTTATATAAAGATAAGCACATCCACCTCACTAGTATGTAAACACACTTTCATCTTTAATAAATGGTAAGCTTATATGTAAACCAAAGAATTGTTTTTAAATGAATTTTTATGATTTATTATTAACATTAAATATTTGGTTTGTTTTTTAATTTATTTTTTCCTTTATTTTTATTTTGTGTGCCTATATGTCTGTGCACCACATGTGTGCAGTGCCCGTGGAAGCATCAACTCCCCTGGGACTGGAGTTATCCATGATTGCAAGCCGTCTCCAGCCCGTTTATCAGTCAGTGTTTGATTTGTGTTGCTATTTTACATCTCTTTGTGCCTAGAATTATATAATAATTTCTCAGGCGGACCGAGTGGCAAGTAGATAAAGTTTGGGAAGCCCTGGCATAGTCAGTGAATGGGGGAGGTTGGGGAGGTGGAGGGCGGGAGAGTCTTAGTTCCTCCTGGTCATGTACACTAAGGCTCAGGTGGCAGGCATGTCATGAAGAGGCTGCCGGGCCTCCGACCTTGTGGGAAGCCTTTCCTCTGTTCACTGACTAGACAGGGGCTTCCTTACCCCTCAGAACCTGGCTCGGGCCACTGCTGAGACCCCTGCTCTGTAGCAGGACTCATTAAGACCCTGCATCTCCAGGCTTCATCACTAGTAATCACCTACCACAGTGTTGGTCACAGTGAGCAGGCTCTAAGTCCACGTCCTAACCGAGAGCCAAAGGACAGGACCCAGCACATAGGGCATAGGTACAGTGAGCACCCCCAAATGAATAAATCACTGGGTACCTCAGACCTAGCCGCAAGACCAGGTAGTCAGATACAGGCCTGCCTCCTCCCTGCCCAGGGCTTAGAACCTGCTGCATTGGGAGCCAGTAGCTTTGTGCCTTGCCCGGGATCCAGCATTGTGACAGAACTTCAGGAAGGGAAGGATGGCCTGGGAGTGTGGGCTTCTGTGCTAGACACTGGCAAAAAGTAGGTGTTGCCAGAGCAGAGGTATGGCTGAACATGATTGGGATGAGTCTGGGAAGGAGAATTGGCCTTAGCGTGTCCTTAGCCTTGCGTGTTCCACAGAGGACGATAGAGTTGGACCAGGTTCTCAAGCCGTGTCAGTGAAGGTAGGCCTAAATGTCTCATTCAGTGAGGAATCTACTGAAACACAGAGACCCCAAGGAACTAGCTTAAGGCCACACAGCAAACCAGAGGGGAGCGTGGACTGAGAAAACCATGTTACATGTCAGGTCTGGAGCCACGTGATTCTCTTAGGCCAGCGAAGCAGTTCATTTTCCTATGGCATCTCCATTAGCTAGCAAACAAAGGCTCTGGGAGGTACAGACCCTTGACTAAGAACCAGGAAGAACAGAAGTGGGCCATGCCCTTCTGTGTGACTGGCTAGACATCCTGAACTCAGCTGTGCTCTGCACCTGGCGGATAGGTAGAGCGGGGGAACTTGTACCTGGAGGTGGAAGGGTTCTCCCAGAGGAGGGAAGAGCTAGAGAATGCCATGGTTAGACTAGGCTTCAGGAAGATCCCACCGGTGGTGTGGTCACTAAGTTCTTACATGAACCTGGACGGGAAGTACTTCATTCTTCCCCTGTCAGACTTGCTTGCCGTTGTAGTAGATGGTCTGGAAAGTCCATGCAGAATCTGACTTGTATGTGTCATGCTGGATTACAGAGGTGCTGGTGGGTGGTTCAGCCCTGAAACCACAAGTGTTTTCCCTTTGGCCTGTCTGTAATCGGGTGTGGGTAGTTTCCATGCTGGGGAGGGTGCAGACAGAGAAACTTGGTGTCAGGAGGCAGAGGGTGGCAGTTGTGTTGGGGCGGAGACTGACCAGCCTCTCTGGCTTGGCCACCACGGCTGGCTCCACCCCACATGTGATTCTGATTAGGGGCCTGTGTAAAAGTTACCTAAACACCGCTCTAATTACTCTGTTTAGGAACATTCACATGTGTGGGAGGGTGCCTGGCACTGGCTTCCCACATGTGCTGGGGGTCTGCAGGAGGCACCGCGTTTGCACGAGCGTGACAGGCATCGGCAGGGGAGCCTGTGGGACAAGTCAGGGAGTCCTTCCCTGGGCTCCAGGGCCTGGTTGGCCCCGGGTAGGCTTGGCTGTTCTGGGCACCGCTTCTTGTGGCATTGAAGAACTCGTCGCTCTGCACAGAAGCGAACGTTCTTGGGATTGAGACTTCCCTCGCATTTCCCTCGCATTCTTCGTGCGTGCTCGCCAGCCTGTCCTCTGCAGGCTTAGTGAGGATGAGCGAGCAAGCTAAAGCTCACGAGAGGACCCGAGTGGCTCTCAGGGCTGCACAGCACGGCACATACTAAACGCAAAGTAAAGGCTATGGGCTGTCACTTATGATGGCTAAGGCATATGCCTGCCTGTCCCTGTCGGAAGTGAGATGGCATCTGGGAAAGTGGCAGCAGAGTGCCCTCTGCCAGCTGAATTGCAGCTTCAGGGGTGTGACCTGTATACCCGCCTCCTGCTTTTCTTTTGTCCAAGGACTCATCTCTCATTCTGACACTCATGTGCCCTGAGTTCCTTCATGACCACCACCAGCAAGCCTGTCATCCATCCAGCTGCCTACTTGGCTTTTACCCTTCTACCCCACACACCTGTTTTCTCACGCTTGGTACCTCCTTGTATTTTACCCACCTACCCAGTCATTCATCCATAGACTCTTTTTTCCCCCTAAGTTTTGTTTTTTAGATTTGTATATTGTATTGCCTGTTAAATTGTTTTGCTTGCGTGAATGTGTGTGTACCATGTCCGTGCCTGGGACTTGAACTGTGCACAGCTGTGAGCCTGTGGGTGCTGGGAATCAAAGCTGGATCTTCTGTGAGAACAAGCACTCTCAACCACTGAGCCATTCCTCTGGCTCCTGAGCCACAGACACATGTCAGCCTGCCACAGACCCTGCATTGGTTCTGCCTTAGGGCACACACCAGTGGGCAGGAAGTGCTCCTGTGTTGGGGCTCAGAGGGGAATCTTTCTGCGTTTGATGTGAAGGAAGACCTAGCAGCGCCCTGACTTTCTTTAGTGATGAGTCGGGAGCGCAGTTCAAATGACTCATTCATCTGTACGCTTGCTTATCTGTTGTTTGTGCGCGCAGTTATCCGTGCGCCACTCTCTAGCCACCTGCTCATGTGGGTAAGTACCAGTCTTGCCACCTGGCTGCCAGAACTACTTATTTAGCCCCCGGCTCCCCACCAGCTCATCCACCCTGACATGTGAGAGGCTATGTTTCAGGTGCGGGACACGCCTGGGTTCTTGAACTCCATTCTCTTAATATGCAGAAGCATAAGGCAGGGCTCCTGTTCTCATTCAGCAAATCCATTCTGTTCCACAGTCACTGAGTGCTACTGTGGACTGGTGACCCTTTTCTGGCAAGGGTTGCTGTTACTAGAATTTTCAACGCAGACTTTATATTCAGGTAGAGACAGAATAAACAACTAAATGATTATTGAGTGGAAAGTGCCCCTGTGTGCTGGGTGTGGGCCAGGATGCCTCAGGAGAGATCCAGCTAGATGTGGGCAGAAGCAGTCTATCTAGACTCTGCTGGGTTCTAGGCTGGAATGCACCTCGACAGCAAGGACGCCAGGTGGCCAGAGGGACAGCCTTCCTGTTGGGAAGGGAAGGCAGCACTTGCCTTAGAGAATGGGTCCGGAAGAGTGATGGGCCATAGTACCGGGGTCCTGCTGAAGCATGCATACTGCCTTTGGTTCCTTACTACATTCTGATGGTTGGGCACTGAGTATCGGCCCAACTTGCAACCTGCTGGACAATGCCTGTGCTGAGCCCACCCCCAGCACCACATCAGGAATGGTTGTATTAAATCCACGACAGGACTTTTCCCAGACTGTGACTCTGAGGCCTGTGAGTTTAATATAAAGGAGATGTACCTATATGATGCTTTATGGTAGTATTCTAGAATATACCAAGTGATTAATGATTCCTGTAACAATCCTGTGGGCAAGGATTGTTGTTCGTCTATCTGAAGACCTCCTTTCGGCTGTGTCACACTGCCTCCAGCCCTTGCTCTCCACCCAAAGACACCTTCCTACTGCATCACACACCCCTACCCTTGCTCTCCACCCAAAGACACCTTCCTACTGCATCACACACCCCTTACCCTTGCTCTCCACCCAAAGACACCTTCCTACTGCATCACACACCCCTACCCTTGCTCTCCACCCGAAGACACCTTCCTACTGCATCACACACCCCCTACCCTTGCTCTCCACCCAAAGGCACCTTCCTACTGCATCACACACCCCTACCCTTGCTCTCCACCCAAAGGCACCTTCCTACTGCATCACACACCCCTACGTTTGCTCTCCATTCAAAGACACCTTCCTGCTGCCTCACACACCCCTACCCTTGGTCTCCCCCCAAAGACACCTTCCTGTATGTACCACACCTCTTCCAGCCTTAACTCTCCACCAAAGCTGAAGGAATTACTTTCCTAGGGTGGGAAATTGAGCATTGAATAGGACCAGCCCAGCTTATGCTGGGGTGCATGTGGACCTGAGAGGCAGAGCTGGGTCTTGGATCTTAGGTTCACTGACTCCCTAGACTTCCCCTGCTTTTCCTTGTCTGCACTTCAGGACTCTTGGAGTACTGCAGAGGAAGGGGACGGGAAGGAAAGCCCAAGGCTGTTACTACACCATCCTCCGCTGTGTCCTGCATGTAAGGAAATGGTGGAAGGCCCCCCTTCTTTTTTTTATATTTATTTATTTATTATGTATACAATATTCTGTCTGGGTGTTTGCCTGCAGGTCAGAAGAGGGTACCAGACCCCATTACAGATGGTTGTGAGCCACCATGTGGTTGCTGGGAATTGAACTCAGGACCTTTGGAAGAGCAGGCAATGCTCTTAACCTCTGAGCCATCTCTCCAGCCCCAGGCCCCCCCCCTTCTTAAGAAAGATGCCTACAGAGCACTCCTGACCTTCCGCATTAGGGCAGCTGGGTACTGCTCGTGTTAGGTGTGCTGTGACTTGGCAGGTGCTGCCAGGTATGTTGTCTTTTGTTGAGTGGCTCTACACCGGCACTGTGCAAACAGACCAGTCCTGCCTCCCTATTAATTATGAAGTCTTAGAATGTTCCCAACTATCCCCCAGATTCCTGCTCATGAAACTGCGCAGGTCAGAGGCCACACGTGTTTTGCTTTTCCTATTTGAGGTATTATGTGTTCAAGGTAGATTTATGCTGCAACCTTTGTTTATTGACTTGTACTTTTCCCCGTGAACCTGATGGAACATGACAGATGATATTTACAAGGCACGTGTTTCCGATTAAATCATGTGAGACATTAAAGCCCGATAAATGAAAGCCGCTTTGAAAGGCCAAGTTCAGAGAAGGAGGCAATCCCTGGCGGGGCCTTGAAGGTGGAATCGTCCCTTCAGCTGGCTGCAGAAAGTGCTGTAGATGGCAGGCAGGCCCTTTGCCTGGCTGGGGCCATTTGTCACCGTTTCCCAGCCAGGGACTAAGGCTGCTTAAAACTCTGAAAAGATGGACCTGAAGAGCCTGTCCTCCCTCTGCTTAGGCAGGAGGGACAGTGCTTCTTGAGTACCTGCTGTATACTGGGCTCTGTTACCTGAGAGAGGGCTTTCCTGCCTCAGTTTTACCTTCTAGCAGGATAGCCTAGCGACTCTGAGTCTGTTGCCATCTAGGGGATATCAGACGTGCCCACCGTCCATAGCATCCTCTGCTTTCACTATCTGTGACCCTGGGCAAGTTTTTTTCCCCCTCAGAACCCATGATATTTATTGAGCTCTACATTTTTCTCTGCTCCCCTCCCTGCCTCTCCCCTTCTCCCTTCAATCCTCCCC
>JAQHUG010000012.1:4674419-4695710 GCA_028555095.1 Dicrostonyx torquatus | reverse complement strand
TCCTGTCTGTTTTTATGCCAGTACCAGGCTGTTTTCAGTACTGTAGCTCTGTAGTAGAGTTTGAAGTCAGGGATTGTGATGCCTCCAGAAGTTTTTATTGCCCAGGATTGTTTGGGCTATCCTGGGTTTTTTGCTTTTCCAAATGAAGTTCAGTACCATTCTTTCGAGCTCTTTGAAGAATTTTGCTGGGATTTTGATGGGCACCTGGGCAAGTTTCTTAACATCACCATCTTAGTTTCTTCACTGTGAAATGGGAACAGTAACATTGTTTCTTTAGGTAAGTTCCATGGGACATAGGCTCATGTTGTTCATGATTAAGAATATGCTTTCTTAGGGCTGGAGGGATGACTCAGTGGATAAGGGCACTGACTGCTCTTCCAGAGGACCTGGGTTCAAATCCTAACACCAACATGGCAGTTCACACCTGTCTGTAACTCCAAGATCTGACACCCTCACCTAGACATACTTGCAGGCAAAACGCCAATGCACATAAAATAAAAATAAATAAATTAATTTTAAAAAGCATATGCTTTCTATGGACACTACAGGCAGACAAGTTGTAGCTGTGAGCCAGGCCTTCTGGCCACAAAGCCTTTTCCAGTGTTAGCCGGGTGGTTCTGTTAGGTGATGCAGGGTAGCCAGGGGCCACCTAGTGTGGCCTGGCCGCCTGCTGCAGCAGGCTGTGGGGCTTCCCTCAGCTTCCATCAGGCTTCCCTGGAGTGCTGTTGGGACGTCTTGGTAGGCAGGCTTGCCTACTGGAATCTTTCTGTGGAGGTCAATTATGGGATTTGAGCAAATCTGAAAAGTGGAAACAGCTTGGGGTGGAGGCCGCACTTTTCTTTTCCCTTGCTCTCCTCTGTCTGTCTTCCTGTCTACTGTCCTCTCAGGGGAAGTCTTAGGGTGCCACTGATCGCAGGGCTGTTACAGCCACAGGCCTCACCTTGGCCTCTCCTGGACAACTGGTGGCAGGAGCCCTGCGAGCTTATGGGGTAGTTTCATACTTACAAGTTTCTGTTTAGGATTTTGGGCAGCTTGGAGGCCGCTCTATGGGGGCAGCGAGTCCTCCCTCCTCCGTCTCCCAGAGGAAGAAGACCTTGCTTTCAAAACTCTGTTGGAGGGCCTTCATCTTCTCTCACCAGCCATTTCACTGGAACTTGGGCATCCGGTTTCTTTGGTGATACAGAGTTATCTGTGAGGTTCAGGCAGTGACTGTAGAGGCCTTCTGCTTTGCCATTTCTTAGCTGGGTACCTTGGGCAGGTGGCATCTCTTCCCCTGGCCTTTGTGTCCTCTTGAGAAATAACCACTATGGCAATCAGATGCCGTTAGGTTGAGGGTTCTGGATTGGGACTGATACCGCCATAGAGTCTGCTCATCTGCCTAAGAGTCAGCGAGGCCGAGGCACAGCCCAGGTAGCACAGTGCCTCCTTGTGGTCCCCTTTTGGGCAGACGTGTGTAAGTTTGAATTCCAGGTGGTCATCTCCCTTCCATGGCCTCCCTTACTTCATCTGCAAAACTGGCAAAGAAGCCCTCTTCTACCTCTCCCAGGTTGTAGTTGGAGGAAGCCCTCGGAAACTGCAGATGGCAGGTTGCCATGACGGGCATGCTTGCCATGGGAAGTCACATCAGGTCACAGCTCACACTTGACTCCTTAACCTCACTGTCACATTCGTGGTGTGACATGGGTCTCCCCCCCCCCCGACACTGCTTGCAGGGAAACACTGTCTCTGTTCAGGGTTCAGTGCTTTTGGGTTCCACAGAACCAGGGCCTTACCCTATGCTGCTGCCCACCCTTGGACAGACTGTGATTCCTGGAAATCGGATACTCATGAAGGCTCCTCAAGTTCCCCCTGTCCTAAAGTCAGCTCTCTTCCTCCTCCTTCAGGATCATCCACGGTGCTCTGGAGGTAGCAAGGTGTGTTGGTGGGGGAGAAGGATGGGGAGTCCCCTGAGCAGAGGCAAGAGACTAGCTTGGTTTTAAACAGTCAAGTACACAGCCTTGATACTAGCTCCTGCTCAAGTTACTTCTCTGTGCCTTGGTGTCTGCAGCCACAAGATGAGATTGGTAGTACCGGTGCTACTCCTGCTCCCCATTTGCCATAGGTGGCTAAGAGCCGTGTCTCCTGAGAGATGGCAAGAGCCAGTTAAAAGTGCTATTGGTCAAGGTTATGTGGTGAGCTTGGTGGGCCTGGGGGATCGCAGTGAGCTGCAGTGAGCAGACAGTTTCCCCAGGTGAGGAGAGGATTTGCAAAGGCCATGTGCTGTCTTCAGTGCCCCGTGGGACCGAGGACTGAGCGAGAAAATGTTTCTGTAGAAGGTAGGGCTGATGCTTGGAACAAGCTAAACAAATCCCCCTTATTGAAGAATGTCGCTCGGGGCTGGGCTTGATTAAAATTGGAAAATCTAAGTACCTTAACTGTGTGGTTTTGGTCATGGAGGAGTCTGAGACCACAGAGGGTCAGAGACAGTGGTGGGCCCATTCAGCACCCTGTTTGTTAGGAGGGGTAGGGCTGGAAAACCCCTATTGCTCAGCTCTCTGGTGGGTTTGGGCTGGGAAGTTGTGTTGGGGGTTGTGCAAGAGCTTGCTCTGTGGACCCTGTTTTTCTGAGGGTTGCCTGGTGCTACCCTAGTTTGCTCAGGGGAGGGAGCACAAGGACTTTTGGGCATCTCTGTTGCCTTCCACTGCTCAATGCTATCTCCTCTCCTGTCCGATGGGGTGCAGCCTGTGCCGGGTTAGTATAGAGTGCATAGGATAGAACTGGGTACAAACAGCAGTGTGGCACTCCTGGAGGCTCCACAAGAAGGGATGGCATTGCTGTTCACATCTAGCTGACAGGGGTGCATAGGGGCAGTGCCCGGAGGCACTAGCTCATGCAGCCAGGGCCCAGCTGACTCTGAGCCCAGATCTGCCCTGCACCCACTGGGGTGACAAGCTGTGGTGGCTTCTAGTGCCTTCACTTCCTCATGGCATCATAGGGAGGGAAACACCACATTGGTCAAGTCTCATTTGGCCATTTATGGCCACTCAGAATATTTGTGGATACCCAGGCTCTGTGTCTCAGGGCAGTGGGAAGAGATGCCTGGCCCTTGGCTAGGAGGATCAAGTCAGCCATGGCTCTCTTCTGGTCCTACCTGTAGGTGAAGACTGCTATTCACTTGCTAGATCCAGCTTTGTTCCTGACCTCGGCTCAGGGAGAGTAGATACCAGGGAAGGGGAGGGGAGGGGATTGTTTTTATCCCTATTTTTCAGATGAGGACAGAGACTCAGTGACCCCTGGATAGCAGGCCTGTGGGAGACTAGTGATTCTTAGAGTACGTGTTGTGAGTCTAGTCTTAGGTCAACCCTTCTGGATGGACAGAGGTGGTGGGGTGGTGAGGGACTTGAGAGGCAGCCACTCATGGGCAGATACAGGGAGGCAGAGTGCGCCTGGGCTTCCAGACTGCTTTCCATAAACACTAAGTGTTGACTGTGTGGCTGGCATGGGTGGTGGGCAAGGCAGACTGTGGAGGAAGCTGGTCTCTGATGGCAGTGACAGCACACAGGGAACACCCATTTAAAACCAGCTGTGTTTGCTGTAGCATCTCCCTGTCTGATGGCTCATGACAGCACTCTGGAGCTGGACTGCAGGGTTTGAGCTCTGTTTCTGCCGCTGCCGTCGTAGCCAGTTTGATCTGTCTCAGTTTGTGTGTCCCTACCATGAAGGCAACTGTAAGATTTAGAACAGACCGACTCCAACACAAGAACTCAGTGAGATTGACAGGTGGGGAGGACTTCGGGTAGAAAGGAACCGAGGGGAGCAGGCTCTGGGAGACTCTGGCCTTAGAGTTCTCTGGGAGGGAGAGACGACAGTTCCAGATCAGGAATTCTGATCTCTCCCATGTGAGCTCCCACTTCACACCACCCACATGGCTGTAATGAAGATGGAAGGTAAGGAGAGCTGATGAGGGTGTGGAGAATCTGGACCACTCTGCCCCTACACTGACGGATGTCAGACGTGCCATTCCTCAAAAGGGCGACCACCTTTTGAGCCAGCATCTATAGCCCTAGGTCTGTTCCCAGGAGGATGGAAGATGCGTGTCTACACAATCTTGCTCGCAAGTACTAACATTTGTAGTGCTTACCACAGCCAGTTAGTGGAAACAGCCGGAATGTCCCGTGGCCGACCAGTAGACAAATGGATGGCATGATGGAATATCAGTTTAGCCATAGCAGCTATGAGATACTGTGACAGATTCCTGCGACAGCATGAATTTACAGATGTACCTTGGAAACATCCTGCTCTGGGAAAGAGGCCAGATGAATATGGGCATATAGCATGTAACTCCATTTACACAAAACGGCCTGAATGGACATATGTACAGGGACTGGGAGGCGGGCAGTGGGGTGACTGCTCGGGGGAAGGTTTCTTGAGGGTGCTGACAATGTTCTGGAGCAGATGGTGGTGATGGGTGTCTCTCTGACTATAGGAAAACCACCAGAGTGCACCTTCAAAGAGAGAGTCTTGAGATGCACATTGCAGTTCAATTTCAAACAAGGGTGCTAGGTGTATGGCTCAGGCCTGAAATCTTAGTACACAGGGGGCTGATGCAGGAGGATTACTAGTTCTAGGTCAGCCTGGGTTATATAACGTATGCACGCACCTACGTCAGACAGACAGACAACCAAACACCAGAAGAACAAAGCCCTCTCTGAAGCTGTCACTCTGCTCACCCCATGGGACAGCTGGCTCCTCCCTCTAGCTCTGCTCCAGGGTGGGACAAGGCCTATAGGTTTGCCTGCTTTTCTTTCCCTCTTTCCCTTTAGGGAGTCTTGCTGTGCCCCAGCTGGCCAAGGACTTGGGATCCACCCGCCTCAGCCTCTTGAGTGCTGACCGTATCCACGCACCAAGAAACACCACACAGAGGCTGTAATGGAAGAAAGTGGGACTTGGAAAGAGGCGAGTGAGAATGGGGCCTGTGACTAGTGGCTGTAAGGGCAGAATGCACAGAGAAACGTGGGGGAGTGAGGGAGGCAGGAGGGGGTAGGAGGTGAGGGCTGTTGGGAAGTAGAGGTAGGGTTGAGACCTACCTGAACAACAGGCTCTGACCCTGGCTGAGTGCCTGTATCCTGTAGTGATCCAGGTGACGGGGATATGACAGACAGTCATGGGGCTGTGACCCTGGCTGAGTGTGTCACTGGACTTTTGTCTCTGCATTGGAGCAGCCCAGTTCGGAGTCCTAACTTTTGGTCACAAAGGCTTGGATTTGAGTCTAACTCTTCTTCTTGCTAACAGCCTTTACTCATCAGGCAGCCTGTGTGAGTGTCCTCTTCAGGCAGTGTGGGCTGTGGCAGGCACGCTCTGGACTGCATTGTTTCCTCAGCCGGCACATGTGTCTCCAAGGCCTAATCCCCAGTGTGATGGTATTTGGAGATGGATCCTTTAGGAGCTAATTGGGTTTGATGAGGTCACAAGGGCGGTTACAGGATTTACTGTCTGTAGAAGGAGAGACACTGAGCAGCCGCTTCCTGTGTCCTTACTGCATAAGTTCAGAGCAAGGAGGCAGCATTACGATCTAGGAAAGGGCCTCTGTCTGACTCCTACCATGCCGCACCTCGATCTTCAACTTCTCAACATCCAGAATGTAGAAATAACGATTTGCTGGCTAAGCCTCCGTCTGTGTTATTTTCTGACTCAGACTGCTCTGAGCAAGCTAAGGACTGAGAGTAGCAGTGGAGACAGCTGGGGCAGCATGACACTTAGCATGAGATCGGCATACCTGCTGTTACCTGGGACTGGTGTGTGCATGTGTGTGTGTGTGTGTGTGTGTGTGTGTCTTTGTGTGTCTGTGGTATGCCTATTGACAGTCTTAGATAGAGGATTCAGGGCAGCATGGCACTTTGCATGAGACCGGCATACCTGCTGTTATCTGAGACTGGTGTGTGCGTGTGTGTGTGTCTGTGTATCTTTGTGTGTCTGTGGAATGCCTGTTGACAGTCTTAGATAGAGGATTCAGGGCAGCATGGCACTTTGCATGAGACCGGCATACCTGCTGTTACCTGGGACTGGTGTGTGCATGTGTGTGTGTGTGTGTGTGTGTGTGTATGTGTCTTTGTGTGTCTGTGGTATACCTGTTGACAGTCTCACATAGAGGATCCAGGGCAGCATGGCACTTTGCATGAGACCGGCATACCTGCTGTTACCTGGGATTGGTGTGTGTGTGTGTGTGTGTGTATGCGTGTAGGTATGTGTGTAGGTGAGTGTGTGCGCGTCTGTGTGTCTGTGGCCAGTCGCAGATGAGAGGTGGAGGGGCTTGGAACCCATAAATTAGCATATCTGTGTAGGGGTGAGATTTTTATGGGGTAGAAGCACTGTCAGACTTGGCAGAGAGCAGCATGGGCCAAAGTGTGGGAAACTTGGTGAGGGTGCTGGGCAAGGATAGCAAGCCAGGATGCCCTGGTTGGAATGCTCTCTTTGTGGCCCACTAGGAGCAGTTTGGGCTGCAGGCTCCTAGTACCTCCATCTGGGTGGCAGCTGCTGAACAGCATTTCCATGTTTGGTCCTGAGTTCAGATGTGGACAGTGTGGTGACCCGGTAGTGCTGGGAGGGCAGGGTTCTCACCTGTGGCTGGAGCGGTGGCTGGCTTTGCCTCTGAGGTTGCAGAGAAGGCCTCTTTTGCTCCTACACAGGTCCAGCACCCACAATTCTCCAGACAGGAGACTCCCGGCCTGGAACACGTGTGTCATCTTCTGGATGGGAGGATGCTGCTGTGGTGTTGTTCACAGTCTGAGGTGGTGGGCTCTTCAGACATCTCCCCAGTACCAGTGTTTGGGAGGGTACATGGGGTTTGCCCTGTGTCCTGTTTGTTTGCTGTCTGGTCTGGGTGTGGGCAGGGCAGTGAATCCTCGGAATGTTGGCCTGGGCAGCACGGTGGCTTTGCCGGGACGGAGAAGGGTAGACGTCAGAATGCCTATAAAGCCTAGAGCCAGGAGCCTTCCAGACATCAGAGGTTTGCTCATAGAACAGCTCAGTCCCGGCCCCGCCCTGTAGCCCTGCACTTGACAGAAGGTGTAGGCCGTGGTGACTAGAGCCTCCAGCAGAGCCCAGTTGGGCAATGTCAGCCAGTCCGTAACCTCTCTGTCCTCTGCTCTCTTGTCTGTGAGCTGTAGCGGCAGTTGGGTGTGTCTGAGGCTGTTGTTGGGATGAAATGAGGTGGAACATGCATCTGTGGTGGCTGCAGTGCCCGGTTGAGTCGGACACTGTGTGGTGTGGAGGAGGGCCAGGGCGGCTCTCCTGGTGTGTCCTCTACTGGGGACAGAGTAGATCCTGAACTTGCCCCAGAATTTTCAAACCGGATTTGGGGCTCAGGAATAGACAGTAGCTTCCCAGAGGAAGGCCTGTTAGACACTGTGTTTTGAAGCATGGACTATGGTTCTGTGAGACTTGAATTTTGGGGTGACTTAGAAAGGCCCTTGAATGTTGAGCTCAGGAGCTCTCAAATCACCCCAAAGATCTCGGGTTGGTGACCTCTTACTGGCATTACTGTCTCCCCTGCACCTTGCTTAGCAGGTATCTCATTACGTCATCCTCAGGGTTCTGCTCTCACTCTTTGCTGCTTTGGTAACACGCTAAGGCCCACATCCTGCCTCCTCTGGCTCCCTTGCATGTCTGCAGAGGAGGTAACCTCTAGGTCACCAGTTCCTCTTTGAGATGCTGAGCACTGTAAGGTGAAGTGGAGGGGTGCTCTGGTCCCGGCCTGTGGCTATTTCTAGAGGCTGGTTCCAAAGGAGAAGGGAAGAAGTTGGGTGCAGGTTATTAGAGGGAGTGGGCCTTAGAACATAGGTCAGATGCCAGGGGTGGGACCAGCTTGAGCAAAGGTCCTAAGGTGGGAAACAGGCAGCTGATGTGAGGAGCACCTAAGGGAGAGAGAAGAATGAGATTGGAGAGCTTGAGCACCCAAGTGTTGGTGAAACAAGGAGGTTTGGGGCAGCGCTCTGTAAGATTGATGTTTTCTCTGGTTCTTCTGAGGAGGAGTGGGAAGGGCATTCATCATCATCCAGGAGGTGGGCGGCCGCAGGTCCTGTGTTTGCAGAAGGATAACTTGCTACATGACACCATTCTAGAAATCCTCAAGAGAATCTCGCCTTTATGCAGGAGGCAATAGTTCTCCTATAGATGTGCTAAAACTTGGGTTTCAAGTGGGAAACAGTGATGTGTAATTCATTTCTCCTGGTGCTTGATCTGAGATCCTGAGGGAGAGAACAGGAAGGAATTAGTGAGCTCTAGATTGCAACTTAATTGCTTGAAGGAAAAATATTCTTCTTTATTGTTAGCCATTAGCTGTTTCCAGTTTTATTAAACTCTAGCCTGTGAGGAGCTCAGCATTAGCCTCTTGGAGTTGACTGGCACCTGAGGGCCAGGAAACCCTCAGCACTGGCCCATCTCATAAACAGGGCTTGAGAATTCTTGCATCTCAGGCATCTGTACTTGGGTGCAGTGTCCTGGCTGTGGATTCTGCCCCAGTGGTCCCAGGAAAGGCTCCAGCCTTGGGGCCAGGCAGCCAGATCTGCTCCTCAGGTGGAGGGTGCTGGTTCATATTTTATAGTGGGGTGGGGGGCAGTCTTCCTTCCAGGGTACTCACTAGTGATAACTGAATACCCTGATATTTAGCCACACACTCCTCTAGGCTACCCCCTCTCTTTGTTTCCATTCCAGACTCTAAGTTCTTGTGTTCTGGAGTGATGCTTGGAGGGCTAGCCCTGCTCCATCCTGCCTGCCACCTTCCTTGGATATGCAGGCTCTGGGCCTCTTGGGGTACAGGGTGTAGGGTAGGGACTAAATGCAGCCATTTTCCTCTGTTGACTGTCCTTCCCTGATGGGTCTGCATCCCCTGTCTCAGGGAAGGCTCAGCCAGGTCTATGAAGAAGACATGTCTGTCTGTGAATGCAGTGTAGTGGCTGACACATGTATCTTGGTTGGCCTGGGATGTTGGGATAGTAATACTGAGTAACCTGTCTGTGATCACCCATGCCACTCAAAGTCCAGGGTCTGAACTCAAGGTGACACAGACTGAAGAAGCAGAGCTGGCCGGTTGGAACCACCTGGCTTGGGCTTTGTTGCTGGGGTGTGCATTTGCCCTCCCGAGAGCCCTCAGCACAGCACAGAGACTAGTCCGTCTAGAACTCATGTGGCTAGGCCAGCAGAACTCTACTGATCTGGCTGTGAGAAGCAAGAAGGCAGAGGAGACCAGGAAGGACCAGTGGCTTACAGACAGGAAGTGTGGTGTTCTGAGCCTGAGAGGACCCAGCTCTGGTCACCGACTGTGTGTAGTGTCCTTTGATTTTGTCTTCATTCTTGTTACCTCCTCTGTTCCATCTTGGCTACACTTACTCTGGAGCACCAGGCCTGTCTCCCCACATGCCCATACCATTCACTGCCTAGAGTGCCCACTCTTCTCCATTTGGGTAACTCCTGAGGCCCATTTTAAGGCCACCAGAATGCCCTGACCCTCAGTCTGGGCCAGAGTTCCTTTCTGTGGTCCCCAGTCCATCTCCACAGTGGTAGTCACCTGTGCAGTGATTTCCTATGTTCTGCCCACCTCTGCCCCCCAGGGCAATTGTCTATGGAGTCTGGGATGATATCATTCCTGCATGGGACCCCAGGCTCCAGGCTTGGGCTTACCTGGACTAGAGCGCTAATAGCTGATGGTACCTCCTTGTGTTTGAACCCTACTGTGCTCCTCAAAGCTGCTCCATGCCCATCCCACTGAGCAACCCAGCTATTTGTAGGCCAGGTAGCAACTGAGGCTCAAGGAGATGCCCACTATGCTAAAACCACATTGCTAGCTTGCAGCTAGGGCTGTGTAATCAGCTGCCTTCTTCCTGTGAGACTCAGCTGCCTGGGATTGAAAAGTGTGTCTGAGGTGGGGTGAGAGACTGCTGTAGTTCTGACTGGAACATGGGTCCAGGAAGGGGTTGGGAGACTGGAGGATCATGCTAGACCTGGCTTAGCTATTCTGGCCTCACAGACTGCTGGGAATCATCCCAGTGGTTGGTTAGAGCTGGCCATGCATATCTATGAGTCTTAGAGACCGTGTGTGTGTGTGTGTGTGTGTGTGTGTGTGTATGTGTGTGTGTGTACGCACACATGTGTGTGTGCGTGTGCATGTGTGTGTGCGTGTGCATGTGTGTGTATGGTGTGGGAGTAGCCTCTGGGGTCAAGAAGTTGGGATACTTATTAGAGTAGCAAGATACCAGTGGACCAGTTTGGCCATTTGCAACTAGGTTGGCCATGGTGGTAGCTCCCAAGACTGAATGTCCTTGGAAGATTACTCCAGTCCTGCCTGGTGAGACCTGGGCTGTGATAAGCTATTACCACTCTTTGCCTCAGTTTCCTTACTTGATTCAATGAGTAATTGATTTCAATGAGTAATGAGGGGCTTTTGGGAGATGAAGTTGCCTAGAACATTCTGGGTGTTCCCTCCTCCCCACCATAGAACTGACCTTCATCTTGCTTATCTTCTAGGATAAGGGCCAAAGAAAGCTCCACAGGGCCAAGCAGACAGGCAGTTTGTCCAGTCAGGACAGCTGAGCAGTGGGGATGCCATGAAGAGCGGCAGAGCGTTCTCAGGTGGCAGACCTTCTCTGAGGTCCAGGCATTAGCATGTTTACCAAATGGCGGCAGCACCCTGGGCAGCTCTAGAGCCCAGAAATGCCCACCTGGGAGGCTCCAGCTGGATGGCTCTTATCCCCCAGCTTCTCTTCTCAGCACTGTTCCTCAACGTGACTTTGAACACCAGATCAGGACAGTGATAGCACCACAGGCATTCTGTCTTTACATTTGGTGTGTTTACATTACAACGGTCTTGGTGTTTGAGACTTTTTTCTCCTGCTTGCTGTGCTGTGTAGATGAATTCTCCAGGCAGTAGGAAGCCAAGGAAGATCTTAAGCAGGGCTCAAAACGACAGAGCTGGGCTCCAGGTTGACTGGTGTGGCAACGTGCTCAAGCCTCATTCTGTGATGTGGTCATCTCAGAGTTTGCCTCTTGCCAGTTAGAATACAGCTTTTCCCAAAACCTTTCTTCCTTAGCTGGAGGAATAGAGAGATTAGCTAAGAAGGAAAGCAAAGCTTATGTTAAGTGAAGTCAGGTAGTTGAGGGTGTCAGGTATTTAGTGGGAAGGATGGTGGGCTGTACACAGGCCAGGGCTTGCTGCCCTCATCCCTGGTCAGGTGTGGGTCGCACCCCTCCCCTGACCCTGCTACATGACCTTTTTTTTTTTTTTTTTTTTTTGGGAATATCTGTTTCTGTTCACCTTAGCTAGAAAAGACAAGGACAGGGAATGAGAGGATCCCACTCAAGTCTAGCTTGGTGAACCAGTGAGTTCATGGGGTTACCTCTAGGAGCCTCATCACCAAATAGCCCATCCCGGGACGGGCAATGACTTACGAGAGCTGCATCACTGGAATCCCCTGCTCAGTGTGCAGGCAGCTCCACAGAAGAGTCTGCCTTCCCACAGCACTTGACCACTTACATAGCCTGGGGAGGGACATAGAGGGTCTTGCAAGTTCCTTACTGGTGAGCTGCTCCCTCCCTCCAGGAGGGGATATCTAGTCTGGAGGTAACAGCTGTAGCTATATATAGCATGTAAAGTTAGCCTGGAGGGTGCTGCTGTGGTACCTGAGTAACCCAATATAGGCAACCCCTGTGCCTCCAGAGATGCAGACCTGTGCAGTGGGGTCGAGGTGGGGACAGCAGAGGGTTAGAACTGACTGAGAAGGGAGAATGGGAACCATTTAGAGAACTCAGAAGTTAGTAAGGAACCTGTGCAGAAATCAAGAGCTAACTTTAGCAAATCTGGGCTTCAACCAGTATTTAATTGGTGCTAGCCAAGGGGCCCCAGTGGAAATTTCTGGAAGCTGGAATGGACAGGGAGCAGAGGGCCAAAAGAAGGGGACTGGGATAGAAGGGAACAGAGAGGGAGGGTTGGGGCACACCACAAGTCTGTGGGTTGTGCATGTTTAGAGATGCTGGGCCCAGCCAGCTGATGTTGGAACAAGGAGAGGTAGGTTCTGTCTCGCAAGGAGGTATAGGACGACCAGGACTGGATGGGAGTGCACGTTTGTGGCTTGTTTTGTGTAGCAGGTTGAGTGACAGGAAACAGGGCATGCAGGGACCCTCCCACTAGATAAGTCCAGAGTATGAGTCAGGGTCACAGAAGTGAGAGGGAGAATTGTTACCAGAGCGTTCCCAAGAGTAGTGTGGATGGTGACGGAGCTGTGGGGTAGGCGGCGGTGGCAGGGGAGGGGGGCAGCCAGAACCTGAGAACCGTGAGTTGCTGCCACAGTGGATCGCCAAACCCTCAGGAGCTCCCTGTGGATCTTGTCACCTTGGAGTTACTATCTGATACCATGGCCTGGCCCTCAGCTATGAGTTCCTGAGGCCTGAGCTGCCTTTTCTCTGGGTTCTTGGCATGCAGTGCTGGCTGAAAGGGATGAAGAACAGATTGTCAATCCCCAGCAGGTTTGGCCAGGGACACCAGATGAGGAAGCATTGTCAGGACCAGGCATGGAGGGCCACCAGCCCTGGTGGCACCAGGCTAGAGAAAGGCAGCTGAAGGGCCCTGCTGTGGCTTTAACCATTTAACCATTCTTATCTAACATGGTGGACGGGATCTCTTCCAGAACCAGCCCCCAGGGGTGTCTATGGGAACAGACCCCAAATCCAGAGAGAAAGATGGTCCTTGAACACAGTAGACAACTCTAGCCTCAACTTCTGGGGACTGAGATGAACAGGATGGACATAGTAAAAGACGCTTCTGTGACGCTAAGACAATAATCCGTCAGAAGTGGTGCGTTTGAACTCCTGAGCAAGATGGTGGAAAGGGACCTGCCCTGATGGGACAGACATGGGAACAGCATATGTACCGCCCAAAGCAACTAGAAGGAAGACTGAACCAATAACCGCTTCCTGTCTCTTGTAGGTATTATGTCCTTGTGATAGCCTCTTAACACAGACACAATTGTTTTCCCCCAGTTCAGGTGGGGCAACTGAAACACTAAGATTAAGCTACTTCCCTGAGGCTGCCAAGGAGCAGGGCTGGTACAGACACAGGCCTCAAGGTCCATTCCCTTGCTCACCTTGGGCCCTGGTGCCTCACAGCCTACTTTCCAGCACCCCGTGCAGGGCCTGGCTTCTGGCTGCTGGGCGAGCAGTATGCTTTTGAGTAGTCACTGCTTGTCCGGAAAGATTCTATGTATCTCTCAAAACCCAGTTCAGACTGTCCTACTTTGAAGCTGAACGCGTAAAAGAGGGAAAAACGTGAGTCAAATAATCCCAAACTGACTCCAAAAAGAGTATTCTAAGATTTTTCCTCATTAAAGGGAAAAACTCACGGAACAGGAATGGGGGTCCAACATCAAGCTGTGGGTGCAGGAAGAAGAGGCTGAGCTGGGCAGAATGGCGGCTTTTCTGGGTACCCAAAAATCACGCTCCAACCTAGTCCAGCATCCCAGAGATCATTAGCTGAAGGAGGTTCCCATCACCAGTTTGCATACTTTAATGGATTGCTCCTTCTTTCCCAATATATAATCCAGCCTAGTCTAGAACCCACAGCCCTCTTGCCTCCTGAATGCTGGCTTTTGTCTTTTGGGTACTGTCACAGCAAGCTTTCTTCCATGTCTTTGGCGATGCAGTCTGTCACCCTGCCCGGGGTCAATTTACTGTTACTCTGTTCTTTGTGTTCTCTGTCCTCTGGATTGCTTCCACCAAGACTGAGCTTCCCAAGAGGACTGAGCAGTTCACCTGTGCCCCAGTGCCCAGCTCAGCCTTGTGCACAGACCAGCGAGGCCCCTTTGCTGGAATCAGGAGCGTTTTTCATCTTCTGCTTACTTTTCCCTTTAAAACAAAGCCACTAGCCTCTCCCCGGAAGAGGCTTGGAAGCTGGAGCTGGTGGGAGGTGAGAGGAGCTAAGAGAAAAGAAGGGGCATGACTTGAATTGGCAGCACAGGCTTGCATGGGTCTCACACTCAGATCTTCACCCATGTGAAGATCTTTGGGTGGTCGGGCTTCACCCAAAGGACCTACATGGGATAGTAGGAGCTAAGCAGGGTCAGCTGGGGGCATGCGTGATAGTGAGCCGGGGACACATGAGTAGAGCAGATGCAAAGGCCGCCTGAGATATGACCTGTCTATAGAAGTTGAGAGTCATAGCTCGGGCCAGCAGTAGCACTGACGACATCTTGCTGTGTGTAGACAATGGATGAGGACAAGACAGGGATTCCAGGAATGGTAACTGATGGACAGGGCATGACCTGGTCCTTTTGGAGCCTGGACGTGATGGGTGATGAATGCAGGGAGGTAGAGGTGAAGGCGAGGGAGCTGACTTGTCAGGCAGGAGGCTATAACAGCCTTCTCAGGACTCCCCAGAAGAGCAGGGAGTGGGCTCTGTGGGCCCTCTCCAGGGGTAATTTTGGCTTGGGTGGGATAGTCACTGATCAGATTGTAAGTCAGGTATGGCATTGCAGAGAGTGCAGCAGATCAAAGCCGGGGCGATTGGGCGCTGATTAGACCCTGTGAGGAGGCCAGACTCATCACCGAGGAATGCACACAGGCCGGCCCACTGACGGGGATAATAACAGATCACACTGGCCGCAGACACCGCGGCGCTCAGGACCCAGTCCTCTGTGGCAGGGCAGCCACAAGGAATGGCATGTTTGCAGGCTTCCATGGCAGTGGGGCTCAAAGGTGGGTGGCAGCACCTAGGGTCAGCTGTGTGGCCAGTCCCCTTGGTGGTCTCTGCTGGCCTCTTTGCAGCTTGTGAGTGGGAGCTGCTCTGCCAGCTATGCCTTGGCAGGGGTTGGCTTGGTAGCCCCTCATCCCTTGTCATTTCTATGTGCTTACCTGCTCAGGGCCTTCCCTTACGGTACTCCTGGCATGTTCTCCCCCGGAACTCTGCTCATCTTCTCTAGGAAGATTTTTCTGACCGCCCAGTCCCTATTTCTCCGGGTCCTATGGCCCCATCCTTCCAACTATGACTCCTTTGGAGGCAGTAAGCCTCTCCTGCATCCTCAGTGTCTACCCAGGACACAGAGCACATATCCAGATGGGTTCACACATTTGGGCAGAGCCAATCCCCTGGAGCCACTATGCTGCTGAAGAACAAAGATGGGCCTAGATTGGCTTCCTGCCCTGGGTGAAATCCCAGGACCTCTGTGTAGAGAGGCTGCTTGGGTGGGGAAAGACAGGTGACTCTGCCATTGCTAGTACGGAGGCTGCAGGCAGAGGCTTTGTGTAAAGGAAGAAGGAAGTGGTGCCAGGTGAATGCCAGGACTTCACCCTGAGGACACTAAAGGGTCTGGGTACCAGCAGAGAACGGGCTGTGTTTCAGAGAGCTCTGAAGGTTCTGTGTTGGTGCTTCTCATTGGCAAGGGAGGAACGGTACTTGTGAACTGTCAGCTCCACTGTGACATGATCTGTACCAACTATGTCTAGCAATGCAATGTAAGGTGCCTTCACAATTGTCCCCATCTGGATCCCAGTGACTGGCCATGATCTCCAGCCTTTTCAGCTCAGAAGTTAGGGAGAGCTTGATGTCTCCATAGGTTGGACTAGCTCGAAATCTAGCCAAACCTTTGGTTATGCATTCTGCAAACTTCACAGGCCTCTATGTGCTGTGCAGCTCAGCAACTCAGCCCCCTTGGAACAAGGCAAAGTGAGCTAGGCGCTTGACCCAGGGATGTGCACAGGTAGTTGCTTCTGCTGTAGGGCCCTCACTTAAGGTCTGTTCCACCCTTCTCCAGATCTGCACTTCCAGCCCTATTTGGCCTCTCATTCTACCTTCTTACCCTCATTACAGTCTTGCCCTGTCAGAGGGGACAATGAGACTAATAATGCTTACTAAGCCTTTTCTGGTACTTGTTGGCATCCCCTACAAAGTGCTTCTAATGAGCCCGCATGTGGAGCAGGGAAAATCTTGGGAGACAGAGGAGCAGGGCATATTTCTGAAAGGGTGGAGAGAAGTGTGGACAGGCCTCATCCTGCCAGGACATCTTGGAGTTCAGAAGGAAGGAACACAACAGCCCTTACCCTCCCAGCTGTGATGCCCACTCTTCCTCTGTCCTGCTCTTTGGCTCTCCTCCAGGCCCATGAATGACCAGTGTGGGGCAGGGGTTCTGCTCCAAGCCCCAGCAGAATAACACGGTTTTGGAAATACATCTTGGTACACTCCATCGTGACCCACAGGCCAGCAAGTCAGCACTGGATGGCAGACTTGGATGGGTGTACAAATTCCCATCCTGACCTAGGTCCTGCCTGTGCCCAGTTCCCTCTGTAGCATCCTTGGCAATTGGTCTCTCTCTGTGAGCAGAAGAGGCTTTGCAGACTAGTGCCAGCCTCCTTCCCTGGGCACCAGACCTCCATTCCTGTCCTGTGCCAGGTTCCTACTGAGGCTGGAGAAGACAGGAATTGGGGACGATCCTTGATATACTGGATCCAGCTGACTTACTGGTATAATCCTTTTTCCTGATAAGAGGACTCTGCAGTAGGCATCCCTCTTCCCCAGAGAGGAAGATGCAGAGGTAGTATGACAGAGAAGCGGGGCTGGGGACTACCTACCTAATGGGAGGGCATCCTTGGGTTCCCAGTGAGTGGAGATGGGTGGCCAGGAGGGATTAGCGGTCTAGATGGGGTGTGAAGAAATCATCCCCCAGCAGGGGGACCTTCGGCTGCACCTGGCAGTACTGAGCTTCACTACCGCCCTTCCTGTCTTGCTAGAGTGCTGTTCCCTTCTGCCTCGGTGCCTTAGCACCTAACCTGGAATGTCCTCCCCTCCCCTGGCTCCAGCGGCCTTTGCTAGTGTGCACACTCTTCACACCTCTGATGGCCTTCAGTGTGCATGTCGGATTCTCTGGTTACCCTCTGTGATGGTTCACATCTGAAGTGCCCCCACCGCTCATGCATCAAACACTGTTTCCCAGTTGGTAGCACTATTTTGGGAGGCTGTGGAACCTTTAAGAAGTGAGGCTAGCTGGGTGTAGGCCATTGGGAGTGGCCGGCCCCTCGTTCTTTATGTGTCTTCCTAATCCACTGTGATGTGTACCGCTGCTGCCACAGGCTCCTGTCCCCTCCCAGCCACGATGGACTGAAACTGTGAGCCAAGATAACTCTTTGGCATCTTCAGTTGTTTCTGTCAAGCACTGTGGTCACAGCAATGTAAGAGTAACCATTAATAGTCTGACTCCTCATGGATGCTAAGCTCAAGGGCTGTTGGTCCACCATGGAAGGGGCAGCCCTTTCCCGGCCTCAGTTTCCCCGTCTGTAAAATGGCAGGTTTGTGGAGGGATCCTTTCTTTACTGCTGTGGCATCCTTCAGCCAGCTTTAATTATGCCATATGAGAGATACTCAATGATAGCGATAGTGCTTCCCTGTTCCTTCCTCCTTGCCTGGCCTCCGGATCTGCCCTCATTCATCAGGAACCAGGTCAGATGGCAATGGTATATTCCAGTGAGTGAGTCAGGGTACCCTGTGTCTATGGGAACCAACACTTAGGTCACTTCCAGGGCCTTTGCCATCTCTTGTGAACATTGTCCCCTTAGAGGACTTGTCTGGTAAAGGCAGCCTGCAGGTCCATCAAGGATGTGTGGTTTGTTTGGGTCTTGTATCGGAAAGGGGGGGCCTAGCAGAACCATTCTCCACCAGACTGTGAGCTTCTCCCATGGGGCAGAGGAACAGGCCTTGATTCTGTTTCCAACACCATCTGGCCTAGGGGCTGTCTCTGCTGCTGCTGCTGACTGGTGGGAGAGTGAGTAAGAATTGAGGTGCTGAAGGGCTGTAGAGAGGACAGGAGCTCCCCACCTTCATAGCAGGAAGTGTTCACACCAGCCTGGGATGTCCTGCTGTCTACGCCAGTTTATTTCGAGTGATCTTTGTTCTCACAATGCTGATGAATCTGTTGAAAGATTGAGTAGCTATGTTAGTGCGCATAAACTCAACACAAGGTAGGAACAAAAGTTGATGTATGTTTGGGTGCCACTGGCTCTGAAGGAGACAAGAAACTGTATCCATGTGCAACTTTGACCTCCATGGGGGAGGTGAGAGCCATCAAGTTCCCTTTACTCTTTTAGTGTGCACGTCTGTGTGTGTGTGTGGGGGGGTAGGTACACATGTGTGCAGGTCTATGCATGTCCTTGCAGAGGCCGGAGAACAACTTCAGCTTCTGTCTCCCACCACCACCCCTGCCACCTCCTCCCCCCTCCTTCTTCTAAGTAGTGTCTTTCAGTGTGCTAGAGCTCACCAGGTAATGCAAGGATGGTGGAGCCTGGATATTTCTGAAGTCAGCCCCTCTGGTCACTGAAGGATGTGCCCGCTCTTTCCCAGTTGCCTGTGCTGGGTGGGACACAGCTTGCCCAGCTGGCATCCATTTACATGAATTCTCCCAAGTCCCTGTCGCAGGTCCAGACCCTCCTCCTGGTTCCTGACAGTGTATTCCACCCGACTGGCACCATCCTTGCGCAGCCAGGCAGTGAGGGTGTTGGAATAGGAATGATGAGGACTTGAAATGGTTTCTGTGGCTAGGGCGCTGCCCAGTCTTGGCTCATCCTGGGGGCACTCCTGCTTTTGTGGTTCCAGGGATACCTTGTATCCAGCTTTGGAGCTGGGACTGGGAGTCAAGTCTTGCACATCACTTTCTGCCCAGGTATCAGTGTGGTTGAGCTCCAGATTCATCAAGCACAACAAACATACAGTGTCGTGGGTACAGACGATATGACCAGTGTTTGACACAGGCGGATGTGGCAGAGGGCAGAGGATGTGTGTCACTTTTGTTCACCAAGGGCAAAGCAAAGGAAAAGCTCTTGCCACAGTGAACCCACACCCTCAAATGGTTCTCATCCAGCTTATTCAGACAGCGAGGGATGATGGTTCCACTCCGCTGCTCAGCTACTGGGGGAGTTGGTCTTCAGAGACGTTCCAGGACCTGAATATCATTTGCTCACCCATGTCCATGTAGTGTGTGCTAGAACTGCTCACACTTAGGCCATACTGGCCTTGAGGTAGGATTTGCTTGCTCACCTCGTGTGTTTGAGTCTTGTACCAACTGGGTAGTGTTTCTGCTACTCCACATGGTTTATAGTTCATAGGGTATTTTTTTCTGTATTATTAAGAGGGGGGGATGTTTTGTTACTGCTCATGGCATGGGCAGTATTTACTTCTTGCCAAAGAGCCTGTATTTTTGGACAGGGAGGTAGGTTTTTTTTAGTCTTTCTGGGCTTAGTGTTCTTAGCTATGACATTGGTGTAATGGTCTTTGCTTACAAGGACATTTGGGGCAAAGGCTGTTTGATAAGAAAGTTGTTTGTGTGTTTTTAGAAATTAGCATCAAAGATATTTTAGACAATCTCTGAATGAGATGGCACCCTCCCTCCCACTCACCTTCCCTCCCTCTATGTTTCTCTTTGGCAAGCTTGCCTTGTGCTTCACTGACTGGGCACTGAGAATCTAGAGGAACCAATGTCTTCTTGCTTTTAGCACTTCCGTACCTGGGCACTGTAAATACAAGGGCCCTCCCCAGGTAGGGCTGCTTCTGGCAGGAATGAGGGATGAAGGTCCTTAGCACTGGGGGTCCTCTCTAAAACAGACCAAAGACTAGTGACCAGCAGGGCTGTGGAGGTCAGTATTGGCATCCCTCTGCTGAGCAGCATGTCCAGCAATGGGCAGGCATGCCAGATGTCTTTCTGTGCCCTGCTTAGCAGCGAAGGTATACTCAGGACCACTGGGAGGCAGCTGATCAGTGTACTGTGGCCTGGCGCATATCTCAGTGCTTCTGAAACCCAGGCTGTTTCTGAGATGCCATGCCTCTCCTCGCTCAGTATGAATGGGGTTGTGGCTTCTGATCCCTACACAGGAGAGTTGGGCCATCTGTGGTTCAGGGTGCAGGGTTCTGGGTCTTGGGGTCTTTATGGGATGTTTCAAGTGTTCCCCACCCCCAGCTTGTTCCAGATGCTGCAGGTCAGGCATTTAGCCTCACATCTGCTTTCTCTCTGCCTTTCATCTGAAACCCAACCAGACTGTCTCAGTAAACAAACAGTAAATTCAACAATACAATCTTTCTGAAATGCCTTGTAGTTATTTTAAGACTATTTTGGGGATTTATTTTAAAATAAATAATTGTGGGCTTGGCTTCCATAGTCATCCAGCTGCTGGGGGCACCTGTGGCTGCTGCCTCTTGTCCATCCTGGTGAACCCTGAGCCTCCCACCAGTGTCCTGCTGGCCTGCGGAGGAGGCAAGGGGAGATGGATGATCACTTGACCCATGTCCAGGCTCGTGCTCCATCTGTGTCTCCATAGTGGAGACTTCAACGGCCAGAAAACCTGGGCCCTGAGGGGAAGGCAAACTGGGAAGGTAGAATTCTAGTTTTCTTTCTGTCGCTGTGATAAAACACTGACCCAAAGCAAACTTGGGAGAGGAAAGGTTTTGTTTGGCTTACACTTGGATGTCACAGTCTATCCTTGAGGGAAGTCAGGGCAGGAACTCAAGCAGGAGCTTGAAGCAGACACCATGGCGTAACCCTGCTTGCTGGCTCACTTCCAGACTCTTAGATAACCAGAGGTCATCTGCCCATGGACTGGTGCCACCCACAGTGAGTGTGTCCTACTGTATCAAGTGATAATCAAGACAGCCTCTCCCAGTCATGCTCACAGGCCAACCTGATCTGGGCCACTCCTCAATTGAGACTCTTCTCATTGACTCTACGTGGTGTCAAGTTGGTAGTTAAAGCCAACTGGGATACTCCTTCTTTTCTCAACTCTACGTGCGAACACATCCCTTTAAAACTGTAGCCTTTCCTTATCCCCAAGACCTCATGGTAATATAATTCACAGGCAAACAAAACTTTAAAAGTTCCAGATTCTTCATCATTTCAACACTTTGAACGTGAGGGTGATTTGGCTTGTGACATTGGTCACCCTATTGATCACCAGGGTTGATTTGACTGATCTGATGGGTTCCCCTTCCTTCTTCACAGCTCCATATGTATCCCTCCTGAGGTTGCCCACTCTGTGGAAGGACAGCCTTCCTTGAATAGAAGATAGGTATACAAGTAGCTGTGGTTCCTGCAAGAACTTCCAAACAAGTTCTCAAGAATTTCCACACTTTTAAAGCCCTTGGGTTGGGTGGTATTCACCTTTAATCCCAGCACTCAGGAGGCAGAGGTCACCAAATCTCTCTGAGGTCACACCAGCCTCTATAGTAAGTTCCATGCCAACTAGAGATTCTTGGTGAGATCCTATCTCAAAAAACAAACAAGCCAGGTGGTGGTGGCG
>JAQHUG010000012.1:4629560-4660354 GCA_028555095.1 Dicrostonyx torquatus | reverse complement strand
GCCTCTGCCTCCCAAGTGCTGGGATTAAAGGCGTGTGACAGCACTGCCTAGCTGTCTGCTGACCATGTTTAGTGTTACTTGTGTGTATGTGATTTCAGGGCTGGCCACTTGGTATTGTGTTGTAGAAGGCAGCTTGTTCGTTCCCGGCTGCCCAGACCCGAAATAATCACACAGAAACTATATTACTTGCAATACCATTTGGCCAATAGCTTAAGCATATTACTAGCTAGCTCTTACATCTAGAATTAACCCATTTCCATTATTTATGTTTTACCACGAGGCTCATGGTCTACCAGCAAGGTTCTAGCTGTCAGTCTTTCCCCTCTGGTGGCTACATGGCATTTCATGACTCCGCCTTCTCTCTTCCAGCATTCAGTTTAGTTTTTCCCACCTAGCTCTACTCTGCCCTATCACAGGCCAAGCCAGCTTCTTTGTTCTCTTTTAGGATCCACAACCTCACTAGCCCCAGATAGTTGGTTAGGTTTCCAGGAGTAGGCATGATTGATTTCCCTCCTGTTGAATGGGTCATAAGTCCAGCTAGAGAGCTGTTCGTTACCCTAAGATATGAGTGCCCATTGCTCCTTTAGGGGTACTGGTCCTTGTGGTTCATAGGCATCACAGCTGGATAGGACTATTGGTTGCTTCCTTCCCTTGGCACCTTGCATAGCACCTTTTGGTCCTCTGAAAGCTAGTCCTCAGGGAGGAGACTGAATACTCTTCTTGCTGACGCATGGCTCCTCTACTCTGAAGGCATCAGCCAGGCCATCACTGGGTCCATTCTCATTATGTGACACACTCAAGTCGATTTCCAGATACAGCTTCAGGAGCCAGGCCTGACTCAGCCGGCCTCGCTGGGCTCTACAGGGTCGGTTTTTCCCCTGGACGTTTTTCTTGTAGTAAAAGTGTTTTTGAGATCTTATAGCCATGTTGACTCCATGCGTAGTGAGCTCTTTGTCCTTCCTAACCTTTTTAGAAGTATCCACAGCTGAGAAGAAGGGTTCTCCTCGCCTGCTTTCTTATCATTTTAAAAAGGTTCTTCAGTGGCAGCTGAATAGCAGTCCAGCAATGACTAACTCTTCTACCCCACAGAGACAACATCAGTTTCTCCTGCTCGTTGCTCCTTTCTGACCTTGTCCACAGGCATATTTTAAAGATAGCTTGGCTCATTTGTGGATGATGCTGGTCAGGTGAGGTGTTGGGAGCTAGTAAGCAAAGGTGATCACTGCACCTTAGAAAACAACACTGTGGGGAAAAGAATATGTGCACATGTGACTAAATCAGGTCAGGTTAGTCTGCTGGGAGCTTCCACAGAGGCAGGAGCTTGCCAGGAGGGCTCAGAGGCCAGTGTGGAATCCAGTGTCCAGCACAGATCCAGGGATGGATCTGATGGGGGCAGGGAGGGAATAAAGAAAAGATAAACACATATACATGGATGGAAAAGCTGAGATTGGGTGAAGCTGCAGCACCCTGACTGCTCATCATATTTAATATATACAGTTGAATAGGGATATGATTGATATATATATATATATATAGTTGTATAGGGATGTGGGGTTATTGCACGCACCTGAGTGAGATAAGGTTACTATATACATATAAACAAGGAGGCATGGCTTAGTTAATCTCATATGGAAGAGTCTGCAGGACAGCATTCTTTATGCCTTCAATATCTAGGGAGAAAGCTCTGGTGGACATTTTCTGCACACACTGTCAATATCTGCACATGACTCCCCCCAGGAAGACTTTCCATCCCTCTGAGCCTCACCCAGGGAGAAGGCATTGCCATTCCCATGGGGCTGAGACACTAAAGCACGTGGGGTGTTGGTACCCATGTGGGCAGCACACCCTCACTCAGGATTTCATTCGCTCTCCTTTGCTCTCCACAGCACCATGGAGCTTGGCATTTATTCCTACCAGATTTAATTTAGCTGGTGTCCTGGGATGAGCTGAAAATACCTTCCTTTAGAAAATGAGGATACAGGTTATAAACTTTCCCTTAGTACCTCCTGTTTGTTGAAGTCTGGGACTCAGGAAGTGATGAAGGAAACCCTCCCTGGCTTTGAGTCAGTACCAGCTCTCCTGTTGAGACAGTGTGCACATCTGAGATGATACATAAAGAGGTCACAGGGCTTAGAAAGGCAAGCACTGGGTCTGGGTTTGTGTTTTACCCTGGGAGATGGATGGTCCAGAAGACCTCTGTCTCATCTACAAGCTGCTGTCTCACTGAGTGCTCTGACCCCTCATGGAAGAGGTAAGTGCAGATTGGGAATCATTAGGTGCCTGCCAGCTGAACTTTTTAAAATTTTACTTATTATTTTGTATGTAAGTCTGTGTGCATGTGTCTGTAGGAGTGTATGTACACCACATGTGTGCAATGAATCTTTCTTGGTTAGGATTGGTTTATCTTGAATCTGAAGTTCTGGTCCAGAAATGGGATTCCTGCCTGGCTGGTTGACCACTTCTGTCTTAGGTTTGAGTCATTCAATTAACAAATCAGACCAATAATCTCACATCTTGTCATGGAGCTCAAGCAACATCAAGTGTGTGCCACAAATCAGAACAGATATTGTCCTGGGCCACGAACAGCCTGGTTATTGGGTTCTTGGTGGATAAGCAGCTTCCTTTCAGAATCCTGCTCTGCTCACCTGGCAGATTGCTCACTTGGGGCTAGGCTGGGGCTACACTGAGACTAGTTGCTGGCTGGGGTGTGTCCAGCTTGCTTTTCTGGTGGCTCAGTACTCACATACTGCCTGGGACAGAGGAGAAACCTGGTGATATTTGTGAATTGAGTGATTATGAGGGACCTGGCCCAGCCTGGAAATAGGGTTGGCAAGGTCAGGATATCACCCAGCCTTACCTGGTAGAAAAGACCTTCCATTTTGCCCACCTGCTTTTTGCTGAGCCCCTGCTGGAGTCCTGATCCCATGATGTAAGATGGGTTCAGAGAGTAGGCTCAGGTGACCACAGGGGAGCCATGGGACTCTGCTCACACTGCCTCTTCTTGGGAGTGCTCTGTCAGTGCAGGATTTTTGGGCACACCTCTCCATGGTCATGTCTGTGCTTCTAAGATAGAGACAAGTTGAGAACTCTGGTGAGCACAGCTAGGCCTGGATGAAGGGCCTCAGCTAACTGAGGGAGATGGACTAATTTAGCTAAAGACCATCTGAGGGGACATCCAGGCCCAGACCAGGGTCTTCTTAGACTGCTCTGTGACCTTCAGCACCGTGCCTCCCTGGTGGATGCCTCAGTGTCTCTGTTTATAATATGGACATTAGGTAGGTCAAAGACTGTCCTTGTGGGAGATTTTGGGGTGCAACCTTTTCAAACCCATCAAGAAAATTCTCCACAGGTTAGTTTAGTGGGAACATTTTCTTGTTTGAAGTTCCTTCTTTTCCAGTTGACTCTAGTTTGTATATAGTTGACTTAAAATTAGCTTCCACACCAGCAAATGAGCGAGTGTATAGGGGTGAGTCACACAGCTCATACTTCCTAGATTTCCAACAGTCTGGGAAGCCCAGGTTCATCTTGACTAAAGGCTGGTCTCTAGCTTTCAGGAGCATCTGCTGAGAAGGATAGAGGACTACAGTTTGAACCATTGGGAGGAAACAGTCTAATCACTGGCCCTGATGCTCCCTGCATGGCTGAAGACCAACTCACAGATGGGAAGGGTTTGGGATGGTGCTGCTGAGGGCTTGGGGTATCCAGAATTAATACCCGACCCAGGGATTCCCTGGACTTAGGCCCTGTTTTCTGGGTTTTAGAAGGTTTGGAGGAAAGATTCCAGCCTGGATCCAGGATGATCAGAGTGGTGGGTTGCATAAGAGACAGACTGGACCCCAAAGGGACCTGAGCTCCTTCTGGTACCTATGGTGTCAGCCAGGAGGACCTGGGGACTCTAAATCAGGGTGGGTGTTGTTGCTACAGGCTTCAGATGCTGTCAGTTGGCTCCCTTGGTATAGACCGAAGTTTCTATCTCACCCAGTCCCACAGCTGTTCAGTCCCAAAGAAACATACAGAGGCTTATACTAATTATAAGTTGTTTGGCCTATTAGCTCAGGCTTATTATTAACTAGCTCTTACAACTTAAATTAACCCATAATTCTTATCTATGTTTAGCCACGTGGCTTGATACCTTTTCTCAGTGAGGCATTCTTGTCTTGCTTCTTCTGCATCTGGCTGGTGACTCTGTCTCTCTGCCTTTCCTCTTCCCCGAATTCTCTTAGTCTTTTCACTTTGCCTATACTTCCTGCCTGGCTACTGGCCGATCAGCATTTTATTAAACTAATATAAGTAGTAAATCTTTACAGTGTATAAGAACATAATCCCACAGCACCACAGCACATTAGTTGTTAATGCATTCTGAAAGTTTTATGTGTGAGTCACAAGGATGCTAGTTCAGGCACAGAGATGGGCAAGTAATGTCAGTCAGGGGGCTGAAGATAGCCTGAGATAGATTGTCATTAGGTTGTAGACCTTCAGTACTCCAGTGTCTCCATAATCATTGATGTTATAATCAGCCTTGCAAAAGGTTCAGTGTAAAGTGGAATTATTTTGTTCACACTGGCCTGACCCTGTATGAGCAACTGTCCAGTCCAGTGGACTCAGCGCTATCCTGACACCTGTCTGCTCAGGACACAGGTGTCTAAGGCTTTAGATGCTGAGCCCATGTAAAAGGCACTCAGAGTCTTGTGTGCTGGTTGGGGAAAGAGAGGAGGGTGGTAGAGACTGGGCAGAGCTGCTGCCGGAGTGGTGTGTGAAGAGTGGTGCTCAGCGAGTACCGGCTACTTCTGGAGGGATGCTTGCTGAGACTAGCAGCCCTGAAGTCAGCCTGCAAGGCGTCAGAGCTTAGCTTCATGCTCCCTGACTGTGTAACCCTGGGAAACACATAGCTGAAGTCGTTATTGAGGAGTGTGGGAAGGACTGATTGGCAACCCTCTTCTTTCCTTGGGTCTGTTCCACCAGGCTCCCATCCCAAGCATGCCAGCAGAACGATAGTCTCTCACTCCTCTCCCTGACTCACTAACTGGGTTTGTGGTCAGGACACACTGTTTCCCCCTCCATTCTGACTCCCTTCAGTTCCTTTCCCACAGGTCATGGGCTGCAAGGCTGCCATGCCTGTCTATGAGGCCCCTCCTAAGGACCTTGGCCATACACTCATCTTTATTTATCAACTGCTTAATCCCAGATTTATTTCTCCTGCTTTGGCTTCTGAACTGTGGGCTTCTGTGCCTTTTAATTCCGTATCTAGCAGATATTTCAAGCCTATCTCATGCCTAATCAAGCCTCTGGCACACTAGCCTAGTCTTTCTGTTCCTGCTATTTCCCCATGATCCTGTTTCTTTTCTGTGATTCCACACGTCTGATCCACCTTTAAATCTTGTTGGCTCTACCTTGACAGAGCAGAGTCTGACCATTTTTTGGTCAAAAAGCAGAGTCTTTTGGGGGGGGCGGGTTAGTCATTTTTTTGTCATTGTCCTGGCCAAGCCAGCATCATCAGTTGAATAAATTCCCTGTAATCCCTTCCTTGGTTGTCCTGTCTCCATAGTGGCTCCTCTGGGGCTGCTCTTACTCTCACACAAACTCTTGCAGTGTAAGCCACAATCTTTGCAGTGGTGACAGAACCCATGCCTTCTGTTGTACACTCTGACCTCATCTTGTAGCACACACCCTGTCCTCCTGTCACCCAAGCTTTCTTACTTGTCCTCACATATAGTGCTTGGCTAGTTAATAAAGTGCTTGGTGGGAGTCTCAGTTACTTTCCTATCACTGTGGCAAAGTATCATGACCAAGGCAACTCATGAAAGAAAGTATTGTATCTGGGGCTCACAGTTCCAGAGGATTAGAGGCTGTGACTGTCATGGCAGGGAGCATGGCAGCAGATGGGCATGGCACTACAGCAAAGCTTAAATACTGAGACATTAACCATGAGGCAGAGAGAGCTAGTGGGGAATGGCTTTTAAAACCTCAAGGCCCACGCCTGGTGACACACCTCCTCTTACAAGGCCACACCTCCTAATCCTTCCCAAACAGTCCCACTGACTGCTAAGCAAGCATTCAAGTATGTGAGTCTGTGGGGGCTATTCTTGGTCAAGGCACCACAGTGGGTGGTGTGAGCCACTGCATGCCCAGATCAGGACTTCTGCTTGCTGCTTCTCTGCAGCCCTGCAGTGCCTTAGCCTCCCAGATGGATGGTGTTCACTGGGGGTCATTGTCAGCAATTGCCTATGCCTGTCTGCCTGGGGCTCAGCTGTAGGCTAGGTCTTAGAAAGTGAAGAAAGACAAGATGGGCCCAAAACCAGTGGTGGAGATAGGCCAAATAGACCAGCGAGCAGCCAGTGGTCACACAAGCTGATTTGGCTCTGTTGTGGCCTAACCTTGCTTGGTGGCAATGGTCACAGAGGAGAGGGGGAAATGCAAGGACATTTGGGAGACAGGAGAGGCAGAGCCCATGTTTTCATTGAAGATGGAATCTTCTGTCTGTGTTGTTGGCCAGCTGTCACTGTGATCTTGACCTAAAAGTTATTTAGCTTTTCTGCGCCTTAATGTTGCAGGATTCGCATAGAACACTGGGGAGAGAGCGAGCTGCTGTAGAGTAAGAATGATGTGTGCATGTGGCACAGCTCAGTAAACTGTGGTTGTTGCCATGGTTGGTGACTTACTGGGCAGGGAATGGATGTCTTCTAGGATTATGCTCTGAGCACCTGCAGATGGGCCTAGCTAATTTGAGGTGGGTATGGGAGGACCAGCTCCCTCCATTGGTTTTGGGGAACCTATAGTGCATCTGATATGGCTTCAGAAACTCTTTACCCCCCGCTGTGTAGGTAGAGGCTGCTCATTCATTTCCCAGCTGTGCAGACCCAAAATAATCACACAGAAACTATATTAATTATAACACTGCTTGGCCTATTAGCTTAGGAGTCTTATTAAGTAACTCTTACATCTTAAATTAACCCATTTCTATTAATCTATGAATCACTGTGAGGTTGTGGCCTACTGGTAAGGTTCTGCTTGGCAGCTGGCATCTTTCTCTTCTGGTAGCTATGTGACATCCCCTTGACTCTGCCTACTCTCTCTATCTCTTCTAGCTTGGCTATGTTCTGCCCTGCTATAGGCCAAAGCAGCTTCTTTTTGGTTTTTTTTGAAACAGGGTTTCTCTGTGGCTTTGGAGCCTGCGCTGGAACTAGCTCTTGTAGACCAGGCTGGTCTCGAACTCACAAAGATCCGCCTGCCTCTGCCTCCCAAGTGCTGGGATTAAAGGCGTGCGCTACCACCGCCCGGCCCAAAGCAGCTTCTTTATTAACCAATGGTAACAAAACATATTCATAGCATACAAAGGGGAATCCCACATCACTACTGCCCTTCCAGTCAGGAATCAGGTGGCTCCTGATGAGCATGGGAAACACAGATTGATTTCAGTACATTTTGTTTCCTTCTCCCTCTGGAGTCAGGAGAGGGATGCAGCAATGGTCATCAGTGCTGTCATCATTGTGATAATGGCAATGATAACGACTCCCATTTGTGCCAAGATCTACATCTCACACAGAGCGTCCTCTTGTCCATTACCTCATGGGAACACATGGTTCCAATAGTGGTGGAGGGCACATTTCTCTTGGGCCCTAGGAGGCCGCTCTCCTCGAAGTCTGTTTTAAATAACAACTTGGTCGTGCGCTTTAACGGTGCTTTGTACTTTGCAGAGCATCTTCGCGTCCTTGCTCTCTGTTGGCCCTCACACTGCCTTTGTAGCCATGGTCCAACACAGAGCTTTGCAGCCGACAAATGCAAACTGGAGGACCTGGGCGTTCCAGCCATTTCCAGGCTCAAGAGCCTGGTTGTCATTTTCAGTTTGTCTTTGTGATGGGCAGCCTTCTGCTGAGCAGCAAGGCAGCCACTTGGTGACACATCTTCAAGGACAAGGAATCTCAGTATCTGTGATCTGCAAAGGCTGCCATACAGACAAAAGACTCCTTCTCTGTTCCCAGGCTGGGCCAAACTCTTTGCCTAAAGGCACCCAGCTTGGCTGGATCCTCAACCCTTTCTGGCTGGATTCTCAGTGTGCAGCCCTGACTGATTGGTCTCATGTGCTGCTCATGCCCCCATGAGATCCTAGGCTGGCTTCAGCACCTTCCTAGATGTCAACCAGGCAGTCTCTCGTGTCCCCCAGTCACTCAGCTCTCCAGACCTCCTTGAGATGCTTGCTGCCAGGTGGGCTGGTATTGGGTGGTTTGGAGAGATGAGATATTTGGAAGCATTTCACTGTTGGGAGATTGTTCTAATGAGCGCTAATTGGACATTTAGGAGAGTTCTGGTTCAGGATGAAACTCAAGTGGCTCAGCCATTGAGATAGCTGTCTTTGCCACTCTGCACTGCTGTCACCTCAGCCTGCCCCACCTCTTCCAGGAAGCCTTCCCAGCTGTCTTCACTTGTGGGGAGGCTTTCATGGGCTCCCACAGTCCAGGGCCGCCTCCTTCACCACCTGCTTACCCATCTTCGTCTTAGCAGCCCCACCATATACTGAAGAGTGTTAGCAGCCCCACATTGTCTCTTTGCCAGTCTGTGTGCTGTGAGCCAGCTACACAGCCAAGGCTCACATATGTGTACAAGTGTATGGTACTTTTCTCAGTTTTGCAACCCTGTGGGGGACATAGCTGAAGGCCGTGTGGCAGGGGACAGGCTATGGATGAGTCCACTTAGATCCGCCTCCTGCAGATCTTCCATGAGTGCTGACTGTAACCACCATGCCCAATGGCAGAGCCTGTTTAGCTACGATTGCGCTTAGGTTGGCAGTGCACCCCCAGTCTCCTGGAAATCTATGCTCCCTTGAAGTTCAGGGGGACACATTGCCATCAAGTTGAGCCACCACAGAGGTCCCCAAATCCTTGCTCATCTAGATGACAGGATCACTGTGGCTTTGGCTTGATTGAGCTCAAGGAAGGACTGAAGCTGCATGTGGCTATTTCTTCCTGCTCCATCCAACCAACACAGGGCTCTTTGCCTCCCATTGAGTTCGCAGTCAGATCAGGTGATTGACTGGAGCTCCTCCTTCCTCTGTCCTTACACAGTTTGGGGCCTGTGAAGAAGCTTGAGAGTAGCAAGTCCTCTTTCTGACACTACTGTGACCAGTGGCTAGTAATGTCCTGTCTCTGAGGTTGCTTCCTTGGGCACACGTGGTGTATGCAATCTACAACCTCAGAATTGCTATGGCAATTAGAAGAGGTCCCATAGGTAAAGTCCAGGCAGGCAGTGGCTAATTCCTGAAGGGTGGGTTGCAGGAGAAGATGTATTGGGCGGTTGGTGTCATGTTCAGAAGGTCCACATAAGTCAGGCAGATGGAAGAGACAGTGGGTCCCTGGCCTCCCTGTAGTGAAGTTCTTGTATCTTTCAGATACTCCTGCTTGAGGGTTTGGGGAAGTGGGTTCCTCTTTTCAGGAGCTGATGAGATGTCTCTCCAAAGAAAGCCTGGAAAAGCCAAAGTAGATGTAGGCTGTGAGCAGCCAGGACCTGTGTGATCTCTTGGCCAAATTGTTCACTCTAGTGGGAGGGACCAGGAGTGGCAGAGGCCTTCTGTGTCTCTCAGTCACTCAGCCAGAGTAGATCTGGGTCCTTCCATTTTAGGTGCCTCTGAGTGCTGGGCCCTCATCAAAGGCCACTGCTGAGCCCTTGTCTTTAGCTCTGCATCCTCACACACACCCTTTGATGCAGGGCCAACGAGGAAGAACTGAGGCTTGGGGCAGCCATTTCCCGTCTCTGGGTGGTGAGATGGAGAGTATGGGCACTATAGAACCCTGGGGTTGGGGCTCGGTGCCCATGGAAGGCGGGCAAGGGGTCTTCTTGGGCCCTGGTCAGCAAGGGGCCTATGTGGAATGGTTTCATGCCTGGGACGTGGGACCCAGGGTCAAGTCTTGCTGTGTCACCCGTTTACCATGGGACCTGACCCAAGTACATTGGCCCTTCTGGCTTTGCTTCCCTGTGATTAAGTCAGAGAAGACTGAGAGGCCCTGTAGGCTCACGTCCTCTACTCTGAGAGGCCACCAGCAGCTGGCTCCCATGGTAATAGTCATCCTCATCTTGCTAGCAGCCTGTCCTTGCACGGGGCAGCGCTCCCCTCAGTGGGCCTTCTGAGTGCTCCTGGGTTCCTCTTCCCTCCCTACGTCACCCTCCTCTTGAGCTGCACTCTGGAAGATTTTCCTCTGTTTCTTGGACCTCCCCCTTCTTAAGGCCATCCCCAGCGTTAGAAAACACATGCCTTTGGGGCTGGGTTCATCCCTGCTTTCTCCCTGACTAGGGCAGTTCATACCCCTCTGCCCCTTACAAGTCACATTCATCCTGTCACAGTCCCTGTTCATAGGAGAGACAACTTAGGGTTGCACAGCCAAGACTGCAGTAGAGTCCAGGCCTTCATGACTGCATGGGGCGCTACTCTTTGGTCCCTCAGACCTGCCATGTCATCTTTCTGCTCTGTGTAAAGCGTGGAGCTGTCCCTGTGCAGGTGTGACACAATGGTAGAAGCAGAGGTCAGCGTGACCCCAGGCACTATTGCTTAGCACTGTGAACATAGGAGGCATGTCTAGTGCGGAGCAGGCAAGTGAGTCACGTGGTGAGTCAGAGGAGGGCGGGCCAGCCCCACCTCAGAGGACCCGTGCTCTGGAGAGGACTGACGCAGCCTCTGGCATGACCATTCCAAGAAGTCCTTTCTGTCTTCTCCTTCTTGGGTCTTGAGCTCATGGTGGTCACTGTGGGAATTCTCTGCTAGAACCCAGCTTTTCATATTGTCCTTCTTAAAGACCACTTAGGGCTATAGCCTATGTTAGCATTTGTTATTGTACTAACTTAGTGAGACACAGTGCATCCTGTGTCAGGTACCATGTTAGCACAAGGCAGATAAACCCCAGGAGCCTCTGTTCCCTCCTCAAGAAACCTCCCATTGGATGATGACACTACAGGGTGATGAAGGCTAAGGAGGGCAGGAGGGGACAGCAAATGGCCTGGACTTGAGATGGGCACTGCATCTTTCGGTCAGAGCTTATGAAGCAGGTGCCAAAGACTGTGTCTCTAACAGAGGACATAGCATGGACCACAGAGGAGTCTTTGACCAAGAAAGAAATGGTCAGCTCAGGGCACATGTGGGCATGGAGGCTAGAGGGGGTCGAGGCCACACAGGGCTTTGGATACCATGAGGAGGTGTGGCTATGATCAGAGCCTCAGCTTAGCAAGGTCCTGGAAGGCCAAAGGGACCGGTCAGGCAGCTGGGAACTCAGGCTGGGTGGGTCCTCCAGTGGAAGAGCTTAGGCTAGGAGGAAGCCTAAAGAACGTGGACAGCCTTCATAACAAGTCCCCCCATCAAAAAAAAAAACCTGAGAAGCCCAAATTGCTGAAAGTTTCATTATGTCCCACAATTTTCTAGATTGGGGACTTAGGGCGCGACTCCTCAGGTGATCCATGAGCTCCGTGTGAGGGTCAGCTAGCAGGTGGTCTATTGGAGGTACAGAACACTGGGTGACCACGTGTTTGGGGCAGCTTCCAAAGGAGCAGGCGTGTGCACCTCTGCTACTCACTAGGCCTGTTCTTCATATGCCATCTCATGTGATACCCAGCAGGGAGGTCAGACTTCGAGGAGGCTGAGGAGTTGTCAGGCTCATGGCCAAAGCACACTCCGTTTGTTAGAACAGCCACAGTTCCTCGGAGGAGGAGTCCCCCGTGAATGGCTGTTTTTACACCCCCCTCCGTTGACCTTTCTTGGAGAGACTTATGTCCCTCCAAGGACAGGAGTAAGATGGTATGAGTCAAGGGCATGGTACAGGGACTGGAGCCCAGCTGTATGAGGAAGACACTTCACCTATGCATAGTTTGTAATATCTAATCTACCAACACTGACTTCAACTACAGCTCTCCCACACACACCTGGGCCGCTGTCTGCTCGGCAGACATCAGGGTCCTGCAGGGTTAAAGCATATTTGCTGATACCAGGATGTGAGACTGGTACTCCAGCTACCACCACACAGCACAGGGTTCTACAGTCAGCCAAGAGCCTCATGCCGCATGCTCCAAACCTGGCTTGTGCCCCTCTGCTAGTGCTCTCCGCAGTTAAAATGAGAAGGATCCAGAGCTCAGCAACCAGAGGCGGCGTGATCAGCTTTGTTAAGGTGTGGGGACTGAACACATTGCTGTCTTTGTCCGTGGGTTCTCAGTCCTCATGGCATCTCTCAGGCCATGGCCATGGTTAGGGCCAGTTTGTAGGCCCAGCCTCCCCCAGAGCAGCAGCAGAGGTGCACACACCTGCCCCTTTGGAAACCTGCCTGTGTTCCCTTCCTGCTGACACAGAGCTGGGCCTCTGACATGATGTGTTTGGGTATCAATCACCTGGGGTTGGACATACCCAACCCCAAGCAGCCAGCTTGTACCTGAGCTGGGCCAACGCAGGCTCTGGAGTGCTGACACCAGCCCTTATCAGACTCACACCGCATGCTGTCACCCTCTCCCGCTCGCCCCTCCGACCCCGTTCTTGTTTAATTGTTGCAAATGGAATCCGTGTTCTACAGAAGTCCAATAAATCTGCAGTCTGTCTTCCTGGTAATCCATCACAGATTGCAGATCGCACGAGGAGAAGTCTATAAGATATGTTCTTCATGTCTAGCATGTTGGATTATTTTCATGTCTTGTGGTTTGCATTTGGCCACTGTCATTTTAGAGGAATTTCCTGCCATCTGCGTTCAATTGAATTTTCTCACAGATTTGTGCTTGCTTGTAAATACCCAGGGCTGGCAGAAAAGGGAGCTTTGTTCTTGGTGACATTTCAAAAAGCTGTTCAGGCAGCCTCACCGGCAGATCTGCAGCTCGGTCAGGAGAGCAGGGTGAGAAGGTGCCTCAGGGCCTTGGGATGAGATTGCTCCCCTGCAGGATGGGTAGCCAGGCCAGTTCCCTGCCCCTCATGCACCCAGCTGCTTCCCTCAGTGCTGAGGCCAGTTGTGCTGGGTGTGTGCATTCCTTGGCCTCGTGCCCTCCCTCTGCAGGAAGACAGTTGGGCCAAGACAGTTATGGACCCAGTGTCCGGATCCAGTCCATTCTAGTTCAGCCCCTGGTAATGGAAAAGGCAGGCCCGACTCTGTGTGACTAGACATGTCCCTTTGCTCCCCAGTGCCTCAGTGCCTCTCATGGGCCTTGGTTGGTTGTAAGGCTTGAGTGGCCTACAGCATGAAGCTGGGCCTCTCTTGCTGGCAGTTCTTCCCTCTAGCTGAAGTTGATTGCCTGCCTGCGGTGTTTCTGACCTTCTGCTTGGGCACAGGAAACAAAAGGATGCATAAGAAGAGTGTGTCTTGTCTGTGAGGACCAGCGGTAGCTAAGGTGTGTCAAGACCATGCATTTTAGGGCAGGAGGAAACCTCTCACTGTGTTCTAATAATGAGGCTAGTGACAAGCCTGTCACCAGGTGCTGTTGAGTGCCCCGTGGGACTCTAATTTATTTGCTCTTCTACCGACCACCAGAGACAGGTGTCTTCTTACCACCATTGTATGGATGAGGAAGCTGAGGTTTAGAGAGGTCACCCAAGGCTGAATACCTACTCGCAGGGGTAAATTGGAGTAGGTCCATGTGAGACACGGGGGCACTGGGGAACAATGTGACCTGTCAAAGGTCACAGAGCTGGGCCTTCTCTCATCACCAGGGGCTGGACTAGTAAGTGGGAGTAGTTAAATCTCTAAGGAAGTACATATATATAAGGTGAAAAAGTATGGGGACTGCTGTCCAGAGTGGTGACTGTCACACTCTTGTGTGTGACATAGGAAACATCACAAGACGGGGTTAGGGAGTAGACTCTAGTTCTTCTTCCCATGCATAGAGGGAGTTAAAACTGAGCCAGGCAAGGAAGGGAATGAATTGTAGGTAAGGCAACTTGGTGTAAGTTTACTCAGTAGGAGAATGAGGATAAGTCTCCACACAGCCAGCCTCTAGGTATGAGTGTCCTATCGGGCCTCTGCATAGGACCCAACATGCTAGAGGACAGAGTTCCTGTAGTCACCATCAGCATCATCCCTGTCCCGCAGAAGCAGACTAGTTCTTACCACAGTGAAAGTCCCTCCCCTCGCCAGAGCCACTCTGTCCTGTCCTGCCCTTTTAAGCAGACTGTCTTGGGAGCAGCAGTGGGTACTTTTCCTCCATTTCGCTTCCCTGCTTTCTTCAGAGCCCACTCTTGGCCTTCGGATCCCCAGCTGCACATCCACTACTCTAGAAGCCAACAGAAGCTGCCATGTCGCCATGGCCACAGCATCAGTGTTTGGTCTTCATGGCCTTTGTGCATCCTTCCCTCCTTGTGGATGCTGCTTTGTCATAGTTCGTAGATACCACATTCTTCTCCAGCCCCATTCTGGGTTTTGCCTCATCTCAGTGGCTGTCGGTGCTCTGATTCTAGGAGCTTGGGCTTATTTAAGGCCTTCCCTGTGTCTTTCCAAGAAGGAGGAGGCAGCATTCCCCCATTTAATGGGTCATGAACAGAGCTGAGGATGTCCTGGCCACAGCTCTGCCCTCCTCAGCCTACTAACTGGAGGTTGTGCCCATGCCGCATGGGTGGAGGCTTTGTCCATTTTGTCCATTGTTCTGTCTCTAGTACTTGGAGGGGTGCCAGGCACAGATAAGCATTTGGTACTAATGAGTGGATAGATAAATAGGTGAGTGAGGACCTTGCATGTGAAGTGCTGTGCTTACCTGGGCAGGAGAGCAGCACTGCTGTCTTTCTAAAGCATCCTGATCTCCTTGTCAAGTCAGGTAGATCTTAAACTGTCCCTCACTGAGCTGCCTGTGTCTGCCTTATCACATGGTGGACACGCTTTGGCCCTTGAGTAGAAACTAAGATTAGTGGTCTCAAGACCTCTGTGTCTGTGTCTGATACAGGTATAGGAACTTCTAACATGGGATCCCTCTATCCTCCTCACTCCTGTCAGCAGCCAGGGCGAGCCCGGATGACATGAGACACTAACATGGAGGTTGGCCAGTGGAGAATGGCACTAGAAGGCCACCCTCCCCGCACCATCCATGACCCAGTCACAGCTGGCCTCAGGCCCCACCTCCCTATCATCGAGGATGTCTGTCTCACCCTGATGCTCTCCCTGGCTCCTGCAGAATCTCCCTGGATAGAACATCTGCAGGCACACCTGTGCTGGCGGAAGGAAGCGAGGCAGTCACAAAGGAAGCTGTCTGTCAGGGGGAGTAGGTGCAGGGAGGGAGAAGGAGGAGGAGAGGTGGAGATGGAGAAGGATGACGGTGTCAAGAACGGAATGAGGCTGTGAAAGTCAGAAACCTGTGGAGTGGCACCAAAAGAACGCGGGGAGGACAGAGACCAGGGTAGAGGTCTTCCTTTGCCGATGCTGGTCGCAGGAAGGATGGGCACAGGAGTGAGTCTGTCAGAGCCTACAGGAGGAGGAAGAGCCAAAGCCTTGAGATTTGAATGTTTACTCATTCATTTGTCCCCGTCCATATGTCAAACATGTCTGCCTTCTGTCAATCTAGCATCCACAGTACTCTTACTCATGGCAGAGTTCTCAGTCTCCTTTGCTCCCCGCCTGCCATGGCCAGCCCAGGTGATGCTCCAGTCCAGCCTCCATGTCTCCATTTCTCCAGGGTGTTGGCACAGTAACAGTGTCATCAGTCTGTGTGGAGAGATGCAGCCATGGAGGGGGGACCTGGTGAGCTGCCACAAGTTGGCCCTCTCCTCTCTCCTGCTCTCAGTGGTCCTCTAGGCATCTGGGGGTGGGAGCTGCTATTTTCTGCCCACTGGAAGCTGCCATAGGTTGGCCTTCCTCTCTCCTACTCTCAGTGGTCCTCTAGGCATCTGGGGGTGGGAGCTGCTATTTTCTGCCCACTGGAAGCTCAGTGAAGTTACTCAGTGGTCTATGTGTAGCTATGTGGCCAGGATAGAGTGGTTTTGGATGGTCCTTTTGGTGGCCTTAGGTGGTCTTTGTACCATTGCTAGACAGAATCCCACTGTGTAACTGTGGATCTCAGTTTTAAGAGTGGTAACCCAGGAGGCTTGTGCTGGGACCAAGAATCCCCAGGACACGGGTATCAGTACACCCTTCGTCAGCTTGTTGACTGAGTGTGATCTGTCCTAGCTTGGCTGGGCACTGAGGACTCAGATGAGTTAGACCTTGTCACTGTATTTAGGTGGATTTGTGGTCACAGGGGCTGGGGACTGAGGACATACTCCATCTAGCGTAGGATGGCCTGGCCTTCTTAGCTATCTGAGTCCCCCTCCCTTCAGACATCACTGGTTGGAGTGGCTGGGGGCTGAGGACATGCTTTCAGGCAAGGCAGATGGGAACTCACCCTCAGCCTGCTTCAGATTCAAACCCACACGGTGCTCAGCTCTCATCTGACATCCCCAGCGTAGAGCTGGCACAGACGGGACACTTGCCAGCTTCTTGGTGTGCTGGGCTCTGGTGGACTTACAGAATGGTTCCATGTCACAGAAACCAAGATCACTGTGCTTTTGCCTCATTCACCTTAAGTCCCTCCCAGGCCTCAGGACTCAGGTGGAGCCCGAGACCTGCTGTTCCCACTTGTTGGCTGATTGCTGAACAGATCGGATGACAGCACCCAGTTCACCGGTACACAAGAGCCAGCCTGACCCACTCAGGCCCACCTGGAGACAGTGCACAGGGATTTGGGACTTGAGTTCCATTCAGTCTGCACAGTCCTCCTAGTTACTTTATTGAAGAGTACTAAAAATTTTTTCTTGGAAATTATGTGGTTAATTTTGTGTTTTTGTTTAGGCAGGGCTGGAAGTGGGAACCCTTATTAGTATCAGTTTGGAAAAAATACTGAGGCATTCACGGCCAACTGCTTAATAGTTTTCATTGAATTAATTTTAAAATGAGAACCTTGTTTTCCTTATTTAATAGTAGAAAACTACTTCCACATTCTGCCCAGTAACAGCCTCAGTTATGGGCTCTCCACAAACAATGCACACATTAAAGGCATTGCGCTGCCCATGTGTGGAATGAAGGATTTTGTGCAAACTACTTGTTATAAGCACACGATGCACTTAACTTTTTTTTTTTTAATTTTTATTTTTTACTGTCGTGGTGACAGATCCAGCCCAGAACTGGCTGTTAAATGGCACAGACTCTGCCTTTTTCAGTCTATGAAAAAAAAATGGAGTAACATTTTAGAAACGCCACAGGGCTAGGAGGAAATTGTTAATTCATTTGGCCCAACATCCAGGGTTCCCTGGGCCAGTGCTCACTGCCTAGGAGAGGTGGCTAGGAGGATCTCATGGAGGCTTGGTAGCCAAGCCCATGCTAGCCCAAATAAGCATAAGCCTTGGGGGAAGGGGATGCCAGCAGTGGACAGAGCTCTAACATCAGCCACCTCGCTCTAATCCACCTGTCCCTTCCTCTGCTGGGGCCGTTAGGACAATAATACTTAGTATTGATGAAAGATTATATTGATTGATTGTCTCAGGATCTTGTTTGGTGGGTAATGCTATTCTGAGTCCATTGATCTCTTCTGGGTGTGTGGGCATTTATATGTTTATGGTTTCTTTTAAACATTTATTTTTATGTTATGTATACGAGTGTTTTGTCTGTATGTATGTATGGGTACCATATGCATGCCTCATGCCCACTGAGTCCAGAAGAGGTCTCAGATCCCCTGGGACTGGAGTTCCAGATGATTGAGAGCCATCATGTGGGTGCTGGGACCCTAACTTAGGTTCTGTGCAAGAGCAGCCACTTAAACACTGAGCCACCTCTAGAGCCTTTATGTTTATATTTTAATATAAAATGCATAGAATTTGATCATCAGCCTCCGCCATGGTTTTCTTTGTTCCATTCATGTTTCCACCTCTCCCTTCCCATCACAGTGTAATGAACTACCCCAAACCATGACATCAGACACTAACAAGTTGCACCTGCTTGTGGGCTCGCCCCTATCTGGTCTCCCTGCCTCTGTTTGGAGGTAATCGCTTTTCTAAATTCTGTTTGCATTTCTCTGTTTAGATTATACTTCTTGCTGAAATAAATCATACATTTAGACGTGTGCACACATATTTACACTTTTGATGACTATTACAGTGTGGTTGAAATGATGGAGCCAGTCCTTAGGTTAAAAAACAATGAACTATTATAGTTATCCTAATCAGCCCCATTCATGCTGCCCACTTCTCTGGGCTCCACAAGCCTGAGTGGATTCGTTCTAGAGCTACAGATTAGTTCTTCTTTTGAACTCTGTGGCTAGGGTCATGCAGTGTTTACTTGTTCTGGCTTCTTTAACTCAGTACTGTCTCTGACATCTGTTTGTGCTGCCCAATGGCCCCAGCTTGTACCTTCTCCAGTATTACTGTTTATCTTTTCCCATCGCCCGTGAACTTTGGTTTATCTCCGGTCCTTGACTGTTGTGGGTTGCCTGACTGTGAAGATAGCTGTGTGTGTCTTTTTGGTGAGCATGTACCCGTACTTCTCCCCATCCAGTACTGACCAGGTCTGGCCCTACTTAGCTTTCAAGGTGAGACAAGATGGGACACATTCAAGGTGGTGTGGCCGTAGACATACCCGTGTGCTTCTGTTGGGTGGAAAGGTGGGAATGAAATTACTGAGCCAGGGGTAAGGGTGGGTTTACTTTTAGTTTTCCAAAGTGGTACCATTTTGTCTCCTGATAGCAGAGTGGCAGTGTAAGCAAGGATTACAGAGCAAGGGTACTCACAGCATTATGCTACTGGACATTGCAGGTGACTCTAATCACTCATTTCCACTGCAGTGTGACAGCCCTGGCTGTCTTCCACGCTAGCTGCTGGATACTTGGGTTGTTCCTGACTCCTTATGTGCCTTATGGTGCTGCTGTGCTAGGGCACTGGGGCTTGAGCATTGTCTGAGGACCCTTTTATACTGTGGATAGTTCTTGAGGTTTTCCAGAGACCTTCTGCTTCCATGGGCATATCCACTGGGGTACTGGTAAAGACCTAGAAACTGTCTCTATTGGGGGAGGCTGCCATCGTAGGGTCTTCTGACTCTCTATGGGGGTGTCATTGTAGGTTCTTCTGACTGTCTATGGGGGGTGTCATTATAGGGTCTTCCAACTGCCTTTGGGAGGTGTCATTGTAAGGTCTCCTGACTGTCTATGGGGGGTATCATTGTAAGGTCTTCTGACTGTCTATGGGAGGATTTCATTGTAGGGTCTTCTGACTGTCTATAGGGGGTGTCATCGTAGGGTTTTCCGACTTTCTGTGGGGGGTGTCATCATAGAGTCTTCCAACTGTCCATCATCCTGGGCACCAGCTGGCATGTTCTTGCCCCCAAATGTCTCCCACATGTGGCACTATCAGATGCCTCCATTTTCACCAGCACCTGAACTGCCAGAAAACATTGATGAAGTTTTCCTCAGTGAACGAGCATCCTTGAGAACCTAACTCTGGGATGTTTGGGAGATGACTCTTGAGCAGAAATCCCTTCTAGAATGCTGTGCCAGGAGAGGAGAGAAATCACCAACCGTAACCAGGGCCAGAGAGTAAAACAGATGTGATACCAGAATGCAAAAAGCTCTGTGGGAAAGAAAAGAGCAGAGTATAATAGATGAATGGCCACACACAGTGTTCTTTACCTGCGCTTCTGGGCAGTCCAGGTTTCCAAAGTGGATTGGGATCTCCACACCGATACCCTGTGAATCCCAGTTGGAAGGCTCACCCCCAAGTCCTGTGTGCATGTTAGTCTCTCTACAATGCTCCCCTGGCCTCCCCTTTGGTTCCATTCATTCATGCTTTGATTGAACAAGACTTAGAAGGAGCCAAATAGACTCGGGATAAATCCCAGCTCAGTTTACCCCCTTGTTGAGGTTTCTTGATTTCTCTGAGCCCAGATTTCTTCCCTGAGGACAGTGGAGATGACAGCAATGCGCCTTTGAGTTCCTGTGAAACAACTTAATGTGATACAGCCCAGTGCAGATGGTTCAGGCCTTCCATTCCAGCCTGGAACTGGGGACTGTGATTTGCAGGGATCTGGATATTGGTCCACTGTCTTATTGGACCCTATTGTTCTGTGGGCAGAGACAGAAAGGTGGACAAATATGGCCTGTGTCACTTGATCACAAGTACAGTAGAAAGAGAACAGGGAAGGGAGATAGGCAGTGCTTAAAAGCGTGTTGGGCATTTAGTCATTGTGCCTGGAAACACTTTGGTGTTTGTGCCATTCAGAAGACACGGGCCCAGAAAGAGACGACTGTGGCTGGGGCTTTTGATGCTCAGTCAGTTGCTGACATTTACTGAGCTTTTGTTTGTGTCCAGCCTGTTTCTATGTCCTGAGGAAGTCTCAGTAACCAACTTAAACCAGGTGTTATTACCTAGATATTACACTCCTGTGTGAGAGACAAACCGTGGGCCAACAAGCAAGTTAGGCAGGCACTGTTACCACAGCACTCAGTGACCCTTTCTGTAGGTCTAATGTGTTGTTCCTTTGCTGTCAATACTTGCTATTGTGAAATGCCCCTGTGTCACTTGGAGTGTGAACCTGTGTCTTCAATGGCCTGAGTGTGACCCTGAGGCCTGGAACCATCATGTGCCTTCTCTTCCTCTTCCTCTTCTTCCTCTTCACCTGTTTTACTACTAGTTATTAGTGGCTTCTCTCTCCTCTCCTAGGATGTCCTAGGAGAGCAGAGATTTCTGTCTGTTCAATCTAGTGTCACCTCCCAGACATTGACAGTGGCTTCTGGTGTGTAACAGGTGCTTAAGAATGCTCATTTACTGAATTTTCACCAAGCTCGTGCCAGCTAGTATGATCAGTGGTGCTGAGGCAGGGATCTTTGGGTGTGGTGACACACACTTGTAATTCTAATTTGGGTGCGAAGATCAAGCTGTGTTTGAGGTCTGCCTGGCCTGCACAGTGAGTTTAAGTTCAGCCTGGGCTACAGAGTGAGACCTTGTCTCAAACAGGCAGACAGAAAGCATAAAGAAGGTCAGAGGCCTGTGACAGTGGCTGAGAGTGCAGCTCCACTGGGCGGTCATGGGCTCCCTGGGCAGAGCGTCTCGGCAGAGAGTGTGTGTATGGTAACCACTGATTGGGGTGGCAATAGGGGAAACGGAGGTCAGTAAGCCAACCTCAGATGATAAGCTGTCATCTTGGTGAGTGCAAAGCCAGCACAATCAGGACATGAAAGAGTGGTGAGACATTTGTCATCAGCAGCAGAGAGAGGAGCGGGGCTGTTTGCAAAGCGGCGTCTCCCTGGAGGAAGGGAGTATGTGGATTTCAGTCATAGCACCTATGCATATTTATATGAGAAAGCACTTTAGGGGGCAGGTGTGTGTCTGAGCATGCTTCTGAGCATGCTCAATGTGTTGTCATAGGTCAAGAAGGAAATAGAGTTACACATTTCTGGGCATGCTCAGCTAAATGTAATAGAACATATGCTTAAAAGGGGAAGATGGCTGATAGGAATGCTCTGGGCATGTTCAATTTAATATTGTAATGTGCTAATTTTTCTCAGGGTTGCCTGAGAGTATGAGTCAGAATGGCTAGGTACACTTTGGCTGCTGGCTCACAGGTTTTTCTAGAGTCTTAGCTGGTAGGAAAGAAAGGAATGAAGGAAGAAAAGAGAAAGAAGGGCATGTGGTGATGCTTGAGTCTACTTCCATGTGCCTGCTACACTTAGCAGCTGACCGTATCTGGTAATGACACTTGCCAGTATTTGTCAGTTAACCCTAAGGACAGTCTTGGCCTTCTCCCTCCACTTTGTCTTTCTTTTTCAAAACAAGTTGACTTGGGATGGTTTTATCTGGATGCCAAGGCTGGGCTACCAGATCACTGGGGTAGAGTCAGGTGAGCCCCGCCCTCTGACCTCACTCACAGTCCTCCTATGTGATGTAGAGATAGATAGCACTGTAGTCCTGCTAGTGTGTGTGTATGCGCGCATGCGTGTGCATGTGTGTGTGTGTGTGTGCACGCGCGCGTGCACATACATGCGTGTGTGGTGTGTTTCCCACTTGTCAGCATCTAGCAGCCGAGGGTGAAAGACCCAGGAGCAGACGGAGTGGCTTACTACGTGCCACCCATCCCCTCCTTCTCAGTGGTCACTATAGACTCAGGAAGGAACTTGTCAAGCCCATACTACCTCTGTGTGATAGGGTCTGAACCAGTGCCCTGTCCCAGCTGGTGCCCCCTGCAGCCTTTACTCCAGATAGAGCTCAGATAACCCCACCAGGGTTACCAGGGCATTTAGGACAACCTCTTACCCTAGTTATAATGTGCTGTTTCCTGTTGTTCTGAAGGGTTGCCCCAAGACTTGCTGGGGTAAGGGTGAAACTTCACAGAACTTCTGGGAAGAAGCAACCCGAGTGTAAATCAGGTTTATGGCTGGGATAATGAAGTCTCAGTTCCTCGGACGTCTTGATTCCTTCCATATGAAACCCTCTGCATTTGGTCACAGTCGAATGCAGTGGTTTCATGTGTCCGGTCCCTGGAGCCAGACAGGCAGGGCATTCTGATGCGTCTCTGAGCGCTCATCAGTACCCCTGTGGCTGTTTGATGATAACGTTATTTACACCTTCTCTGCCTGCCTGTGCCCAGCACAGGTAACAGAGTGCTTCCAGGGTGGGAGAGGTCACAGGTATGCCAACTAACTGACTGTGCTTTGCAGGGCTCCAATATGGTCGGGGAGGGCTTCCCTGGGGGAGCTGACCCACGACAGACAATAAAGCCTGTGGAGGTAAACCTGCAGAATGGTGTGCTAGGCAGAGAAACAGACATGTGCACACTAAGAGAGGATAGAGCTGGAGGGACAAGTCCCAGATATGGAGAGAGGGAGGAGGGCTTTCCTGCATGGCACACTTGATCTTTCCCGAATGAGGTGTCACTTAAGCAGAGGGTTAGAAGGGCAGATGGGAGTTTTTCATCTCCCAGTTAGCAAAGGCTTGGGCAAGTAATTGGGGAGGCCAGGGTACAGCAGGGTGACGGGGTAGCAGCTGGGGAGGCAGTGATGGTGGTGGCAGTCTGCATGCTGTACTCCATCCAGCACTCCTTGCTAGGTACTGGAGAGGTATGCAGGGGACTGATGCTGGCATATGCAGCCGTCTGTGCCCCTTGCCCTCCACCCAAGCGTGATGGCTTAGTTCTAGGCAGCTGTGCTGCTGGTGTTTGTAATTACAGTGGCAACAGCACTATGCTCGTCAGACTGCCCTAGGCTGATTGAGCTTGGGAACACTAGTCCTAGTCATGGGGAACAGAGGCAGGACATCATATTTCCTGGAGACTCTTACAGTGACTCGTTCTGACCCTGACTGAGCTGTCTAATCTGCCCAGACCTGGCAGTGCCTGATTGTTAGGGGTGGGAGTGAACAGTCACTTTGGCAGGAAGAGCACTTTGGATCCACCAAAGGTAGGTGGCATGGAAGGCCCTGGTCTTGGGATAGTGCTGCCTTGAGGGAAGACGCAGGCCATGTACCTCACACCTTGGGCACCTCTTCAAGTCTGGGGTTATGGGAGGTGCCGGCTGCGGTTCCTTGTCCAAGGCACTCGCATCATTCACTCTCTGGCATTTTCCAAGACCAACTCTTCCTTCCCAGAAGCGCAAGAAATGGCATCGTGTCAGAAAGATATGCCAAGGGTGCCACTATTCCTCTGCCGAGGCCCTGCCTCTCTGGGGCCTTATCGTCACCCCAACTCTCATCCTTGTGAATCACTGAGATAACCCCACCCCAAGGGGATGGAATTGTGCGCCCATGTCTTTTCAGATGAGGAGCCCCAGGACCAGAGAGGGACCACCCAGTTGGGCACCCAGGCCTCCTCTCTTTGTTTCCTCTGCCCTGCCTGCTTCCTTGGTACTTCCTGGACACTGCAGGACCTCAGAGCTCTTATAGCGAGATGCATTGGGAAAACCATTCCCTCCCTGAAGCAGCTCCTGCCTAGGAGCCATTGTCCAGAGTGCAGAAGAGAGACCAGGTCATGGGAGGGGAGAGCATGCTGGAGGGAGCAGTAGGGCCAGCCTCCTAGAGCAGGCATGGATTCTGAAGAGAAAAGGATTTGCCATTCAGGGTGGGGAGCCAGCCTTTGCTGAGAGCAGTAGCACTGCTTGTGGAAGGACAGTTAGCATTTCCCAGGATGGAAGATGGCAGGTAGGCAGGACCTGGGTAGGGCTGGGGACAAACTGGGGACTCTTAAAGCAATTGGCTTTGCCTCATTACTCAGCTCCTAGGCCAATGGTTGGGAATTGTCTAGAGAGTTGCTGTGAACATGAGCCTTAGTGTCTGAACTGGCCATGCAAAGCTCTTGGATTTTCCCAGCACTGAGTTGCTGGGAGCTGAGGGCCTTTGGATTTAGACTTTTCTATGTGCAGAGTGGGAACAGGGATATTTGTTTTTGAGCTGCTCCAAAGAAAAGCTGTTACAAAATGGTGCAAGCTGGCTAAGGAAAGATTAGCAGGGCCCAAGCTGGGGGTATTTTTGACTTGGCAGGGAGGAGAGGTGGAGGGGATGCAGCCAGTGCACTACGATGGGGAAGGAAGCCCAGGGCACTTGTCCCTGTAAGCTGTTCACAGGGAATCTACTCTACAGTCTTGCATTGAATCTGCCATGGCATACTACTGTCCTAGAAAGCCACAACACCCTGAGGGGCCAGCAGCCAAGGGCAGAGCAAGCCTTGGGGGCAGACAGCCTAGATGGCCTTCCCATGGTGTTTCAAGTGTGCCTTTTGAGAGTCTTCCATCCCTGCCTGTCGCTCCAACTGTCCAACGGCCTGTGTCACCCGGTACTCACATAGCAAGGGCGACCCTCTGGAGCCAGGCTGCTGCTTGCTGCGGAGGCCCAGCTGGGCTGTTGATTGTTCTGAAGAGCTCAGAACTCTTTCAAGGGAAACTGCAGTCAATTAGTGGAGAGTGGAATTTGAAAGGCCCAAATCCCTTTTTACCCCAAACTTCAAATCTGGTTTTCGTCAATGGCTTTGAAAACAAATACCAAAAGAACCTTTTTTTAAAAAAAAAATTATTTTTTCCTTCTCCTCTTTTCCCGTCCCTCCCTTGCATTCTCTTGTTTCCTGGGCTTTTATCTCTTTGAAGAGACAGCTCTGGTAGCCTGGCCTGGCTCTGTATGATGGCTGAGCAGGTGGCTGTGAGGCTGGCACAGACCCCACCCTTCCAGCGCATGCCTGAATCTTTGTCTCCTCTTGCGCTCGCTGGTGGGGAACCTATGTGGACGCTTTCTGCACACTGGCTTCCTCTGCTACCCTTCTCTGTCCCGGGACGTCAACCCCGCATGGGTGTTAAAGCAGGTGGTCCGCAATGGGAAGGGGAAGGGAGCTGGAGAGGAAAGAGGGCTCAGCTGTAAGCAGACACAGAGCTTGGCCTTCAGAGAGGTGCCTGTCACTCATGCCTGTGTCCTCCATTGTTGAACCATTTCCTCATCCATGCTGTGAATGTCCACTGAACATCTGTCCCAGGCCAGACCCAAGGCAGACTGTCCTAGCATCGGCCCTGAGTAGCCTGGAGTCTGGTGGGGAGAGGGCAGCAGCTGTGGGAAACAGCCAAGTGGAGAGAACCAGCTGTGGTAAGAACGGAGAAGGCACTAGCGACTTGCAGTGGTCAGCAGAGACGCTGACAGCTGGCTGCTGGACTGGCTCCTGATGGACAAGGGAGATTTGCGAGGGAAAAGGAGGGGCAGGGCATTCTGGCAGAAGGGATGAAAGAGCAGAGGCCCAGCATCGGCAAAGACTCCCACTGATCTGTGGGAGGTTGATGTGGCTATGCCCAGAGCAAGCTGAGGTGCAAGGTGGTTGGTTGGTCAAAGGTTAGCCCAAGATGCTTGCTGTTTGCACCTCACCACGACACTTTGTTTCACACTGTCCCATAAGCTCCCAGGGCAAGCACTGTGTCATCCGGACAGATCTGGGTGGGAGTCCATGCTGCATGTCACAGATGAGCAGACAGGCTCACAGAGAGGAGAACCTTTCCCGAGGGCCACAGGTGCTCAGCTGGGGGATGGACATTTTGGGTGGGAGGCATAGAACCAAGAGGTATTGGCTACCTAGAGGCTACCAGCAGACAACTGGCATCTGGGTTCCTCTAAGGACAAAGAAGTGGTGTTTGTACATAGAGGTATCAGCTGATACTCAACAGAAATATCAGACTTAGGATTTGAACACCCGTCAAAGGCAACAAAACCACAGCTTTCATAAGCACATCCTCTTGCTCTTTGAGTAGACTGGCCATGGCCCGTGAGTCCACCCTTGAAACCTTCTGGGCTCATCCTCAGCTTTGCTTTTTCCCTTCTCTTCCTGTCACAGTCTTGGTGCCTTTAAACAGTGGTCTTTGGGAACTGTCTGAGGACAGGCAGGAGCAGGTATATGATGGGGAGGGGCGGCCGAGTAGCATGTGATGTGCGTGTATGTGTATGTGATGGGGAGGGGCAGCTGAGTAGCGTGTGATGTGCGTGTATGTGATGGGGAGGGGCGGCCGAGTAGTGTGTGATGTGCGTGTATGTGTATGTGATGGGGAGAGGCAGCTGAGTAGCACGTGATGTGCATGTATGTGTATGTGATGGGGAGGGGCGGCCAAGTAGCATTTACCTGGTTTCAGATCCTGGCTGTCCCTTGCTGACAACCTTGTTACTTAATGCTCCTCTTCTGCGTAATGGAACAGTAACTGGGCTCCTTCCTTCTGGGGCTGTGCTGAGGAGTAAGGAGATAGTTTAGGTTAGATGCTCACTGTTGTTTATACACAGTACGTGCTCAGTGAGTGGCTGTGTCATTGGAGGATTCTGGGTAGCAGCAGGTTCAGACCTAGACTTTGCCCAGCAGGGAGCTGGGGACCCCAGAAAGCCTTGCACCCAACCCCAGGTATGTGATGAAAGCAGAGACCTGAGCTGGGTGTGGTGGAATTTGCTTGTAAAGCCAGCACTGGGGAGGTGAATAGGATGTTGTGGATTTGAAGCCATCCTGAGCTACAGGTAAGATCCTGTCTCAGAAACCTAAAGGAGGGAAGAAGGATTGAAAGGAAAAAAATGAGCCAACCTGAGACCCAGGGAAGGACAGGACCACCCACCAAAAAACCAGGCTTCTAGGCTTACCCTCTCAGCACTAGCAAAAGGTGTCTGTCAGTGCCATGTCATGCCCCCTGCTTGGATATCCTCATCCTCTCTGGTCACTCTTCAGGAAGGGTTGGAACCTCTGTCCATCCGCATGCCTAAGGACTGATGCTTGGTCCCAGACCTCCGTTCTGACAAGTGTCACTTCTTGCTTCTCAAGGCATCTAACTCACTGTTGAGGGACATTGGGCTAGCTGCGTCCCTTCTCTTAATAGTCACAACAGTACATTGATATCAGCAACTTACTAGATGATTAAAATGTACTAAGTCATAAATATCTCATATGCATTAATTTAAGTCTTGCATTAGGATTTCTTGCTTGTTGTTTGTTTGCTTTCCAGTTCTGCAAAAATATCAATTGAGGTTTGGCAAAGTATCAGGCTTAGGGTTTGAACCCAGAGCTAAGGTAGCAAAGTCACAGCTTTCAGGCATATTTATATTCTCCCGCCTCTTCCATGATCTGTCAGGCCAGTGGGGTTCTGGGGAGAGTGCTGTGTACCATAGAGCCCTCCCCCTGCCCCCTCTGAAGCCCTTGTTATTAGCTTCCTAATCCTAGGGTCTATAAATATTCACTGAGTAAACCTGCATTTGCGTTGGCCCCATATAGAGGGCTGGAAAAATTCCCGCCCTGTCTCCAAGGTAAGACAGGAAAGAAAATATTATCGTCACCCTCTGGTGGAACCAGCTCCAGGCCTCTGTCCCACTGAATCACCTGAGAGTCGGGTCTCACCACAGCCACAGAAAGGAGCTGGGGTTCCAACCAAAACAACATGTGTGCATCTGCCTGGAATTTAGTGACTGATTTATGGGGTGCCTCCTGCCAGCACTGAGGAGATGGACAGGCCTTCTCCAGGCATGCCTAAGCCCAGCCTCCCAGGGAAGAGGGAAGCCCTTGGGGACTGAGGCACAGATGAATATGAGGACTCACAACCTAGCATGACGCAGTCAGACTCAGACTGAGAGAGGTCATACCAGGCTTTTAAGGCATTCCATGGCCTCCCTGGACACTCTCTCCGGCCCTCCCAGGGCTCCATCAATGGGAGTTGGAAAGTGTGACTATTGACCGGTGGCTTCCCTGTGTCCTCTGGGGCAAGCACTAGGACCCCTGTGGTACAAATAAGGAACCCAGGGTTCAGAGGAACTAGGGATCTGGTCAGCTGTTCGGTTCCCAGCTGTAGACCCCACTTTCAGCCATTGCTTTGACCTCCACTGTCAACACCTCTGCAGAGCTGGATGGTCTTAGGAGCCCTACCTTCCTCTGCCTCACTCCCTGCCCTGGTGTGGGTGAAGCCAGGCCTCACAGCTGAGAGTTCTGAGTGAGTTGTGTCCCAGCAGCATCCTTTCTCATGCATATTGTCCCTCTGCTCATACCTCTCCCTGTGGCCTTCCTGATCACTCCCACCAGGCTCACTCCCTGGTCCTTGTCCACCAACTTCTACCATGACTCTTTGGTTTTGGACCCTAGAGGATTCCAGGATTGGAAAGGTGCTCTTTGTGAAGTGAGCTAGTCAGGACCCCACAGTGGTATGTAACTGGGACATAGACACAAGACTGCTGGCTTCAGGTTCCCTGCTCCTTATTGCTCCACAGTGTCCCAGTGGCTCTGCTGGGGCTGGGTGGCAGGAAGGGCAGGAAGAGAAAGAGGACATATATCTAGCTAGTTACTTCTGCACTCTTGACTCTGTGGTGGCTCCTGATTAATCCTGACTGCAGAGGGGGTCTTGGCTGTCTACTGTAGTGGACTGAACCCACCTAGAGGAATCCAGTCCCTTTGAACAGGGGTCTGTTTTTCTCATCCTCTCCCTCCTGCAGCTGCCCCATCATTCAGCCCTAGTATCCTTTATGCAAAGTGCAAATGTTTCTGAGTTCTCAGGCTTGAAACACCTGCATAGGCAAAACCACTTGAGCAACCCTAATCCCAAATCCAAAATGTTCCGGGATTTAAAATGTTTTATCAACACTCAAGAAATGTTCCAGAATTTAAAATGTTTTATCGGCACTCAAGAAACGCAGATTATAGTGCACTTGCGCGTATGTATGTGTGTGCGGCTCGTGCGTGCCTGTGAACACATTCAGAAGAGGGATGTTTGTGAAGCTCCCGATGTGGGTGCTGGAACCAAACTTGAGTCATCTGGAAGAGCAGGTCTCACTCTTTACTCAGCCATCCCTCCAACCTCAAGGCTTCTTTCTGGTTTGGGGACTACAGATGTTCAGTCTATAGTTTCTGAGAAAATAGTGAGCTAGAGGACTCCCTGGTCCCTTTGCTGTACCAACCAGGCAGGCCGTGGTTATTGCCCATCAGAATGAAAGGAGAATTCCCTTGTTCCAGGGAGAGACTGTCTCTGCTCCCCACACACTGTCCCAAGCACTATCCTCAGGTGCAGATCCATATTCTCACCTGGTGGACAGATCCTCCTCCCTCCAGCAAGCTCCCGGTGCTGGCTCCCAGGGTTCAGTGTCTAGCATTGGATATTCTAGGCCTGGAAACTCCACCAGTTTCTTTTGTGTCCCTGTGCCCTGTACATGTGAATCTTTTTTGTGAATATTCTTCCTCGTCCTGCATGATTGGCTCTCATCTGCCAGTCACTGACATGAATCTCTTGGTAACTGTGGAGTGCTTACATAGGGATAAAGATGGGGTTACTCGGTGTCTGCTGTTGGGTGTGCCGTGTCTAGTGACCCCAGCCACAGCCTATGGGAACCCCATAGGTCACATACACAGCATCTGTCCCGTCCAGAAAATTAGCTTGAATTCTGACTGAGGTCCAGGGAAGGCTGGACAGTAAGTGAGTCTAGTCTCCTCGTGACCATGAAGTCTGCTTCTGCCACCTTCAGGATATAGTCTGGGCTCTAAGCTTCTTCCCACTTGGCTGGGGAGAGCCACACTTTCACAGCTCCAGAAGCAGTTCTCTGGTCTCACACTGTTCTCCAGATTCTATGGATCCCTGCCCAGAGACCCCCTCTGGGGGCACCAACCCCAATGTTCCCTGGGGCCCTCCCCTGCCCTTGTTTCTAGGGCTAGGCATCTTGCTCAGGGGTGGGGGAATCCATCCAGCAGAGAGCCACTAGGTCTCAGTGGCCACAAGCAAAGGTCAGTTGGAAGTAGCTGCACATAGCACACTGGGGCAGTGGGAAGCCTGTCATGTGGCTGCACTCACAGTCCGTTCAACCCTTCACTTATTTAACAGGTGCCCCCTGGGACCTGCTGTGCTTTTGAGGCCAGGGCCAGAGGGGAATCTGACTTAGTCCTACCCACAGGGCCCTGAAGGAGCCAAGTCGGGGATGCTGCACACACTCAGATGTTCCTCATTACGAAGGGGAGCTAGACACACATCACAGGGGGAAGGAGAGCTAGACACACATCACAGAGGGAAGGCAGTGAGAGGGACAAGATGGCAGGACAGTGAGTGGGCTCCCAGAAGGCCCTGCAGTTAACTATTGAGTGGCTGAGTAAGGGCGTATATAGGGAATTGGAGACAGGTGGGTGTGAGTGAGCAGTTGGAGTCTCCGTGTGCTGAATTCAGAAAAACCTGAATCAGCTGTGGAATCAGCTTGTTTTGCTTGGTTTTCTGTTGCTATGACAGCATACCCAAGGTGGGATAACTTACAAAGAAAAGTATATTTTGACTCAAGCTTCTGGAGAACAGGAAGTCCAAGACTAAGCATCCATACCTGATGAGATTCTTGCCCTGCTTCAGCTCAGGTTAGGGGTTAGATCACATAGCTCAGTTGGCAGACTCCTTGCCCAGTGTGT
>JAQHUG010000012.1:4554162-4619420 GCA_028555095.1 Dicrostonyx torquatus | reverse complement strand
TGTGTGTGTGTGTGTGTATGCAAGCATTGTTTATTGAATAAATGTCCAAACAAACAAAGAATGAAAAGATGAATGGGTGAACAAATGAATGAATGAGTGAGCAAGTGAATGGGTTATTAGGATTTAGTCTGGTGAGGGTCAGGAGATGAACTCTGACTCCACCATTGCAGAGACTGAAATGTCAGATTATTGATGTAGCTTCCAGGCCCCACCCACACTAGCAGACCCTCCTTATCTGTGTTTTCTGGACCCCTGAGATACTTAAGAGACCCCAGTATATCTGTGATGACCAGAGACTGGCCTTGCCCTTGGGGACTGTTCTTCTTTCTTATCTTTTGGCAAACAGTCTTTTCAGATTTTGCTTAAGTCATCTTCTGGAGGGATTTGTCTCTGATCTCCTCCTGCTCCTAAGCAATAAAAGGCAGCGGTCAGTGTAGCCATGGATTGCCAACCAGGCCTGGTGCTGTCAGCAGCTGCGCTTGGGTTTTGTTTCCTCTCCGAATGGAGTGCCTTGTGGTGGGACGCTCCTCAGCCCTTGTGGGCATCGGCCATGAGCCTTCAGACAAGCTGGGCCTGCCATTGCTCTTGCTCTCCTGATGACTAAGCACAAAATGCCTTCACACTTTCTTAGGTGTGTTTTGCCACGTGCATAGAGATTCCCTTTGGAAAAGTGACTGCTCAGGCATTAGTTTATTTTAAATTTTGTTTGTCCTTTAATTCTTGTAAAGAGTTCCTTGTATATCTTTTACACAGGTCTGATGGGTTGGATGTATGTATTGGAGATGTCTCCTGTTCTATGCCATACCTTCACACGGATCTGATGGATTGGATGTATGTATTGGAGATTTCTCCCATCCTCTGTCATACCTTTACATGGATCTGATGGATTGGATGTGTGTACTGGGGATGTATCCCATCCTCTGCCATACCTTTTTGCTTTTCAGAGAACAGAGGTTTTACAGTTTGCAAGTTTTTACATGCTTTCTGCTTTTTGTGCCCTAAGAAATCTTTGCGGGTCCCTAGGTACGTTCTCGTCTATTATGCTTTTGGCTTCAAGTTAGGTCAGTTATACAGTGTGAATTAAGTTCTGTGTATGGTATGAGGTGGAGCCAAGTTCATCGTTTCCATAAGGCTGTCAGGTTTTCTAGCACCATTTGTTGAAACCACTCTTTCCCTCATTGGTTTACCTTGGCACCTTCGAGAAACTGTATAAAAAGGGCTGGGGGTATGCCTCAACTGGTAAAATGCCTGTAATGCAAGCATGAGGATTTGAGTTCAGATCACCAAAACCCATATAAAAACGAGATACAGCTACATGTGTCTGTAACCCCAGCACTGGGTGGGGCATGAGGTCAGAGGCAGGCAGATCCCTGGAGCTCATTGACTGGTCCACATAGCTGAATCAGTGAGTTCTCGGTTTGGTAAGAGACCCTGATTAAGAGTGGTTAGTAGTACTCACTGGCTGCTCTTCAGAGGATCTAGATTGAACCTTGTACCCACTGGTGGCTCACAACTGTCCATAACTCCGGTTTCCAGGAATCTGATGCCTCTTCTAGCCTCCATGGGCACCAGACACACCTGTGATAAGCAGACATATATGCAGGCAAAACACCATACACATAAAAATAAATAAAACTTTAAATATATATATACACAAATATGTGGAGAGCAATTGAGGAAGACACCTATTTCAATCTCTGTCCTTCATATACATGTTCACATGTCTACATGCAGTCTCATATACGCTTGCACACATCCTAATATAGGCATACATACCACATACATAGCCAAAATAGGGGAATGAGAACAATTTGTGTTGACCATATGTGTGCAGATTTATTTGTAGACTTCTCTTTTTTGTTGATGATTTGTGTGCCAGTTCTTACGCCAATACCATATTGTCTCAATCCCTATAGTTTTACAGAAAATCTTGAAGCCAGATTATGTGAGTGCACCATCATTTCCAATGTTATTTTGATCATCTAGGCCCTAATATTTTCATAGATATGTTTGAATCAGCCTGTTATATTCTTACCAAAAAGTTGGTCAGTGCCATTAAATTTTTAGGCCAGTTTAGATAAATTTGGTATTTAAAAAAGAGGTTATTTTTAGTCATGTGTATGTGTGTGGGTGTGGATATATGCACCAGTGTGGGTGTCCCCAGGGAGTAGACGTGTCCGAGCCCTTGGAGCATGTGGCTTCTGGGACTCAGACTTGGGTCCTCTGGAAGGGCAGCACATGCTCTTACCCACTGGGCCATGTCTCCAGCCTCTAGGTATGACATTTGAACCCTATTGACTCTTGCGCCTATGCAGAACTCTTGGTCCCCATTCATGAGGTCTCTTGCGCCTATGCAGAAGTCTTTCTCACCATTCATGAGGTCTTCCTTACTTTCAGGAGCATTTATTATTTTTCAGTGTAGCAAAAGGTCACATGACATGCAGCATTGGTTAATTTTACTCACAAGCATTTTGTTTTTATGCTGATATAGATAGTATTTCTTTTAAATTCATTTTTAAAACATCATGCATAGAATGGCAGTTACTTTTGTACATGTTGTCATTACATCCTGTGACACAGCCATGCTAACGTCTTCTGTCTTTGGGTTGTTTGGGGCACATGTTAGCACTGTCTTGTAACTGCCTTTTTATCTGAGGTTGATAATTCCCATCTTCATGCCTTCCTTTTCTCTTGCTCAGTTGTATCAGCTGTGACCACTAACATTAAGCTGACAGGGTAAGTGAGGCCATGGTGCGTTGTTCCCAATAGAGAACAAAGCAGCTAGTCCCCCACTGTTGAGCTTGAGGCTTGCTACAGTTCGTCACTGACTTGCTTTGTAGATCGAGGATATTCTGTTGTGTTTGTAGTATGCTGAGAATTTCCAGCATCCTGGATACTAGAAAGAAGGTGGGTATGCCGTCTCTGTGTGTCCTGAGCTGATCACGACCTTTCTCCCTTTTCCATCTGGCTTTGTGAATTATCTGCATTGGTGTAAATTTTGTCTCTCTTGAGTTGATCTTACTAGATCATGATGTATTTGTCTGTATTACTGAATTCATCTTTTAACATTTCAAAAGAACAGTCAGCAGATTGTGTGTGTGTGTATGTGTGTGCGTGCATGTGTGCTATTCAGTCAGGTGTGGTGGTGCACGCCTTTAATCCCAGTACTCAGGAGACAGAACCAGGCAGATCTCTGTTCAAAGCCAGCCTGGTCTACATGAGTGAGTTCCAGAACAGCCAGGACTGTTATGTAGAGAAACCTTGTCTCAGAAAACAAGGTCAAAATTCCCGTAATATAAGGGCTGAAGGGCTGGTTCAGCCTTTAAGAGCATTGCTGCTGTTGCAAAGGACACAAATTCAACTCCCAATTGATTGCCTGTAATCCCAGCACCAGGGAATCTGACACCTTCTTTGGGACTCCATGGGCACCTGCATTAAGGTACAAACACACACACACACACACACACACAAAATTAAAAGATAAAATACTTAACTATAGCTTTGAAGAGATGGTCCCAGGTCCTGAGATGATATGATGTGTGTTCTCTTCAGGGACCGCCATTCAGCCTAGCACACAGCGGTGCTTTAGCTTTCCTATATGACACATTGCTGCTTGATTCCTTAATCAAATGAAGTAAGCCAAATAGCAAGTACGAAGAAGACTAAGTTAGCAATCCAGAATCTTTGATTTTGACCAACTTAGTAATTTTTTTTTCAGTACTGCTTGAACATGAAGTGAAAACTTATTAACTGAAACTAAACCATCCCCAGTAACATAAATTGTTGTCAGCTTTTATAAATGGTTAAAATAAACAAGTTTGTCTAACTGTTTATTTGAAAAATTTGGGAATGAAGCCACTTGGCAAGGTAATTTGTGGCTAATTGGCTTTTGATGAATTGGTCATTTGACACATTGATTTTCAGCCAACTGGCTCTTGGAGAATCAATGTTCAGCCTGGGGCTTGGTGCCTGGGGCTTGGTGCCTGGGGCTGGTATGAGACCCATGGGGGCGCCAGGCAGGCTGAATGCTAGGTCTAAGATCTAAACACTACCTTCAGAAGGTGATCCTGGAAGACCTAGCCATCCTCCAGACCTGAACAAGGTCTGCTTCCAGCTGGGTGATATGAGCCTTCAGGGACTCAACTAATACCAATCCTTAGTTGATTTTTGTGTGAGACCCTGAGCTAAGTGCCTTGTAATAGCAATGACCTCGTTTGATTGCTGCCACGAGCCTGCACAGCAGGTGTGATCTGAGCTTTACAGATAAAGGATGGGCACACAGGGAGGATAGTCTACCTGGCTAAGTGGCAGAGTTCACATTCCAGACCAGGTTGCCTCTCTCTCTAAAGGCCATGTTCTTAACTTTGGGACCCAAATGGACCTGCTGTAGGCCTTGCCCTTGGTTGACTCTGATCTGCCAGCTCTTTTGTAAATGTTTGCTATGGGCTCTGTTACAGCCTAAGAGTGGCGCCTGCTCCTGATTCTCCACTTGAGGAAACTGAGGCTGGATTAGATGTGAGTCTCAGTCAAGTTCTAGCATCCCAACAGAACAGAAGGGAGGCTGTTCCTGATGCTTCTCAGGCCTTCCACCTCCAGCATGAGCTAGGGTCTTCTGCTTGTGTTCTTGTCTCTGGCAGTGGGACTAACCCACAGGCCCTGCCTTCCACCCCCAGCCCTTCCTTGTTTATATCCCTGTTAATGGGCCCTTGCAGACCAGACCAGCTGCCATGGGAGAGCCAGTGAGCCACCTGGAGCTGTGTCTGCTGCAGAATGTTTACGGTGCACGGAGCCAAAACGAAACAACATCCATCTTGCTGACTGGTCACAAACACTGTGCCCATTCATGACCAGGCAGTGGATGGCCCTGTGCTTGGCAATGAGCTGACACCACTCAGCAGTTTGCAGGACAGCGAGAGGGTGAAGAGAAGGCAGGTGGGCTTGGATAAAATCACACTCCCGCCCAGGCGGCCCTCGTTCCATTTATTGCTCACCTATTCCTCTCACCAGATGTGGTAACGTGGCACCCTAAGACGGTAGGGTTGTCTGGAGAGAGGTTCTTAGTCCCCGAGGTAGCTTTCCAAGCATAGGTCAGCCCCAGCCCCAGGTCTCAGCAAGGCCTGAATGAGGTCACCTGTTCATGTGAGGTGCCACAGCATGTGACAGCTGCCTGGCAGCCTACAGGAATTCTGCCTCTAATAGACCTCGCAGTTATTATACTAGAGAGCCGGTTTACACCTTTGCCCTAGGAATTTCCATCCTCATATGACTCTATTATAGCATTGCCTCCTCTTTAAGGGTCCTGTGGCTCACACACAGGCCCCTGAGGGCAGAAGCCGTGTCAGACACACCCGCGTGTTCTGAATGCTCACAGAGTTCAGTGGCAGGTGCATGAAAGCTATCTTTGGCCCAGATCAGGGAAAGAGGGCAGGCACCCAAGCCAGAACAGGAAGCCAGTTCATAGCGAAGGTCCCCAGTGTTAGGGCTAGAAACAGGAAGAGGAAGCATGGCCAGGCCCTTACAAGCCCTTCCTCAGGGTCACTAAACCTTTTGGTGTGTCACAAGTCTAGGATCAGAGGAGATCAACACTTGGAAGTACCTACAGTCTCTTCCCTGTGGTTCATAGAAAAGTGAATGAAGGCCCAAAGCTTGGGAGTTTGCAGGTTGGAAAGACCTAAGATGCTCACCCCTGCTTTCTGCCCAGGGTTTCCCTGGACTCCGCCTTATGTTGGAGGCTGGGTACCACATACAGTTATGGGAACAAAGCAGAGAGCACAGCACCCTTCCTATGGAGGCAACAGCAAAGCCTCCCCAGAGGTCAAGCTTTCTCCCTAAATGGCCTCCCTTCAGCAGTCAGTTGCTTTCCTGTAGCCCGCAGAGCAAGGGCAGGGTTTTCTTGACAGCACCCGGAGCAGAGCTGTGGGCCTTCCACTCCCAGAGCCCACTTCTGCTTGCAGTGAAAATGTGCTCTGCTCAGGGATGCTCTTGTTTCCATCTTGTCTCTCAAGGAGTTTCAGTGGCTCTCAGATGGTGAAGCTGAGGTGTTGCCCTGTGCCATGCGCATGTTAGATCAGAAACAGAGATGAATGCATGTGTGTCTTTCCACAGTGCCAGAGATGATTGACTAACAATAAATTCATAAGGTGCAGTGGTTTTAATAGCAGTGGTTTGTCAGGTGATCCCATATACCTTAGTAATTTGGCCAAGGCAAATGTGGGTCCTTTTATTCAATCTTAATTACTAATATTGACTTTCACAGCACACAGGTAAATATATCTATATCTAATGTGTGAGTTACAGAATGAATAAAAGTTAAGGGGTGTAGGCAGAGACTGCTCTTTCATTCTCGGCTGCTCAAGACCGATTAATCACACAGAAACTATATTAATTACAACATTGCTTGACCAATAGTTCAGACTCCTTATTAACTAACTCTTACATCTTAAATTGATCCATTTCTATTAATCCGTGTATTGCCACAAGGCTATAACTTACCAGATAAGGTTCTGTTCTGGTGTCTTTCTCCTTCGGCAGCTACTTGGTGCCTCCTTGACTCTGCCTACTCTCTCTATCCCTTCCAGCCTGGCTATGTTCTGCCCAGCTATAGGCCGAAGCAGCTTCTTTATTAACCAATGGCAATAAAACATATTCATAGCATACAGAGGGGAATCCCACATCAAAAGGGGCTACTGGAGAATTCCAGAGGTTTCAGAAGCAGGCTGACAGAAATACGTATAGAGTCTGTATTGATAAGCTGTCAGACCTGAGGCCACCACAGGGAGAAGCTGCTGCTATGGAGATCCAGCCATGGGAGAGTTGGGATTGAGAGCAAAGATATAGTCAGCTGTAGAGACAGACAGACAGAACAGGATCCAAAGCAGGATCAACAGGACCAAGTTCAGGCAGGCAAGGCAAGCAAGTGGTTAGTCTAGTAGGCCATGTCAACAGCAGGAGAGAAAACTGGGCTGACGCCCCAGGATAGTCAGGGGTTCCCTTCCTGCCCATCCTGACACACAGTGGGTGTCACTGATGGGTTGGTGGGGTTGTGCCATCACAATGATAGGCACTTCACAGGGTCCATATGAGGGAGCTGTGTTCTTTTCTCAGTCTAGTACATCCAGTAAGTTCTTGGGTCTGGCTTCACTGGTATGATTTCAATATGCCCATGTACCCTTAAAGTCTCAATGCATCCCAATCAATTTATGAGACAACGCCTTTTCTACTCTCAGAAATAAGTCTAATAAGTCAGTCTGTATTGCATGGATAGTGCCAGACAGATGGGGGTGTTTGTGGGTCTCCCCAAGAATCATCAAACACTCTCAAAATAGAGTCAAAAGCTGCTTATAAAATGGAGCTGCTCAGGATAAGGGCCCGCAATATAGAGTAACTTGGTAGTAAAGATCATGGCTTCAGTGGGCCCTACACCTGTCATCCTGAAGGGCTTCTAGGCTGTCTTGTCTTCATAAATGGGTCTTCTCTAGTCTCCAAAGCTCCGTCTCACTTGAGACCTAGCCCTGTTCTCACTTGACATTGCTCAGTTCAGCATTGATTCTTTTAGTCAGTGGTTCTCCCAACTGACATTTGGTATTCTTACCTGCCCAGTGCAAAGGGAACTCAGAGAGGACGGGGATACTTAGTCCAGGCAGAGCAAGAGGAGTCAGAACAGGGCAGCTCTGGGGAAGCTGTGAGCAGCCAGGCACCATGAACTGCAGTACCATGGCAGGGACTATGGGGCTGGGCTTCTGCATGGAAACCAGACTGAAGACTGGTCTTTCTTGATTGGCTCAGCAGTTATGTCCTAGGTAGTGGGGGCACAGAGGATTGGGATCAAGAGGAGACATGGCCACATCTGGGCCAGATTTTTGTTATTTAGAAAGATTGTCCTGGCTGTGGTAGGGTGATTTAGGGAGGAGAGGAGATTGATTCAGATGGAAGATTCTGGCTTCAAGTGAGACAGGATTGGTAAGAATGAGAAACGGGGGAGGCTGAGGAAAGGGAAAAGCTGAAATGGGGCATTGGCCTGGGCCAGGGCATGGCACTGAGTCCATCTCCAGGCTTCAGTCAGTACTTAGTGCCTGTGCCAAGGCCCTGCGTAGGTACCTGAGGATATCCTGGTACACCTCTCCTCATGCCCCAGCACAGATCTGGACTGCCAGCTTTCCTTGCTGGGCAGCTTGTGTGGAGCCATGTGTCTGCCCTCTTGTAGGTGTCTCCAAGTTCAGGACCTCATCATAGAATCCAAGAATAGACCTTGGAGTTTAGGGAAGCCAGACCCAGTCTCCCTCTCGGAGTGCCTTTGTGGAATGGAGTGAGACACACTTGGACCCGGCTGTGCTTGCTTTTGTGGCCTAGGGAAGATCTGGTTTTCATAATGGGCCTGGGTCAAAGGTTGCTTGCAGGATGTCTTCCTCCTCCTGTATGGCCTCCTTTCGCTCCCGAGGACTTCATCTATAATGTTCCCTGCCTGCACTGCTGGCTAGATAAACTCCACATAATGCTGTCATTGCGACCTAAAGTCGGAATGAAAGGGAGGTAGGCCTTTAAGCCCTGTGTTTCCTTGTGAGTATGCTCAGACATCACTGGCCCGGTGAAGTTGTCAGCTGTCACACCTGTGTGCATCATCACCCTGTTTGGTGGCTGCAGACGCACAAAGTCACAGGCAGAGTGGCTGAGGTGACGTGATTCTCTGAAATGGTGAACAACCCTTGGGCAGCTTCCAAACAAAACATGGTACCGTCTTTCCCTAATTTACATGCAGTTCCAGGGCTGGAAATTTTAGTGGATATTACAACCATGAAAAAGCATTTTGTTTTCTGTGTGAAATGGACCTATGTTCTGGCTTTCATAACTGGACTGCTTGTTTACAGATGTTTTGAATATCTGGCATGATACTGAACAGTTAGCTTAGGACTGACCCACCCCTTGGCAGGAAGTTGGTCCTACCCTATTGAATGACAGTGGCTGCCAGGCACTGTGACCACCAGAAATCCTCCCAGTGCTTTCCACTCTGCTCCTTGGAGTGGCTCTCTCCCAACCCCTGTTGCAGTGATGCCTGGACTGAGGGTATAGACTGAGAACTGGGGGAGAGAGTGGGCGAGCAGCAACCCCCCCATCACAGGGCTTCCTGGGGGAGGACCCTCAGAGCTGGGTGGATTCAGATCTGGGGTGGAGCTAGTGGGATTTCTCAGACGCCAAAACTGGGCCTTGCCCTGCAGGCTTTCCCAGCCTTTGGGCCAATCTGCGGGACAAGTAATCTTTTCCACAGAGTACAGAATTCTGAGCCTCTCTGAAGGCCAAAGAGCCATTCCCACTTCTTCCTCCCAGGCCACATCTTTACACGGCACTGTTTCCTGGAGGTGGGGATGTCCTCCTTTATGGGGTGGTGGTAGGGGTACTTCTCTCCTTGGCTAAACCCACTATAAGGGGGAAACACAGTATACATTTGCTATTCCCAGCCTATCAAGTGGGGAGGGAGGGGTGGCTCACTGCCACTGGCTATTACCAAGAGAGCATCTTAAATCAAAGTTCAAGAGTGGTTTCCACCAAATGTGTGCCGCTCTCCCTCCTGCCTACCATCATAATTTCAAAATCCTGCCAGGGACTGACTGTATTCTCTCACAGTTACTGATCCTTCTTGCAGACAATAGGCATGGGTACCACATATCCATCCCTACTGTTGAACTGTCTGGAACTGGCATCTTGAATGGATACTCTGCCGCTGGCCCATCATCCTTCTTGGGTTTTACATGTTTTCCAGAAGTTGGAGGAACATTATAGCAGTCTTAAGAAGAACAACAGGGACATAGGAATTAACTAATTAGCTTGTTTAAAAGGAGGGTTGTAAATATGCACCTCTGTTAACACCCGTGGTTCTAGACTTGCTGCCCATCCTCAGGTTTTATAGAAACCAACAGCCATTTCCTCTGGATTTCTTTTTTTTTAATTCATAGTTTATTATTCAACATTTTTAAAGATTTATTTATTTATTTATTTATTTATTATATATAGTATTATGTCTGCATATATGCCTACTCACCAGAAGAGGGCATTAGACCTCATTATAGATAGGTGTGAGTCACCATGTGGCTGCTGGGAATTGAACTCAGGACCTCTGGAAGAGCAGCCACAAGCCAGTGCTCTTAACCTCTGAGCCATCTCTCCAGCCCTCCTTTGGATTTCTTACCATCCCATTACTGCCCTTGCTTTCTAAGCTTGGATAAAAACAAGTGACTTTTGGTGATCATTATTGTTTTCCCTGGGTAACTTGAGCCAGACAGAACTCCTGTGGGGTTCCAAGTGTCCAAGAAAATGCAGGGTAGGATCAGAAAGCATGGGGCCTGGTATCATTGGCTCCTAGGCCCATCCTAATGGAGATGCTGAGCTTGTGGACCTGTAGCATCACGGGTGAGAGAAACATGAGCGCTGGGTTCACAGATGCATAGAGAGCTCAGCTTTGCAGTTTTGGGACCATGGTCTCAGCATGATTAAACATACCCTGAGAGCTTTAAGAAGGGTCTAGATTTATTTACTAGGCTGTCCTTCTCCATCCTTAGGAGGTTCTCAGATTTACTGAGTGCATGTTTTCTTTCCTTGGGTCCCTGGTTGGTCCCTGATACTCCAGGATCTCCATTGCCACAAAGAGGCATTTAATATCTTTTCTGCCTGACTTGGTCAGTGTCCCTGTAACAGGAACTGAGGCGTTCCCTGAGAAAGGAGATCTTGGGTCTTGAGAAGCCCTGGCAGTGTATCTATTCCAGTAGCCAAGTGTTTCAGGCTCCTTTTAGGAAGTGTCCAGATCGCCTTCTATTGGTTGCTGTGGTGGGCCAGGGGACCAGGGGGAGCTTGCAAACTGAGCAGCCTGGAGGACAGTCCCTGACAAGCCAGGCAACAGGAATCTAATCCAAGCCTTTGATGTGGCCTCAAGGATTATTTATTCATTTCAAAAACAGTATGAAGTATTTTGATATGTGTAGTAGAGAGATTTAAAATCTATTTTAAAATATATATCCTGTAAAATTTACCTATGTTTGTGGGAAGTTGTTTGAGATGGGGCAGTGCATAGAGTCATGTTACCTATTTCCTCCGTCCTAAAAGGGATCTGAGAAAGTTAGAAACCCTTAGTCCTAAAGCCACACCTCTGGCCTTCCTTCTGAAGCCTTCTCTGTGCAAAGCCAGACTGGAACCCACGACCTGTCATATCTGCCACTCCCGGCTCGGGACCCAGTGGCTTCCTGCCAGGACAGACTAAACAGCACTATTGTCACCACAGAGAGTCCTGCAGGACAGTTCCCACTTCTCCTGTGTCCTCACTAGCTTCTCTGTTGCTTCCTGGGATCTTAGGGCCTTTGCTCGCTATCCCCCCCCCTCCCCCGCACACCTAGAATGCTCGGCCATACGTGGCCACGCAGCTTCTGCCTCCCCTCCCCTTGACCCTGCCCAGACAGACCTTCCCCTACACTGACTGCCCTGCTTCTCTTTACTGTCTAGCTTTGTCCTTTGTGTTCACTCATAGCATGCACTATCTACCCAGTATGATGGGGTTAATTTATTTCTTTGAAGTGGTCATCTCTCCTACCAGAAGGCAAGTACCACGCAAGTCAAGGTTTTTATTTCTTGCTCAGCACATTTATGGCGCCCAGAGCAGAGAGAAGCTGGATTTCTGGTGCCTCTTCCTGGCACACAGGTATTCAGGGCGTGCGTGTTCATTATTAACATTCTATATATCAGTTCTTTTTCCATTTTTTTGTATGGATGTTCAGATCCCGCCCTTTCCTGGTGTTTGTTTTTGTGGCACTGGGGACTAAGCTTGGAACCCTGAGTATTTTTTTTTTTTGGTGTTTCAAGACAGGGTTTCTCTGTGGCTTTGGAGCCTGTCCTGGAACTAGCTCTTGTAGACCAGGCTGGCCTTGAACTCACAGAGATCCACCTGCCTCTGCCTCCCGAGTGCGCCACCACCGCCCGGCTCACCTTGAGTATTCTAAGCATGTGCTCTGCCACTGAACTGAATCCCCAGTGGCCTTTTCATTGAATGGAACTCTTAAAAATGTTTTCTCTCGTGAGGAAAATTTTTCATAAGTCCAGGAAAAGCTATGGTACAGTGCCTTCTGGTGAGGCAGATTCTCCTACTCCATGTTTGCCATCGGCAGCTGCTCAGTCCAGTGTCTATCTCCTTCAAACGGGTGTTGAGGATCCCCTCTTTCACAGAGGCCTGGCTGGCAGAGAGCATGCTCGGTAAATGATTCCCTCATAACTGTGAGACAGTCTCAGTTCCTTGTCTGATACACACTTTGTGAGTAATAGGCCATTCAGAAGAAACACATGTGAGCTGGAGGAGAAACGACCCAAACACTGTTCACAAACTGTATGTTTAAGCAGCTGAAGCTTTTGAATTGGACGTTCTGCATTGCAGTGGCGTCTCACTGTATCATGTCTAATGCCTATCAAGTTTCTGTTTATTTTCTGTAGTTGGCTCAACCATTCTTTTGGTGGGCATAGAAAAGGTCTCCTGTTCTTTTCTATTACTAGTGGCTCTAAACTGTTAAACTAATGGATTTCTGTTTCTGGGTGGGATGGGATGGGGCAGGAGGGAGGGAGGGGAGTATAGGCATGCACATGGGGAGGGGTGGGGAGGGAGGGAGAGGGGAGTACAAGCACACATGGGGAGGGGAGAGGTGGAGAGGGAGGGGGGAATGCAGGCACACATGGGGAGTGGTGGGGAGGAAGGAGAAAGGAGGGGAGTATAGACGTGCACATGGGGAGGGGTGAGGAGGGGGGAGGAGCACAGGCAGACATAGGATGCTGCACATGCATGGATGTTGTAGGGGAGTTGTCAGGAGTATATGTTCTTCTTCTGCGTGTTAGGGATCAAGTGCAGTTGCCAGGCTTGCACAGCAAGCACCTCACCCACCCAGCCGTCTCTCCAGCTGACTGCTGACTCTCAGCGGGAATAGGCGGGTCATGCTCGAGGATGCAGGAGTGCTGCTGATAGCGTACAGTGATAGTGCCCTTTGGACAGTAAGTAAGGCCATGCTTGAAACTGTGCATATCCAGAAAATTATCCTAAGGCAATAAAATATGAATAAATGTAAGATAGGTGGTCACAACATGACTCTTTTCTAAACAATTTTTAACTATAACTATAGGAAATAACATATGGACAGCTGTGAAATAGAAACTACATGGTCATGACAATTTATTGGAAGGGTATTTTCGTATCTGGCTTGTAACAAAATGACTTGTATCAGACTACGCTTCTGCCTTGGTTTGTCCTGTGTTGTTGCCGTCCAGAACCTGAGCAGAGGTCACTTACACTGAACAGAATTTATGATGCGTGGTTCTGGAGGCTGGTAACTGAAATTCGAGGGCATCTGGCAGCAGTTTCCTTGCTGCTTCACGTCGTAGCAGAAGGCCGTGCATAGCTGGGGCATTAAATAGAGGGCAAGAGAGAACAAGAGGGGGGGCCAGTCCACTCTGTGTCATGCTGACTAGACTCCCACTACAAGAAACCCACTCCCCAGAAAAAGGCATTATCCACTCATCCGAGCAGAGCCCCGTGAGATAAACACCTGCTATAGAATCAGCTCTTAATACCACACAGTGGGAATTCAAGTTCAACACGGTGGGCTTTGGGGGTAGGGTGCATCTAGTCCTTAAAGACATTAAAGAGCCACCAAGCAGCCAGGATCTGAAAGATCAGCATATGGGAGGGAAGAACAGTGCACTGAGGTGACGGTGATATGGTACCACACCTTCCTTTCAGGCATTCACTGTTTGCAAGGCATGCAGAACCCTCAAGGAGTCCTTTGAAGCCTTACTGTGCACGTAGCCTCTCGGTCAGGGTTTAGGGCCAGCAGGACAGCCAGAGCCTGAAAGGCCGTTCCCAGGGAGACAGATATGCTGAAATCTGTCATCCTGCATTGTTTTTTCTGCCCGTCATATTTGCTGATGCAGAAGAGGCGTAGGCAGAGGGTGTGGACAGAGCCCGACAGAGGCCGAGAAGCTAGGCCAGCTTTCAGTGGCTCCGAGTTCTAGGAAGGCAGATACTGAAGTTCAGAGTCCAGAAGGAGGAGCCTGACATCCCATGCCTCCAATTGGAGCCCCTGAAGGGGAATACCCTATGAGAAAGGATGAGCTAGACACATAGTAATAGAAAGTCAAGGCTACATGGAGATAGGGCCAAAAGTGGGGAAACAGCACAGGTTCAGAAGTGGTCCAGATGCCGGAGATAGGACCAAAAGTGGGGAAACACAGCACAGGTTCAGAAGTGGTCCAGATGCGGGTGTTATTGGACACAGGAATGTGCACAGGGTAGGATAGGATAACAGAATTAAAATAAGGGGAGGATGAATATCAATGAGAATGTGTTGTGTATGGAGCGGGTGGATGGAGTTGAGTCCTGTGTTTTTGCCCTGCCAAGATAGTAATATGTCAAGGTAACTATGAAAAGTAGAGCAAGGCATATCCAATGAGCTAACAGAGGCAGGAAAGAGAGTAATAAAACCACTTAATATGAAAGAAGTTGAGGATGAAAAGGAAAAAATACAGAATAGGTAGAACAAATAAATTAATAGTAAAATTTTAGATTTAATTCAGAACATATGGTAATTACATTGGATAAAAGTGGTGTAAATGGACTAAATATTCACATTAGAAATACTGCCAGAGTGCATAAAGATTGCTTCATAAGATATTGTATTAACAAGGTCTTTTTGGCTATAAAAGGTGTTAAACACTGTAAGAATTAACCTGTTCTCAAGTGCTGAAAACTGCTCCCCTGTTCTGCTTGAGGTTCCTGGCTTTCTGATGTTGTCCTCATGTCAATTCTCTTTGAGACATAATGGCTCCTCTTGAACAAGATGGCTTCAACTAGTTCCCAGTGCTACCCATGTCTACATGCAGGAGAACCTGGGATGCTCTCTCCTGGTTGTGAAGTAGAAGCTCTAGGCTTCTGACCTAATCCCACTTGTGCTCGATGTCTGTGCTACTCCCTAGCTGAGAGGACTAGACCACGCTGATTGGCACGGGGGTAAGGAGAACAGTGAGGGCAGACACAGTGCACAGTGCCTGCCGTGCGTCAGGATCTGCACTGGGTACCTCGTGTAGTGTGGCAATGTTTTCAGCTTCACATGCCGTGCCACAGAGAAGAGGAAGCACATGCTCTTGACAAGGTCACCCCCAGTGTGGCTGCATTTGCAGTAGGGAAGTGATAAGGTCGCGTGGGCTTATAAGAGTAAGGTCCTGATGAGCAGAACTAGTGTGTTAATAAAGAGACACCCGAATGCTCTCCACTCTCTTTCTGTGAGCATGAACCAAGGCCAGGCCATGCGAGCCTATGATGAGAAAGTAGTGTCTGCGAGCCATGAAAAATAGCCTTCACCAGAACCCAAACTGCCTGGGACTTCAGTCCAAGCCTTCTAGTCTCTAAACTTTTGAAAAACATAAAATTCAATTGTCTAACCACTCTGACTGTGTACCTCTTGTAACAGCCACACGAGACTCACACACCGGGAGAGTGGTGGGCGCTGTGCTTGTTGTGACAGCCTCTGGAGACTCACACACCGGGAGAGTGGTGGGCACTGTGCTTGTTGTGACAGCCTCTGGAGACTCACACACCAGGAGAGTGGTGGACGCTGTGCTTGATGTGACAGCCTCTGGAGACTCACACACCAGGAGAGTGGTGGGCGCTGTGCTTGTGACAGCCTCTGGAGACTCACACACCGGGAGAGTGGTGGGCCGCATCTTCTCTCCATGGTCTTGATAAGGAGTAGCCTTCCTGGTATGGTGGAGCTTGCCTTGTATGCTGACAGTTGTTTATCATGGTGTGACCATAGACACATCCCATATTCTGCCTGTGTCATGGACAGAGCCAAGGACTATACAGGACAGATAACAGGAATGTCATTAACTTTGGTATTTATTATTCATCATTATATTTAAAAGACAGAACAAGAAACTATGTTGATTGTTTTATCATCCTGACTTTTACAAGTAAAAGCAGCATGCAGATGCATGGGAAGGAACTGCTGAGCTTTTTTTTTTTTTTTTGACTATTTTCTCCATGTTCAGTGTGGCTCTCTGGCTAGTAGCCACTGACTTTTTTATTATTGCCTATCTTCATTTTTATTTTTACAATTAGTACATAAGAACGTGAGGAAAGAATTGGCCATTACGTGTGTCTGTATGCCAGCATGTTTGTGTTCACGTGTGTAACCATCTTGGGCTGTCCATCGCCTGTTTGTCCTGGGATAGAGCTGCGGCTTTGCTCAGTTTCTGTGCCGTGCCATCTTGAGGTGAGCTGGCTCAGGTTTTATTGGCCTGAGTCCCTATAAATCTAGCTTAGCTTTAAAGGGGGAATTTATGGGGTTCTCGTGGTCTGGGATAAGAGGCGATGGGCGGCTTTAAGCCTGGAGCAAGACTTCAGCCATCAGGAGCTGCTGCTGTGGAGGCCTTGTCCAGGTTACAGGCCCCCTGGTAGCCATGAATACCCCAACACTCCAGCAAGTGAGTGGGCCTCGGCTTCCTATCTTGCTCAGATGCATAGAAACCTGTCCTTCTGTGCCTTGCTGCTTCTCCTCCAGTTGACCCAACTGCACGTCTGGGTTCCACGTGTTAAGAGGCTCTTCTGTGCCTCTTCTGTCCCCTTAGGTGAGCTCCTCACTGGGCCTGGAATAGGAGTCCCGAGTCCTCTGCACTCTGTGATGCCCCTGCTGCTAACTTCTCACGTTCCTCCTGCTCAGAGGGGAAAGCTGAGGCTCGGCATAGCCTGTGCTCACTCATACTCCTGGGAAAGGGCTGCTGGCAAGGCGCGCCTGGCCTGAACTGCCCTTCTGTGTTCACTGACACTCATTGCTCAGGAGAGCAGGCTTTATCCCCATGCCTGTCAAGAGACCAAAACACAGGGGCCTTTTTCAGAATGCCAGCTGCACCAGAAGCCACGCCAGGGGTCCTGAGTGCATTGTCTCCGTCAGTGTGCACAGCCACCCCTCAGCTGAGATTCTGAACTCCATTTTGCATAGGAAGAATCAGATTTAGAGGGGAAAACCACTCACCCTGAGTCAGACATCCAGAAAGGCAATCAACGGTGGACTTGAACTTTACCTTAGGGGTGTGTGCTGATGTTGTTCAGTTCCCCTAAATTACACTGACAGAGGAGGCACTGGAGCAAACTTAGTTCACAGACAACCACTTTCTCAGCATTTCCAGCTGACTGCTGTGAACCTAACTGTGAGCTGTAATGAGGTACGCGTCGTCAGCGGGGCTCAGAGATCCTACCTGCTGGATAAGATGAACAAGCCCCTTCCTCCTCCGCAGGGCCCCTGTTTTCTGTATGGAGAAGGTTGGGTCAGTTCACATCTGGAGCTAGGCCTGCTTACAACAGTTCTAAGATCTTTGTCCTGGGGCTATGGCAGGCTTTTGCGGGAGGTGGAACTTTAACTGTTCCTACAAGCCAGTGGGGCAGCACAGCCAGTGTGTGTGTGTGTGGCGGGGAGTAGGGGATATAATGCAGCTCTGGGGACAGAGATGAGATGCAAAGTGTGGGGCCTGGGCCATGTGCACAGGGGCTCTTGTGTGGCAGCTCCTCACAGGGCTGCTAAGAGCTGAGACCAGAGAGCGTCCTGGAGGAGAGGGACCTCCACAGGTCTCTGGATTGGTAAAACATTCCCTAGCACAACATTGTGAGAATGAGCCGTAACACCCAGATGGATGAGTGAGCCCAGGCTGTGGGGCCCTAGGGCCAGGCTGGAGCCCCATCCGTCAGTGTGCCCACCAGGGCTAGCCTTGTGCTGAGTGATTGACTTTCCGTTGTCAGTGCTATCCTTAAATGTTTCCCCACTTTGTAGATGTAGAAAAAGATAGCAGTTCCAGGTTGAATCCTTGGCTCCTTCAGTGATCAACAGACTAGCAGCCATGGTTCTCTTTCTTACTGTGTGATAAAAAATACCTGTCCAAACTTAAGGAAGTTTAAAGTTTCAGCTTACAGTTCCTGACTGACAAGGCAACATGGAGGCAGAAGAACGAGGCAGCTATTCATGTCATGGCAGCAGAGAGCTTGGGCCAGAAGCCAGGCGTCACAATAACCCTCAAAATCCTGTCCTGAATGTTTCACAACCTCCTAAAACTGTACCACTGGCTGGGGACCAAGTTTTCAAATATATGGGCCTGTGAGGGACATTTCATACTCAAACCATCACATCCCAAGAACCGAGGATCTGTCTTCCCAATAAAATCCTGCTGGGAGTGCAGCTCCTTTCCTTCCTGTGTTGTTTGGTTTCTGCCATGGCAGGGTGCAGTAGCTGTGGCTCCCCAGTCAGCTGCTGGTTGTCTTCTGGTTTGCAGAATACTTTTCTGACTAGGTACCTAAGTCACCAGGCACTTCTGACCTCTGCATTTGCTATGTGGACTTGGGCAGCTTACTTGCTGCTCTGAGCCTGCCTACCAGCTCCTGAGGACTGCAGTGAGTCTCACAGTAGAGTGTGAAGATTTTATGTAGCCTGTCCCTTGTCTGGTAGCTGCTTGCTTCTAAAAACCTGCTTGTTGTTGGAAAACAGAAATCAGTTATCACATAGGCTTTTTTGGTCCCTGCAGATGGCTGCAGGTTACTATAGGAGGTACCCCTGGGCCGTGGATGCTGAGGGTGGCGGGTTTCAGCACAGTGGCATGTTCCCATGGGAGTCACTTTGGGTGCGGTTCTACTTTATATTCAGGGCATTATGGTAGCATGCAAAGCTTTTGGGTATACCGTGAGAGCCATTTCCTTCAGACTGGCTCACTGGGGCTTCTTCATTCAGGCTACTGAACCCTGCGTTTGGTGAACCCTAAGTCTGGGAGTTTGTCCTTCAGAGTCTGGCTTTGGACCATCTAGACCTGGCCTGCCTGGGAATGAACTGCTTCTCAGAGCCCTGCCTGAGCTCCAGGAAGCACAGAACAAGCAACTAGCATCATTCTTACTCTTTGTGTGTTCAGTATAAGCTAAGACCCCATCATATGTGTCTCCCTTGTCACCACAGCCCTATGAAGTAGGTGTCAGACAAGAAAACCAAGGCTAGACCAGGAAAGCAGACCCATTTCTTACCTAGTTTCAGAAGTGTGAGTCCATGTTCTGCTGATCCTTTTCCTTTTAGAGCCTGTTTCTTCGTATACTAACAGAACAGATGGCCAGTTCCAGCCCTGACTTTGAAGGATTTCTCACCATTTGTCAAGGGGCTTCTTGTGCTTGGAGAAAGCCAGGATGTAGGGTCCATTCTTGGCTTTCGTGGCCTAGAGGGAAACACAGCTACCAGGTGCCCCACTTTACCTGGATACCCCTACATTAGGGCCGCAGGGCACTAGATAGACAGCTCCCATCCTCCCATTCGCCATCCTCCCTCCTGGAGACAAACATGAACAGGAGCAGGCCTTCTCTGGGTCTCGTGACGCCCTTGGGGATGGAGAAAAAGACTCTGCCGGAGAGGAGCCAGTGCCTACATCTGTTTTGTAGACGTATCTCTGGGAGAGATAGCAGCCTGTGGTTCGATGTCCAGCCTTTGAGGAAGCGGGAGACCTAGAGCAGTTTGGCAAGGACTAGAGCTCCGGCTGTGCCACTGGTTGCTCGGTGACCTTAGGTGACCAGTTGTCAGCTCTGATGTTCAGCTCTGCCGAGTTCAGAGGTCAGATCTTCCCGCAGGGCCTAGTGGAGTACGGGAGACAAGGACTTGAGCAAGCTTGCAGCAACAGTCAATGCCAACTTTGACCTCAGAGCCTCTCCCTTTCTTTCCAGCATCACTTATTTGTTTATTGGAGGGAGGGCTCTCCGGGACTCCAGCAGAGAAGCAGCTAAAAGGTCCAACCATTCCCTGATCTACTGCTTGTTGCTGATGACTCTAATCAGCTCAGTCTGTCTTTCCTGTGTGATGTTGGCAAAACGGTTAACCCTATTCTGTCTACTTTCACTGGAATCCTGTTTGGGAACAATTGTTGGGGGCCGACGAGGTGGGGTACAGGACAGACAGGACAATACTTGGGTTTCAAAGTCCAAGAGGTCTGGGCTTGGATTGTGTCCCTGAGCCTGGTCAGAGGCCTTCTATCTCTTCAGCAGAGCTGGGAAAACAAAACAACAACAAAAACTGTCTCAAGTCTGCCATCGGATGGGTACCAGGAGGCTTGAGGAGGAAGGACTGAATAAATGCAAGGCCCATCACCATTCTTCCCCGGGCCTGTCACCACTGCTCCCAGGGGCCTGTCCCCACTGCTCCCAGGGGCCTGTCACCACTGCTCCCAGGGAAGTCCACCTTCCTTCTCTGCACGCCGCTTGCAGGAGGAAGTACATGACCCAGAGGGCTCCGAAGGTTCTGGAAGGAAGCTTAGAACCACCCTAACCTCCAGGATCTGGGAGAGATCCTGGCAGAACAGTCCCTGTGATGATCTCTGCTCCAAATGCCATTAATGGTCATAAAATTATCCACAGTTTTTGGAGGCCAGTCCCAGGGTTTGCCTCAGTGGGACAATAAAACCGCATGCAGAAACGATCTGGAAAAGGCGAGGACGGCCAAGCAGAGTCGGAGTTAAATGAGCTGCAGCCTGCTCTCATTAACTCAGGCCATTCACATTTGTTACCAGGGATTTCTTTTTAATTAAAAAACAACCAAGTTATTAAAGCATAACCCTAAGAAGGGCTGACTGGGCAGCCGCCGAATCCAGCAGAGCGAGCGGTCCACGCAGCAGGACAGGCCGGTGCCGCCAGGGAAATGGCGTGGAACAGATGTTATTTGGAGCACTCACCCAACCGGGGGCCTTGAAAGTTGTGCCTTCTCATCTGTACTCTGTAAAGTGTTGTTCAGAACTGGGGAGAGTTAGTACTGTCTGTCATAGCGACCTGGTCTCGGCCCAGCTAGGACTGGGAGTGCTGTCTTAAAAGGCCACTCACTTCTTATCACACGGTGTGGGGCTGGGGGCTGGCAGACTCAGGACAGGAACACAGCACAGATTTCTAGTTGTGTGCTTTTGAGTGATCAGTGTACTTTGCATGAGTCTCAGTTTCCCCATGTATTGAAATAAGTATACTCACATCCCCTTGGCAGGCAGTGAGGAATCCATGGCTTGTATGTAGTAGATCATATGTGGCCTCATTGCTGTCCTTGTCCTTATCTTAGGGGTTTCCTGTTTCTTTGCTCAGGGTTGACAGTACCTAGACTACTTGGACAGTCCGTATAACATTTTTTCATGTCTCTAGGGCATTTTAAGGTTTCAAAGCGCTGCATAACCTAAGAGTACTCTTCTTTCCTGGGGCTCCTGTAGGTGCTAGCACCGTGGTACCCGGAGGAGCAGAGGGCCAGTGCACATTGGGATGGGCCTGAGTTCTAGAAGGGGTTCTGGGAAGTGAAGAGGCTCATGCCATGAGCCTTGGGTCCCAAAGCATTACCCCCAGAAGTGGCAGGGCATAAAGCCAAAAGAAATATTTTCCAGATTAACTGCCCTTGCCCATAGATGAGCAACTATGATTGAGGAATGATGAGAGAGGCTTATAGCAAGCATATCTGACATTTGTGTTTACTTTATGGCGTTTTTAGGGCCATTCCATGTACAGCCTCAACTGAGGCAGTCACAGAACCTATAAGCAGACAGGAGTGTAGAGAATAGAATAACTGGGCTATCAGAGAACCACAGGACACAGAGATGGATATCCATATTGTCTGTGGTGTGATGGGATCTTGAAACAGTATAGAGGAGGCTTTGGTACGAAGTGCCCCTGGATGATAAAATTGGACAGACGCCTCCTTCTTGACACATGTACCCAAAACATCTCCAGTTCCAGGGCCCACTGCTGCAGCATTGCCACCCAGCCTCTGAGGCACACCTGGGATCGCAACTCCCAAGCCCCTGCCCAGCATCTGAGTTCCCACTCTGAGGCGGCTGTAGATAACAGTTGATGGGCAATGAACCATCACTTGCTCACCAGTGTGTCTCACTTCTAGAACAGGGTCTGACTGACAGAATTCACTGTTTTCTGACAGTCATTCAAGCTTAGTGTGCACACCTGAGAACTGACGATTTTTATCACAGATTCTGCCAAGTGATTCTGGGAACCAAATAAAAGAGTCACAGCCTCAAATATAGCAAGGCATTCAGATGGCTTCAGGGCTCTGTCCTCTCCCCAAGCTCCCTGGTAGCTACTCATTCACCTGCCTCCTCTTTCCTGTTGTTTCCGCCTAGTGAACGGGAGCTACGGACACTGCCCAGAGAAGAGCCTGCTGGACCTGGACCTGCCCGAGGGTCCCAGCCCCTCCTGCCACCAGGGTCTGTTTCTCCCTGCAGGGACCCCACCTCCCCGGGACCATCCCCCTGTCTGCGAGAGGCTGCTTCATTTCCCCCACCCTAACAGGTATGTGTCCATTCCTTCCACCTCACCTAGTCTGCCTGGCTGATGGGATACACAGAGAAACTGAGACGCAAAAGGGCCAGAGACGTGTCTGAGTCGGTTGGCATAGAGATGCCTACTGCAGGCCCTCCTTGTTTGTTAAGAGATCCTAGGGGACACAAAGATGGCTTCAATGAGGTGCATGTCCCTGTTTCACAGGCTGAGGTGGCTCCACTTGCATGCTTTTGTGGGCACACACTACTGATCCTTGGGGGCAGCATGCCTGGAGCCTGCTTCATGGGCGTGAGGCTCTGGATACCGGCCCAGGTCCTAATTTGCGCTTCATTGCTCCACCAGCCACGTAGTGTCTGCCCTGTGCCAAGTGCTGGACCAGTGCTGGTGTCCTCAAGGGGAGGGGCAAGGATCCTCATTCTAGGAGTGTTGAACAGTGGGAGACATTACTCGATAGGAGGACACTGAGAATTTTGATTCCTTGTGGCCTTCTCTGATATCAGTGAGGCTTCTATTTTTAAAGAGTTAATTCATTTGGTCAGGCTGTCATAATAAATGTCATAGACTGGGTGGCCTAAATAAAATACATTTATTTCTCACGGTTCTGGGGGGCTGGAAGCCCAAGATCAAGGGTTGACAGGTTTGGTTTCCCCTGGCCTGTCCCCTTGGCTGACAGGAAGTCACATGGCCAACCCTTTATTTCAGGGGTCTGTGTTCCTATCTTATAAAGGAATCAGACATATTATAGTAAGGGCCTTCATAACCCCATGTAGTTTAATTTCATGCTTAAGGCCCTGTCAGCAAATGTAAGTACTCTGAAGGTTAGGCTTTCAGCATAAATTGGGAGAGGCTAGTCCAGCCCATAACTGGATATGTATCTTTTAGGCATGTAAGGGATAAGTATCTTTTAGGCTTCAAGTTGCTCACTAGTTAGTGACAGTCATGTGTATCTGTTGCCTGGATTAATCCCCAATGCTCTGGCAGGACACTGTTCATGTCTCTAACCCTTGCTCTTCCACCTGGGTTGGTCACCTTGCCTGCAGCCTAGTTCCCAGTATTAATGACTGATTCCTGTGAGTAACTGTCCCACTGGGTCCCACAGTCCTGGGCCCAGGTCCTCCTGCTGTCAAGTGGCTGTCATGGAGTACTTACCATGAGTCGTTGGGTAGATACTGACTTTCCCAGCTCACTAATGGCACAATGGAAACTGAGGCAGGGAGAATTGTCACTCATGTCACTAGTCCAGTGGCATCTATCTGTGAGGTAGTGCAGAGGTTTAAGTAATGTTAGCAATATCCCAATTTCAGTGCTTAATATGGGTGTCCTCCCCACCCCCACTGTGGTCAGTATAATGTTTGGATGAGTTCCTGTCTCACTTCTATCACTAGGTCCCCAGAGGACCTGAGGAAAGATACCTAGCCTCTAGAGCCCCTTTCTTGATCTGTAAAGTACAAAGGAAAAAACACAGTAAAGAGGCCTCCAATAGAACCAGGAGGCCTCGGCATCAGGCCCTAGCTTCCTGTCCCTCTGCTACCTCTGTGACCTTCTGGCTCTGTGCTGAGTGGGCCCACATGTTCACAGCATGAGGCCTTGGCCTTTTAAAGTCCCCCCCCCGACTCTCCATTTTTCTGAATGCCAATATTTCTCAGCAGAATGTTCATGCTCCAATATGGGGGGCAACTTCCCAAAGACAGAGCCTGGACTGCACGTCACCTGTGTCCTCAGCATCACATAGCACTGAGTAAAGAGACCTTCGCCGAGGCTGCGGGCTCTGAGGACACAGAAACTGAGCCCCTAGGTGTGAAGACCCCCCTGCCCCCACACCTCTATTGCAAAACCTGATGGCTCAAGCTGAACACCTTCACAAAGAGCCCAAGACAATGGTCCAAAGGAGATTTATGCCCTTGACTTAGAATGTTGATGCCTAAAGAAATGATACGGTTCTCCCAGTCAGCATGGCGGTAGGATGCTGGCTTCTCAGGAACGGCATTGTGAGTGTGCTGGAATTCTGACTCAAAGACCCAGGCATCTGTTCTTACTCCATCACCTTTGGCTTTGCAGTTGCGAGCATGTTTAAAACAGGAGGCGCATGTCCTTTAACGCTTTGCTCCTGTACCAGGTAGAACTTAGTACCCATCATTCCACTGTTAAGATAGGAGTCAGCTTGCAGGGGTGGGGGCACCTGGTGCATCTGCCTCTTAGCCACTGTGCAGTCAGGACCCTGGGCTCACAGATTCTAGAGAGAATTATAGAGCTCAGTCCCAGAGTGGCCAGAACCACCTGCCAGGCCACCCAGGGACAGGGAGAAAAAGCCAGACCCTATCATACCCTTGAGACCTCAGGCTGGAACCTCCCACTCTTCTGATTGCTTCAGCTTCATTCCTAACTCAGCCAGATGCTGCAGCCTTTTCTCTTTGCTGATGTCGGTTCATTGACCTGGAGCCATTTGTAAAAACTCCAGACTGGTGCTTCCCAGTGCCCTGTCTGCCAGCCCTTCTCTGCCAGCATTGTGCCCCACTAAAGCAGCAGCTATGATGTCATTTCTCTAAATTTTACAAAGTCCCTACTTTCCTGTTGACTCTTTCAGTAGAACTTGCTGCTGGCTGTGGCAGGCCCAGTGTCCCCACCCCTGGGGACGGGATGTGCATTTGCTCCTCAGCAGAGATGCCAAGAGGGAGAAGCGCCCAATGGACAGTTGTTTAGTGTCTAAGAGACAGGCATGTCCCTCATACCTCCATTCAAGGAGAGCTTGCAGTTAGTTCTGCACAGGATATGGAAACTGGGCTCCAGCTCCAGGCCTGCTTGCTACTGCATGATGGCCCAGGTCCTCAAGCCTCAGGTCCTTCTTCCTCCACTGACCCTGAGTGATCTGGGGTGAGAGGCCAAGCTCTAAGTGCCTCCAGCTCTGGCTCTGACTCTTTCTTCCCCTAATTCCCATTCTCTCCACCCATTGTCTAAGCTCCTGGAGCCAGAGGGGCAGGGACTAGGTCTCAAGGTTATCTTAGCTCAGTTCTGTCTGTGGGAGCCATGGGACAGTGGTCTTGTAGAAGCAGTAATAATGGTACCATGGCCTAACCCTCTCCTTCCCAGGGTGCTAACCCTTAAACCCAGCCATCACCCTCTTAGTTCTCTGTATAGTGGTGTGGTTCTTGTCTCACCGATGAGGAAGCAGAGCCAGACAGGGCATGCTAGTCAGGCTCTGAGCATAGGACCAGGCCTCCAGGTCCTGGAGCAACTGTAAGGTGCTTCTGCCAGCATCACCCTCCAGGTCTCTCCCATCTTCAGTCTTCTGGTGGCAGTCTGGCCCTGATGTTTCTGCCTGTATCCTACCCGTCACCACCCACAGTGTTGGATGGGTCTGTGCAGAAATTCCCTTGCCTCCCCAAACATGGCCTCCTATAAAGGGGGTTGAAGAACTGTCTTCCACTGGGGAAGCTGTGGACCAATCACATGGTAAAGATGGCCTCTGTGGCTAGCCCACATCCTGCCATTTTCATGATCAGGAACAGGATTGTTTGGCTATTGCTGAGAATAGAGGCCCAAAACTTGCCCTGAATGAAGCAATTTGCCTGACTTTGCCATCTAGAATGGAGCTGACCTCAACCTCAGACTTGGTCTCCTTTCTCCCATGCTCCTCCCCAGAACTGCAGCTCCACATACTCACATCTGAGCTCAAAATTCTGGGGCACCCTGCTAAGACTCTTATCCCCTCACTCTGTGCCTCAGGCTCCCACCCAGTCACACCGGCCATGGAAAGACAGGCTAGGTAGGGCTAGATGTCATTAAATGAAGTAAAAATTACAGAAATTAAAATTCCAATGGGGCATGTAAGTAGAATTTAAACCCTACTGGACCCAAAGACGCCTCAAAATGCCAACCATAGCCTTTTGCCCACAGTACTTAATTGAAGCTCAGAGGGGAGGGTTAGGGCTGACCCTAGGAAGCTGGGAGGATAGCAAGATGGTGATAGAGCAGTGGATGGGCCGGGTTCTGTCAAAGGGTTATATCCTTCCTGGTGTCCTCGTTCATCCCCTGGTTAGGCTTCTTGCCTCTCCCGTCTCTGGCATCTCTCTCCTGGTATCCTCATCCATCCCCTGGTTAGCCTTCTTGCTTCTCCTGTCTCCAGCATCTCTCTCTAGGCTGCCTCCTCTTCCTCTTAATTCTCTGCTTCCTGCCTCTTCCCTGCCCTTGGCACAGCCAGTTCTGGTCTTTCACACACTCTGTCTCTCAACCTTCACTTCTTCCTTGGACTCTTCCAGGTTCCTGTTGTCTGCTTCCGTGAGCCCTGCCTGACCCCTGGAGAGTGCCTGCCTTTCATAATCGCTCTGGCTACTGTCTTCCAGGTCACCCAGACCCCAGGCTACATACATGAATGGCAGCCTCCAAGCAGCTCAACACATCAAGCAGGAAGCCCTACCTGACTACCAGGCCATGGCCAATGCCCACACGCCCCTGCCCACCCACTGCCGGGCCCCATCTTCCACAAGCCTGCAGCCAGAGCTGGATTTCTCAGGCCGAGGCCTCACTAATCCTGCACCTTCTTGCTACCTTCTGGGCAATGAACCTGTCTCGGGCCTGGGTCCCCAACCCGAGGCCCACCTCCCTGAGAGCAGCCTGAAACGCTGCTGCCTCCTGGGCCTGCCCCCCACCTCTTCAGCCTCCTCCTCTCCCTGTGCCTCCTCTGACATCAATCCTGCCATCCACTCTTCCCAGGCAGCTCTAGTTAGCTGTGTAAATGGACTCCGAAGCCCACCTTTGCCAGGAGAGCTGGGGGGACCTCCCAAGCGATCACAGCCGGAGCCTGGGCCCGCATCTAGTGACGGCCACGAAGGCAGCTTGCAGCTTGAAGCATGCCGGAAGTCAGGCTTCCTGAAGCAGGAGCCCATGGACGAGTTCTCGGAGCTCTTTGCTCCTCACCAACAGGGTTTGCCACCCCCCTACCCACTGCCTCAGTTGCCAGCCGGCCCCAGCCTTGGAGGCTTAGGGCTCGGCCTGGCCGGTAGGATGGTGGCAGGGCGGCAAGCATGCCGCTGGGTGGACTGTTGCGCAGCCTATGAGCAGCAGGAGGAGCTGGTGCGGCACATCGAGAAGAGCCACATCGACCAGCGCAAAGGTGAAGACTTCACCTGCTTCTGGGCCGGCTGCGTGCGCCGCTACAAGCCCTTCAACGCCCGCTATAAGCTGCTCATCCACATGAGGGTACACTCGGGCGAGAAGCCCAACAAGTGCATGGTGAGTCTGGGGCCGCCAGGCCCTCTCAGTGCCCGCCACAGAGCTGTACTACCCACTGTACTAGAAAGACCCCCTTTGGGAATAAGACCAGGCTCCCACAAAGTCTGGGGCTGGGGGTGCAGCTGGTGAATAAGGCGTCTGTGTTCCTATCACTGGGAACCTTGGCAGGATTGCCTTGTCCCTGCTGGGTGTCCTGTACCCCACACTGAAGCATTAGATAGGAATGCCACATAGCCTGGTGCCACGTGACCTCTGAACCTAAATCAAGGCCAGCCAGACTTATCTTTTCCATGTCACCCAAGGGTGCAGATGGTGAGTAAAATGTGCCCTCCTCCAGCACTGGCCTTTACCCAGTGTACCTCAACAGTGCTGGCTTCTGTAGAGATACTGGACCTCTAGGGCAGGCTTGGAGCTTAGGTCCAGAGCTGGCATCAGGCTCTGCATAGCATCACCAATACTGTGGCTGGGGTTGAGACAAAGGTCCGGGGAGAAAGAAGCATGTGTGTGCCTGAGCATTCATGCAGATACACATGAGTTAGAAGCAGGCACCCGCCTGGCCCTTCTGGCTGGTCACGTCCACATCCTGTGCTTGCTAGAGTGGAAAGCCTTATCAGAGTCTAGGAGATGGATCTTAGGCCCCGTACCCATCCTCTGTCCTCCAGATGCAGCAGCCTGGGATGGAGGGCTGGGGATCGAGGCTGCTGCACAGCACTAATGACACAGATCACCCAGGCCGTGTGTGTCTCCCCTTCCTAACTGCCAGACAGTAGTGTTTCCAGCCTGTAGTTTTGTCCTGCTGGGCACTGCAGGTATCACTTGCAGTCTTAGAAGGGGCTCCAGGTCCCTGCTCAGAGCACAAGGTGACATTCATGGGGCATCAGGTAAGAAGCATTAGTTACTGTGGTGTAAAGTCATTTTCTTGGGGCCACACTTGTCCCCAGGGCTTATCTGCTTGTGACACTGAGTTGGATGTAGACCGAGTGAGTGTGCTCTCCAGTCTTGAAGCGTAAGAGGTCTGTCAGTCCATTGATAGGCTACAGGTGGACAGCCCTTGGGGAGAGGAGGGTAGAGGCTGGGCTTGTGAGCTGTCCTGTGGCTCAGAGGTGTGGGGGAAGGGCTCTGAGCTGGTGGCAAACTTTATTTGGACATTTTGGGGCAGAGGGTATGCAGGTAGGAGGGCTGGTGGCTAGGCTTATCTCTGAAGATGCCATATCCATGTGGGTCTTAAGACACATGGCTTAATGAAAGACGTGCCTCTCCAGGATGGGAAAGATCACAAGTCCATAGGCCAGGGCCACTGACAACAGCCTATCTCCTCTCAAGACGCTGAGCCACAGTTGTCAATCACAGTTTCCTCCTGTTGGGAACACAGGGTACTTATGTAGACCCAGGAAGTAAACTAAGTGAACAACAGCCTTCTCATGCAGGGGCCTTCTGTGCAGAATCCCAGCATCCACGGGTGTCCTGTGAGATAACTTGAGCCCCAGTTGGGGTGTGCTGGGTGCTCAGAACAGCCTTGGGGTCTCTCCTGGTGAAGGGTCCAGCCTGATTCCATCCTCTACAGGACACTGGGGACCTAGATTTGTTTCTGTCACAGTCAGGGATGTGTCCTCAGGCCATCAGGGACCAGGCTGTGACAGCCCTAGATGGAGTTTGAAGAGGTCCAGGGAGAGGAACCCAGAGAGCTTCCTGGGAATGGTGCTGATGCCTACTGGGAATTGCATTTAGTCTTTATCAGGTCACTATGAAACCCAAGGCTTTCACATGTGGAAAAACAAGGGTTAGAGGTCAGATGGGTCTGGCAAGCTTCCCCCACTCTTGACTTTACCCCCTCCAGGTTAGAAGCGCAATGGTGACAGTTTAGGCAAGCAGCTGCTGAACGCCAACTTTGCGGTGTGTTCTAAGTGGCAGCTCCATGTGATCCTCACCACAGCTCTGTGAATAGATACTGTACACCTCCATTTTAAAGATGAGAAAATAGAGGCTCAGAGAGGTTTTACAGTTGGTTCCAGGTCACACCACTAGTCAGAGAAAATAACAGAAACAACAAGATAACAGAGGCTAAGAATCAGAGGAATAGTGATGATAAAGATAAGTTGTCCAAAATTATAACACTAGTCCACCAGAGGGGTATTGAACCCACATCCATCTAACAAGGGAACCCTGCAGTGCCCTTGTTAATTTAGATGCTTCTCTGGGGCCCTGGGTGCAGCCATCTGCAGTGGGAACTTCATTGGAGCCCCACCCACGGTGGGTGAGAGCACCCTCCTGCTGGTGGAGTCAGTAACCAGGGCAACGGGCAGACCCCTAGCCCACACCCAGGTGAATAACAGCTCCCATCCCTGTAAAATTATTAATTTCTCATGACAGGCCTGTGCTACTATGTCTGTAATAGACAAAGGAATCTTGGACCTGAGGCCTCTGGAGGACAGGAAATAGATGAGACGTTTTGATTGAGAAGTAAATGGCCCACTAAAATAGCAGTTAATCCTTTTATTATCTTCCCAGCAGCATTTCCACAGCTTTCATGAGGTAAGCTCCCCTTACCCCATCTAACTGCAACACTCCCGTGCTGGCAGCTGGTTTAAATTTAGCCTGTGAAGCCTCTGCTTGATCGGGTACCAGGCATCCTGGGTGTGGAGAGAGGAGCCTGCTCCCTACTACCGCTCCTTAGTCCTGAACCCTGCTGGCCTCCAGGTAACCCCACCCTTGCCTGGCATTGCCCGGCCGGCCCTGCCCTGTTTAGTAAGAAGCCTGAGGAAGCTTCTAGATCTCCCTGCAATATCCTGTTATGGTTCCTGTTGCTCCTGGTGTTTTTCAGTCTTATTAAATCCGGGGCTTCATCTGCATTACCATAACAAGCCTATGTCCAACCCAAATACTGATGCGGCGCCTTGAAGACATGGTCTTTGGAAAGATTAGTCCCGGCTTTTTTTCCGTTGATTCCACCAGACAGTCCGAATCCTCATTGTCTGAGCTGCAGAAGCCTGCAGCCAGCTGTGAGGCAGAGAAGGAAATGGTGGCTTCTCAGAACAGCCCTGCCCTGTTGTGGGCTCTGTGAAATGACAGTGAGGCCAGAAAGATCTCTTGCTATGGTGAGGAATGTTAATCGCCCTCTTCCCCTGCGTGGAGAGCATGAGCAGAGCCGCAGAGCCCACTAGAGTCCTGCATGCCTGTCTCCCGACTTGACTCTGCCCTTTGCCAGCTCTGTGACCTCAGGCAGGTCACTTACCCTCTCTCTGCCGTGGAATACTAATTTGTAAAACGAGGCAATAACAGTATTTAACCTCCAGGGCTGTTGTTAACAGGATTGAAACAGATGGTTCAGGGAGAGCTCATAGTTAATCCCCTTCCTCTCCATTCTGCTCTCTGCATTGATGTCTCTGGCAGTGGGTACAGTGGTCCTTGTGGGTTAGGGCTTTTTATGGAAGGAAAGAAACCAATAGTCAAGGGAGCCTAGTCTGGAGGTTGCTGAGCCCTGCAGCCTCCACCGCCAGCAAGGCAGGCAGAGCAGCTTCAGGTGCCTCATGGGACGGCTCTGTAGTCACTTGCATTTTCTAGGGAGCCCTGTTGCATCTTTTCTTGGTGCTGCTCTGAACCAGACAGAATCTGCACAGGTGTCTGTATTTCTGTGCTGGTAAGCAGCTGAGATCTAAACTGTTCCCCATCCTGCCTAGCCCTGGCCAGTGGTAGCCTTCTGCCTTCCACACCTCTCCTGCCTGTCAGTCTGGTCCGGGTGCTGTTGAATGGGGACCTGGGCACAGCTCAGCATTACTAACAGCCAGAATGAGCCAAGAAAGGCAAAACTCATTTCCTGGGGGCTCCCAGGAGGGTCTCCCCACTGGGACCAGAGTTACATTCATGCCTAATCCTAGACTCCTTGCCTCAACGGTACCCGCCTCCAAAGAGAACCCTGGTGTTGGGGGAGGGAAGGCAGAAAAGGGGGTTGTATTCTGAGAGTCTCGTTCTGTTGCAAGGACAGTGAGAGCCTCAGCTTAGAACAAAGCTGAGCAAACTACAAGGCCCAGAGGGCCTGCTCAGCTTCCAGGGATCACGGTCTGTCAAGGGCTGGGACCCACAGAGCTGAGAATATAGGCCGCTTTTGAAGTCTGGTATCCTGTTAACATGGGAGGTCAAGGTGACAGGGGAACCAGTACCTAAAGAGACTGGCTACAGCCAGCCACGAGTCAGCTGTTGTTTACTGAGGAACCATGCAGCTCTCTCTGCCACCTAGCCCAGCTGCACCCCACCCATGACCTTTGCTTAGCCTCTTCCTTCAGCAGCACTTGTCCAGACCCAGCAGATAGTATCCCTGAGCAGCTGCCCTGCTCCTGGCTCTTGAGCCCAGCCCTGTCAGGTTGGGCATATTTGGAGGTTAGTACTCCAACTTACCACACCATCCGAGCCTCATCCCAGGGACTCCTTAGGGCCCAGAAATGTCTCGATGGGCAGGTCTGCCAGTCCTGCTCCATGTGTGCAGACAGGTTATAGGGGAGGCAGAACCAGAGAGGGTTGTCAGGAGCCTGGTATTGCACAGCAAATGCAGCAGTGTCAGGCTGACAAGGAAATGCTGGGGACAGTTTAGGCTGAGAGAGTGACCCTTAGACAGGTGAGACACTCCCTGACAGACTCAACTCTCTGAGCAGAGGCGATCGAGAAAGATATCCTGATGTCAACCTCTGGCCTCCACATGCAACCACACAGGCAAGTTCACACACACAGCAGGGGGGGACCCCCATCTTTGGAGCATCCAGGGCAAAGAGATCCCATCCTGCTGTGATGATGGGAAGGATATTCTAGGACATAGGGATCAGCATCCCCATTGTACAGATGGGAAGGGCAGTGAGGACAGCAGAGTTCACACTCAGGCTGGGACACCAGGGGTAGGATTGAACATAGATCTCAGCTTGACTCCAGACATGTCCCAACCATAGCTCCAAACTACCTCTCAGGTGGGGAGCCAAGTAAATATCAGACAGAATGTATTCTGCAAGCTTTCAGGGCCTTGCCTGGATCCTGGGTCGCAGAGGGGAATCAGCTCTAGCCTGAGCTCAGGAGTCCTCTAGCGGATAGGGAGACAGGCCACTAAGTCACCCGGAGAGCCTCTTGGCTGTGATTTGGTGGGTTCTCTGTTCTGTCTGAAAGGACAAATACATCACCTGAGAGCAAGCCCCTGGCCAGGTTTGAAGGCACCACCATAATGGAGTGTGCTTTGACATTTCTGTCCGGGGAATCTGCAGCAAGAAGTCTGGAGGAGCCACCCTGCTCTGTCAGCTCAGGTCACAGGCCCTGCTGTGAAAATAGGGCCTGAGTATCACCTCATTCCAGGGTTGGGAGGTGCCTGAGTAGGCAAAGCGTTTTGAGCAAAGATAGCTTGTGAGTTGTCCTCCAGAGGCGCCCATAGTATCAACCTCTCTGGGTCATGTCAGTTCCTCCTGTACCTCCCTCAGAGACAGGGAAAGCCAAAGCTAGAGAGAGGTGTCAGGGCTCATGTCGCCCTGAGAGTTCCAGCAGTCTTGCTGCCTGCCGCCTCTCCTCCCTCAAGGTTTTCTCTCTTCCTGGACTCCCACTGGTTTGCATTCTTCCAGTTCTTCAAGTCCTGTAAGCCTTGGCTTCTAGTTTTGGTGTCGGCAATGCCTTTCCTTCCTTGGCAAACTCCTGCTTGTCCTTCATATCCCAGTGCAGTGCTTCCTGCCTGCCTCCTTCCTAAGCCCCACCTTCTTCCCTGGGCCCCGCCTCCTTCTCTGAGCCCCGCCTCCTTCCCTGGTGTTCTCCCTGGCACTTCTTTGTGTGGCCAGTTGTTTCAGAGACAGTATTACTTTTTACGTTGCCATGACAAAACAGCTGATAAAAATCGTCTGAGGAGGGGAGTTTCCAGGTGGAAAATCTACAGTCCATCCTGGCAGGGAAGACATGGTGGCAGGATTGAGATTCTGCTGTTACTCTGTGTCTAAGGTCAGGAAACAGAGAGAGATGGATGCTGGTACCCACTTGGCTCACACGTTTTTATTCAGTGTAAGGCCCCAGCCCATGAAATGGTGCTGCTCCCATTCAAGGTGGACTTTCCTTCCTCATCAACATCCTCAGGGTGTTTCCATGGTGATTCTAAATCCAGTCAGGTTGACAGTGAAGGTTAATCCCCATAGAGACTATGGCCTAGTCTTGGTGGCAGAGAAGCAGTCTACTTTCTGGGTTATGAGCCTTTCTGCCCTAGGGCTGGGACAGGTTGTCTAGAACAGCTCCCTGTGAAGTCATGACTTTGACAAGACCCTAATATTGTCCGATCTACCCCTTTGGCTGTCACTTGGAACTTTTCTGCAGGAAAGCCTGTGGCTGGAAGTTGCCATCAGCATGGGACTGGAGCAAGTCTGACTAAACTCCTCAGTCTACACTGTCTTAGCTGTGACCAGAGGTTACAGGACTGTTGTGTGGCTTTGCACAGCAGCCCGTGTGAAGCTGTGACAGATGGTTCTGACCGATTGAGTGCCTTGGACAGCTTGCCTTCTGAGTGGGTAGAGGTCCCAGATGGGCAGGAGAGGCTGTTGTACAAAGGATTCTGCTGTGGGCTGGCTTTGTTAGGCTCTGTTTTGCCACCCTCTGTACCTGCTCCTCCATACAGCACCCTACGCCTGCCTGCCACCAGGTCCAGCCCTTCCCAACACATCTGAGTTCAGAGCTACCCAGAACCCATGTCCAAGGATGAGGCCCTCTCATAATTCCAGCACTCTGGAGGTGGAGACAGATGATCCCAGGGCAAACTTTTAGCTAGACTAGCTGAATTCGCAGGCTCTGTTTAGTGGAAGACCCTGATTCTGTAACTAAAGTGGGGTGTGATGGAGGAAAACACTGACTTCAACACCTCTGGCCTCCGTATACAGATGCACATGCATGCGCGCGCACACACACACACAAAACACACGCACACGCTAAACCCTGAGCCAGGGCTAGTGAACCATCCTGGGCAATGGCAGTAGCCCAGGTTCAGATCTGTACTCGGCCCTTTGGCCAACTGAGAGCTTGCAAGTCACACAGTCTCTGAGCCTTGATGAAAGGACTGTGTCATGGTGGCGAAGTGGACTGTGAGTGTGGAGCGGTGCAGTGTCCTGTGCTCTGAGGAGCTAGGACGCAGGATCCCTGGTGCTTCCTCTGAAACCCTGAAACACAGCTGCTCATGTTGATGAAAGTCCCTGGGAGCAGCAGACTCAAGACCAGCCAATTGCTGTGAGCTCAGCGCTGCTCTGTGGAATATGAAAAACATTAAGGATAAAAAAAAAACAAACAAAAACACAACCTTCTGAATCAAATTTAAAATAACAAAAGAAAAACAGCTTTTGAATTTAATGTAAACGGAATTGAAATGATTCCCTTGTTGGAATGAAGAGAATCAGATAAAATCAGCAGTGACTCTGAGAAAGTGTCCAGACTGCCTTTTCCAAGGGGCTGTCATGGAGATGGCAAGCTCCACAGTGAAGCATTAAGTGATCCTGTCTCTGGTGTGTGGCAGATACCTGACCAAAGCTGGCAGTGGCCTCATAGGGATAGTACAGGACAGATGTAATGCCCTGCCAACTAGGAGCTGGGGTCCTAGACACAAGGTACCCCAAAGAAAGGATGGTTCCCCTGCAAAGACCTCTGGAATGCTCTGTACCATCTGCTTCCCTTCCCCATCTTTCAGCACACTTTACTGACACTCTGGACCAGAGTAGTAAGGGGGATGGGATGGAGTGAGGTGGGATAGGGTGGGGTAGGTTAAGATGGGATGGGATGATGGGATGGGATGGGATGATGAGATGCAGGATGGGATGGGATGATGGGATAGGATGGGATGATGAGATGCAGGATGGGATGGGATGAGATGCAGGTTGAGATGGGATGGGATAGGATGGGATGATGGGATGGGAGAAGATGCAGGATGGGCTAGGATGCAGAATGGGCTGGCAGCAGAGACAGAAGTCTTCCCCAAGGCATCACAATAGCTGGGCTCTAGTGAGCTGATAGGAACTTCTCAGGTGCAGACCTAAAGGAAAGGCATTACAGGGAGAGGAATGATAATCTTCACTGTTGGTGGGTGTGTAGAGGTGCCTCCTTGAGTCTAGACGGAGTTACATGCGTAATGACTGGGAACAAAATGGAGATTGTATTTGGACCTCAGTAGTTCTCAGAATCTAGTAAGCAACTTGCACTCTACCCCAAGGGCAGTAGAGAGTCCCAGAAAAGTCCTAAGTAGGAGAATGGAACGGTCAAGAATTGACACTGGTGTGTAGGCACAGGGGAAGATGTGACAGCAGGCAGACACCAAGGCCTTTGAAGGGGAATGGTCCTAATCCAGAGCCCTTCATCCCAAGATCCTTCAGGGCAGCCTGGCTGGGACTGTGCCCCAGAAGCAGGGCTTGGCTATGAGCCAACACTGGGCATCCCTTGGCTGGGCCCAGTTGGCTTAGCATCTGCACGCAATTGGGCATCAGAGCCCAGTCTCCATTAGAGATGATGCCCAGCACATTTACCAGTGGGAAATAGTAGAGACATTTCCCATCATATGACCGGGTAAAGTTTGCACAACTTTTCTTTGTTTTCCATCGGCCCCCACAATAAATCTTCCTCCATTGCCAGGACTGGGGCCACAGAGGTCTGTGAATGATTAGGGCACAGCTCCACCCCCTTGCCCTGCATTCCTCCAGCACGGGTAGCGTAGGATGGATCAGAGGCTATGTGGTCTTACAAGGGTCTGCTAACTGAGCTGTTGGGAGTCAGCCTCCTCTTTCCCCTCTCTAACCATGGCAGTCTCCCTGATGGACCGGCTATGTCAGAGACAAAACCCCCAAGGATCAGGGGGCACTGCCAGGGGATGGGACAGTTGGACCAGAGGGCTCTAAGGACTGTGCATCCAGGGTGAGGCCTGAGGTGTCTGTGGACATGAGCACGGCTAGCTGAGTGATGCTGTTCCATGGGAATCCCCTACCAGCCCTTGCTCTATAGACTCCATAAGGCACCCAAGCCTGAAAGTGACATTTGCACCTTGCCTGGCAGGGTTTTTGTGCTTGGGAAATGTGCAGGACACAGGTAGATTCCCTTCACAGTGGGAGCACTGAAGTCGACATCCATCTTCTTGCCCTGTGTCTTCCCGTGATCCATGGCTGCCTTTATAACAGAACTGACCTCCCCAGCATCTGCTGAACTTAGTGTTTGGGGATCCATTCGGTGTACAGCGTCATTTCTGACTAGGCTTCATTGCCGGGAGAAACAAGTGATTAGAATTCAAGTTTGGCTCTGAGTAGAGAGATGAGTTCTCTGTGTCCCCTGTACTTTCTGATGCTCTACACCTCCGTCCCGTCTGCTCCCAACCATCTCCCTTCAGGCATCCAGAATGACCACAGGTCCCACTGCCTGGGTTTGTTCCTTTGCTATTTGCAGATTTGGAAACTGAGGCCTGTAGAAAGGATTTGGCTCCTGCCCCATTATGCCTACTAGACAGGGCTGTCCTCTGCTGGATGCCTGCTGGATGCTGGGCTCCATGCTCATCTAGTGTTCCTTCCACTCACCACATTACCCCAGTAGCCGATCTGAGGGTCCAGGACATCTAGAGGTGGCCTGCAGAGTTCAAGGCAGGAATGACTACCTGTGTTCAATGGAATCACCTTCGTCCTGGTAATCTTGTGCTCAGGACACATCCTGGCTGCTGCCAGGGAGACCTTTTCAGCAGGGGGTTTATGTCTCACCCTGCTGATTTACATTGGAGCAGTGCGGTGACTGGTGGCCATAGGTGTCAGGCCCAGTGGAAGCAAGGTGGGTATAGAGCCCCACATGAGCATACACAGAAGTGAGCTCTGCTTCCACTGTGGGCTCTAGCCCTTTCTTTATTAACTCAGAGCTCCTTAACTGTTGGTGCCTCGATGTCTCTGTGTGTGACAAGGAATTTGATTAGATGAAGTTTATAGCTATTGTGCCCCCTGAGTCATCCATCTTGAGACAGCGCAGAACAGGGGAATAGAGTGCATTCCCTCCCCACTTCCTCAGATAGACTTCTGTGGCTGGAGTTAGTAACTCTACCCCTTGAGAGCCTCATTTTTCATTTGTAAAGTGGAAGACATGGACTCCAGCATCCTTACATCTTCTGGAAGTCTCCAGAGGCCCGTAGTTACATCCCCACAGTCCTGGAATAACCAGCAGGATGAAGGAGTCAACAATGAAGGGAGGGGCAGGTGGGGTCCTCCTGGACCCTGACCTTAGTTCCCTTCCAGCCACGCTGGCCTCCTGGCATTTCTCAAACATGCCGAGCTCATTAGAACCACATGCTCTCTGCGTAGCTGTTCCCTCTACCCAAATGCCCCTACCCTAGTCTGACCTCTGTGTATTCAAACCCTTGCTCCTATGTCACCTCCTCCAGGAGGCCTTCCCTGACTTGCAGGCCACCCTGTATCAGTTCCTACCATGCAGCCATAAGCTCCATGATGTCTAGACTTTGTTGGATTTTGTTTCTTGCTGTGTGTTCATTGCTGTCACAAGTCCCTGGCCTCACAGTATGTGACCCACGGGTATTTGCTAAACAAATGGGGGAGAGTGGTCCAGAGGGGTCGAGGGGAGATCTCTGCAAGGGTCTGTTAGAAGGCTTATAAGTAGGGTATTTGTACCATGTGTGTAAGGGACTTAGTGCCAGGGGAGGCTGAGTTGGACCATCCAGGGAGCCCAACATCTGGAACATGAGCACTTAGGCACCTAGTTCCTTGCTCCATCTGCACAATTCCTGCAGCGTCAGTCACCAAGAAGGTATCATCCCCTTTACTAGCTTAGAAACTTGATCTGGCTCCCATTATGTTGCCTCAACTCAGAGAAATTTGCAATCAGGTCCCTACACAGTGGATGCTGTCCAGTGCTCAGCCACAGAGTCAGGTCCCTACACAGTGGATGCTGTCCAGTGCTCAGCCACAGAGTCAGGTCCCTACACAGTGGATGTCCAGTGCTCAGCCACAGAATTAGGTCCCTACACAGTGTATGTCCAGTGCTCAGGCATGGCTGCTGAGCCACAGAGCCTAGTTTTATGGCCAAGACCACAAATGGGCTAAGGGTACAATTTGGCATTAACTGGCAACAACATTAACTGGCGTGTAGCTCAGGGATGTAGCAGGGGACACGGCAGCACTACTGTGAAGAGTGAGTGGGAGGGAAGCCAGCTGCACTGAGTGGGAACGTGCTGTCTCCTGATACCACAAGCCCCTGCCGCCTCTTCTGTGGTGAATCGTTTGACCTTGATAGCCATCCACTTTATGGATGAGAAAACTGGGGCTGAGAGCTGGAATGCAGTTCCTGGTCTCACACTGCTCCGGATACCTGTGTCAGGAGGTTTTCTGCAGCATGGGAGTGGCAGTGCCCTGGCCCTTGTGTTTACCCCAGAGTGCTTGGAGGCAGCACTTCTGTCCCTCAGCGAAGTGAGCCCTGCTAAGTACTGGGGAAGACAGGTGTGGTCCCCAGAGTAGGGACTCCTGGTTCCAGTTGATAGGAACAGAGGAGCTGTGGGCTGCCAGCAGTCAACACCTCTGTAGGAAGCCGGCTGCTCGCTCCCCGAAAACACTGGCCCTTTAATTGTCTCCACATTGAGAGCCGGGAGTGTCTGTCCTGATGACTAGGTGGTGAAATCAACCAGGGACCCCCTCCCACAGCCCCATGGGGGCAGTGGATTCAGCCTTTGGAGAGCTGTCTGAGGTGGTTACTAGGGTCCAAATTAGATGCACCTGGAGGTACCCTGGCTTCCTCTGGTAAATTCATGATTCGTGGAGAGAGAAGCGTTAGGAGCAAGCTTGAGCCTCAGGTTAACTGGGCAGGTGGGACTTGAAAATATGCATTTCCCATTACAGAAGTGGGGAAAGTGAGCAGGTCTTCACAGCCCTCTCAAAAAAGTAATATAGATAAATAAATGAACACCCCCCCTTATTTTATGACAGCATTAACATAAGGACAGACAGGTTAGTATCATCTTACTGGTTTATAATCTGTGTCTCCCCAAAAGCTAAGCCGGCCAAGGCAGGGAGAGTGAAGAGTACCACCCTCACAGGCCTCACATATCCCCGCTCCACCTCGGTGGAAAAGGGAGTCAGGGGAAACACCACAGAGTGCACTGTGGCCTTCTGGTCTCTAGGTCATTTTCTCTCTTAGCAGGGAGTTCTTTCTCGTCTTCATAGCTTTTGCAGGAAAAGATCTATGTGAATTTAAGTTGACATCAACCAGAGAACGTATGTGGCAAACCCTAAGCTTGTTTAGTTAACTAGATTGAACCCTACATTTTCTTGAAGGTTTCTGGTAGCCAAAGAGGAGAAGGCAACTTGCTGACTTGCAGAATTCTTTTCATTTAGCAAGGAGGTAGACCAGCCAGCTTATGTGTCAGCGCTGGCTATGACCCGGGTACTGACCCCATTTGGCTGCTGCTTGAACCAGTGGCTGGAGGAAGGCTAAGCAAACCAAATTTCTTATTATCATGCTGCTGATGTGGTTCCTTCAGCCCTGCGCTCACAAATAACTCTGCTAAAGGTCTTTGAGAAAAACAGAGGTGTGTTGTGGAGGTGATGATGCTCGTGTCCTATTCCTATCCATACAGCCTATTTTACAGAGGAGAAAGGGGGCTTGGAGGAGTGACCTGGCATCAGGCTTCTGCAGCCTCCAAGGCTCAATCTCTTGAGTTGAGGCTGATAGAGTCTCCTTTTCAAGGAGCAGTGGAGCCTGGTGTGCCCCCTGGGTCTCGAGTAAGAGAAGACACTCTGATTGTCCTGGCTGAGGTAGACCATCAGAGGAGCACCAAGGAAGAGGTGTGGGCCAACCAGGCAGAGGCAAGTGCATAGGCCAAGTCTGAAGGATAGTCGCTCGAGCCCAGTCTGGCAAAGGAGGAGCCTCTGCCCACTGGGAAAAACCACCTTTGGCCACCTGAGGCTCATGTACCCATGTAGGGTACTTTGGCAGCCCTCGTGTAGAGAGAAGCAGTCTGCAGGTCCCGAACCAACAAGCAGGAAGCCTCTGTTAGCTCCTCCAGAGCCAACTATTCCAAGCCCATAAGGTGAGAATGCCATTGGGGTCACTCTGGCAGGGTGTCCCGTCTGAGGTTCCTCTGATCCAGGCCCTGGAGGAGGCCTAGGTGGTCTTCCTGTTCACACTTTACCCCTCACTCCGAGCAGTTTTTGTGTTTTTAGTGTCAGGTATGGGCCACACTTGCCTTCCAAGGATCTGAGAGGGAGTAAGGAGAGACCATGGGAAGAGGTGGTGAAGCTGTGTCGTGGAGGACCAAGAGGAGCTGGGCGCATGCCTGAGTTCCTTGGGCAGGTGAATGGATGCCCTTGCAGCGACCAGGTGGCTTGGGTGGAAGGAGGTGGGCACAGGCTGGAGCCCTTATCCCAGTGCTGGCCCAGGCTGTGTATTTCAGTGTGTGGTCCTTTGTGAGCATGTGCACATGTGTGTAGTTGGCCACTTGCCCTCAACAGCGAGCATCTACTCAAGCAGAGTTATGCAGGGATTTGCTCAGAGAGAAGAGACTGCAGTGGGCAAGCAGCTGAGGAGAGCTGGAAGACAGACCATGGAACTCACTAGCTGGGCAAGGAAGAAGGCAAGGCCAGAGGGGCCGGTGAATGGGGAGGGGGCCAGTTTATAAAGACTTTCTCAGGGCCCTATGCTCAGAGCAGTCAGTATGGAAACTGCCAGAATACGTGACTTGAGTCTTCTAACTGAAAAGCTACAAACAGTTCTCTATTGTGAATGAGAATAACAGGGGCACAGAGAAGTCAAGTCAGGAACACACAGTAGGTGCTAGAGCTCAGATCTGACCCAGGAAAGTGTATGAATCTGGAAGGGGCTGGGTGAGGAAAGTACAATGGAGATGGATTAGGGAAAGAGGCCTTAGAGGTTACCCAGGCAGCTGGGCCTAGGTAGGGAGGAGGACTGGGTAGATAACTGGACTTTGGGAGAGTAGCATGTGAGGTGGGGGCTGACGGTGGATCTCCAGAAGTTAGTGAAGGGAGTTGAGGGGTTCCTGCAGGTGTAGGGGTGTCTGAGGTGGAGGCTGGGCACATCAGGTTCTCTTGTGAGAGCATCTGGAGTCCGGGGTGCAGGGAGGGCAATGTGATGCTCGTGCTCTGTGCAGACTGAGTGGCTGCTCTTGCCCACGGGGCCTCCATCCGGCAGGTCAGGGGTGGCTGCAGGGCCTACTCTAGCTTTGAATCCATCAGGTCCACAAGATCTGCAGGGACAAGGGGTGCGGTTGGCCAGTGCTGCCTGACACACCTGCTCTTTTGACAAGCAGGCCACAGGAACCTGGGGACAGGGTGGAAAGGGGAGCTAGTGTTTAGGAGGGAGTACTGGATGGAATGGAGGGGGTTGCCCCGGGGCCCTGCCCTGCCACCGGTTATGTAACACAAAAATCAGTAACACAAAAAAAAGATCAGTAACACAAAAATAGCACATCTGACTTCCCACCATGCAATGTTAGGGGTAGCTCCCAACACAGATGCAGGAGCTGTCACTGTTGGAGTTTATAGGAAACTTAGGAAGGGAAGACAGACTTGACAAGCTCACACTCTAGGAAGTAAAGATGCCAGAACTTGAAGGTGTGCTGTTCAGTCTCAGAGACCTTACTCATGTTAGTTTCTTGTCATATCTTGTTTGATAGATTCAAAAGAACATCCATGAAGCCCTGAAGCCACACTCCATCTTCTGTTTAGCATTCTTTGTTTAAAAAAAAAAAAGCAAAAGATGTGGTTTCTGCCCACATTCATATGCTTAAAAAACCAAGTTGTTTAGTTTTGCTTAATTTAAAGCTTCATAAAAGCAATGTACTGCCTGTGGGCGCCACAAGTTTTTCACTGAATATTATGTTTAAGATTCTATGCATATTATCTTAGAGCTATAGCTTATATTGTCTAATTCAGTCTTTGGGATTTTCCATTTACTGTTGGTACACACTAGGCTGCTATGAGGGGTCTTGTTTCTTCATGTATCTATTTTAATCCATGAGAATTTCCTCAGAATGCCATGTCTCAAAATGAAATTGCTTATTCGGGAATAGAAGAGAGTTCCAGGATGTAGGATGTAGAAGCCCTTTGCTCTGTGGTCCAGCAGGTATGAGGTGGCACCTCTCAGTCTTCATTCAGTGGTTACTTTTGAATTGAGCACCTCGCCTCAGTTTATAGATGGTTCACGCTTCATCTTCTGTGAAACTGTTTCCAGCAGCTGTTGGTCATCATCTTGCTGGTTACAGGGATTTGGGGTGTCTTCTACCAGTTGTGAGTTACAGTTGGACTTTCAGCTCTTGTCCTCTGTAGAAGCTCTTCACTTTAATGAATTATCAGCCCACCCTTTCTTACTTTTTTTGTGACTATTGCAAGAACTCTTTCTCTTCCCTGATGCCGTAAATAGATCGTCTCATATCATAAGGGTTTATTTTCTAATTTTGCTCCCACTTCTGAGCCTCAGACTCATTGGAATTAGAGTTCACAGTGTGAGGTAGGGATCCAGCTTCTATCTGGACATCCAGTCATTTAGGGTTTTGCTCACTGAATTATCCATCTCCCACATCCTGGTGATTTTCAGCTTCATCCTAGCATGTTTCAGGTATACGTATTTGTGGGTCTGTTTCTAAGGATCCTGTTGAAGTAGTCATGTTTCCTATCCTGCACCGCCACCACATCACCTTAGCTACTATCACTTATGCTCCACTTTGAGGCCTTCTTGACGTGTGTCTTTTACAAGAGTTCAGTCTGAAGCTCGCCTTAACTCGTCCCCAGTCTGCGTACCTTTGCTTCCTTTTCTTGTTGCGCAACTTCCAGGACGATATTAAAAGAGGATGGTCAGGGGCCTCAGTGGGCCATTTCTTTTTACTCATTGTTTTTCTAAGAATATTAGAATCTGTGTGCATTGGAACTTATCAACTCTTCTCTCTAGACTGACTAGCTTAGCATATATGCAGCATATCTACATAGATAGTCTATATGTATAGTTAACTTTCATTTTCAGATGTGGACATTAAATTTACAGATTTCGCTCTCAACCCTAAGAGCAAAGCAACTCAGTTGTAATGAGTTGTCCTTTCTGTCGTCACTGGAGTCAGGATCCGTGCATCCTCACATGTGAGCCATGTCTGCCTTACTCACTTTTCTCACACACTGCTCCTCTGTTTTGATGGCAGGGTTTTTCTGGTCTCACAGAATTGAGCTGAGGGGTATTTCTTTTCTATTCCTTGAAGTATTTGTGCAAGATTGGAATGATATATTCTTTGGACATTTGGTAAAGCTTGCCTATAAAACTGTCTGAATTTGATGTTATCTTTGTGATATTTTAAACTACTGTTCCAATTACGTTAATTGGCATGGAACCATTAAGATCTCTATTTCTTTTGAAGTCATTCCCCGCCTCCAGGAATTTGGTTTTTCAAATTTATGTCTTTGAGTTAGTCACCGGTTTGCTTTTTTTGTTTGTTTTTGTTTTTGTCTCGTGGTTCTGGGTACTTCTGAACAAGCAGTCTCCCATTGAGCGATAGCCCTGGCCCCTTTCTTATTTTCTATTTTGAAACAAGTTCTCACTCCATTGCCCAAACTGTCTCTACTTGGTATCCTCCTGACTCAGCCTCTTGAGTAGCTAGGAATACAAGGCATTGCCAGGCCTCCATCAGTGTTGTCTTATTTATTAGTTTTTAATGTGTATGGATGTTTTTCCTGCATGGATGTCTGTGTACCATGTGATCACTTGGCTCATGCCCAGAAGAGAACTGGATCCTCTGGAACTGGAGTTACAGATGGTTTTGTGAGCCATGATGTGGATACTGGGAATCGAACTCTGGTCCTCTGGGGGAGCAGCCAGTGATCTTAACTGCTGAGCTATCTCTCTAGCTCCTGTTTTTATTGTTTAAATCTCTGCTGGATCTGTAATTATGTTGCCTTCTCTTCTAAGTGTGCTGTCTTCCTGTTTTTCTTACTCATTTCACAGAGGTTTGTCCCATTTGCTAGTCTTTTCAAGAATGGATTCCTGACTTTATTGGTCTCTAGTGTATGTGTTTATACTGCACCAATTTCTGCTTTTATCTTTATTATCTCTTTCCTTTAACTTTTAGTTAATTTTTCAGACCCTCTTCTAACTTCTAACATAAGTCTTCTAGAAATCAATTCCCAGCTTCTTTTTTCCCCGTAGAATAATCCTGTATAAAGCGACCCTCCCTCTAGAACTTCCGTCCCTGTGTCACGGGACCACTGGGATGCAGCTCTGGCATCATGGCTCAGCTCCCAATGAATATTACTGTACTCATTATGCTCTGAATGCTACAGGAAGTCGTTCATTTTCCAAACATAGGGACATTTCCCCCTTTTTATTGCCTTCTAATTAAATTCCACTGTAATTGAAGAGTGCTATTTACATGATACAACCCTTAGACCTAATATATGGCAGGTTTTTGTAAATATTCCTCGTGTGCTTGAGAAGAATGTGCACACTCGGTTTCCATTCAGGAGAAAGTCCAGTTGGCAGTGTTACTTCTTCTTTCTGCTTAACCAATTAGAAACAGAGAGAAGAGTGTTCTTGTCCTCCAAGGTGGTGACCTGCGCTTCTATCTGTATCACTGGGCTTCGCGGCAACTCCATTTGACCTTTAGAAGTGTAAAGTTTTTTATCCTTGGGAAAATGGATCTAACCCTAGGGACTTTTTTGCATACGTTCTACACTATCAGCCTTGTGGATGGCATGTGCTTGGCATCTCTTTGCCTGCCGTTAAACTTTACACCTTTTTCCATTCTTGGGTGTTGAGGTATGATCAGTAAAATGGGCAGGTGGAAATTATTTCCTTTTGTTGTTCTGTAGTTGATTCTCTTTTCAGTTCTGTGATTACCACAGCATTTGGACCTGTCAGTCTTTTATTGATGGTTGTGGTTGTCATTTAAGAAAGGGCCTTAAGGCAGGAAGTCCCCAGTCCTCCTACCTCAGATCTGCCAGTGCTGAGTTTACAGGAGTGTGTCACTGTGCCTGGGTCTGTGTTTCTGATAGCTTACATTTTGGTTTTTACCTCTGCTGTTTCTGTGCCCCTCATTTTGTCCCCTAGTTTTCTATTTAATTGGTTTATCTTTCTGATTAAGAACAATTTTTAACTTACTAAACCCACCCCCCAAGCCTCATGCCTGGTAACTTGGAAGTTGTTTAATTGAATTCTTTTGTCAGTGATTAGCTTCAAATTTTCATCAGATAGTCTTGACCTAATGGAGCAGAAGGTGAGTGAGCACCCTAGCTCTGTCTGTAGCTGCACAAGAACCCAGGGTACTGCCTGGCCACACAGTCCCTGCGTTTGCTGGGGCTGAAGTGCTCTGAGTTTGGCCTTTGCTCCTTCTATGTTTGGAGTGCCATTGTTTCATAGCAGAGACCCTGGGCTCTGTCTCTGGGGTGCAGGGTCAGCTGCATCCCATCTCTCTAACACCTCTGCATCTTCCTTCTGCGATGGTTTTCCGGCTCTCCCGAGTTCTCCCTTAGGAGTTCCGTGACAGAGATGCTTCCTTTCATGCTCATTTGGGAAGCTAGCATTAGAGGGTTCTCTTTTCTAGTACTCTGACTGTGCTATTCCCTTATACCTGGCTTCTGACTTGGTAATGAGCGTGGACTAGAAGTCACACGATGCAGCCTTTGTTTTTCCTGGCCCTGGCTCTTAAGTGCTTTGGCATTTTAGTCCTCTCAATTTTCTCTTGTCCCGAAGTTCTGGAAGACACTCTGCTGTTGATCTCAGCTTTTCCTCCGGACTGTCTTCTCTCTTGAGGCTTTGACTAGAGGGGTGCCTTAGCCTGGCTTCCAGCCCTCTGGTTGGAGGAGCTAAATGTCTTCAGCTCCTCCTTCTGGGTCAGTGATGTCTAAGCTGCTGTTTGCCTAATTTAAGTCATGAAGGTATTTTTTAAATTGTTTTCTTATTTTATGTATATGGGTATTTTGCTTACACCACTTGCATGCCTCATAGGATGAATCCCCTGGAACTGGAGTTACAGACTATTGTGAGCTTCCAACTACCATAACCCCCCTTTCTGAGATAGGGTCTCTCCGTGAACCTGTGGCTCATTGATTTAGCAGACTGGCTGGCCAGCAAGCCTCAGAGGTCCTCTTGTCTCTGCCTCTCCAGTACTACGCTTACGATGTGGTCACTGGACCCACTTTTTTCTATGTGGGTGCTGAAGATTGATGTCAGGCCCTCATGCTTTTGTGGCAAGCACTTTGTGGCTGAATCTTCTCCCCAACCTCCTCCTCATGTTGTGTGGTTCAGCCCTCTAAACAGTTCCACACACTGAACTCCATGGTAGGGGGTGTCCAACCTGAAGACTCATTTTCCACCCTGGTTCTCCCATCTGCCAGCCTTCTTGTGTTTATAATCTTTGATCATGGGACAGGATAGCATGCTTTTGTCTTGTAGAGGGGCACAGTTGTCCTTCCTTATCCATACAGTGTTGGTTCCAGGACCTCCCACAGATAACCAGATGCTCGAGTCCCTTCTGTGGAATGCTGCAGGGTTTGCTTGTAATGTATGCGCACCCTCCAGACACTTTGAATCATCCCCACATTCCGCCTCGCATCTCACTGACATCACACTGTAACTGCTGTGTAAATGGCTGTCCTGCTGTCTGCATGGAGAATAATGACAAGAGGAAGACCGAACATGTTCAGTACAGATGGAGTTTGGGAGTTTGGGGGACACTTTTGATCCTTGGCTGGTTGAGTGTGCACATGCAGCATTTGAGGGTAGCAGAGGCCAACCGTGGTGTTAGATGTTTCTGAGAAACACTGAGAACTGATGGTAGGGCCTCTTTGGAGCCTGGCTATACCTCTAGTGCACGCCGAGGTGAAGGTGGAGCAGAGCAAGCCCTCCGACCACCTGCAACCTGCCCCCAACTCCTGCCATCAGACAGTCCACAGCCTGGCTTCAGGCTGCAGCTTTCTGGTTGGCTTCTCTTCAATCTCTCAGAACTTCTGTGACCAGAGCAGTAGACCAGAACACACAGATCTGCATGATCTGGCTGTGTTGCAGCAGAATGGCCCGGACCCCCGGCCCTGGTACAAAGTGGCCATTAACAACTGCAGCTACCCCAGAAGCTGTCAAACAGATCTCAGAAATTAGGAAGAGGCAGAGCATGAAGAAGTGCTATTCGAAAAATGACTGCCATCTGCTGCTGTTTTGAGGTGCCGAGTGCTTCCCAAGCATTATCACCCTGAAGCCTCCCGCGGATCTGGGGCTGTCATCACCTGCGTTTCATAGTGAGAACCTTAGGGTTTCCGCGGTGTAGGCTCACCTTCCTCGCAGCGTACAGCATGTTGCTGCAGTTGTCTGCTGCAGCACCGTGCCAGGGAGCAAGGCTGCACACTGCTGAGCGACAGTGCAATGCGGTGTGGAATTGGGCCGTGATAGATAGGCAGGGAAGGGGTGAGGCTCTCACAGATCTTTCTGGGCGATCCTGAGTCAACAGCCCACGTGGCTTGGGCTTTTGGCTGCAAAGACCTCGTCCCCTAACCTCTTAGAAGTGAGAGGTCCAGGGGCCCAGCGGATTTTCTACATGTAGCAAGTCCCCATAGAGGTGTACCCCCTCCCCCCATTGTTTCACACGTGTGGCTGCCCTTCTCTGGTGTCCCCTTGTCCCTCTGTGTCCTGTATTCATGCACACTCCTTATACCTGCTTCCTATTGCCTCTAAAGACTGACTCTGTCCTCTCTCTTTGGTTCTCTGTCACCCACCCGGGCTTGTGGGTCAACAAGAGCTCATCAGGTCAACCATTTTGGTCAGTAGCACAGCCTGTGGCACCTTTGTGCCATGGGGCCATCCAGCCTCTGCCTGCTTATCTCCAGGAAGTGTGGTGCTCCCCAAGGACTGCCTGCCTTCTGCACCATTGGCCACTCACATGCTATCATGTTGCTTGGATCATCTTTCCTCGTGGTGGATTTTGATCTCTGTAGCTCTGTCTGCTTCCGGCTCTCATTTTAATGTGTGACAGAGAAGGGGTCTTGAAACAAGGCTGCCCTGGGTTCAAACTCTGGCCTCACCACTTGCTGACTCTGTGGACAATTGTCACGACTTCTGTGAGCCTCAAGTCATTCCACCACTGCAGTAGGAAGGGGTGGGCCAGCCCCCTGGGGTGGAGAGAGAAGTGCCTGGTGTGGGGATACCCTCCAGCTTTCCCCTCCCCCTCCCACTTGCTGGCACCCTCCCCCAACCCAAACGTGCTGGCTTTCCAGGCTTAGGCTGCACTGGTGTCACACCTTATGATGGCACTCTGTGGGGACCGCTGAGCGCTCTGACTGCTTTAGGCTCAGCCAAGCCTGGCATGTCCTGAGGCTTCCCCCAGTGTGCCCCTCGCCAGGCCCATTGCTGTGGTGTTTGCCTGATGAGGAGGTGGCTGCCAGCCCACTGTTTACCTTGGGCGCGGGGGCTCCTCTCTGGCAGTGTTTCCAGCCACAGAGCGAGGGCAGATTTATGGACTGGGTTACACAAATTATTTAAGGCCCTGGTCAGCCAACAATAAATAATGTAAAGACACACAGTGCCTGTTTGAAGAAAGATTGCCGTGTCGGTGCCCACACTGCGGTCTGATTTACAGCATAGGCTGACGATCCAATTAGCAGGCCCAGCAGGCTTTGAGCTGAGACCAACGCCTTCCAGGATTATGTAGACTTTCCAGGTCCCAACTATGATGAAATTGTAGCTGGAGGCTTGTAAAGTCACGCACCACTTACAAGTGCAGTGTACTCTCAACTGCCCTGCCGCTCAGCTTACCTGCAAGGCCCAGGAACCCCCTTAGGTCTGGCAGGCTGTTCAGAAATCCTGGGAGATTTTTGCAGAGAGACCTGACTCCCTCCGACTTACTGTGTGACCTTGTGTAAGTGCCTAGCCTCCCTGAGCCCAATTTTCTCACCTGTGACTTGGCTAGTGGGGCCGAGTAGGATTTAGAAAGACTGGTAGAAACTGCCTTGTGGAACCAAAGTGACCCGATGAAGATGGTAGGGAACTCAGCAGAGTTCCTAGCATGTAGCAGATGCTGTGTAATGGAGTATGTGTTAAAGATCCTGCGAAGAACAGACGTCCCGTGGCCTCTTCTCCGGATCTCTGCCTAGAGGCAGGATAGAGGAACGTGACATGGTCAGGATGGGGGTAGTGAAGGTTAAATACTGCCCATAGTCTTTCCGATAGCAAGGCCTAGGGTCCTGTGGGTCCTCACAGCTCCCTTGTCAACCCAAGAACACACCACCCACCTTGGGCTACTTCTGAGGAGCCCACTAAGCAGGTACAATCAGGGTCTTCCTAAAGCACCTGCTGTATGGTGTGACTCTGCCCCCCCCCATGCCTAGAACAGTGCTGGACAGGGTCTGCAGATAACGTATAGAAGGCCCGGTAGAGCGCCAGGCTGCTGTGCCCTAAGATGAGCCAAGTGTTGCTCTTACCAGCAACCCCACCCAGCATCTCCTTCCCATGAACCTGGGAGGGAGACAGACGTCCACTGAATGTGTGTATGGGGTTTCCTTGGTCAAAGCCGCCTGCAGAGAACTCATATATTTGCAAACGGGAAGTGGATTTATACCTGAAGTCCTCAGCCTAGGAAAACCTGACAACTTAGTTCCTTCTCCTCCCTTAGTGCTGGGGCCCAAGGAACATGTCATTCCCCACCCAGGCCCTAGGCACACCTGGCTTTTCCTTGTTTGGTTTTGCTGTGTGCTGCAAGCTCCTGGCTCGTTCCTGGGTTCTTATGGAGTCTGCATCATGGGGGTGGTCCCTGCCAAGAATAAAGCCCAGCAGAGGTTCTGCAGTGCTGTGTCCAAGCTCAGCTGCCTGGAATGTTACTAGGCGAATCCAGAAGGTCTCTGGCTCTGCCTGAGCAGTCAGGGAAGTCTTCCTAGGGGAGGAAGTACTTGTGGTGCACCTTGAAGAACGAGGAATTATTGCCTGAAGGAGAAGAAAGTACTTACCAGGGAAGGAACCATTGTTATCAAAGAGGTGAGCATATATGTGCGGGCAAGCATGCCGGTGTATTGCAGATGTACATATATGACCCAGTAGATATGTGAGTGTGTATGAGTGTATGTAGATGAGCATGTCAGTACATGTGTGTGCAATTATGTCTGAAGTGGCTTGGCTGGAGCAAGGTAGAGCCAGCAGGGGGCAGATGCTCAGAAGGATGGAACCAAGACCAAGGGATTAACAGTTGAGAGAGGAATTAGAGCCCTCCTAACTCAAAGTGAAAAACCTAAGGACGGACTGAACAAATGCCAGGGAAGGATTGTGGCCCGAGGACTTTTGGACTGACAGTTCTCTCTCAGTGTGTGACAAGCCAGCAGTTCCCAGTGCCTATCCATTCTGGAGGAGGGCTGGACACAGCCAAGAAAGGCATGGTCCCAGCCCTCAGAGAGTCGGAGTCCAAACAGACGGGATCTATATAAAGTGTCAGAGGCCAGCAAAACCTCCTACAATCTAAATTATTGTTTCTGAGAAGCCCCAGGGTTCTATGGAACATTCCAGGCCTTTCTAGCTCTGGTCTGATCCTTAACTTCTGCTAATTCTTGCCCTTGTTACTTGGGGACTCATATCTTTCTTCATTTCAGTTTCTAGGACAGTACGGCCAGGCCTGGGACTGCTGTCTGATGTCCAGATGTCTTCACCTTCTGGCTGTAGGGCACTGTGAACCCCCAGAACTGGCTGAAGCCTGGATTCAAGTGGTGGCTTAATAGGCACTGACCACATGTTGGAAGGTTAAACATATTCCAGGACAGAGAAGCAAGTAAACAGAGTCTGAGGGTGCCTTCCCCCGATGCACACACACAGAAGAACACAGGAATTGAGAGGGACAGATGGCTTAACCCACGGGGAAGATGGGCATCCATTCCTTCATTCTTACACCCCTTGCTGCTCACCCTTTGAATCAGGCTCTTGTGGGCTCTATGACACAAGTTGAATGTTCTCTTCATTTTGCCAGTATAGTGGGAAAGCCAGACAGGAGAGCAAGGCACATGGGCAAGTGAGTTGTCCTTTGGGAAACAAGTTGTAATTTGTTAGATGTGGGAACGGTATGGTCCAGGAGTATCGTCTTCAGGAGTGGCTGGAAATCTAAATCTAAAACTAATCCCAGAATTTTAGGCAAGGATGATACTAGAAAGGCCAGCAGGGTCCAGCCAGCCTATATTAATACACACGGAAGACCTAGTGTTTAGTATGGAGACCATAACGTGGTACAAATAGAGGCTTCTCCAGGCTAAGATCACTTTGATATAATGGACAGAACTGGGGACCAACTCCACAGGACGATAATCAGCATGACCTGGAGGGTCAGTGAGTCACCATCCCGGATCAGGACCTTTGAGTGCCTCCCCTACTCAACCAGTGTATATGCTATAACTTAGTCAGTCACTTTCTCGTGTGTCACACACATCTGTCGGTGAGCCCTCTAAGCCCATCAGACAGTGCCTGCCACAGCCCCTGCCAGCTCATCCCTCATCCTCCAGGGCCTGATTCCTGAGCGCCTGAGGGGCTCTCCTGATGACATTTGATTGACAGTACCAGGAGTCAGCCGTCAGCTCAGGTGGTTATTTATGAGTGCTCGCCTCCAGTAACAGTGACTTCAGAGGGGCATATGGAATGGATAAGGGACCATGTACAAGGCAGACCTTTTCAAGATACTAGAAACAACTGGACAAAAACCAGTTAGGTATTTTAACCTGCTTCATTTATAAAAAGACATATTTACCTGGTCTGTCTGATTTTACAGGAAGTGAGTTATGAAAGGTATTCAGAAAAGTAATTGGAGCGACAAACTATCTCATGGTAGCTGCTTCATGTACCAAGTATCATGTGACTATTTTAAGACCTACCTGATGGGTCCAGAGAGCCAGATCCATACTTTCTAAGCTACCCTGAGCTCCACTCTGTGTCCTAAAACTCCAGAGGCTTCTATGTTTTATCTCCTCTCTAGCCTGTTACAGTGCTGAGATCCAGCCTCCTGCCTCTCTCTCTGGAGTCAGCATTAGAGTCCATTTACATTGTCATGCTTTCTATTCAGTTGCATGATGCTCTGTGCCCCAGTTTCTCCATCTGTAAAGTAAGGCTCATGATAAGAGTGCTCCAATCCTAGGAACTTGATGATATAACATCCATGGTGTCTGGGACCTTCAAGACAACAGGAGCTGAGTAGACACACTTTGTCCCCAGCCCTGGTCCATAGGATCACTCTGGGGATGGTTGGGGAAGTGAGAGGTGTAAGAGGGCTGTCCTGGTGCCGTTCATGTGCCACATATACCCCTGGCCAAGCATCAGGCTGCCTGTAGAAGGCTGAAGCACTGTCCAGGAGAGGAGGCTGCACGTGGTCTGTGCTCAACCTTTTCCTGAACCTAGAGGGGAACATCTTTCTGCTAAATGCCGTTTCTGCGCGCTGGTCTGTGCTCAACCTCCTCTGAACCTAGAGGAAAACCTCTCTCTGCTAAATGCCATTTCTGCGTGCTAATTTCCCACCGATGGCCCTCGGCACATCCTACAGAGACTGTTTCTGGGCCTCTCCAGAGGCCCAAGGACAGGACCCCAGTCCAGGAGTGTGGGCAAGGTTCACACGTGTAGGAGTGAGCCTTTGGTTCATTGGTGTTCCCTACTTTGCCTCCATGCCCTGCGGTCATTCTAAAGCTCTGCCCAAGGGGACAAGAGTCTCGTGGCAGAACCACAGCCTGGTTAGAGATTACAGAAGCAGAGCAAGCCCTGAAACTTTCTCAGCCAGCACCTTGCTCTATATGAAGGAGAGAGACGTGGCCACCAGAGCGGAGGTGGCCAGTATTTAGATATGAATGTCCATGTAAATCTTTCTGGAACATTCCAGCCTCAGGATCCCTGAGCCTAGAAAGGCAGGTAAGGTCATTCAAGTCTGTCCAGAGATGGTTCTAGACATCTGGAGGCCATCTCAGATACCCATACCCCTCCCTGCTTGTGTGGGCTTCTTCGCAGTGCACCTAGAGAGCATCTCCTCCTGTCTTTGAAGTCCTGGTGGCATCCTGGAAAGCAGTATGTTGTCTTTCAGAGGTGGCATCTGCAGGTCCAGAGGGCATGTTAGCAGCAAGCTGGTGGGCTTGTGTTGCTGCCTCCCTAGTATGACCCCAAGCCATCCCTACCCACACTCTTCTAGTGTCCCTGATACCCACAGACTCAAACCAGGATCTGCATTGGTACTAACAAATTACCTAATTAGCCCTGCAGAGACAGATTTGCATCCAATCCAGGTTCTTCCTCAGTGTTCTAGAACTCTAGAGACCAGCATGGGTGGTCTCTTTTTACCCTTAGGTTTGCCTCTTCTCCATAGAGACCTTCCTTAGCCTCCTCCCAGGCAAAGGTCACCTTACTTAGTCACGTCATGAGGCCAAGTGTTTTCCTGATCACGTTACTATTACCCCGCCTGACCTCGTCTGCTTGCTGTGTTGGTGTCTGTGTGGCCTCACTCGTGTGTGACCAGCAGAGGGCAGAGGCCACATGTATGCCGTTTCCCACGCTGTCTCCTTTAGCTAGAGGAATGCCATGTACCTTGTACCTTAAGACACTTTACAAGAATATAGTTAATGTGTGTGGGTGCATGGCTGTCTGGCTGGATGGACAGGTAAGGCTGCCTCAGACAGGGCACAGCATTCGAGAGCCCTGTAAACTGAAGCTGGATGGGTTCCAGGGAACCTGGGATGGACTCTCATCTTCTGGGAAATCTGAGGGAAGTGATCCACACTCAGACTGAACTGTCTGAGCACACCTGTTTCAGTCCAGGGAACCTGGGATGGACTCCCATCTTCTGGGAAATCTGAGGGAAGTGACCCACGCCCAGACTGAACTGTCTGAGCACACCTGTTTCGGTCCAGGGAACCTGGGATGGACTCCCATCTTCTGGGAAATCTGAGGGAAGTGACCCACGCCCAGACTGAACTGTCTGAGCACACCTGTTTCAGTCCAGGTACACAGTGGAACTTTCCTGCTCTTCCATGGGGGCCATCCCGAGCTGTGGGACAGGGTTTGGGGTTTGAAGAGAGACCAAGAATGCTTGCAGTCCCACAGTTAGCTAGGGATTGGTTGCTGCTTTGACCTCCATAGGCCCAGGTTGTTCTCTATTTAAAGGAGCCGTGTAAAAGACATCTGTGCTGGGTAGCTTCTCTCTGCCCAGCTCTCATCCAAGGCTGATGACAAAAATAGAAAGCCTCACAAGAGGCTGCCTCCTATGTGACTGTGGCTGGGTAGAGGGGCCTAGATGAGCAGGATGGGGGTGGGAGGCTCTTAGGCCATGGGAATGTTTGCTTTGCTTCCCTGAGAACTGGCTGTGGCCATGTAAATCACCCCGAGGAGATCTGGAGGATCCCAAATGCATCTGCTGGTTTTTATAAAGAGAGAAAGACAAAGACAACAATCTTTGTGGTCGGCATAAAGTATTTTAATCATTAATGAACAAGGGAAGAGTAAACCCCCAGAGCAGGCAGGAATTCGAGGGGAGGCTGGTGAGGGCTGCCCCTCCCCCTGCCACCTGGGCCTGGCTGTGCAGAGCTGGTCCAGGCACAGAAGCAGCGGGGATGGAGGAGGGGCCCTGCCAAAGGATTTGAAGGGACCTGCCTGGTTCTACCCACTGTGGCACACTGTCTATCCATAGCAGCGTACACCTGGGCATACGTGAGGCATGGGAATGCTGCAGGGGAGAATCCAACGTTGGGGCTTTGCGCTCAGTGACAGTGTGCATGTTAAGCTTTCAGCTTATTAGGGGACATGTCGTTTGTCCACTTGATTGCATGTCTGCAAATTGTGGATCTGCATGACTGTAGGTCTACATGGTCTGAATGAGTATAGGGCATTTGAAGTGTGTTAGGTGGGTATGTTTGCAGAATATATGTTTAGGGTTACGTGGTTGGGAAGGCTCTGAACTATAGGAATATGGGAATGTAAGTGTGGGTTTTGGTATGAGGTGGGAGGGTTTATATAGTTAGATATGTGCGTATTGGGGTGGAAATAGAAGTACCATGTGTTCACAAGCACCATTATGCATTTACATCCAAGGTACCCACATCCCAAACACATTTCGCACCCAGTACATGCCCCATAACACACATACTACAGGATGGACTGTGTGTGCTTAGGTGTAAGTTTTGGGAAGTTGGTCTGGCTATGGCGTGTGCTTATGTTTAGGGAGCGCATGTACCTAATAGATGTGCATATGTAGTTGGGCATGTGTGTTGGAGGAAGCTGGACAGGATGTTTTCAGTGTTGCATGTGTAGTCAGTGGGGAAAACAAGTAGGGTTAACTTAGGGTGCAGTGTGAGGGTGGTAGGATGATTAGCTTTGCCTTGAGCAATATGGTACATGTGTGTTAGGTCTAAAGGGTTGGTGTGTGTGTGTTGGATAGGCACTCTGATTGAGGCATACATGTGTGTTGATATAAGGGATTGTTAGGTGTGTGTGTGTGTGTGTGTGTGTATTGGGGGTAAGGAGTTGGTGTGTACTGGGCGTGCTTTGTGCATCTTTGGGGTATAAAAAGTTGGTGTGTGTTCCTTGTGTGTATGCCAGTGGTAGAGTTGGTATGTGCATGCTGGGTGCTTATAGTGTGTATGTTGAGTATGGGAAGGTACTGTGTGTGTTAAGCATTCATTGTATATCTGTTGGGTGTAGGAAGCTGATCTCTTAGATGCTCAGTGTGCATTGTTTGTGTGGTGTGGGGGGGCACACGTGCATGTGTGTGTTTTGAGTGAGTGGGTCAAATTGGTGTAGGGCTCCAGTTCCTGCAAGAGAAGTCACATTCTGTGGCTGGTTTAGCTGGATTCTCACATCCCACACCATTCTCAAACCGAGAGCCACATGGGTGTTGCAGCTGGCATGCAGGGATAGTTCTTGGAGACACGGACAGGCCCAGAGAATGGAGAGAGCTCTGACGTCAGGTTTAGGTGTAGTCACCACAAAGATTTGAGGGGATGGTGGGCGTCCAGAAAGTCAGGCTTAACATGGGAAGAACAGAAGAGAACTGGTCTGTGGAGCTCAAGGAGGCCCTGACAGGGTGGAGGGTGCTGCCAAAAGTGCTCTCTGAGCCCTCATCAGGTTCTGTTCATGCAGCTGTCTCATGAGGCCCCTTGGCTCTGGGATGCCTTCAGAAATGACTGACCTGGAATCTTCCCAGAAGCCCAGGGAGGGTCAGGACAGAAACGTCACCCCATTTAGCCTGAGGCTTGGGGGTACATCCCTTCCATGGACTTAAGGTCCAGTGGGTCCAATAGAGACTGAGGGACTCCCCAGCCTGCTTCTTCAGCAAGAGGTATAGGTCTGGGCATAGGTCGTATGGTATGGATGGGCCACTGTAAGTCCCAAGAGGATGGCTCCTTACTTTCCCAGGGGGGCAAGAAGCAAATGATTCCATTTCTTTATACAAGTGGCACAATCATGAAGCATTTCAGAGAGCAGGGAAGAGCAGAGGCCTCCCGGCCACGTGACAGATGCTGTCATTTGGCCCTTTCCTGCCATACAAGAGGGAGTGCTGAGCATGGCATCTGGACTGAGTAAATACTCAGCAAAGGGTAACTTGACAGGCCGTTGGCAGGATGTGCCACTAAGAAGAGCTTAAGTCTCAGTTTGCCCTCATCTTGGATGAGGTTCTTTACCTCCCTGTTTCTCATGCTTCCAGCGGAGTTGCAGAGAAGACTATGAACGATTAGCACAGTTAAATGCAGTGTTGTGAACTTAAAGTCTCCCATGCGCATCATTTTTCACAGCAGTATTATAGTCCCTTATGTGAGCTGTGATAAGAAGAATTTATTCAGCTAACTGTTGGGCTGGTCTGCTATTTATATTTTACAATAACAACATTCAGTAACTATCTTCTTGCTTAAAACATTAGAGCTCCAGTGTTAGTAGGCTGACAATGAAGAAGGGCTGAGGACAATTTGAGCCTGTCCCCATGAGTCTGTGTTCCTCCATGTCCAGTCTGGTGTCAGAGTTCCCCTAATTGCTGCAAAGCCAGTCCCAGGATGCTCGCGGCTGAAGCCCCTCTGATGTCATCATCCATGATTTGCAGTGGTGGATCCTGAACCACAGCCTGTACTCCTTGTGGGAGAATATTCCTTTTCCACCCATTGGAGCATGCAGGCCTGTAAGGAAACGAACTCCTTCCCAGATGAAATCAAATCCAGATCCCTCTGGGTTGGCAGGGGAGAGAGGAAACAGAGTTGGGCTCAGTCTAGTGGCCCTAACACCTGTTGGGGGAGCCACATCTTTTTACAGGGTCTCCTGCTGCTTGAGGTCAGCCCCATGGGGTTCCCCTTCCCTGTGGGGGTTTTGGCAGGCTGGGCTATGATTGTCCTTCCTGCCCCAAGCTCCACTCTACCACTTCCTAGATGGATGAACTGAGCAGGTTACAGCTTTGTGGCTGTCTGCTTGTCTGCAATGTGGGAATGATGACAGCATCGACCTGTGGGAGGAAAATGTTTCTGGCTATACTGGCTTCAGTATGGCCCCACATGCGGTGAGAATTGCATGTGTGGCTCTCGGTCAGTGCAAAAGCAGCCACCTTTGCAGTCATAGAGCTGGGAAGGGATTCATACCTGGGTTATGTTAACAATCTCACAGCTCAGTGAAATAAAAGGCAAACAGCCGGGTTTTCACATGGGCAAAGGCTTGAATAATGTGTCTCTGGGCCATTATACAGATGGTTGGTGCCTGGAACACAATGCCTGATGCTAACCAGGAAAATGGAAATGACAGACGAGAAGTGGTGGGGCGCTGCTTGGTTTCATGGCAGGAACTAAAAACATAGCTTTGATAGGAGGTTTGTGGGGTGTGGAGACCCTGAAACCCTCACACATGGATAGTGCCCTGGCTTTAGGAAACGGTCTGTAGATCTTCAAGCTGGCGTAAGGTTGCCATCTATGTGAACTTGTCACTCTACTCCGAAGTACACACCAAAGAGCGGACGAGTGTCCACACCCAAGCCTGCACGTGAAGATTCATGGCCTCACTAATCAGAGCCCAGAATGTAGTGAACAGCCTAAGTGTCCACCAGTGGACAGATAGGTCTGTTGCCTCTACAGAGCAGAACACGTCTAAATTGTTATTATCTTTATTTATCTATTTATTATATTTGTGTGTGATGTTGTGGCAGGGCGTGCTTGCCACAGCACATATGTGGATGTCAGAGGACAACTTTTGGTAGTTGGTCCTCTCCTTGCACTTAAACGTGGGTTCCTGGAATTGAACTCAAGTTGCAAGGCTTACAGAACCATCGACTTTACCCACTGACCCATCTTTACTGGCCCCCAACAGAACATTACTAAAAGTGACTGAGATACGGTGTACCCTGCAGCACAGCGCAGAGGAGTCTTAGAAACACGATGCTAAGCCTGAGAAGCCAGGCATAAAACCCACGTGTTATATGACTCAATCTACATAAGTGTTAAAAACAAAAACAAAACAAAACAAAATGATCTATAGGAGCAGAAAGTCTGCAATTCCTGGGGATTCGGGAGAGGGAGAAGTGAGAAGCAAATGACTGCCAGTGGCACAGTGTTTCTTTGGGTGAAAATGTTCTACAAACCACTGTGGTGATGGTTGCCCAGGCGTGAATATGCTGACAGCCACTGAATTATATGCTTTACATGGTGGGTTTTATGGTTGTGTGTGTTCCTTCTCTGCCGAGCGATTGAAAAGCTTTACTGAAACCTCTGGATGACCACAGGGAAACACACCCAGCACATCTGGTCTCAAGCTTGACCTCCCTCTCAGCTCAGCTTCACAGGGCAGGGGCCAAGGCCAGCTCAGTAGCCTCTGAGCTACTGCAAGGCCAGGCCCAGGGCTGTGGCACAGCATAAGAGAGAATGGCAGAGTGGCAGAGCTTGAGTTCTGGAAAATGAAGAGTTTGTGACGGTTTTATATGGGGCTCACAGTGCAGTGTGGCTGGAGAGCACAGTCCCCCTCTGCTCCTCACAGGAGACCCTCCTCTTGGTGACTTGAGCTCTTTCAGGAGGTGAGGAGCCCTGTTTTTCTAATGAGAAATGGCTGCCACCTGCCCTGGTGATCTTGACAACTCTTTTGAGCAGAGACATAAAACACTAAGCCCTAGCCTACACTTCAGAGTCACCAAGTTGGTGTTCTATGATACGGTGCTTCCCGCAACAGGGAAAGCTGCTGTGTCAGGTAGCAGACGTGTCCCGAGTCCTGGCCCTCAGAGTTCCGTGGGTCTCTGCTGAGAGCTCCGCTGCTGTCGAAGTGTTGGGTGTGTGGTAGGAACCGAGAGTAGGTGTCTCACAGACATGGCTAACTACTGCTGTCCCTTCACAAGAGCCCCTACCTTAAAGGAGTGGAGTTCAAGGCCAGGGTGCCATCTAGCACTGTGAACGTGATGGGAAGGACAGCCCTGGCAGCATCCACTGCTGCCTCTGCTGCCTGTCACCCTTGTCCAGCTGGAAGCTGTTGTTGGAAGAGTGGTATCCCGAGACTAGCAGTCAGAGAGCAGAGGGCTGGAAGACTGGAGATGTGGCTTCCTCTGTTGGGCTACCACCAGTCTGATGCTTAGTTTTGAGCCCATATCTGTAGCGTCCCTTTGCCTCTGATCCTCCATGATTTTAAAAACAAAGAGCCTTTCTCCTTACCCAGCAATGGGATGGGACAAGAAGGCTGCCACTGATGGAGCAGTTTGCTGCTGTCAGCAGGGCCCTCCTGGAGCTTTTGCTGTTCATCCAGTCTGTTGCCAGGTCAAGACCAGGACTGCCCTGTGTCTGACTACTCCCTGCAACAGTAGAAACAGGCACAGAGTAGGGAGGCTTCTGGAAGAGGAGGCTATGAGCTTGCGCTTGCTGGGTGACATGCATTCTGTGTGGATGACAGTAGGAAAAGGAGCACATGGGTACTGGCTCTGTGTGATAGACCAACGCTTCACTGACCCTACCACTCCGATCATGTCTTCGTCCTTACAGTAAGTCTACTGGAAGGCAGGTCTCATCTGCTCCAGGACAGGGACCAGGTGACATGCCTAAGACCTGAGCCAGCAAGCAAGGGAATTGAACTTGGAGGAGGGCCCACTTGTTTGTCCTGGCTGCCCGGCTAGTTTAGCCCCAAAATAATCACACAGAAACTATTAATTAAATCACTGCTTGGCCCATTAGCTCTAACTTCTTATTGGCTAACTCTTACATCTTAGTTTAACCCATTTCTATATGAGGTTGTGGACTACCAGCAAAGCTTCAGCACATCTGTCTCCAGCAGCAGATCCCTCTGACTCTGCCTTTCTTTATCTCAGCATTCAGTTCTGTCTTCCCTGCCTACCTAAGTTCTGCCCTATCAACAGGCCAAGGCAGTTTCTTTATGCATTAATGGTAATCACAGCACACAGAGGGAACTCCCACATCATGAACTTATCTCCTGATCCATAGCTCAGGCCCCACACAGGTGACTCAGGAATGTGCTCCGATGTTTGAGGCTGTGGCAATGGCTGTTGAAGGTGCACTGCCCCTCCCCAGGGCTCTGCAGCTTAGTGTTATTCTGGGGGTACAGTGTAGCCATTGTCCTCCCCATCTGTTCCCACCATTTAACTAAACCTGCCACCCTATTTCCCTGCTGCCTCAGTCATCCCTGGCTACCATGTGTGAACCAGGAGCTCAGTGAGCTCATCCTTGTGAGCAGGCATCCATGACCTTCAGTTCATTCGGGGAGTAATGAAAGGGTCCCCAATACAGGCATGCAACGGTCAGCACTGTGGGCTTCGTTCCAAGCCATTTGCAAAACTGATCATCACCCATCACTTCCCTAGTCCTCAGTGCCTCTCAGGAAGTCCCCATGTTTCTATGCAAAACATGAAAGACCCTGTGCCCCTGTTACATAGGACAGGAGTAAATGTCCCTTCCAGATCTGACTCGGATCTTCTACCAGCTCATGGAGGGTAGGTACATCCTGTAGCCCCAAATTATATGCTGAACCAAGAGAAGTCTAGAATTGCAACCTACACCAGTCCTTAAAGGATTGCACTGCCAAATAACGTTTTTATAACACTCCATAGTATAAAATATGAGAGAGTAAGAATAAATATGAAGATAGTAGAGTGTAGCAAAGAACGTTACCCCTGCTGGCACCACTGAGAACTGACCGCTGTTATTTTAGACGTTTTTAGCCCTTAACCTATCACATGATAAATACACCTTACTAAAGGGAGCCATCCTGTTCTTGTTTTTTTCAGTGTATCTTGGACATCTAACTCTGCACAGTTAGCTGAGTGTGTGGGACATGAATGAATGAGTGAGTGAGTGAATTCCAGTAGGTTCTACTATGTCACCAGCCAGACAGGCTTGGGAGTTGCCTGGAGTGCCTTCTCGTATAGCCAGAAATCCCTGTCCCCCACAGCCTTGAATCCTCAGTTTCTAGGTCTGTGTTAAGGACCATGGGTGGCAGTACTTCAGCAATGTCTGGCGTTGTCTCCTTGCAGCTCACTGAGGTGTTTGATCCTTACCACTCTTGTGACAGAGCAGGCTAAAGCCTGGAGTTAGATGGTTTGTACCAATCAGAGCCTTACAGGGGCACTAGAATCCGAATCCAGACCCAGGTAACTGCAAGATACTCTGTCCACCAAAATAAATGTGGGAGCAGGAGGATCCTGCCTAGGACTTCAGGGGAACACACGCTGCCAGATGTAGGGGGTCAGAGGAAACTTGGTAAGTCTTTTGACAGCTAGGTGTCTCTACTTGTCCCATGAGGGCCTTTGAGGCCCAGCTAGGCCTGATAGGTTCCCTGGTCAGTTCTTAGGAGGCTCAGGACTCTCCCTAAAGAATCCCTGCTGTGAAGAAAGTCAGCCTACAAACCACAATCCCAGAGAACTTAGACAACACTGTGAACACTAAGAGAGACTTGCATAGATACAATCTACATGGGAAGTAGAAAGTAGAAAAAGACAAGATCTCCTGAGTGAATTGGGAGCATGGGGACCTTGGGGGAGGGGAGAGGCAGGGAGGGGAGCAGAGAAAAATGTAGAGCTCAATAAATATCAATAAAAATAAATAAATAAAAAAGTATCCCTGCTGTAATACCCCCCCCCCCATTGGTGCTGAGCTCCTGACACTTCTGGGGACTCCAGGACAAGAGAATAGTAATGTAAAAGCCAAGTTATGCAATCCCTGTATGCCAAGGAGTGAGCTGCAAATATGCAGGGAGATGGCAGGCTGTGCTTTTATTCTAAGCTCAGGATGGGTTTCAAGCCGTGACAACAGCAGGCTGGCAGTCTGAGAATGCCTGGCCATGGGACAAATGATTGACATAAAGGGTGATGAACAGAATTCGCCAGGATTCAGAATAGCCACAGAGAAGCCAGCAGGAGAGTTGGACAGGGCGTATGGAGGATTGAAGGCCTCCCCTAGTTTGGATCCTGGGCTATACTCAGCCTGCTTCCTCCTGGACCACACTGCAAATGCCACTTTCTATTCTCAGCCCTGTTGACAGTCTCAGGGTCCTGCCTGGGTCCAAGTGCCAAGCAGCAATTTCTTTTCTGTGAATTACTGGTGCCCACGTCACAGCTGAGCAGCTCAGTGCGATGGCATCCTTCTCTTTTTGTCTTTCTCTATGTTCGAAGCCAAAGTTAAATGTTTTAATTTCACATTATTCCTGACATAATGCTAATGAGTTCCAGCCGTCCCCTGAGTTGGGGTGGTAAGGCTCCGCTGAGTCAGGCATCTGGGCAGCTGACTTTCCCAGAAAGTGCCTCATGTCCCCAGAGCTCAGAGGAGCATGGTACAGTGAACACTTCCCCTCAGGAACTTGCTTATCACATGGACATGGTTCTTTGGTTTTTGTAACTGATTCTTCAGTGTGGTGACAGCAGTGTGTTTCTGTCTGGCACCCCTAGGGAAACTGAAAGCCTGGGCCTTTGTGGAGCCCAGTCCAGGCTGAGCTGTACTGCTAGAGATCTGCGGTTTTAGGAGACACCAGTTGTAATGGTCTATCCTGTCCCTTTAAGAGACAAGCCATGCCCACTCCCTCCCTCATTCTGCCAAGGCAAGCTGATCTTCAGCTTCCAGCCTGAGTCCCTCTCTTTCTTCTCTCCCTGTCTCTCTAAGAGGCAGCTTCTGTCTCTCCCTCCTCCTCACTTTCCCCCTCCCCCCGTTTCTCTCTCTCTCTGCCTCTCTCTGGTCTTCCCCTTTCTCCCCTTCCCTTCCATAATCCACTAAATAAATATCCAACTCACTCTGCATGGCGTGCCTATCCATCTTGGTCTCTCACCTGCCACGGGGCTTCCTGCCTGGGACCTGGCTGCCTTTGTGGCCTTTGGGACCCACTGCCTGCAGCTGCTCGGGGACCTGTGGCATGGTCTCATGGCCCACTGCCCACTGCTGCCCCTCAGAGACCTGCACCATTTTACTTGGACCATTACATTGGTGCCTTGACTGGAATGCTCAATGTGGTAGCTGTGACTGCTAAGATTGTTTTCTGATGACTTAGTAACCATTTGTTCTTTCTCTAGTCTCTTTTGTGGCCCCAGTGTTTTCTTAACACTCTGCTTTTGATCCAGTACATTGTAAGAACCCTGGAAGCCTCATCTAAGAAAAGGGGTATTGTGGCCCCTCTAACTAGGGGAGCCTGAAAATCAGCCAAGCAGGGCCTAGATAAGGCTGCTGAAGCTGACTGAGGTGTGCCATTGATGCCAGCTATGGCCTTCCTTGTCTGTGTGTCCCATAGGGTATTGTTCATGTTCCTTATATCAGACCTCAATCTGAAGTCCACGAATGTGAAAGAAAGTAGATTTAGCTTTTAAGTTTACCACAGCTCAGGCCTCTGTGCCAGGGAGCCCACCTCCAGAAACCCACCGAGAAGTACCCAGAATTCCCTAGCATTCTCTCTGTTCTGGGACATGCAGGCTTATGTAAAACTGGAGAACCTTCAGTTGTCTCTAACACCAACACCTGCTAAGACACCCTGCCCCATTTCTGGCCAGGGTCCACTTGTCCCCCATCCATCTGATCAAGTCTTAGCTGGTTCCAGAAAATCTAAATCTTCCACATTTGGGTGGGGCAGACCTCCTTGAGACACACACAAACCACCAAAAGGGCAGCCATGCTAGACAGAGTGCTGCCAATGCCCCCAAGGCTTGGCCCCAGGGATGGGACTGCACAGTGCAAAGCCGCCCTACTTTGGGGAAATCCCTACTACGTCCATGCTCTTGTCTCCCCTCTCTGTCCTGGCCAGAGCACTGTTGGAAGATGGGAATTCAGGAGGCTTTGCTTTTTCTCCCCCAAGCTCATTCCTGGACCACACTAATCTAGGTGACCACCACTGGACAGCAAGCTGCTGCCCTACTCTGCCCTGGAATCTGGCTCTAGATAAGGAAGAGAGAAGGTATTCCCTGGGTCATGCTTTTTCCTTGCTTTTATTTCATCTTTTACAGGTATTCACACATATCCATGCTATGCCAGGTACCATCTTGGGCACTTTTATGTGGGTTTATCTCATGTGGGGTTATGGCAGAAGCATCATTTGAAATAACCCCATGACTCATCTGGTCTGTAAAGTTCTTTCCACTTGGTCCTGGAGTTGCGCAAAAGCCAACAGTTTGTGCCTGTCTACTTTCTGCTGAGTCATCTCCACTTCCTGGTCCTCTACTTTCTACTGAGTCATCCCCACTTCCTGGCCCTCTACTTTCTGCTGAGTCATCTCCACTTCCTGGTCCTCTACTTTCTGCTGAGTCGTCTCTACTTGGTCCTCTATTTTC
>JAQHUG010000012.1:4480298-4553987 GCA_028555095.1 Dicrostonyx torquatus | reverse complement strand
TCCACTTCCTGGCCCTCTACTTTCTGCTGAGTCATCTCCACTTCCTGGCCCTCTACTTTCTGCTGAGTCATCTCCACTTCCTGGCCCTAAAGTAGAGGCGCAGTTCTTTCTCTTCCACACATACACACTCTACAGATGAGAACCGAGTGAGGCCTAGTGTGGTAAGGCACTTTCCCAGGGTACCTGGCCTAGTGAAGGCTTCTGTGTGCTAGGTAACCACATATCACTGTGGACACTGCAGAGTGGGCCATAAGCAGAACTGTTGTCAACAGGCCCCTCTCCACTACTGAGCATGAGCCATAGAACAGAGGCCTCTGACTGGCATGTGGGCCTCTCCCCTTCCTCAGCTCACAGGTCACTGGAGGAGCTGTGAGGTGTGGATCTCTATTACTGGATACCTGCCCCACCTACTGAGGCTCAGCCCTTAGGTCATTTCCTTGCCATTCAGTGCCTCTGTTTACCCATCTCAAAGACAGAAACCTAGTCTTGCCTCTCCTGGGGTTGTGGTGATCCTGATGGGACCAGGGAAGAAAGGTGCTCAGCACACTGAGGCCCTGGCCACCAGGATGGTTCTGCTTAGCTTTCATTCCCTCTCTAATTGGATGTCCTGTGGCTGAATATAAATGCAATGCTGCAGCTATTGTCACTGTCCTTCACTAGTTTGAGGGCGTGTCCAGGACTGAGGCCTGGGACCTAAGTTGTCACTGTGACACTGGCTTCAATCTGTGTTGCAAGTGTGATGTGAGATCCCAGGGCCTCAGGAAAAGTCCACTTCAGCGCCTGTGATAGCTCATGGCAGGTCAGCAGGAAGGAGGCTTAGGAAGGTCCTCAGTATGAGCCACACCTGAAAGAACCAGGAGGGCTGGACAGCAAATCAGGGGCTTTCTGAGAAGGGGGCCGTATGGGTGTAGACTGAGGGCAGGGCAGTATGGACTGAGCAGGAGCAGGGTGGGAGCTGGGCATGGTTTAGGGAGGCCAGGAGATTTAGGGTTGTCTTAGGATTTTCATGGGCACTCTGCCTGATCCAAACCCAGCCTAATCTGGTTCCCCTGGGGATATCAGGAGCCAGTGGGCCTAGCTTCTTCTCCCTGCAGCTTCTGTGCCGCCACCTAGAGCTCTCTGGAGGCCAAGACAAAAGAACCACAGTCTTGGAGCCTGACCGTGCTAGTGGGTGTCTGGATGCTGAGATGTCATCGTGGAAGCCTTTGTCTCTAGGTGGCATGCCTTTCTTCGGCTACCATTATTCCACGTGTGTGTCAGTTTCTGCATGTGTTGTGTTGTACACGGGCCATGTATCAGTGAGTGTTTCTGTAGAGTTGGCATGTTTGTGTGCAGGTGTTGGTGTTTGGGGCTTGTGTGTTTGGGGTATATGTACAAGAATGTGTGTGTGTACCTATGTGTCCTGAGTGGTGGGGAAAGTGTAGAGTATATGTGCAGGGCATGTGTACGAGAGAATATCTAGGTCTTGGTATGTGTGAGTTTGAATCTGTGTTTGTGTACTGGTGTCCTAACTCCATCTTTGACATACTGATTGCTACGTTGAAAGGAAAAGTGTCATTTTAGGATATGCGTGTGTCTATGATTCTGGGTCTCTATCTGGTGACCTGGTGTGATGCATGGGAGAGAGAGCTAGTCTGCTCTGTCTCCCCTCCTGGGACTCTGACCCATAAGCCAAGTCTCTCCATATACCCCTGGAAGGCAGGCCATCTTGGTCCTTGCTGACTGATCACCAAATCAACTACTAGGAATGGAAATCTGTTTCTTTTGTGGACAAGCGTTTGTGTTCAAGGAGAACCTGGTAAGGAAAGGTCCAGGCTCCACAGCCTCAGAACCCCCTTCCCAAGACAGGCATGACTCCTTTGTCCTCCTTTTCCCTTGCCTTGCTCTGTGTCCCACTCTGCCACAGCTTGCCAGCTTCTCTGGGTGGTTTCATAGGCCCCTGGAAGCTGGGTAAGCAAGAAGAGATTGCTACACTGGCCTGTCTGGGATGAGAGTGTCTCTCAAGCTACAGAGACTCCATCCTTAATGAGCTCAAGGACTCTCGCATGTAACCTAAAATCTCTGGTGCTTAGTCTCTACCTCCAATGTAGTAAATCACTCTGCCTACATAATGGGATTGAGGAGATGGTGTTGAGGGAGTCTGCTCTGGTCCAGCTGCTGCAGGGCAGAGCCCTCTCCTGCACACAGCTGCCTGGTCATTATTTGTGCCCCAAGTTAAACTAGACCCTCCCCCCGCAGAGGCCTCACAGTTTAGGCCAGTGTCCTTAGCCCCACATCCTCAAACCTTCCATGTTAGTCTCTTTCCTTCATGCTTTGACTGTCCCCAGAGGCCTGGCACAGCCCACGGCTCTGAAGAACCCTGTGAAAGCCACAAGGGGATCCTAGGATGGTACACTCGGGGCCAGCCTGAGTCTCCCCCAGGGTGGGCAGCTGAGGAGTGGCCCTCAATCCCCGGATGGCTGGCCTTTAAAGCTGGCCAAGCACAGCGTTGTTTGACATCTTGGAAAAGAATCTGGCACCGCACATTTCTCCCATCTAAATCATTGTAAAGTAACTTAAAAGTTTGTACAAAAATGAGAAGTTGATCTCTGAATGGCCTGCCAGGCTATTGTAACCCAATATATTTTACCCTTAAACCAGAAATGTGTTTGTTTAGAAGCAAGTCACTGGCAAATGCCAAATCTGGAGGCATTTCCTCCCCTGCTCTGCCTGACGCCCCGTTCCCTCAAACCTCTTCTTTATTCTCTGCATCCAGATTCCTCATCAGGGCATGAGAAACTGGGCCTTCCTTCCTTTTGGGCCATGTCCGCCCCAGGGAAGAAACTTGACGTTCATTAGGCACCAACTGTGTGCCAGGTCCTCCTCTGGGTACAGCAATGTATTTATTCCTCAGAGCTGTTTGTGGTGGCCCCATTTAGAGAGGAGAAAAACGAAGACAGAGATGGGAGATGACTAGCCCAAGTTCTGTGTGAGTTTATCCATGGTGCCATCATACACCTTATGTGTGAAACAGACCCCTTGCTTCTTGCCCAGGGGCCAGAGGGAAAGACATCATCACCAGAGCCAACTGTGTCTGCCACCCAGGTTCTCCTGCAGGGTCTCAGCCCTTATTCATGAGCGAACAGCTCAGAAGGCAGCTTGCTGAGAGCCTAAGTGGTCCTACAGATTCTGTGCCTGACCCAGGGCCTGAAAGGTCCTGGGCTTTGACTAGCCCCTCCCCAGCCAGAACTGGAAGGGTCCTTGGGCTGGGCCTGGAGGGGAAGATGCTGCCTCCTTGGCTCCAGCAACAGCTCCCCTGTCTTTCATCTCCTGCCCTCCGTACTGTGAGCTGCACGCAGCAGTAATGGATCGCAGTGGACTTTTTTCAATTAGACTGATTTCTCCTCTGCCTGTTACTATAAAACTCCAGATGGTCTGGGGCTTCACGGTTCCCGGGGTATTTTCCCCCATTATTTTAATCTTCTTTCGTAACACGCCCCACATGTGGGAACGGGGCCTTTCAAGGCGCTGCGCTCTGTGGATCAGCCATGCTTTTCTCTCCGCTGTGTTGCCCGGGTTTTCCTTTCTGTGGCAGCACCACAGAGAGCAACTCCCACCGTCAGCCTGGGCCTCAGTTTGCTGAGAATCAGAACCCATGTTGGGCCCAGTTTGAAATCCCAGTGTAACTCCTAACAGCCTGGTCTTGGTGCTCTCTGAGCACCACGAAGAACCAAGCAAAGCGCTTAGGGATGTACAGCCATGTCAGTCACACTTCAGGCCAGATCCAAGCTCTAATTAGCTATGTGATATGGTGACATACCTTTCTGAGCCTCACTCCATTCATCTGCAGGGTGGGGCTGGGAAGTTACTCCACTGGCAGGGTGCATTGTGTTGATTCAGTGAAACACAGAACACTAGACTGTGGTAGGTGTCTAAGAGGTATTGCCAGATACCTGGTATTTTGAGCTTATTCTACTGTCTCTTAGGATGTATTTCAATGTTGATTTTTCAGGTGAATGAGGGGAAAAAAAACTCTAGCCACCCATTCTGACATGCTTTGAGAGACTCTTAGACACCATATTCTTTCCCCAGAGTCACCCATTACCATGTGTGAGAGCCTTTGCTTCAAGCTAGATGAACCTGGAGTCTATCTGGGTAGTTTAAATTTACCCTGAACAAGATGTGTCCACAGAAACGTCTGAAGGCCACTGGTGGCATCAAGACCAAGAGCCAAAGGATGCTACATATATGCTTTCATTTGCAAATATCACCCTCCTCATGAGCCCAGGAGATAACTGGGCTCTGGACAGGTGAGATGAACTCACCTGAGATCATTCCCTCGGAGTGTGTAGTAGTTAGATTGGTACCACACTGCACAAGATTCTGGAGCACAGTGGGATGAGAGATGATGACACTTTCAAGCATCACCGGGGCCAGATCATACTAGCCAGAATGCTGGGACAATATGTACATACATACATATGTACACATACACACACATATATATGCTAAGGTACAAAAGAGTCAAGGGCAGACATTATCCGATGACTAAGTTTTCATATGACAGTGACCTGGGAGGAGGCAGGTAGTTATGTAGATTCCCAGGTGAGTCATGCAGCGATTGGTGGAGAGATGGCACCTCCAAGGGCTGTTGACTGATTGGATGCTGGGGTCAAGGAGAAGGAAACGGGTTTCTAGCTTTGGCATCGGGATAGAAGGTGGTCACAGCAGCAGAAGCCATGCTGGAGCACCCCAGGTGAACAGCCCAGCATCATATTGTCTGCTGGGCCATGGAAGTAATGGTCTGGGAGTGTTCCTTAAGGATTAGAAATGCCAGAACTCACCTGCTCAGCCATGTATGTAATTAAAGGCAGCCCTAAGCTCCCATTTCTGCTTCCTTGCTGCTTCACCTGATACTGGCTCAGCATTTGTCTCTAGAACCCTGATGCCTCTCCAGCTCCAACTGCCTGTGATTGGGCCTGCTGTCTCCCTGAAATGAGTTTCTTGGCACCTCATTTGTCAAAGCTCAGGCAGGCTTTGGTAATCCCCAGCCCAGCAACTGGAAGGTCTTCACATTCAGCCCCTTCTCAGATCTCTGAGCATCTTCTGCTCTGTGCGGGATTTTAAGGAATTTTGTGCCTTTACTGATGGAAAGTAGAGTATGGTGAGAGGATTAGCCAGGTAGTGGACGGCAAGGGGTGCAGAGCAAGAATAGGAAAGAAGATCGTGGGAAGCATGAGAGCGCGCGCGCGCGCGCACACACACACACACACACACACACACACACAGCTCTATTAGAGGTGCAACAGGCCAGAGACTACCCCAGGCAGACTGCCACTTAGCCTGCTCTGAAGCCTTAAATGACAGCTACAGTGACAAGATCAGAACTTGATGTGTGTGGTTTCATTTAGGGCTCATACCACACTGAGGTTAGTAGCATTCACCCAGTTTGCAGATGAGGAAACTAACACTCACAGAATGACTTGCCTGGGCTTCTTCAGTGAGCGAGCAGAGCCATCTGCAGCAAGGGCCATTATCTGCAGTCACTGTGCTTGCTGCCACTGGGCCTCAGCTCCTCATCTGATGGGCAGAGTTATCGACACTCAGAAGGCCACCAGGAAAAGGCAGCAAGCTGTGGAAGCGGCAGGCCCATTGGAGCCAGGCAGAAGCATTGACCCGATGGTCCCCTCAGCCTCATGGCTCTGACCTCATCTTTGCAGCTGTTGAATAGAGATAATAGAAATGCTCACAGGGTTCGCAAGGGCTGAGCAGATCTGGATCCTGGTCCTGATGGGAGCATGGATCTGCCAGAATCTGTGTGGCGTCTTTATCTCAGATAAGAATAAAGCAACATCCCTTCTCTACCTGCCACTTCCCCTAGATGTCCTTGAAGTGACAGGTCACTCCCAGGATGGAGATGGGGAGAGAAGGCAGGGGTGCTGCCTGTGGGGCTGTGGGGTCAGGCAGGCTTCTCCTAGGAGGGAGTGCTTAAACAACAGAGGCATGTGGTTCCTGAGCAGACAGAGGAAGGAAAGGTCCTTGGAGGCCTCATAACATATTACGGAAGGCCTTTGGGATGGAGATTCCTGGCAAGTTCAGAGTCATCTCTCCACAGCTGATGTATGGGATACATGGGGTGGGAGAGACACTTATGGCATCCTGGAAGACATTAACACAGATCCTGAACTTCTAAAAAATATATATATTAAATTGTCAGTGTAGGAAGGGAAGGCTTCCCAGGAGGGGTGCAGTCTGAACAAAGGCAGGGGTGAGGAAGCAGGTGTTTGGAAGCCCAGACAAAGATCCATAGATTCCTGGTGGGAAAGAGGTAAACTGATCCCCAGAGTCTGACAGGCTCTCCCAAAGTCAGAGAAATCACGCAGCCAAGAGTTATTGTCTCCTCCAACAGCATTTCCCCCAAACCAGTCAGTAAGAACAAAGAGTCAAGGAGGATGCTGATTGGAAACCCTGCTCCTGCCCAGGTTCCTTCATCACATAGGAATGAACTTGGCACGAGGCCTTTGTAGGTGAACAGGGAGCAACTGGCCACCTGCTATTCCCCATCCAGGATTTCCTTCTTATTCTGATAAAGGAACAGGCCCCATAACTGGAAACCCAGCTGCAGAAGCTTACATCAGGTGGGCCCCAGCAACAGTCTGAACTGTAACACCCAAGGGGTCATTGTCTCTGACCCATGTCCTTGTGGCTGTACAGGAAATTCTGCTATGGCTTCTGCTCTTGCCTGGGCCTCAGCAGTTCTCTTCTGTAACTGCAGCAACTTCCTTCTCTGTCCCTTCCCCAAGTCCTCCGTACCACTAACAGCCGAAGGTGACTTCTTTCCGTGTGTGCATAGAGAGACACTGTCCCCATTCCTCATAGACTGTGTTCCTTCTAATTCCCATATGACTCTGTCCCCCTAGTTCCCAGAGTACACATCTGGCCCTGATCCCTTCCCAGGGCCTGTTCCTCTGAGGACAAGATCATAAGCCAGGTGGACCACAGGATCTTACCTCTGCCCACAGACTTCTCCAGAAATATCCAAACTTCCTAGTGGGTATTGTATCTTTAAAGTTGACAAAGAACAGACAGCAGCTCAGGAGAGAGGGAGACAGCAGAACCTTTAGTGACTTCCTTCCCCTGGAGGGGGGGAGGTTAGAGAAGCCCTGGCCCTCAAGGAATATGGCTGCCCCCCTCTTTGTCCCCAGCTGCCTGCTGCTAGCAGCCCACGGGAACCTGGTGCCAGAAGATTGGAGTCACATGGCTCCTAACCTGGGATAGGTGCTTATGTCTGGCACATCAGCCCTGGACATGGGGAGAAAGCCAATGGCTCAGTCTCTTCCTTCTCAGCAAGCACAGACACCCACCTAGGCTTTGACATCACATTTGGCCTATACCTTAGCTTTGCTTTGTCATGTGACTTTGGGCAGGTCACTTTACCAATATGAGGACATTGATGACACATGCTTCTGGGTTTTGTAGTTAAACACCAGCGCCATGACTGGAGCAGCAAATGCCACCCACAGTCGAGCTTTACCGTGCCCTGAAGTACACATAGCCAGAAGGCCGGCTGGCATGGGGTAGGGGGCTAATCAGGAGAGGTGACCTTCCTTGTTGAGCCGCCTGCATCAACAAAGGCTGAAAACTGCCTTCTGCTAGAGGAGGACGGGCAGAGAGGCAGGCAGGTGGGGAGGCCGCAGGGGCAGAACGTCAGGACTGTAAGGAGAGGACCTTATAGGGATTATATTGGTATGCCAAGGTGCCTGGGCAGCTGTGGTGAGCAGGCAGGGAGGACTTGACATGAGGGGATGTAGAGGAGAGGTCCAGGCTTGGCAGAGGTTGCAGGGATGGACAGTTGGGGCCATGGAGGATGAACTAGGTGGGCAGAGGTCTCACACTGTCCCTTCCTCTCTCCACCGTGACTTGTTTCTCCACACGTTCTCTGCCAGGAACCGTTTCACAGTTGTGCTGTGTCCACTACATGTCCGCTACTCGGCACACAGCGTACTAGATGGTGAGCGCAGGTCAGCTAAGTGACTAGATAATGACTCAGGCACTTCAGTATACAGATGTGACCATTGGTCTCACAGGGTTATCGAGGATGATGCCCGTGTGTGGTCCCTCATGGATAACCACAGCCCTAATGTTAGCGAGGGGACACACACAGCATCAAGGTTGCGGGACACCCCAAAGCCTCTCAGGGATAGAGCCCTTCCAGTCCAGGCTGGACTCCTTCCTTCTGGGGTTCCATGCCCAGACATGGCCTGCCTTGGACTTGCTGACCCCAAGAGACACAGCTGGCACATGTGTGAGTTGTTATTCCCCGAGTCAGAAGCAGAAAGGTCATCTTTGGCCCCATTGGCCCATTTCTAAGTCTTAGCCCTGGACACTTTGCTGAGGCAGTGTTTCCAGATGCGTAGGGGGGGACAGCAGGTGGTTTGGGCCGGAATAGGCAGGTTCGGGGTGCTGTTTCCAGGTGGGTGGGCCCTCAGGGCTGAGGGCACCCCTCATCAGCCTCTCCTGCAGTTCGAAGGCTGCAGTAAAGCTTTCTCCCGCCTGGAGAACCTGAAGATCCACCTGCGGAGCCACACAGGCGAGAAGCCATACCTGTGCCAGCACCCAGGTTGCCAGAAGGCCTTCAGCAACTCCAGCGACCGTGCCAAGCACCAACGCACCCACCTCGACACGGTAGGTAGGCCTGAGTGTGGAGGCCCTGGGGTGGAATAGGGCTGCACATAGACCCTGCTCTCTAGGTGGAGTCTCTGCCTGTGTTCAGGCTGTGTAACACGGGGCAGGTAATGCTCTGGTGGGAGTGGATGGGGGCATGTTCTTTGTATTATAGGACTATTAGTAGGCTCCCTGACTTTTTACTAAGATAGTCCCCCCCCCATCATCCTCCAGTTGTGACAAACACAAATGACTTGGGTATGGCCATATGTCCTCTGCGGATGTGGACGGGCAAACAAAATTTAACAACAGCCTCCAGTTGAGATTGCCCTATGTGGCCCATGAACCAGCCCAGGCCTGAGGCCTTATGGGAAAATGGGTGCTCTCACATCCACAGTCTCTCTTTGGCGGGCCAACTATGTCTGCATCCTGAGCACGCCCCTCCCTGCTCTTCCCACTCCTCACTTGGGGACAATGCATAAGCTCTTTAGGGCTATTGTTGTCCCTCAAAGAGTTGTAGTTGGTGACATGTAAGATCCAGCATCTTGCCATAGCAGCCTGACGATCCCATAGTGTCTGTTTCTACTTCCCTATCCTTGCTTATGCCAAGCAGCAAAGACCCCACGTTTCCCCTGTGCAGAAAAGGACATCAGCAAGAATGTCGTCCCTATACTGACCCTATTACCAAGGTCCCTGACCCATCTGACACAGGAAGAAGGTGAGCTTAGGGGTTCTCATGGCTTGGCTCTGGTGAAGGTGACAGACTCAGTCTTCATGCCAGTCTCACAGGTGCTGAAAAAAGTGGCATGTCCCTTGGGAGGATCCCAACCCTGTGTGCAGCACAAGGCTGGAGTCTGCTAGAAAACTCCACATCTGGACCTCCAAGCAGTTCTCAGCTCTGCTGCAGATGTGCAGGGAGCTGGGATGGGGCTAGGCACCAGTCAATACACCTACCCTGTTCAATCCGCAGATAAGGAAACAGGCCCAAGAGGGTAACTGAGCCGTTAGTGCACGTTGGAAGCCATAAAGCAGAGGTCAAACCTGAGAAGGCACAGAGTCCTCCAGTCCTAGCCCTTTATCGCACAGCAGGAAACCGGGTTCAGAAACGTGAACGGAAAAAAATCACCAGCTTTGGAGCCAGGCCAGGTCCTGCCTGAACTTGTACCTTCTTTATCCCTGCCAGCCTGATAGTGTCACACACCTGCCCCAGTTCAAGCAAAGCTGAGACCCAAGTCAGATCGTGTCTGTGTCAATGACAGACAAGTGACAGAGCCAAATGCACACTTGGCTAACTCTAAGTGCAGGGCTCTTCAGGTCAGCAGTCGGGCTCACACATAGCACCTCAGCTTTCGTAGGAGACCCAGCCATAGCCCCAGCTATCCCTGGCTTCAGAGAACACGGGGCCCACGGCAGGAAGGAGGTTGGTTCTCTGGACAAAGTGGAGAAAGCAAGCTTCGGCTCTGATTTTGGCTCTGCCTCTTGAGACTAGAGGGGGTATAGCTGCGAACAGGGCAGCCCTTTCTTTCCTAATCTGTCACTAGCCAGATCCTGCCATACCCTAGGCAGCCACCATTCTCAGTGTGGGCCTCAGTTTCCCCATCAGCAGGATGGGGCCTGTTCAGAGGCACTGAGAGAAGAAAGCTCCCTAATAGAGAGTCACACACAACCAGCTGGAGCAGTTCTGACGGGCAGGTGTGGGAACCATGGGTGGCCAGTGCTTAGCAGTACCGTACCTGGAGAGCCCTCAGAGATAGAGCTCTGTACAGACAAGGAAGAGTATTTCCTTGTTGACAGGAATAACACAGCCCAGTCTCGGAGCTTGTATGGGGATTCCGGGCCTGAGGTTTGGCTGGTGGCTTGGGACAGCCACGGGGTTTCCTGGGGGCTCAAGGGAGCTGGGCCTGAGGAATGTTCTATACACGTCAAGCTCTGGAAAAACAAACACAAAGATGGGTCTTGCTGCCCTGTTTCCAAGCGAGTGTGCCTGCCACACAGAGCTGTTGTTTGTTTTTTGACCAAAGCGTGTGGATTTGTATCAGCATTCCCAGAGGACCAGGCCTGGGGCCAGTCAGCTCAGGGGCAGGGCAGGGCTCATGGGAGAGTGTTCTGGGGTTGCATAGGCCCCCGAGAGAGACTGTGTGTGTGTGTTAGGGTGGAGGGGCTGTGTAACCGTGTGGGACTCGCATGCTGAAGCAGGTGGTGGGCAGTCCAAGGCAGGCTCCCTCTCCCGCCCCCGCCTTCCTGTTGGCCTAGTCACCTTCTTACCGCCTGTCTCTCTCTTTTTATTGTTCTCCATTCTTTAACCTGGCAATCTCCGTGGCAGCTCCAAGGTATGGTTCCAGTCATCTCTTTCTGCTTTTCCCCACAAGGCCCCGGACAGTGGGCACCTCTCCCAGCGTCCCTACCTCTGGCAGAGACAGAATTGCCTTAAGGCTTTGTGGGCAGTTCCACTTGGTGTGTCTGACTGGGCATGGCAGTCCCTGGGGCTTACTCTTGAGAGGTGCCATTTCCTACACACACACACACACACAAACACACAAACACACACACACACACACACACACACACACACACACACACACACCATTCCATTCCAGGAGGCAGTCCTAAGGGCTCTGAAGCACTCAGTGTGTTCAAAGAGAAGCCTTGTGAACTTCTTCTGGAACATGGCCAGGATTAGATGGCTCCCTCACTAGAAAGCAGAGGGACAGTGGGACAACCCGACAGCAGAAGGTAGGCAGCGCAGCCTGTAGGGATCGCAGGTCAATCTAGAAAACAGGATCTGAGCAAGGCTAAAGAGGAGATGATGGGAGGATCATTGTGGGGTATGTGTGGGGACAGTGGTAGGATGAGGACCCCAGTCAGTGCCTGGAAATGACCTAGTTGCTGATTATCCAAGGGTCCGAGAGCCATGGCAGGGTATGTGGTTGTAGGACCATGGCTGTCGTTGACAAAAGCTGTGGGATGCTGCATGGGAAGATATTAGGGAAGACCCTGGAGGAAGAGTCCAAGCAGGAGTGGGGGTTGACTGGGGAGTCCCTTTGTGCCTTCCAGAGCAGTGGGATGGTCACAGGGAGGGGCTTTGGCCATGTAGACAGCACATCCTTCAAGTTCCTAGCTTGTGTTCTTTGAGGTCAGCTCCCTCTGGTCTCCCCGGTATTGGAAGGAGGCCCTTAGTTGCTGTGGTCCATAGTACCACTTGGACCTGCCAAAGGAATCATCCAGGCTGGCCCTGGGATGTCCCCTCTTCCTCTCTTCATTCTTCCACCCGGGACAAGCTCCTGTGTACCCCTGTTCCACACCCTGCTTTTGTGAAGCTAAGCTGTGAAGACATCTCTGTCACAGCCAGTGTGAGTCAGGAAGACCTGCAAAGCTCAGTCAGTCCCCTGTTGCAGATAGGAGGCAACTCACCTGCACTCCCAACACGGTGGCAGAGTGGGGACAACAGAGCCCCTCCTTTCCCAGGCCAGGTGCCTTACCCACTCGTCCTTCCCATGGCAGGTCATATAGGGGACCTTCACTTTGAGCAGTGGCCTCTTACCTGCCTCTCATGCCTCTCTGATGTTACAGAAGCCATATGCTTGTCAGATCCCTGGATGCTCCAAGCGCTACACGGACCCCAGCTCCCTCCGCAAGCACGTGAAGGCACACTCAGCCAAGGAACAGCAGGTCCATAAGAAGGTAGGTGGCCACAAAGCCAAGACCCATCTCTGCAGATACCTCTAATCCCAGCTGCTTGTCCACATCAGACCAAATGCCTCACGCCCATGTGCACACCACTCTTGTAAATGCTGTTGCTCTCCCATCTGCCTGTATCTGCCTCCTGCCCAGTACACCAGTCCACAACCCTGCCCTTATCACCTCAACCAATTAGACAGTCACCCACCAAAAGCTGGCACCCCTAACCATGACAACACTCATGCCCAGCTCTGGGCTAGGCATTGAAGATGGAAGAGAGAAGACACAGATAGTACCCCTTTCCAGTGGCCTGAGGTACACACTAACAGGAGGCTCCTTGCCATATGATACTGATGACAGCAGGGAGGTTCTATCTGGCACAGATAAAGGGCCTTGGCCCATATGCAAGGGAACAGAAAGGTCCCAGGAAGAAGCACCAGGAACCATAAAGGATAATGGTTTAGGGGTGTGGGCTCTGGTCCCACCTGCAGGGCCTGCCACTGCTAGCCCTTCTGCCTCTGTGCTTCCTGTTCCAGTTGCTGAGTGAGGAACGGGTGCTCGTGCGAACTGAGTGATACATGTGTATGTGTGTGTGTATGTATGTATATGCATGTCTAGGACTGAGCCTATAATTGGCACAGATTCACAAACACAGAAGGAAGGGGTGGGCACTGCCATTCTTTTGCAGTGCAGGCAAGCAAGTTTGGGTAAGAAGTGTGTGACTGGAATGACCGATGGCACATGTGGGGCCAGTGTATTCATATCTGTACATAGCTGGGCAGTCACATGCTGGAAACCCTGCCTAATATTTGAACTGTCCTGAGGATATTCAATGCCATCAAGTGGTCTTGAGGGAAAAAGAAGTACATGGCTTTGAGAGATACTTCTGGGACCATGTGGAACATGGGGATGTCAGAGTGAAATGTACGTTCAGCAGTAAGAACAAGGAAATAGTGGAGGTGATCTGGGATGCAATGATGGAGACCTGGGCTGACCCAGGGAGTGTCAAGACCCCAGGGGAAGCTTCAATGGTGGTGCCCTTCATCAGGACTGAAAACCTGAGGACGAGAAAGGTTTGCATGGAAGATGAAGGGGGCCCCAGGTCATGCAGTGAGGAATAGGACAGCAACCTTGGGCAGAGCACCCTGGCCTAGGCACTCAATTCCCAGGACCATGGGAGTGTAGGGTTAGGCAGGAGCCAGTCCAGCAGCACTAGCAAAGTCAGAAGGCACAGAGAAAGCTACTCACTGCCTTAAGCAATGTTAGAAGTGAGCACTGTGGTCCACACACCATGACCTTGGGCACTGCTGTGAATAAAACCGCAAAACCCTACAGTCTGGGAAAGTAGTTTCCATTCCATGGGATGGACAGAGAGAGACAAGATACCAGGAGAAAGCCTACCTCATGATGGAGATGGCATGTGACTCATCTTGGAGGCATTGGGGAACCATTTGAAGGGTAGAGCAGAGGAGGGTAGAGCCAGGATAGGCAGCAAGCATGCCAGTGCAAACACCACCATATCCTTAACTCACTGAGAAGTGGGACAAGCCACGAACCCAGTGGCTCCTCAACTAGGCATTGTACCTGCTGCTTTGTATACTGTAGTTGGCATCCTGTGAGTGGGCCCTAGCTTATGTCCATTTCACATACATTAACAAAGTAGCCCTGTCACACAGCCCAGGAGAGATAGCTAGGATACCAGCTCCTGATGCTGCCTCAGGGCAGCAAGGGATAGCTCAGGCTTCCGTAGGCTGGAGCTAGGTGCCAAGGAGGCTGCTGTCCCTAGTGGACTGGTGCCCAAGGACCAGAATCGTGCCCTGGTTTTCCCAGGCCCATGCTTGGCTCACATTGAGCCCCCACGGACCTACGCTGCAGATCTGCAAACTTCCCAACAATAAGCATCCATTAGAGCCATCGGGGATGATGGATCTTTCTGGGTAAGGCGACCCCTGTATTATGACAAGTCCTTGGCAGCACTGCTACATTTTGGAGAGAATTAGAAATGCTTTTCTTCCTTAATTCTCCTCTCCTGCTGTTCCTAATCCAATCGACATTGCGGTCTGAAAGAACATGCCTTGGCCCTCTTTTGCCAAAAACTTCATTTACATGGAAAACAGCTGCCGGGTCAGGCGCTGAGAGCCCAGTGCGAGACTGGCATGCCTTCCCTGCCTGGTCAGTCTGCCCTCCGCCTGGGAAGGTGGAAAACCCCTTGTGGCTGACTCTCAGCTGCCTGAGAACACAGGCAAGGCTCTGGCCTTCTTGGCACCTGTTTTGACCTGGTAAAGTGAATGTTTGGACAGAGCCTTGGCTCTTGACTATTTGGAGGTTTCCCTGGAGAAGGGTCACCACCCATGCAGGTGCCTGCCCTTGTCACCCAGTGTCTTCAGAGCCCCATCCTGGTTGTGTTTGTTCCACCTGGAGAAGTAAAGATGTTTCAAGGTATCCCAAGTGGTGTTGGCCAGATCATCCCAGCCAGGCTCTGCTGCTAGCCAGACAGCTTGGGTCCATACTTCTGTGGCCCTTTGGAGTCAGGCAGCTGGAGCCGAGCCAGCCCTGCATATGGTTCTTCACAGATCATCTTTTCATTCATTGTCTCACTTCTAGCCATGGCCTGCAATGGCAGAAGCAGTGACAGCTCCAGAATACAGGCAAGGTGGGTGAGACCCAGAGAAGTTAGCTATTTACTGACGCACAGGGAGAAGTGGTGTGGGACTGGGCCCAGCCCTGGGTTCTTTCCAGTGTCCTTCATAGGGACAGGGAAGAGGGAGAGAGGCACTCTTGCCAAGTGACATCACTCCTACCACCACAGGTTGCCCTGACGGGAGCTGCAAAACCCCAATAGTTACACTTGACCACCCCTCCCAGTATATGCTGGGGCCACACCTCTAAACCTGATCACTCAGGGACCGTGAAGAAATCCCTCCCAAGAGACACGGGACCTTGACTCCAGCCTGAGAGGTTCCCCTTCCTCTTTCCCTGGCTCAGTGGGCTGAAGGTATGCCCAGTCCTCCTAGGAACATCTTCTAGTAACATCCTTGCATGCCAAATCCTGTCCTTGCATCTCTTCTCAGAAGTCCTTACAGCGTCCACTAGCGACTTTCCCAGTGAGGGAACCTGCTCAGCACAGACGATCCCGCCTAAGGCTGCTGCCTTTCTTGCCTTATCCCCTGAAGCATGGGATGCCCGTGTGCAGGTGGCCTGACACTCACACCTCCTACTGCTTGCTCCCCAGCTGCACACAGGTGCGGATCCAGAGCCTGTCCTGTCGGAGTGTCTGGCAATGCAGCAACTCCAAGCATCCACACCTTTGCCTGCCAGCAGGGGGAAGGGCGGCCAAACCCTGAACCAGGAGCTACTCCCAGGTATGTGTGCAGGAGACAGGGCCAGGGCACAGCCAGTCACTGTCAGACTTGCTGCAGAGTGCTTTGCCCCCTTGGACTTCACTGCTTCTGCCCCCTTCCCTTCAAGGTGTCTTCTCTAAGTAGATGTTCATGAACTCCTGAATAACTCCCTGCTGCCATAAGATGGCGCCCACTGCCCCTTAGTCCTCCTGGGTGCAGCTGCTGGAATGCCTGCCAAGCCCCTTCCCCTTCCTTCACCAAGGTTGCTCTTAGCCTGCTCTCAGAACCTGTCTCCTTGTCCCTGCCTCTAGGAAGTCTTCCTCAGAACTATCAGCATTTTTCTCCTTTCTCCCCATCAGCCTGTGACTAGGAACTCCTCTGGGGAAGGCCTGAATCTGCCTCATTCCAGAGTTACCAGTACCCATGTGGGGCACATGCAAAGTCAGTCTGGGGGACATGTAGCCCTGCCTGGAATGCTGAAGAGAGTCTACATCCCTGAGTGTAAGCCAGATTCTAATCCACAGTGAGGCGTGCCGGGATGCACCCGACCAGCTCAGTCTGGACTTGAAGTCCTCTTCAGTGTCCAGCATGACTCCTTCAGAAGAGAAAAACCAAGACTTGGAGAGGATGGGCAGTGTGGTCGAAACCACAGCCTACTCACTGCTGAGTTCTGTGGCCCACTGTAGGGCTCTCTGGGCCAGACCCTGCAGGCCCATTGGACAACACTCAGAGCCACTGGTCCAGCAAGAGCAGCAGCAGCTGGCTGCAGGGCACTCGGGCCATGGCAGGAATCCTGATTTCGTGGCTTGGGAACACTGCCCAGCTGCGGGCAGCATGGCCTTTAGATTGAGCTGATGGTTCTTGTGCTGTGCCTTCTCCCCTTGCTCTCCGAGGAAACCACAGCCACAGAGCAGAGAGCTCGGCTGCCCTCTGGGATTTCTTGAATTACTCTAACTGTTTAAAGCATTTTCCTTTTATTTTCTAATTTTATTCTTCGCCCCCATCATTGACATAGTAGCAGCCGACTTTAAAACATGTCAGGGCCCATACCAGACAGCCTTGGAAGAACAGCTTTTTGCCCATCTGCAAGGCCTACTGTGTGAAGATGCCTCTGAGGTATATACAAGAAGGGGTGCATGCAAGGAGGACTGCACACACACACACCCCAGCTAGGTACCCCAAAACTGCTGCACTGGGACAGAAAAGGGCTTATCGTATTGCTGGGACCCCAAGCTAAGGACTCCAGAGAGGCTCCTGCTGATGGGGCCACAGCTGCCTGGGGCCCTGGGGCCTGCAGCCTCCATGTGCCTACCTTGAGAGAACTCACCAGACAAAGAGGACTAAATCATCCAGATTAGCCTCAGGTCAGTCTAGGAGCCTCTTTGTCCTCATCTAGGGGCAGGGACAGCAGTGGTCATTGTCTCTCTTGACAGATACTGTCTCATCCCAATTGAAAGCCTCATTATTGAGAAACACATCTGCCAGGACATAGTCAGAGGAGGAAGGCCCTCCTGCTAACAGCATGCCTGCCTACCCTGTAGCCTAGTCTGAGGAGGTGGTCTTCCTCAGTGTCCCTCCCATGCCTACCGTGAGGAAAAGCTGAAAGAAAGTCCATCCCAGCAGCTATTCAGTGGGAAGCAGTCAGCTGCACACTGCTCACTTTCCTTGGGAGGTGCCTGCCTGAACCCAGGTTGTGCACCTGAGGCCATGCTCTTCCTTGAATGTCTCCACCCTACATAATTCTTCATACCTACTGTGTGCCTGCTGTGGACAGTCCTTCACTCCAGCAAGAGCTAGGAAGGATGGCCTGCCAGGCACTCCCTGGGGCTGGTCTGCACACAGACGCATGAGGCTCAGTGGGAAACAGATATTAGGGCCAAAGGCTAAGTGTTCATGGCTGATGATTGATGCTGCTGCTTTACAGCCCAGAGTGATGTGGTATGGGGAAGCTACAGGCCCCACTCCCACAGCCCTTCAGAGTCTGGTGATCCTTTCATCCCACGCACTGCCCACGGACACGCTCCATCACTAACACGTGTCTTTTGGGGCCATACAAACGGGCACAAGCCAAGACAGCAGTAAAGGCAGGGGATAGATTCTGGGAGGGTCAGAAGAGTCCAAAACAGAGAGGGTAAGGGAGTGATGACATGAGCTTGTCACTATCCAATCTGGAAGAGCACACTTATCTGGCAGGCATATCTTCAGCTCTACGGGGTGCCATGATAGGTAGTGGGGTGTGAGAAGAGTGATATCAGGGTGGCAGAGGCTATCGGCACTCCAGCCTTCCCCGCTGCCAGACCCCCAAATTGATTCAAGGTGGCAGGCAAGAAGGGATTAAGGAGAGGACAAAGTGATGCAGGCTGAGCTGCTTCTATTACCACACCCTCCTTGCTACCTGACCAAGGCAGGGAGGACAACAGTAGAGAGGACAGCTTCAGGGTGCCCAGTGGCTGTCTAAAGTTTGGGTGTCATCATCAGCAAGCTACAGTGCCTGTAGCAGAGCTCAGATCCTCATTGTATACTCCAGACCGCAGCTCAGTTGGAGGCTCTGCCCCAAAATAGGTACCCTCTCCATTTGGTCCATGATGTTCAGGGAGTCTATTTCTAATTTGTCACACTAGATGTGTGGAGAAAACTGGGCACATAAAAGCTATAATTACCTCCCCTGACAGGCTCCTTCACACTGCTGCCACTCTTGGTGGTCCCCAAACCCTCACTTGGGCCTCTGACCTAGTGTTCCTATTGGTCTGTTAGCCCACCTGTGTTGACAAGGAATAGAAGTGATTAAAGGTGACTCCAATCCTTGGGTGGGACCCTAGAGTAGGGTGCAGCCTGGATCACTACCCATAGTAGGTCTTCCTAGGAGCCTCTGGAGCTAGCCTGTCCAGGCCAGCTATGCCGTCATTCCTCTGCAGCTGGTCCCTGGATACCCAGGCTCTGCCTGCCTGTGTCTGAGGACGCATAGGTTAGTTCCTGCAAAGGGAGCTCCACTATCCTACACTGCTTGTTGAAAGGTTCTACCAAGACCCCAGATTCATTCATTCATCCTGCTTCTCTCCATTCCAAGGTCCCCATCTGCTTCTGAGGATAGAGCCATGCCCTGCTTTTCCAGAACAGGAACAATGGAGATTTGAAGCAGCCTGCTCCATACAAGTTCCCAGCCCCGTGTGTCTTGACAGTTCCCTCCTCATCTCGCTCTGTCAGTCACGATCTGACCTAGACAGAATGGTGCCAGCACCTCTGTGGACCTCATCCTTTCTGTCATTCTGTCTTCATAAGCAGACAGTCACAGCTTCCGGTAGGTTTACACCCTAGCGAGTGGCCAAAGCCCAGTGACTTCTGTTTGGTTCCTTGCAGGTGTGTATCCTGGCCCTGTCACCCCACAAAATGGGCTGGCTTCGGGCATCCTGTCCCCCTCCCATGACGTCCCTTCCAGGCACCACCCACTGGAGGTCACCACTGGTTCCCACCACCACCTGTCCCCTCTGCCCACAGCCGAGAGCACCAGGGATGGGTATGTATGGCAAGCCAGTCCTCAGGGGTCACATCTGAGCATTTGTGTCGAAGGTGAACAAGGCAGAGCGTGGCAGGTGACCTGCACACAGGCTGCTGTTTCAGATGACAACAGCCTATGTTTACGCGGCACTGACTGGGTCCTGTGCTCTGTATCACCTTCTGTGTACCGTATTAGTGATGTCTCCCAGGAACACCCCCACCACAAGGGGCACATGCCATTGGTTCCCAGGCTTCCAGCCACTCACATCCTCCTTTCAGAGGCCCCTGGGAAAATTCTGCTGTAGCCAGGCCCCTCAGGAGTACCCCTCCACCATCTCCCTGGCTTTCTGGACATTGATACCAGACTTCCCGTAGAAGGGCTAGCCTGGGTCACTGTGTTCAGTGTGCTCCTTGCCCTATTGGCTATGATCCTCCTACATGATCAGAGGGAATCCCAACCCCCATCCATTTTGCTTATCACTAACAGTGACTCGCTCAGATTTGTTGCTCAAGGCCTGGCCCCAGCAGCTTCCTCCTTGCTTGCTCTCCCCTTCCCCAAGGCTGCATAGTCTGGGCCACTGTACACCTAGGATCAGTCTGGCTTTATTACTAAATCTGTGGCCTGCTGTTCCTACATGGGTCCCCTTGCTGTTCATTCATCTATTCCTTCCCGATTCCTATAGGCAGGTCCCCGGCCCAGTGCCAGGCCACCACTGGCTTTATGTGAAGAGATGTTGGACAGGCTGCAGTTTGGCCATCTGGGGAAGGAGCAGAAAGGGCTGTGGAGGCCCAGAAAGGAAGCCAGCAGGCCAGATGGGCTGCCTGCAGGAGGTGGTGCTAAGCCAGGCTCCAGAGACAGGTGGAGGAGTGGGAAATTCCAGCAGGCATGGTGAGAGCTGGGATATGCTGGGAGAGGAACCGTTGTGTGAAATGCTGAGCTGAAGAGATGATGCCCCAGAAGCCAGTGATAGAGGTACCCTGAAGGTTAGGCCGGGCCAACAGCATGAGTTAGGAACAGTAAAGAGCATGGGAAATGAGGAGGCAACCTCAGCTAAGGCTGGGCAGGTGTGGAGGGAACCCAGACAACAATCATGGCACAGGCTTGACCCTGGCTAGGTGAGAGGAACCTAAAGTCTTAAGCCCTCCCTGAGCCTCTCTCTTCCTCCATAAAAGACATTGAAAGGCCTCCTCCAGGCAAGTGGTAAGGACCACCTCCCCAAACTGGTGTTGCTGGTGTCACCCAGTACATGTCCCATCCACAGTAGCCCCTGCCCTTTCTGCCCTAGCCCAGGCCACCTGTTTAACCAGTGACCAGCCTTAGTATCTCCAGCCATAAGACATTAAGCCACAGAGGCCCTTGCAGGGCATGGGCTTGTTGCTTGGCCTCATTCATCACCCGCCTGCCTCCGACATAAGTACCCATCAGGAATGCCTGCAGCGAGAGGCAGAGCGATGACAAGACCAGACCCCAGCCCACCCGCCCAACGCTGGCCTGCAGTGTGGCGAGTGTTATCCCCAGCCGCCAGGCGCCGGGTTCCGGATGCCTGCTGGAGAGAAGGGCCTCATGGCTGACACGGCCTGAGGCTTGCCTGAATGGGTTTCTTTTTCAGCCCCAGAGGAGAGATGGGCAGGAAGGCCTTCAGCTTCGCCTGCTTGCCAAAGTCAACAGGGACTGGCCACTTGAGGCTCCCCAGTGGTTTGCTAGGACATTTAAATAGCTTGACAGAATTATCTGATTCACTCAGAAATATGCTAAGAGGGCCTGACTTTATGACCAAATGTATTTACCCTGGCTCAGCGGAGACACCAAATTTGGTGGGTTTCTTTCCCAGCCCTGTGGAGGAAAGACATGAATCCCTGGGGCTGCCAGCCAGGTCCAGGGTAACTTATATAGGCTTCAACCAAAGCCCAGGCATGTGCTAGGGGAGGCATTTGCCTGCCTCCAGAGAGGGCTCCAGATGACCTCCTTGCCATTGGAGCGACACAGATCAGCCTGTGTGCCAGCTATGCATATTCTATTCAATTTCACTGGCTGTGAAAGTGACAAAGGAGGATTTATAGTGGGTCTGAACAGAGAAGTAAACCTTGAAGCGACACACGTTTTCCCAAGATCTGCGCATGCTTCTTCTGTGCAATGTATCCATAAGCTTTGGGGCTGAGTGGCTCAGAAACCTACTTGTGGCAGGGCATCTTGGTGTACACCTGAAATATAAGCACTCGTGACACTGAGGCAGGAGGATGGCGAGTTTCAGGGCAGCCTGGACTCAACAGTGAGATCCTGTCTCAAAAAGAGCCTGTGTGTGAATATTGGCATTATTTGCCACATGCCAGGCTCCTCCCTGGGCCTTCCTGGCAAGGTAAGAAGGGGACACGGAAGGTCCTGCACAGTCCTGAAGGAAAGAGATCTTCGCCAGGAGAAGGGACAGTGCAGTCATCTGGTTTGTGGCCTGGCCTTTACAGTTGGCATTGCACAGAGGGAGACCTTGTCCCCCATGTCAGTAAACAGTAACAATTGGAGAGGTTAAGTTCAGAGAGTCTGTCTTAGCTCTTGAACTTCAGACAGTGACATTCTAGGTGTATGGAAATGGCATGGTATTGGCAAGGCTGTGGGGACAGGCTGCAGAGAGCAGAAGGTACCTCCAGTGTGTTCCTGGATCTCCTGTCCCTGCCAGAGTCCTATTTCCCTCAGAGTAGGCACTGACCTGCCCTGCAGATCCCACTGCTCTGAGGAGAATGCACCTCCCTTGGCAGGGTTACCTAGAGCCAAGGTCCTAGATTTGCTGTCAGCTCCTCACATTGTGGTGACCCCTCAACCATAAAATTATTTTGTTGCTACTTCACAGCTAATTTTGCTACTGTTATTTATCATAATGTAAATATCTGGTATGCAGGTTATCTGATATAAAACCCCCAAAGGGGTTGAGACCCACAGGTTGAGAACCACTGATATAGTTGGTCCAGCAAATCCACATGTCAAACCAAAGCCTTGGAGACTTCGGCTACTGCTCTTGCTCCCTCCATGGTGCAAAAATGCACTGTTATATATAGATAGGTTCAGAGTTCCTGTGAGCCGAACTCAAAGGTTCGTATGAAAACCTGAGGCCTGGAGAATCTGCAACTAACCAGGGTGCCATAACTACACTCAAGACACCTGCATCTCTCTCAAGCCCCATGGTCTCAGCTCACAAGAGCTTCCAAAGAACATAGGCTTGGGCCTGGATCCCTCGAGTTATGCATGAATGGAGGCAGTGAGCTTCCCATCACAGAAGCTCTGCAAGTAGAAGACAGATGCCCAGGATGGAGATAGGAGAACTCCCTTAAATACACTGCACAGCAGAGTAAAATGCCAGCTTGCATGTCAGGTGCACTGGCTCTTCCGTCCCTTGGTCATGTTGTTTATTAATGAGGACATATATGCACATTGTACCGGGTCATTTGTTTACATGGTTTTGATTTTACCCTCACCAAGACTGGTGAGGCCAGTGCCGTACAGCCACATGGACAGAAAGCACTGTGCAGCCTCTCCAAACTTCGGTTTCCTGATCTACAAAAGGGACCTCTAGTGAATCAACCAGATGGTCTGTTCCCCCCATATCCAGAGTCACCCTCAATTGCGTGGCTGGTCACCAACAGGGGTGGGTGGCATTTAACCCATGATAGTGATAGTTGCAACATGTCAGGAGGTAAACATAGCACCCTGCAGGGAAACCAAGGCTCCCAACATTCCAAGGTCTGTGTCTGGTGGAAGCTGCTAGGAGTTTGAACTCTGGTCTGTGAATTTCCAAGGTCATGGGCATCCCTGTCCCTTGTCTACTGGTAGTCCTGAAAACTGAGATCCCAACTAAAATATAACTTCCGTTAGAACACACATGATGAAGCAAGAGGCGTTGTAGATTAGAAGGTGGCAAAGCCCTGGGTTGTGCCTCACCATGATGAAACCATGCTTTCCTGTCCTCTCCAGCCTAGGACCTGGCCTTCTCTCACCCATGGTCAGCCCACTTAAGGGGCTTGGTCCCCCAACGCTGCCACCATCTTCCCAGAGTCAGTCTCCAGGAGGACAGCCATTCTCTACGCTCCCCAGCAAGCCGACCTACCCACCTTTCCAAAGCCCACCAGCACCACCTCTACTTAGCCCCCAAGGTAAACTGCACCCAACCACTTGTGACCAAGAGGACTGACACAGGGCCTGGGGGAGGCAACTGGGTCCTCTGAACAACAGGCTGGGGTCTGAGGGCCACAGTGGGATTCTGGCCTTAATGACAGGTAGGAGGGTCCTACTGCTTGGAGGAAGACTGGGTGGGTGTGGTGGATCCGGGAGGTGGAGGGCCAACCATCGCATCAGCTGCAGACTATAGCCAGCCACATAGGACCACCTTTCTATCCCTCTTTCTTTCCCTGTGTGCTCTTCTCATTCATACCCTCAATGCCTGGAGCAGACAAGGGGCTGACCCTGCCCCATGACCTCGGCACTTCCTCCATCACCACAGTCCCTGCCTCCTCTTGCAGGCTATCAAGGCAGTTTCCATTCCATCCAGAACTGCTTCCCTTATGGTGACTGCTACCGGACCACTGAGCCAGCAGCCTCTAGGGACGGACTGGTGGGCGATGCCCATGGTTTCAACCCTCTAAGGCCCAACACCTACTCCAGCCTCAGCACACATTTACCTGTCCCTGGTAAGCTGCCTGAAACCTCCCTTCCCTGAGCACTACCAAGGCTAGTACTGGTGGGGCTTGTGTACTGTCTCCTGTCTATTTAACAGCCTCCCATGTAGAGACCGCCACCAGAATGACTGTGTTCCTGTCATATCTTTGCTCAGCCGTGTCTAGATGCTCTGAGTCCCTAGGCTCTCCGAATTAGACCATGGTCTGAATGGTGTTTCACACTGAGTATTTATCAGGCACCTGCTGAGGTCAGGACTAAGATAGATGCTGAACCTTGCTTCACAGGAAGGAGCATGCCTGTTTGCCTGCAGGGTCAGGGATCTGAGAGTGGACAGACTGGGGGTCTGCTGCCCTAGCCCTGGTTGGGTAGAGAAATGCAGTGGACAGGGAGGACTACATGTTGTCCAGAGTTGGAATCAGGCTCTGTCCAGCAGGCAGATTAGAGCTCAGGGCAGCACGTTGGTGGGTAGAACCTCCTTCTGAATTATCTAAGCTGAGTCCCACCCAGATCAGCCTCAGGGTCCAGATCTGATGGCCATAATGCCTTACAGAGGGCTCTTGAGCAGCACAGTGGGGACTGAGGGACATGGACATTGGACACAGGGCCAGGCAGAGAGGCCACCAGTAAGCACAGACCTGTGGCTTCATCATCACTGGGGGTCTGGCTGTGTGCACGTACACCTGCTCTATGTCTGTGTTCTTCCTTCCTGTGTTGTGGAGCGCATCTGTGTGCACGTAGGGATGGCACATGCACACAGATCTCCCATGGTTACCCACTCTTAGACTCACGGCTGACTCCATGACAGGTGTGTGCCTGTGTGCATGAGCAGGTAGAGCTGCTTCAGGTTGCTGTGCTTGTCTGTACATAGTCCTGTGCTTCCATACAGTAAACACTCATCTGTGTGTAGATATGGGCCACATTTAATACATGACAGGCCTGTGTGCAGGCCACCTGTGGGATCAGGTACCCACTCTGTGTCCATACTGTTGCCTGCCACTATCTTGTGCTGCTGGCCCCAACCCAGGGCAGCTTTATTGATTTAGCAGTCTGACACCCGGTCTGTCCCCAGCATTTATTCCAACTGTATTCAGCTGCCTCGCTGCCAGCCACCTCCCATCAAGATGACAGTAGGCTGAACCAACATGTGCACAGGCCAAAAGACCTCAGTTTACCCCATTCACAGATATGGGAGACCGAGACCTACTTCCAAAGCCACATACATCATGACAGCAGCACAGGGACAGGACATTGGATAGGATGGTCCTTTCAGGTCTCTGCCTCAAGTCAAGGATCCCTAAGCAGTGACCTCACTCTGGAAACAGCATGTCCACCAGAAAAGCCAGGTGTCCCTAGAGCCAGACGCACTTGAATTTAAGTTCTAGCCCCCTCCCACTTACTAGTGGTGTGGCCTTAGACAAGACACCTGCCCTCTCCAAGCCCATCCTTTCACCCTAAAGACAGTAGATCCCACTTCACAGAACTGCTGTGGAGTAGGTTGGGCTTAATGATCACTTACTAAGATGCTGGCCCCGCTTGTAGCATCTTGAGTCTGGGGTCAGAGGTGGGGACCTAGAAGAATAAGGACCTGAGTTCCTTCTGCCAAGAGAGGTCAAACTCTAAAGGTAGAAGGTAGGATGCTCCCACCCCCAACCCCTCTCTCCTTCCACCACAGTCACACACTGAAGAGGGCTGAGCCAAACCTCTCTTCCCAGCTACCCTGGGCTCTTTGGAGTGCAAGACCCTGTGACTCCACCCAGGTCACCTGCTCCCCCATCTGTAGGCCCCATGAAAGGAACATTAGAGGACAGATCCAGCCTCTGCCACCCTCCCTCTCTGACCTCTCTGCTGTCTGCCCACAGGCTACGAGGCCCTGGCAGAGACCCCATGTCCCACAGCACTGCAGCCACAGCCGTCTGAAGACCTGGTGTCCGGTGGTCCCGAGGACTGTGGCTTCTTCCCCAATGGGGCCTTTGACCACTGCCTGAGCCACATCCCCTCCATCTACACCGACACCTGAAAGAGTCCTGCTGTCCCTGCCTGCCCAGCTCCCGACACCACTTTACCTGCTTGCCATCCGTCCTGGTGCTTCCCACAGGGGCAGCCAGGCCGCGTCCAAGGGCCACGTCCCTGCCTGGAGGACTGTCTGGTCTCAGAACTGCCTGCCAGGAACTGTGGCCCTGTGACAGCCCCTTGACTGTATCTTCCTCTCTCGCCCTAAGGTTCTCAAATCACAGACCTCGTGTATATACAATGTACAAGACCTCTTTTCCACCTCCCTAGGAGTTTTATATTTTTGGTTTTACAAGAAAAACATTAAAAACTGGAAACTAGATCCAAAGGCCTGGTTCTACTGTGGAATTCAGCCTAATGCCTGAAGTCAGAAGTTCTGAGGGGCATGCATGAAGAGCCCAGTGCCCCAGAGGCCCTGGACTACAGCTATGGAAACCCTCTTCCTCCGTCCTATACAGTGGTCCTTACAGACCCCAGGCCAGTTCCAAGGCCACACAGCCAGGTGGAGATAGCCCCAGGGCCGGGGAGCAGATGGGGACTGAGAGGTGCTCAAAGACAGTTCACACTCACACAAACACACACACACACACAGAGGCAAAAGCCGGCTCCTCAAAGACCAGCTGGTGTGTAGGGAGCACTGTGATCAAAGGAGCCCACACCCACACACCAAGGCCTGCTTAGCTCTCCCTCCACTTTGCCTGGCTCCAGTGTTCACTCCAGACAGCAGACCCCCGTCTAGCCTGTAGACGTGGCCTTAGAAGAGGGCTGTTCATGTCAGTGTCACCTGAGGAAAAGAGGAAGGAAAGCCCCCCCTCATCTCTGTGGGTGGGAGGCCCAGGAGGGCTAAGTTCCCTGCTCATCTCATCTGTGCCAGCCCTCCCCTGCTCCGGAAATGCCCTTGGGAGGGTCTTCTCCCATGCTGAGCAGCAGCCACTGGGATATAGCCACAGCCCATTCCATTTGGCTGATGTATGTATATAGAGAGGGGGAAAGGTGACCCCCTTCTTAGAAAGGAATCTGAGGCTCCTGGGTCACCCAGCCAAGCTGGGCTGCATGCTTGGTCCCTCTGTCATCTAGTGACACCTCAATCACCCCAATTATGGGAGTCCTTCCCAAAGCCTCGAAAAGATCACTGTTCTATGTTTTGGGGGTCCAGGGCCCTGTGTGACACCAACATGGTTTGCAGGGTCACGCCTGTGCCCCACAGTAGTCCTGCAGTATTAAGCAGTCCACACCCTGGGCTTGATGGCAGCTCTTGGTCGTCCTTCAAACAACAGCACGGGCCTGACAGTTATCTTTGTCTCAGAGAGCCACTTGTCCCATTGCATAGATGGAGAAACTGAGGGATGGTGAAGTAACCTGCCTGTGTGATACAGCGACCCTGTGCCTCTGACCCTCAGACTCAGGGATCCCTGCCTCCTACATCTGATTCAGCCCTGGCCTCCTGATGTGGGCCCAGTCCAGGACCCCACTGAGGACAGGCCAACCTAAGTCACAGCACAACGGGTCCCCGACTCCCACCCAGGATGCCCTACCTACTCCACTCCTCCTCTACTTTATATGGAACTAATTAGGCTGTGGCAAATTTCCTTTAGCAGGGATGTTCAGGAGTCAATGTTGCATGTCATTGTAGGCCCCTAATCCACTCCAGATAAGCAGAATTAAACTGTACAATGAGGACATATTTCTATTAATAATGAGAAGGGCTGAGCCTCGAGCACACAGGGAACACACAGGGTGCTGGCAGTTGGATTCCATTTAGTTTCAGAGCAGAGAGAGGGAGAAGAGGAGACAAAGGCCGTTAGAAACTGAGACCTAGAAGACAGGCAAGTGAGCTCAGTGGGGTAACAAAGGCTTGGACTGCCGTGGTTGCTGGGATTCCTCCCCATCCCCACTCATTCCCAGCATCCGTAGGGGCTCAGCAGTGTCTCTAGCTTGAGTGCAGCACAGGAGGGTCTCCATATCTCCCCTCCTCAGCCAAGCAAGGCTTCCTGGCCTCAGCTCTGTCCCTTAGATCAGAGAGCCTGGGAACATGCCTGCTACCACTCCCAGGGACATCACATCCCTGAATGGTAAAGAGACAGGACTGTCCCTGCCACGCAGAGTAAACTGGAGTTAGGTGCAGCAGACTGGTATTTCTCATTAGGCCAGTAGAGTCATGGGAGGAGAAGGGGCTTCCACAGACCACAGCTTAAGGGCTCTCTTGGGTCTTCAGAGCATGCAGGTGAGTCTGTCCAGGGATGCTTGGACAGTGCCCAGGCCTGTCCTTCCAGGTGATCAACTGAAGATGTCCCCCACCTCACAACAGCACCCTAGATTCCCTAGGAGCCCTTTACCCTCCTCCTCTCCTTTCCCTTCTCCACTCTGCTCCTCCCTGCAGGGCCCCTGGTCTCTTGCTCCTCTGCTCTGTCTATGCTTCTCCCCTTCTCACTGCCTTGAGTTCACCCCTTCCGGTTCCTCTCTATCGTCTCCTTTCCTCAGGTTTTCTTTGACCTGCCACAACCAGCATATGAAGTCCTCTTTATGTGACCAGGGCATGTGCTCAGAGGAGTTGGGGGAGGGGCACTTAGGGGCAGCAGGGCTTTATCCAGCAGCCCCTCAGCTGGAATATTATACATTGACCTCCTCTTGTTCTGTAGCCAGGTCCAGGATCCCCTAAACTGGCACCCATCCTCCAAGGATTCCCCTGTTCTAATGGCCTTAGGACCCAGGCCATCAGGTAGAAGGGCTCACCACAGGAAATCCAAGTTGAAGACAGTTCCTGAAACCCCCTCCACTGGCCTCTCTCCAGGTCTCCTGGTTTAGACATCCCTCTGGAGAATAGGAAATGAAGGACTTCTTGGCAGTGACAGGCAGGCCTACAGCTCAGGCACTCCCTCTGCTGGATAGGGCAGGGCAGGGTCTGACCCAGTGACTCCTGCTAGAGGGCAGCCCTGATCTGCCCTCCTCCCTCCCAGGCACAGGCTCCAGAATACCTAGCGCAGAGCGTTACTGTGTACCTGCCTAACAACCCCGCCAGTGACAATGGCTGGCCCAACAGAATCTCATGGACCATAGGACCTGAAAGAGTATCTGTGAGCTCTCCCAAGCAGAGCCACAAGCATGGTGGGGCAGGGCTTGTAGAAATGCGCAGGGCGGATCTGAGGTTAGCCTGGTTAGCTGTGGAGAGCCTGCCCTACCTCACCCCATGCCACCATACCTGCCAACTCCCAACAGCACATGCAACACTAGTCCATCTGGCATGCTAAGTGTGTGATCCACGCTGCAGAGAGAAGGACTAAGGGTGAAGACAGTCACCAGTCTGAGGCCAGTGGGCAGAGTTAGCATTCAATGAAAGTCTCCAGCAGCCCTGTTCCCTTGCCCTGACTGCCAGTCTACATGACAGCTTGGGGTTTGAGCCCCTGGCCCTGCCTGAGGACTTCTGGCACACATGCCTCTCTCTCCCCTGTCCAGAGGGGACCATTAGGCTTTTACAAGTCCCAATTTATATACTCGCCTGGGCCATGGGCCCTGCCAGGCATTTATAGGTTTCTAAGTGGTCCTGTCTCTGGGGGAAATGCAAACAGAACAGGAACTAGGAAGGAGCTGCCAACCCTCATCCGCCAAAGCCTTCCATTCATTCCCTGAGGCCCCGAGCCTGGGGTGACTCGATCCAGCTTCAGAACAAGCATAGAGCTAGTCTTGGGGCAGTGGGGGCTGTTTTAGAGGCACAGCAAAACAACAAGCAGCTCCAGGCTCAAGACGCCTGGCTAGACTCTCATAGTACAGGCTGAGGCCTGCTGGGGAAGGATCTGGGATGACTATCCTGACACTGGTCGCGTTGGTGGCATTTAGCCTTGTACACAGTTGGGCTTTAATACATGCTTTTTTGACTTAATTTGCCAATGACAGATAAAGAGCCTACATAGACCCAGAACCAGAATGGGGAGAGGCCTGCTAACTTCACAGAGGCCAGCCTGGAGACACAGGAGACTCAGGTCCCTGACCAACCCCAAAGCTCTGTGAGGTATCACAGAGAGGAAGAAGACTGTGCTGGGAGACCCTTGGGTGGGCTGGAACCCCAGAAGGTGGGGCTGGAGCAAATCTCATATTTTCAAAGAACAGAGACCTCTGAAGTAAAATGGACTACTGCGCTGACCCAGAACTACAGCCGCAGGTCAGGGGCTAGGCCAGCCTCCATGGTCCAGGAGGCAACTGGCCCCGGGACAGCCAACATGCCCTTACACCCCTGGCACGGGCTGAGCATCCACCTTCCCTGCCCACCTTGGCACCAGTGCCCATGGGAGCCTGTCACCTGAGGCAGGTAATGGGGGAGGCGGAGCAGGAATCTAGTAGCGGCAAGCCACTGAAAGGGTTGCCTCCTCCATGGCTAATCCATTACAATACCAGCTATGACAGCCCCACCCTGAGTAACAGCCAGCAGGCCATCTGCAAAAGCTCCCTAAAGGCCCTGGGCCAACACAATGTGGAAATGCTACCACCAGGGGGCTCCACTAACATCTCTCACCCAGTGTAGTTGTGCCTATGGAGAAAGGCCCTAGATACCCCCATCTCACAGGCAAGGAAACTGAGGGCAGGATGGAGTAAACTACCCTGATTGCCTACGGCTGCGCCAGGGACTGAACTACTGTCTCCCCAGCTACAATGCCCCTGTAGGTCCTTAGTCAGCTTCTGGACCCCAGCCCTGTATATCTGTAGACCCCAGATAGGAGTCAGCCCCAGCCCACAACCAGCCTCCTCCACTCACCTGGGGAGAAATGCCTCACACTCCAGACAGTGGCTCCTCATCTGAAGACAGAGCCAGCCCTCCCTCCAGGCTGCCAGAGAAACAAGAGCTCCTAGGAGGTCGACAAGGCAGGAGAGCCACTATGTGAATCAGGAGGGGCAGTCAGCACCCAGGCAAGCTGGGATCTTTACAATTTATCCCCTGTCCTCATCCAAGGTTGAGATCACCTCTCCCCAACCAGCTTGAGCCCCAAAAGAGGAATGGGGTATCCTCTACCAGAAAGGCTGGGAGTTACAGGACAGTCCCAGGGTGAAGTCATGAAGTCTAATGCAGGACAGACTGCCAAGTGCTCAGGCTCCATGGGGCCTGAGCCCTCCTTCACCAAGCAAGACACAGCTAAGGGTGAGTCACCTCCCCCGAGCCTGTTTCCAGATGCCTCTACGGCTGAGGGAAGGCACATACTGACTCAGCTCTGCTTTTCATAGTGGAGAAACTGAGGCCCTGGAAACTCCAAAGATTGTGAGGTTCCGAGGTTGAGAGCAGGATCCCACAGTCCCTGCACTGGCCTAGTCACCTCATTGATTCTGAGGTTTCTACTGCAGGAGCTGGGATGAGGGCCGCTCCCTTGGTGGGCAGATTCGGTGGCATCTCAGAGGGCCTTACAGAATAGTTAGGTTACTTTTAAAAAGTCTCTCTGCTTACACAAATGTCCCAAGCATTCTCCCTATAACTGTAAGCCAAACTCACGTACAAATGGGCAATCAAGACAGGAATGACCCAGCTTGCCGGAAGAAGTATGGAAGTTTGGTGGTAGGTCTGGTCTTGAGATTTGCAGGGCAGGGCTCATGTTAGCTTCTATGGATTTGAGCGGTGGCCTTGCTGGTCACGACACCTCAGCCTGTCTACCCAAAGCCTGGGACCTCAGTTCACAGATTCTGACTCTGGTTCTCTGGGCTTCTGCCTTCAAATGAAAAATAGGAAATTTGACTAGGCTGTGCTGGGAGATTTGTGAGAAACCAGGTGTAATGGCCTCAGAGGGTTGAGGAGAGGCTAACTTCATCTAGCGATCTGGTAACCAGTGGCTCCCCTGCATCCCACTTGGTCTACAGAACAAGAAGCTACCCTGCCCTTCTCATCCATCTAGTGTGCTGGGCCCCTAGCAGTGAGCTTTGGTGCTCAGCACCAGACATGTCCCCACACAACCCCCCTTCCCCATAGCTTACAAACCTCTGTCTTTGCTCCTAATTTCTCTCTGTGTACTTGGTGTGCTCTTGAAATAGATTCTCCTCCATGGAGCCCTCTTAACGACCACTGGACACAGGCCCAGACATGGGTATTTCTTTTAGCATTTCCTCGCAGAGGTCAGTAAGTGTGTTGTGTGGGGGTAGAAATGCTTGCCAGATACTGACAGCTGGGGATGCTGCCAGCTCCCAGGCCCAGGACACTCAAAGGCAAAGCCACCACTCCCAGTTCAAGGCTCTTCTCTAGTCACGCTGACTTACTGATGTCCATAGCCAAGGGCCCACCTCGGCCTCTTAACTTTCAGACCTTGCTCCTAACAACATGACTCTTTGGAGCCCCCTGTAAGCAAGCCACTTGACAACCACTTCAAAACCCCAGATTGAGGCTGGGCAGTGGTGGCACATGCCTTTAATCCAAGCACTCGGGAGGCAGAGGCAGGTGGATCTCTGTGAGCTCGAGGCCAGCCTGGTCTAGAGAGTGAGTTCCAGGATAGCCAGGACTGTTTCACAGAGAAACCCTGACTTGAGAAAAACAAACAAACCAAAACCCAGATGAGAGAGAAAGTATGGGGCATTATTCTAGGCTCAGAGCATTAGGCCAGGTCTTCTGGTCCTGAGACCCCCACTCCTCCAGGAACAAGCTCTCCTGCTTAACAACCAGAAATGAAAGGACTTCGTCAGCTTACAAGACTACACAGCTAGCATGCTACATGCTACTTATGGTGAGAGCTGACATGCTTTCCTCTGCCTAGGACCAAGAACACGACAAGCATGCTCACCCCTCACACTGTATTCTACAGCCATCCAGAAGGACCTACCAGGGGAGCTAGGCAAAAAATAAATAAATAAAAGATAATACAATATTTTGTTGTTGTTTTTAAAAAGGTAAAACTATGATTTGTTTTCATTTCTTTTTGGAGACAGGGTTTCTCTGTGTGACTTTGGAGCCTGTCTGAAAACTAACTCTTGTAGACCAGACTGACCTCCAAATCACAGAGATCCACCTGCCTCTGCCTCCCAAGTGCTGGATTAAAAGCATGCGCCACCACTACCCAGCCTATGATATATTCTTATATGTAGAAAATCTTAAAGAGCATATACATGTGTGCATATATATATATATATATGCACACATGCCTATTAGAGCTAATAAATTAGCTGACCAAAATTGCGGGTTACAAGATCAGCATACAATAATTAGCTGTATTTATACTTAAAACAAGCAATCCAAAAATGAAATTAAGAATAAACTTTATGTAAAAGAACATCAAAAAGAATAACATTGCTGGATGTAGTGGTCACGCCTCTAATCTGCATTTGATTGACAGAGGCAGGTGTGTCTCTCTAAGTTTGAGGCTAGCTTGGTCTACGTAGTGAGCTCTAGGACAGCCAGGGCTACATAGTGAGACCTTGCTTCTGATCTGCCCCACAAAATAGTAACAAGTTTAGTAGATTGTATTCTGGAAACTGCTATTATTGCTAAGTAATTGGAAAGACATCCCACATTCACTGGTCAGAAGACCAACTCTTTTGTTGTTGTTGTTGTTGTCTGCCCCACAAAATAGTAACAAGTTTAGTAGATTGTATTCTGGAAACTGCTATTATTGCTAAGTAATTGGAAAGACATCCCACATTCACTGGTCAGAAGACCAACTCTTTTGTTGTTGATGTTGTTGTTGTTTGTTTGCCTTTTGAGACAGGGTTTCTCTGTGTAACAGCTCTGGCTGTCTTGGAATTCACTTTACAGACCAGGCTGGCCTCAAACTCAGAGATCTGCTCGCTTCTGCCTCTGTCTCTGTCTCCTTTTTTTTTTTTTTTGGCTTTTTGAGACAGGGTTTCTCTGTGGCTTTGAAGCCTGCACTGCACTGGAACTAGCTCTTGTAGACCAGGCTAGTCTCAAACTCACAAAGATCCATCTGCCTCTGCCTCCCGAGTGCTGGGATTAAAGGCCACCACCGCCCAGCTGACCAGTTCTTTTTTAATAAATTGTTTTTATTGAACTATATATTTTTCTCCATTCCCCTCCCTTCTTCTCCCCTTCCCTTCTACCCTCTCCCATGGTCCCCATGATCCCAATTTACTCAGGAGATCTTGTCTTTTTCTACTTTCCATGTAGATTAGATCCATGTATGTCTCTTTTAGGGTCCTCTTTGTTGTCTAGGTTCTCTGGGATTGTGAATTGTAAGGCTGGTTTTTCTTTGCTTTATGACTAAAAGCCACTTATGAGTGAGTACATATGATATTTGTCTTTCTGGGTCTGGGTTACCTCACTCAATCTTATGTTTTATAGATCCATCCATTTGCTCGCAAATTTCAAGCTGTCATTTTTTTCTGCTGTATAGTACTCCATTGTGTAAATGTACCACATTTCCTTATCCATTCTAAAGACCAATTTTAACATATTGCTATTCCCCTAAGCCAATCTACAGTCAGAACAATCAATCCCTCTCTGAACCCCAGCTAGATTCTTTGCAAAAACTGCCCATCTGACTATAAATTTTCCTACACAAATTCCTATAGGCCATAGCATAATCCAAGCAATCTTGAAAAAGAAGAATAAATTGGAGGACTCAGGGCTCCCACATCAGTTTCCACATGAGACAAAGCTGAGTGACCAAGGCAGTATTAAAGGAACATAGAGAAAACTCAGCAGTGGAGGGCAAACCTGCACAGCTGTGCTTAGTGGCTTTGACAAGTGCCAAGCAATCAGGTGAGGGAAGAATGTTCTATGTGGGAACAGGACAACTAAATACCCGTGTGTACAAAAACGAAGTTGGATAGTTGGTCAAAATAGACCAAAGACCAAGTAAAAGTGTTAAAGCCATAAAGCTCTTGGGAAAACGAGATTAGAGGAAATCTTGGCAACCAGGACTATAATTTCTTAGACCGGACATCAGGGGAACTGCTCTCAACAATGACAAGTTGGACATCGCTAAAATGATAACTATGTACCAAAGGACACCATCAGGAAAGCAAAGAGAGACAGAGCAAGAAGGATGGTTTTAAATCGTGTATCTTAAGGAAATTATGCCCAGAATATATTAATAATGCTTATAACTCAGTATTTTTTAGATAGGTTTTAAATGAGTAAATAATTCAAATTGATGGTGCTCTGAAGAATATTTACAAATGAAAAGTGGCTTGAGCTGGGCAGTGGTGGCGCACGCCTTTAATCCCAGCACTCTGGAGGCAGAGGTAGGCGGATCTCTGTGAGTTCGAGGCCAGCCTGGTCTACAAGAGCTAGTTCCAGCGCAGGCTCCAAAGCCACAGAGAAACCCTGTCTCGAAAAAAAAAAAAACCAGCAAAAAAGAAATGAAAAGAAAGAAAAAAGAAAAGTGGTCCTACCTCATTAGCCACCAGGGAAATGCTCATTGGCATCCCACAGGGACCCGGCTGTGAACTCACCAGTGTGGCTCCCACCTGGAGCCATCACAGATGTGCTGGCAGACAATGGAGAACTGGAACTTCAGGTGCTGCTTGTGGAAGTGTCACGTGGGGCAATTCTGAAAGCTTAAACACTTACGTTACAGCGTGTCTATACGACCTAGCCATCCGACTCTGAACTGGAACAAAAACTTCGGAGAAACTACAACACACGTTCACAGAAAATCTTGTGCACAGATGTCCATGGTAGCATTATTCATAGCAGCCCTCAAATGGAAGCAACCGAAACATCCCTCAGCAGTGAACAGATACACAGATGTGGCACAGCCACACGATGGAATAGTACTCAGCCATAAAAAGGAATGAAATGCAGACGCGTGTGAAAATGTGGAGGAAGCTCGAAGGCGTGAGACTAAGCCAGAGAGGGCAAACATGAAAGCCTACATTGCTACGTGATTGTGTTACTGAGGCATGCCAGGATGAGCAGAGCCATAGGGGACATAGGGTGGGGGCATGTGGTGAGTAGCTGCCAGCAGGCACAGGGGTTTCCTTTTGCTCTAAAACTGACTGTGATGGGGCTGAATAACTCTGAACGTTGGGACCACTGACTGGACATAGGGAATGGAAATTACATCTTGATAAAGCCTCTATTTAAAAGAAAAAAGAAGTCTGTGCTGAATTTTTTTTTTCGTGAACTCTTAGTAGCGGCAGAGCCATGCAGTCAGGTTTGCAGCCAGCTGGCTGCAGCCCCGAGTGACTAAGCTGTTGATTTTTCCTCTGGTGATGCATTGCTCTCACTTGGTCACCTCGGAGACAGAAAATGAACAGGTTAGACACTAATTAGAGAAAAAGGAGCCTTTGCTAGTGGAAAGAGATGGCCAGCAGGGGGTGCATCCCTGCACAGATAAAGCCCAACTTTTTCCACAAACCGAAGTCACTCAAGAGAAGAGGCTTGTCTCTAGAGGCGACAAGAAAACACCGTGGAAGGTTGTCTTGCAGTCACAGAACTGTGAGGAGGAGAGCTGGGAGCTTTTGCCGGCCACCGCTGTCCTAGGGCCTCACAGGCTAGGCCAGTGTTCACTAAGCTATAGCCCCAGCCCATTGATTTTTTACTGTCTGAGTCAGGGTCTCATTAAGTTGTCTGGGCAAGACTGGAATTTGTGATCTTCATGACTTCACTCTTGAATAGCTGAACTCACAGGCCTGTGCCACCAGGCCCAGAGCCCCCAGTGTCTCATCCCTTCTCAGGAAAACAACCTGCGCAAAGGTGTGAGAGAGCATGTGAACATGAGGCATGCTGGAACCATCAGGCAGGGTAGGCTGGGACATCAGGGGGCTGTGCCCCTCCCTCCAGGGCTGGTAAAAGAGTCTGGATGGTCTCACTGGGCCCTTATAAGTCAGCTCCATAGCAGGCTCCCTAAAAATCCCGTGAGATACTACATTGTCGCACAGTTAATGGAGCACTGGGAACAGAACAAGAGCTGCATAAATCTTAGCTGCTCTGATGATGACGACGTGTCCTTGGCTTCCCCAGACAGCCTGACATGAGGGAAGTGTAGCTGAAATGGCTGGGAGAGCTGGGACGCCACTGCTCCAGGCTGAGGGAGAACACTGCTGGGGATGTCCCCAGAACACTGGCATTCAGGCATCCGGTACTGGGGACAATGGAGGGAGGTGGAGTAGAAGCAGAGGGTGGTTGAAAGGCAAGGGAATCACTTTCAGCACCCCTGGCGCCCCTGAACAGCAAAGAGCCAGGATTCCCCCCCCCCATGCCTTCCGTTCAAGACCAGCGGACAGGGGCATCTTGATCCAGACATACAAAGCATCTGAAGAATCTTTCTCAGATTCTTTGCCTCTAGAAATGGGTCCTGAGTCCATCCCAAAAAGCTGGCTTCCTAACTTCCCAGTGAAGCCCACAGTGAACAAGTCAGGAGCTCTACAGAGTCACCCATGGGCTCTTTAGCACCTTCTCTGGGCTTTTTAGTGCTTTGCTTCTGACAGGCACCTGCAGGGGAATCACCAGAATCCGATAAGGAAAACTTGGAGGAAATAAAACCCCACAGCCGCAGACAGAAGCCAACACAAATAAACAAGGAATAGCACCTGCGAGACAAAGCCTTGGGTGTAGCCACAACACCTTGTGTGTAGCCACAACAGGCAGGTGGCTTCAGGAGTTGGCAGGGGACACAGAAATGCACAGTAGGAAGAAAATAAAGGAGACTGTTTGAATATCGATACAGGAAGTTCTAAAAACAATGAAAACTAGCAAAAGTTCTCCCAAAAGAGCAAAGTCAATACACAAAATAAATGTTTCTTGAGTCTCTAGTTTGACACAGATCACGAGAGTCCCCATAGAGCAAATGACAAAACCCACACCAAGCTGGCCAGTTGGAGCTCCAGAGAGCCAGAAATAAAGAGGGATCCTGGAAGAGGGAAGAAAGCAGGGAGGGAGGAGGGGAGAAAAATGTCCATCAAAACTGTGGTACTTGAGTCTCATTTGGTTCCAGAGCAACACTGAAATGTACAGGCCTGCAGCAAAAGCCTTAAGAATAAAACTGGGTGGTGGTGGCATACGCAGCCTTTAATTCCAGCACTCGGGAGGCAAAGGCAAGTGGATCTCTGAGTCTGAGGCCAGCCTGGTCTACAGAGTGAGTTCCAGGACAGGCTCCAAAGCTACAGAGAAACCATGTCTTGAAAAAACAAACAAGCAAAACAAAACAAAATTCTGAACAAAACCAGTTTTCAAACATAAATTGCATGTTAATTCATACTAATCACCCATCAAGGGGGGGGTATAAAACAAAGTAGTCTCAGGCAACTAGAAAAAAAATTTGTGTTTTGATATACCACTTTTCAAAAAGTTAGGCGAGTCTGAAATCCAGCGAAGTGGGGGACTAAAGCAAGCATTCTCCAGAAGTGAGCTGTGCTACAGGGCCCGGGGACAGATGGCTGAGCTGGGTGACCAGGGCGGCATGGGCAGTGACAGGAAGAAGTACAACATGTGGCTGCAAAACAAGATTGGGAAGAAGTAGCGATGGGGACAGAGGACAATAAGACTGAGAGAAAGTAAGGCTTTTACTAATTGGGAAACTGGCCAAAGTGTGAGAAAAAAATCAGAATTCGTTACTGAACTGGTTAAGTGTTTACTGACTCATAGTAACATATCTGGAATACGGATTCAACAGACATGTGTTTGTCCCAGAAGGTGGGGGAGGAGCCGTGAGAAGAAAGGCGGTGTTCCCTGCCCTCCCGGAAGACCATGGAACTGTCTCCAGGGAGCAAGCAGCCCAGGAGCCAACCTGGGACCATGACTGCAACTGCCCCGGCAAAGGAAATGAGGAGTTGGGACCGATGAGATAATCTGGGGTGCTGACTAGTATAGAAGTATTTTTGGAAACACCATTCTTAGTGTTACATTAAGAAAACTGAAAATCCATGTTGCATGGGTGTAGTTAATCACTCCTAGCAAGGCAGACATTGAATGAGACTCAGCCAATCCAAATGTCTGAGTGTGGGCAAGTCAGGACAAGAAGCACGTCAAGCCACGTTCAGTGACTCCCAGTGACACTGGGATGCACTCAGAAAGGGTGTGAGGATGGACTGTTTTGCACATCCAAACTCCAGAGTGAGTTGGCTCCACCCCCCAATGCTGGAAAGAGTTTAAAACCATTCAATCCTGCTCACTTCTGTGAGGCGAGCAGAGTGCAGGAGACACAGATGACCGTGATTTGTGTGTGTTTGATCCAAAGGCTTTACTTTCAAAGAGAGGAAAAAATATGAGGACCGGAGGAAATTCCTCTCATTGACCGTGAATTCTTAGGCCAAGGAGCAGCGAAGACAATTTCCATAATGTTCCACCTTATTCTGCACACGCTTCCCAACAGCCTTTGATGCTGCGGGGTGAAGGGGTGTCCGAGCGCCACCCCACCCACACACTTGCCCCATAGCCTCAGCTCCCATGCCTCCCTCCACCAGTCTGCATCCCTCAGGGCAGATTGGGAAGTTATTTGGGGCTGTGGATTTCAGAGGTACCAGGGGTTCCTGCTGGGAGTGAACTCGCAAAGTTCACCAGCTTTGGCCCCCTAAACTGGTAGGAATTATCCCTGTTGAGTGATATAAAGTTCAAAGGCCTGAGTGAAGCCTCGGGTGATGTCCCCACATCAGAGTCCTGTCCCACCTCCCTCACTGGATGGTTGCTCAAGGGAGCCACTGGGTCACCACCCTGGTCATACCCTCATCCACTGTAGGTTAGCATCTTTCCCTCTGGTCAGACCATGGAGCTCTGGGTGTCTCAGCTGGGACAGGGGCTGGTTGATTCTTGAATAAAAAAGGAGAGAATGGTGGATATCCCGCCTTCCCCCTGGGTGTGCTGTCTCCCCCCACAATGGCTTATCAAACATGGTGGCCACATACCGCTTGCTTCAGGGCCTCTTAGGGCAACTGCTATACCTCCAAATTTCTCATCCATCAAAGGCTTCTGGTGCTTAAAGCCCCTGTCCCAGGGCAGAGGGTCATGTGTTGTCCTCTCCTAACCTTTATCCAGAGTAGTTTCTGCCTGAATATTGGCAGCAAATAGGGAGAAACCCAACCCCAGGACCAGCACCCAGACGATGCGCCTGAAAGCATTGGGTGCTTTTTCCTCTCTAATATGATCAGGCTCCCCACTAAGTTCCCAAGTGGAGTGAAAGATGAGCCAGGGTTAAAGAGCAAACTCCAGAGCGCCCAGGGCTAGGAGGCACCTTACAGCCCAGAGGGTTTGGGTGGGCAAGGGACAGAGTGAACACAGACAGCTGCAGGGTTAGAGAGGGTGGCACAGGCTCTACAGGCTCTCCCAGCCTACCTGCCTCCCCTCACCGGCTGGAGAGGCCCAGCTCCGCGGTGGACTTGTCCAGCTCAGAAGGGCTGAAGCTCTAAGTAGAGGGCTCTGCTCAGGCGAGCCTTGGGTTGGGTCCTAGCGGCCCCTAGTGGCCATTCCTCTGTCTTTCTCCACTGGCCTGTGATGCTGCTGAAAGAGCTCTAGGTCCTTTACCGGATGCCCAGGACTGGCCTGTGTGGAGAACTTGGCCAGGGGGCTGCATCCCCTTAAGTTCACTGAGTGTCTTGGGACAAGCCTCTGAGCAAGGCCAAACCAGAAGCTTGGAACAGAAGGACCTCAAAGAACATGGCTCCCCCTCCACACATTGATTACACAGGGGAAATTGAACCACAGATCCTGACAGGAGTTACACCTACCTACCTAGGATGTAAGAGTGGGGGGAGTCATTGTGTGCTGGAGAAGGGGGCTTCCAGAGCCAGAGGAACCTGCCCACAGATGCTCATCCCCACCTGGTCCCTTCACCCTCCTCTTTCACTGTCTCAACTGTTCTCCCTTCCCAGATGGATACCCAATGCTCACCAGTTAGGTTGGGAACTAGGGTCCATGTCCTAGCCTTGGGGAATCCCCTGAAGTCCCTCTCTATGATTGACATTCCTCCACCCAGGCCATGATTGACAGACATTCCTCCACCCAGGCCATGATTGACAGACATTCCTCCACCCAGGCCACACTGAGGACCCCTTGGCCAGGACTTTCCCGAACTGACCCTGCTTGAGTTCTTGACCACCACGGTCCTTCCCATTTCCTTTGCACAGAGCTTTGTCTCCTTCTCCCCAAGATTCCTCATCTGAGGGACCATGGTGACAACTGGTACCACACACATACACACAAACACACATACGTGAAGATGTACACACCCAGAGACATACACACATGTAAACACACATACACATGCAGATACTCATATACACAAACACACAGACATGTGCAGATACACATACACACACACAATCATACACACAGTGTCACACACAGTCACACATACACGCACAGTCACACATACACATACACACACACTTTCACACACACAGTCATACACGCACAGTCACACACACACGCACACACACACAGTAAACTTCTTTATTACCTATTGCTATTTACTCACTTCTAGCTAAAAAAATCCTTTTTTTTTTTTAAATTGAGACAGTGTCTTACTAATCAGCTCTGTTTGTCCTGGAACTCTGTTTAGACCAGGCTAAGCCAGGTATGGTGGTTCACACCTTTAATCCCAGCACTTGGGAAGCAGAGGCAGGCAGATCTCTGTGATTTCGAGGGCAGCCTGGTCTACCAATTGAGTTCCAGGACAGCCAGGGCTGTTACACAGAGAATCCTGTCTCAGAAAAAAAAAAGTTAGACTAGGCTAGCCTCAAACTCACAAAGACTTACCTACCTCTGCCTCCCAAGTGCTGAAATTAAAAGCATGCTCCACCATGCCTGGCCTCTAGCTCAGTTTTTAGATAAATTTATCCTCGCCCATGGCTCCTTCCTGCCACAAGGAAGGAGCTCTACATTGTCCTTATTCCTAAATCCAGTGGGCATCACCCAGACCCATCTTACCAGCTGGCCAGCTACTTCCTGGAAGCACTGCCCTACTCCTGCTGGACTACATTCTTCCCAGGACGCACCGTCCCTGCCTGCAGGCAGCCCTCTCCTGGCCTGTGCTGGCAGGTGTCTCTTCACACTGTGGTGCCCTCTCCTAGGCTCAGCCCCAGGATTTGGCTCCACCCTACCCTTACAGAGAGCTCTTCAAAGGCCACATCTAAGATCTTTCCCCTGCCTCTAGTCTCTGGAGTCAGAGTCAAGGCCTTGCCATGGTTCCTGCTGAAACGCCCTCACAAATGGCCCTGGACCCTGAATGACACATGGGACACCAGAGCCACACCACAGATGGCACCATATGGCTGCCCCTCATGCTGGGTTAACAGTGTCTCCTGGAGCTGGGATAGGAGAAGACTGAACTCTGAGTTCCCCTGGTTGGCATTAGGGAGGGGAGTCTGCTCAGATCATAACCTGTCAGGACACACCAACCCCAGACAATGAGAATCATTTCCCTTGAGAAGTCTTTCCAGTTTCCCAGTCTGGTCTAGCTCATCCTGTGGGTCCAGGTTCTACTCCCTTCCTTTAGAGCCTTGAATATAAAAGCCTCTTATCAACCCCAGAGCCTTCACGCTTGCCTCTTTTCCTCCTAGAACCCTTTTGGGTCCCCATTTCTATTCCAGAGCCATCTCTGCCTTTTCTAGCTGGCTAGAGGCCTCCAACCCTCTCAGAGCCTAGACTTTCATTCCCAGACTGCCCTGCTGGCTAATCCCCTGACACACACACACACACACACACACACACACACACACACACACACACACACACACACCTGTCTTGTGGAGGAGCTGACAGCTATGCCTCCCTATGCTTGCTCTAGCATAGGATTTGAATCCAGCCTGCTGGGCATATAATCACTTGATTATTATCCTGGTCTTACACATGGAAGCAAGGCTCTGTGTCCCAGTCTGTGCTGGGAAGGGCTTTCCCAGACCAGAGTTCCACAGGAACAGCCGTTCCAAATGTGGTTTAATGGAAACCAGCCTGGGAGCTGCTCCCCACCCCCAGCCAGTTCTGGATGGAGGCTGTGCATCCCCTTTCATGCTGTTTATTCTTTTGAACAAATTGTGAGTTTTACAAGACATTCAAAGTCTGTGGTGGCAAACACATGTTCCCATAGTGTCATTTGGCCCACTGAAGCAAGGGCTATGAGTGCAACGGGCGGCCACAGAGCCCCCGGCCCCGGGCCCCAGGCTCTGCCCTTCCCTGTGAAGCTCGCGTCTTGCTGCACCAAAGGCCACCTCAGGAAGAAGCTGTCTCCACCTCGGTTTCCCTTTCACAGCCCTGGACCCGACCCTCACAGCTCTGCTAAAGCCAGAACCTTACCGCATCTGAGGGAACAGGGTGGTGTGACCGCGTAGGACAGAAGGAAACAGGTGTGCAGGGAGAGGTGTTCGAAGGCCATGCTGCTGGGAACTTGAGCTCCGGTCTTAACTCCAGAGCTAGGGTCCTTCACTTTCATCATCTGAGCTTTTCAGGTCAAAGCCACAGCCCCTTGGGCCTGGCCCACTGTCCTGAATGAGCCCGGGTCTCCTGGAAGCCAGAGAGCTCCATTCCCAGCTTGACTCTGAGCACTGGGAATTTACTCATCTCCCAGGCCTCAGTTTCCCTTCTGGAGAACAAGGGGATGGGCCCTAAAATTCAAAGCCCTCATGTTTCCAATCAAAGAGCACACTCCAGGCACCCCAAGTCATCAGGATGCCCCATTCTGAAGGGCTGGGTCCCTGTGAGGCTCTCCTCCGCCTGTCTCATGAGTGCCCTCAGATATACTCAGGGCAGCTCAGGTGGGTTAGTCCTAGCCAAGCCCAGTCAGACCTGAGTTTCAGGCTGAGTAAACAAGGGTCTCATTACACACAGTAAAACCTCCAATATGTCACAGCCCCTGTGCTCTGAGAGATAGGGGAACCATTCATCTTGTAGCCAACCCCCTGTGGTAGCACCATCTCCTCAGCATCCTCCAGTGTGCTAGAGACCTCTTTGGCCTACTCCCCTCAGACTCTTAGCAGGGCATTCCCATGGACGCCCCTAGAGTGTCATCACTCAGTCCCCCTTCTCCCAGAGCGCTTCATACCCCTTCCTGAGGTCAGACCTGAAGTTTGGGGCTCACTAGGCCTGCTCCTAGAAGCTGCAGGACAATGTGGGGTAGAAAAGGTGTCTGAGAAGATGACGCTGTGCTGAAATTGAGGTGATAAGAAGCGGGGGGGGGCAGGAAAGAGCAGGCACAAAGGTCCTGCCAGGGGAGGGGCTGAGAAGGTGCAGAAAAGGCCTCAGTGGCCTGTACAGTGGAGAGGAAGGGAAGAAGAGGGAGGGTGGGATGACAGGGATAGTATACACAAACACACACACACACACACACACACACATGTGCGTACGCACACACCCACAGCCAAGCCTACACACTGTAGGAGTGCTGGTGAGAGAATGTAAGAACCCTGGGTGCTCAACAGGAAGTGGATTGCCACCCACACAGCGTGTGAGCAGCATCCCCTTCCAAGGAAGTGCTGGCTCCAAAGACTAGAGCCTAAAACAACTTTTAAAAGACCCTTTAGGAATATGAGCAGATGTGCAGAAGTCTACAAAAGCAAGCAAGTGCGTGAGGCTCCCAGAATCAGGGGTGCTGGACGTCCTGGGTCGGGAAGTGAGAGCAGGACAGAGAGCCACAGGGAGGTCACAGCCAAGGACCAGGCATTACCTGGAGCTTTAGCTTGATGCGCTCCCCATGTCGTAAAGAGCAGGAGAAGTGAGCCTTGCTTGGATCAATGACAAGAGTGCCTGAGCACCAACCTGGCAGTTCAGAAGGTTCAGAGCCCCAGAGAGCAGGCTGGGGCTGGGGCTTATATGGAGAACAGCTAGAGCCATGGAGGGAATTTGATCCATTTAAGGCCATCCTGACTACATGGAGAACAAGGTCGGTGGAGGTAGATTTGGGGGGCTGATGACCCTACCTTTGCATCACACACACACAAAGCCATTCACCACAGTGTCCTTTGCCTCACAGGCTGATCCCTAGAGACATCATGACCTTCTCTCTCTGGCGTTCATTAGAAGACACGAAGCCAATTTGGATTGTCCCCTCTAAGTTGACTGTGCTGATATCAACTGCCACTAAGTAAGAGGCACAAGAGAATGCTAAGGGGCCTCTTTGGATCTTAGATGCTGCATATACCAAGCCTAGTACAACCCTGGGTCATCCCAGGTGACTGATAAAGCCACTAGTTTTCAGTGAGCTCACGTTAGGTCCAGACTATGGTGCCAGCTGCCCTGCTCTAGAGTTGTATAAAGGATCAGATCCAATGGAAAGTATCTGGGAAGATTAAAGTGGGATATGGGGCATTTCCCTCAGAGTGGAGGCACAGATCTCTGAGGCTTTGGAACCCAGCCTTGAAAAACTACCCAACTGGCCACATGGCTGTGTCACAGACTAATACCTGACTTGAGAACCTAAATGGCCGTGTGACCCAGGTGGCTGGCTCGATGAGCTCCTGTTGCCTACCTACCCTGCTGCAGTCCATCGTCCTAAGCCCCATGACCATGTCCAGGGACTCCTTAGGCCCTGGTTTCCCATGAGGCTCAGCATGCAAAGCCATTGCTAGAGACTGGAGGTGGCAGGGACAGCATCTCTTCCTCCAACCCGCTTCCTGTGGGATTCCCCTTGCTGCAAAGTCACTGCCTCGTAGCCACCTCTGGGGCTCTGGACACTGTGCTCTTCCTGTGAGTTTCCTCCTCCCTGCTAGGTCTTTTTATTATTTCTCTGACTAACCTCCATGCAAGTGACTTAATTTGACTGTAGTCCACAGTTCCTGCTGGGACACAGCAGGATGTAAGCAGAGGGCCAAAGTGGTTCCCAGTACATGGCCCCAGTGTGCTCCTCCCTTTGAGCCTTGAGTCCCAGCGTGATGGAACACCCACTTCAATGATTCTGTCAGACTGTCATGGCAGACTAGAGAGAGATCATCGGGATGGCTGGCTTTGAAGAAACAGCTGCTGTGATGAGGCCACCAGGCAAGGACCAGACAGTAGCCTCTAGGAGCTGGGAATGACTCCCAGCTGGCTGCCAGCAGGAAATCGGGACTTCCAGCTAGGCTACAAGGATTAACCATCAACTTGAATGGACTTGGAAAAGGATGCCTGTCTTTACTGAGACAGATGCTTAGCTGACATCTTGGTTTTGGCTAAGTTAAGACCCAGGACAATGAATCCAGGCAGACTTTCACCCAGTTTCTGATAATAATAGAGACTGAGCTAATACAACATTAGTTTAAGTCACCATGCTGGCAGTAATTTGTTAAGCAGCAACAGTGGCTAATACACTGGGTTTTATCTGCTCCTCCAAATCTCAGCATCCACCCTGCCAACTGCTGTCGGTACCCTATCTACTACCGAGCCAGTGGACACCAACCACTGCTGAGTCAGGATGCCATCTCCTACTGAATCAGGACCCCATCTACTGCTGAGTCAGGATGCCATCTACTACCCAGTCATCAGGATGCCATCTCCAGCATTTACAATGAGACCGAAAGGCACAGGCCAACTGTGAGTCTGCTCGGCCTGGACTCCCCTGGAGCTGCTTTCCAGTCTCTTCCAAGGAGTTCCCTTCAGCCAGTTAACAGAAGAAAAGCCACTGGAAGACTGACTACAATGGATCTAGATGCAATGCCAGAACTTGCCAAGAGGACTCCCCTCAGGGCCTGCCCCAAAAGACAAAGAAGAGCACAGCTCCCTCCCTGAGCAGAGCTTCACCCGATGGTCCACGTCAGTGGGAGGAGACCGATTCATGGTACTTGGGAAAGATGAGATTGGAAAGCTGGTGGCAGATTACGGTAGGCTATGGGTTGATCTCCTGTGGGGGCACAGTTCAAGAGGATCCTCAGGTCTCAAGTCCCCTTATAGAGGAAACTAATTGGTAATTAAGAACAACAATTCTGTTGGATGTCAGTCAATCCCTCCCTGCTAGTCCTCTCCACTTCTGGACTCATGAATACCCTTGACAGCAAGTGAGGGGGCTCCTTCTTCATAGGTCGCTGTAACAAAATGCTACACACTGGATGACATAACATGTCAGCCTCATTCAAAGGTCTCTTGTTCCTTGGTGGCCTCTGTCTTACTGTGGATTCTCATGACATCTTTGTTTTTGGTTTTTATTTTTTGAGACAGGGTCTCACTATGTAGCCCTGACTGGCCTGGAACTCACTATGTAGATCAGGCTGGCCTTGAACTCAGAGATCTACCTGCCTCTGTTTCCTAAGTGCTGGGATTAAAGGGTGCATTCCACCATGCCTGGTTCTCATGACACCTTAGTCATAATGGAGGGGGACACAAAGAAAGGGGCCACAGGAGAGGAAATGAGGAGGAAGAATAGCAGAAGAGAAAGGTCCCTTCTGGTGTCTTGTTTTATAAAGGCATTGACTTTGCTAGATTCGGGCCTGCTGTTATGACCTAAGGTACTTCCTTAGCTTCTGCCTGACCACATCTCCAAGTATATCCACTGGGGATCAGAGTTTTAGCACACAATCTTAGGGGACACAAGCATTTGGTCTGAATTTCCAAGACTGAGACTTCCCATAGGCTCAATGACATGGACTTGCTCTCACCAAAAGCTGATTTGCCTACTGCTGCTGATGCCCTTGCATCAATCACACAGGCCAATGCTGCCCATGGCTCTCAGGAAATCATAGTGACAGCCAGTTGATTACACCATGAGCTTCCCATCACAAGGGGGCAGCAATTAGCTCTCTTGGACTCTGGATAGAGATTCTCTTGGGCCTGAGACTTCTGCCAATGTGGCCATCTGGAGCCCTACAGGATACCTTGTCTATCATTCAACTGTAAGGCCTCCAACCCAGAACTCAATTAATAGTGAGTAAAGAGGGGTTGCACCTGGCAATGAGCCAAGGAGAATAGCGGCATGCCTGTTGAAAGTGACTCTAGCCACTCGCTGGGAGACAGCTCCCTGTGCCATAGGGGACTTGCCAGTAAGACAGGCAGGTGATCAAAACAAAAGTCCAGTACTGTGTGGTCCACACTATTTTCTCACAACCCCAGCCACTAACTCACCTCATATATATAATCTCTACGTAATCTCGTAGCTCTTGGTGCAGTCACAGAGTTGGGTAGCCTTCACCACAGCCCAGCCTTTCTTCTTCTAGTAATCTACGCATGGATTCTGTTTCCCCACTCTGCGGCATGGCAGGTTTACTGGAACCCTGCCCAGATATCCTAGTGCCATCTTTGGAGCGTTCCTGCATTTTGTGGTTTTGCTTCCCACAGTCCCATCTGAACACACTTCAGATAGCATCCCTTGGGCTTCCAGAGCGTGCTGGGCCGTGGGCTCAGCAGGTGCAGAATTTCCTCTGCTCACTCAGGCAGAGACCAAGACCTCCTTGTCTTCTTGCTCTTCCCCGCCCTGCATCCCTGCCACAATCATATCTTCAACATATCACTTGTACATGAGACCTCACCTTGGGGTTGTTTTGAGGACCAACCTAAGGCAATAACCTTGGGTTCAGTAGGTGTGGTTTGAAAGAAAATGGTCCTCATAGAGGGTGGCACTATTAGAAGGTGTGGCCTTGCTGGGGGCGGTGTATCACCATAGGGATGGGCTTTGAGGTCTCCTATGCTCAAGCTATGCCCAGTGTCAGAATTTCTTCTGCTGCCTGTGGATCAAGATGCAGAACTCTCAGCTCCTTCCCCAGCACCGTGTCTGCTTGCACGCCACCAGGATGAAAATGGACTAAACCTCTGAACTGTAAGCCAGCTCCAATGAAGTGCTTCCCTTTATAAGACTTGCAGTGGCCATGGTGTCTCTTAACAGCAATAGAAACCCTCACTGAGTGAGACAGTAGGTTTAGAGGTCTTAGTCCTAAAAGGCTTGCACGGAAGAACAGCTGTGTTTCCACTACATTAGGAATGAAGGCTACATCCCGCCTGTGCTCAGCTCCTCAGGCTACTTACCTGGTGGACAAGGTGTAGCCACAGGGCTAGGTGAATGACCCTGGTCACCAGGTAAAGAAGAACTCTTCATGAATCTGGGCCCCGTGAGGTCAGGGAGAGGGGTTCTCACTCCAGATAATAGTACTCAGTGAAGACCGTAGTGAGCAGCAAAGATGGGGTGCTCTCGGGCCTGGCACCTGTGAGCGCAGAACTACCGCAGCTGAGGGGCTTGGAGACTTCTAGAAGACGAAAGTAATGGTAACTGACTCCTTCCTGTCCCATCGCTCAGGGAAGTCAGGGCCAGAACTCAGGCAAGAACTGAAGCAGACACCATGAAGGATACGGCTCACTGGCTTGCTCACAGCTCATGCTCAGTTAGCTTTCTTAAACAACCCAGACCCACTGATACTGTCTACGGTATCAGGAAAATACCCTACAGACAGATATGCCCAAAGGCCCATCTGATAGAGGCAATTCTTCAGCTGAGGTTCCCTCTTCCCGCTAACTCTAGATTTCGCTGAATTGACAGCTGACGCTGTCTTATCATTGCTGTGATGAAACAGCACGATCAAATGCAAGCTGGGGAGGAAAGGGTTTGTTTGACTTACACTTCCACATCATAGCTTATTACTGAAGGAAGTCAGGCCAGGAACTCAAGCAGGGCTGGAACCTGGCGGCAGGAGCGATGCGGAGGCCATGGAGGAGCGCAGCTTACTGACTTGCTTTCTTACAGACTCCTGGATCACCTGATCAGGGATAGCACCACCCACCACCCTTATCAATCACTCATTAAGAAAATGCTCTACAGCTAGATCTTATAAAGGCATTTTTCCAATTGAGAATTCCTCTGTTCAGGTGACTCTAGCTTATATCAAGTTGACATAAAACTGGCCAGGGCACTAAGACAAGAAATAAGGACAAGCTGCCCAGAGAAAGAACATCAGCTAGAAGGAGTGGGAGTCTAGGATCCAGTGTGAGGCCCACACCCAAGGGAAGGCAAAGCAGGCCCAAGGCAGAAATCACTGATATCTGTGTCACTGGAGGCCTAGATCAGTGGTTCTCGACCTCCCTAACGCTGCAACCCTTCCATACAGTTCCTCATGTGGTGACTCCCAAACATAAAATTATTTTTGTTGCTACTTCATAATGGTAGTTTTGCTACTGTTATGAGTCGTAACATAAATATCTGTATTTTCCAATAGTCTTAGGTGACCCGTGTGAAAGGGTCATTCGACCTTCCCCCCAAAATGGGGTTGTGATCCACAGACTAAGAACCGCTGGCCTAGATAAATGTGTACAAATGAGGAAACACAGGACACAGAACGACGTTGTCGGTAACCACAAAGTGCACAGGTGAGATGTAACCCTTACTTGCCCGGAGCCCAAGCGGAGGCCCAAACAATGGCATCTTGGGGAGAGACATTCAAGGTAGCCTGACAGCAGGAAAGTGAGGCTGGCCCCTGAGAAGAGGCCACAGGGAAGGGCCATGGGTCTAAGATGCTGCAAGAGATGCCTGGGGCCATCTCAGAAAGTGCTAGTACCACATAGGCCAAGTGGCAGAGGACACCTGGAGCGGTCAGCTGGACAGGCTAAGAGCTTTGTGGGCCAGCATGGGAGTAGAGAAAGGGAAAATGTTTTATGTGGGGGATAGCTCAGCCCTAGGTATCAGGAAGCTGGCGTGGGTGAGAAGCATCCATCTTGTCTTGAGAGCCCAGCACAAGGCCTGACACATTGTAGACGTCCAATAAGTGTACTGACGTTGTAGATGGATCAGAGGCCCTGTCTGATGTGGCAGATGGTGGCCGACTTCATGACTGATGTAAATATGCCATGGTAGTAAAAACTTCACTCCGAATTGGTGGGAAAAAAATGTCTAAGAGCCAGATGCGGAAAAACACTGACTTAATTAGCAGCTGGCAACTGGAGTGGCAAGTTCCGAAGCCAGGTACACTGCACACATCAGAACGAGATGCCATGATCTATCTTATCCTTGAGGGCAGCTGTGGCAGGAAGTGCTGGACAACACTGGAAGACAAGTCAGCACTTGCCAGGTAATCACACTGTACCTGAAAATGATGGTCTGTGAATGTGGGAAAAACATCCAGATCCGCACTGAGTGTCCCACGGATGGATCTGCTACCAAGATGAAATAAAGAGAAAGAGAAGACAGAAAGAGAGAGAAGGGGGGATGAATGAATGGAGGGATGGAGAAGGAGGAGAGGAAGGAGGGAGGAAAAGAGAAACAGCAAACGGATTTTCTGATTCTCATTTTTAAAAGAAAAAGATGAAGAAAAAGCACCACCCAGCAGTTAATTGTTCGCAGGCAGTGCCTGCGCTAGCTCAAATGCAAAAGCTGACATGATAAAATGTTAGCATCCTGTGATCTGCTGTTAATAAAGTGTAGCACAAAGGCGCAGAGGAGTTTGCCATCTGCTAGCAGGATGCTGCACAGCTTGGGGAAGCCTCTGCAGGCCACCTACCCCAGAGCTGGCTCCACAGTGCAGCAGTGGAACCCAGGGCTGGGCCCGGTCAGGCTGTGGGAAGGGAGTGGGAGGTCCCAAGAAGGAAAGCTGGGCCTGGGGCTTGCCAGATTCCTTCTGTAGACCATACTGGCTGGCTACCCACCACCGGCCAAGGGTTTACCAGAGGCAAAGGGGTCAGCGCAGTGGCCCTTTCAGGAGAAACCTTTAAGAAATTAAGTTATCAGCAAAACCAAAAGATTAGAAGCAAGTAGGAGACTGGTTGTATACACTAAGAAACTTCCGATCTATAAAGCACTACACAGATGATCAGAACGAGGAGACTATGCAGCTCCCTACACTCTGATACAGACAGTAATGGCTGGGATCCAGGAGAGAAGCGTGTCTTTGCTGCCACTAACTTCTACTTGCAATCTGCTGCTTCCCTTAATGATGCAAGGAGGTCATAAGTCCAAGATGAAGTAAGTGTGACCTGGTCACAGACAGAAGTCATAGAAGGTCTCAGACTACCTTACACTGCTGCAAGTATCTGAAGAGATCAGTTGCAGCCGGATACTTTTCAGCTATTGACAGCGAGCCACGGCTAAGCCTTGCTACTTGGTGTGTAATTCAGAAGTACATGTGGATTTGTCTCCATTGTGGCCAGTGTATGAAACATCATTGGTTTCCTCTATAACCTCATGGGTGATTTTTTTCCCCCACAAGGGCTGCTGCGAGAGGGGCTTCATCACTGGCTTCACCGACTGACAGAGGTTCAATGACACAGGAACACAGCAGCAGGCAAGATCAGTGTCCATCATTTGCTGCCATGCACGATTAAGAAGCAGATCCCAGCTGGGCGTGGTGCTACATGCTTGCAACCCCAGAACTACGGAGATGGAGGCAGGAGGACCAGGAGTACAAGGTCATCTTTGGTTAGAGACTTTGAGGTCAACTTAGGCTACAAGAGATCCTGTCTCAAAAATGAGAGAGAAAGAGAGGAGAGGGGAGTTAGAGGGCAATTACGGATAAATATGCCTGGGACAGAACACAGAACCCCAAACAGGCCCTCAGAAATCTACCGCAAAGGTGTAAAATGCCACGGAAGAACCTAGAGTAATTAGACATCCGTGTACCCCGAAGTGTGAAGCTGCATGTGAGCACACTGGCCCGTGCACACCAGTGTCGCTGTGGCATTGCTCCACAACACTGTGGGTGGGAAGTTGATCAGCGCTGTGTAAGACCCCTGTATTATCTCTCACAATTATCTTCACGCTAAAGTTTACAAAAATAGCTTGCGTATGTTCAAGCCATGCCTGCAATGAGACAGGAAGGGGGTCTGCGACAGGGAAGAAATAATGCAAGTAACACAGGTGGGAATGGACTCCATTCTCACTTTCAACTTTTATCACAAATTATGTAGTTTTGGGTGTTGCCTAAACTTATAATCAATTGTTTTTAAAGTAGCTGGAAGAGGGCTAGCAAGACGCCTTAGTGGGCAAAGGCATTTATCCCACAAACCTGACTGAGATTTGCGGAGCTTCCACAGCCCCAGGAGAGAAGAGACGCCTAGGAGTGGCTTCCGTCACATGCACATGCGATTGACATCAGACACGCTACAATGACAATGACAGCCCAGAGAACAGGAAGATTATTCTAGTAAAGAGCAAGACTGTTTTCCATAGCAGAGGGTAACATGTCTAAAATCCCAACAATGAGGAGCTAAAGCAGGAGGATTTCGAGTTTGGTCTAAAATTGGTCTGCAGAGTGAAATGCTGTCTCAAAAACAGCCAGCCAGATAGGCAAACAGACACAAAGCTGTTTCTTAGCTTGCATTTAAACTAAACACATTAATACTGAAAATTTTCTCATCTGCTTTAAAGTATTAATATTAGCTTCTTTTAAAAACTCATGCTTGTTTATTTTTCAAAATAAGTTCTGGGTACGAAAACGGGTGCCTTGCAAGAGCAGTGAGCACTCTCAACTGCTGAACCATCCCTCCAACCTAAGTTTGGAATTTTAAAAATTATTTTATTCCTATGTAAAAACCTGTGCCAATCATCACTTGTTGACAGCCCTTGACACCTGGCCCTGGGTGGCAGCTGAGCAGCAAAGCCCGCTGCAGCTGGAGAGGGCTACCACATCTCCCTAGATTCTCAGAGGTCCCCCAGAGAAGCCAGCAGGAGGGCACAATGCACTGAAGGACTTGGTTTTGAACTCAGGTGGAACTGGAACTCAATCACTCTCTACTTACAAACATTATGACTATGGACAAGAACTCGCCTGCACAGGCCTGCGTTTTGTCATCTGAAGAGGGCAGTAGAGTGCCTCCCAGGAGGGGTCATGGAGGACTCATAGGATTTCTGGAAAGCAGTCAGCAGAGCGCAGGGACTGGGTGATGGAAGTGCATAGCCATGAAGGCAGCACTTTGCAGATAACAGGATCCTGCCACGGTCTCAAAGAGGAGGTAACCTTTATGTGACCAATGGCACAAGTGGTATGTACTGGTCATCCATGGGGGAAGCATTTCACACAAGAGCTCCTGAATCCTCAGCACACTCTGAACAATGTTACCAGGGGCAAAGAGAAGTATGGAGACCCTACATGATGTCCTCAAGAGCATACAGCCAGGAAGAGGCAAGGGATAAGAATGGGGTCTTCCATAGCCTTGGCTAAAGGGAGGAAGACAACCATGGTGTATTCTGGGTCTCTATGTAGTTCTCTGTAAGGGAGGTCTAATCTCTAGTCCATCAAAACAGTCTTTAGGAGTGAAGGAAGCTATGTCTCCTGCCCAGGACTGCAGGGAGACAATCTGACCCCTATCCTAGGCACATTTTGTCTCCAAAGAGAGTGCAAAGCATCTCCCATCCCATTCTCAAGAAATACCAAGACCATCACAGTGGACAGCTTCTCATCAGTGAAATATAAGAAGTCAACCTTGAAGTACAGCTTTGGAAACTGCTTGCTGCCTTCCCTCCATCCTAGCCACAAGAACACGGACAGTCAGACAACAGGAGATGCTGACACCTTCTGACTAGTGGGCATTCACCTGGAACCCCAAGGGCTCTTCCCACCTTGGTTTCCCCAGAATGCTTACTTTAGGATACCTACTCTAGGATTCTCTCGGGCCCTCTGTGTTGTGGTGAGTGGTGTGGACAGTGATTCATGGAGGCAGATGTTCGCAGGTCACTCTGCTAGAGGGGGGCAGGGTGCAAGCATGTGTTCTGTGCCCAGCATCCTCAGGACGACAAACAGTACAACATGGACATTAAACTCTACAGCTGGTACCTGGGGATGTGTGCTCCACCTCAACTTCTGTTTAGGGCTCTGCCTCTTACAAACTGTGACTTGGGTGAATGGCTCTCTCTTCCCTTACCTTTCCACAGTAGAGCTAACACCACGGCTGTGGTGAGGTGCAGCATGGGAAGGAGAACAATTCTTGACTTGGTGTGGGGTTTCAAGGAGAACAGATTTTCTTCCACTGATCCCTGAGTGACTACAGCAGAGCAAAAATGTAGGACAGCGGATGACCAAAGCAGGGTGACTCACCTCCACTCCACCCCGGAGTCCACAGGTTGTCCTGGAATTCACTCACTCATTCACAACAGGCCCACAACTGCTGGCCTAACCAGTGCAGCACAGGGACTAATGAGGCCTCGTCCCGGCCTCCAGTAAGAGCAAAGTCTGGCGAGGACAGTCACTGGTCCTCTAGAGCCTCCTAATGGGGCTCGGGGGTTCTGGACCAGGACCTCAGGACCTGTCTTGGAGAATATCAATAGATGACTGGGTGACTTGCATGAGCAAAGGCGTAGAGGACGCGGAATACCGTGGGAACACGGAGGGTGGTGTTTGAAGACAAAGGATGAATGGCTGAGAGGCTAGAGATCACATAGATCACAGGGACTCATAGTTTGATTTTTCAATGAAATTGCTTATCTCCGAGGGCTGCTTCAGCAGTCGCGCTCCAGGATATCCCAATTCTTTGAGCTACCAGTGAAGCCGCTGTGAGCTGCGCCACCTAGTCAGAGGCGGTCGCTGGGCAACAGGCCCCGCCTCTAATTTCGACCCGTCTCGCCCTCTCGTGGCAGCATCCCGATACTGCATCCGACGCCCGGGAAGGCTGGAGGGCGGGTATATATTCTTGTAGCTTAGAGTTAAAACTGGTTGGCAGTCCTGCTGCCAGACCCAGCTCTCTTTCCATCCTCCTCTGGTTAAGTCTGGCCCGTTCTACCCATTCCAGCACCTGTGCTGGCTGGGTAGGACGGAGGGGAAAGCTAGCCAGGCGGGCAGCAGGTCCGAGTGAAGACGTCAGTTCTTATTCAGAGTGGTTGGGAGCTAGCTAGCTTGTGGACTGTAGAGGAACATATATTGTACCGCCTAGAAGGCTGCAGGGTGCATGCATCCCCCACTTCAAGAGAGCCATGACTATGACAGGCCTCACAGAACAATAGAGGGCAGTTTCAGACTGATAACCTGGGGTCACACTGGAGGAAGGCAAGTCTCCTACCTCAAACCAGTGAGGGGGTAGCATTGCAACAGATTGCCCACCTCACTTGGTACCCCAAAACCAAAAGATGTTGCGCCATCTCTGGATCATAGAGTGACAGACCCAGTTAACTGAGAAACCTTCCCAAATTCCTGGGCCCCTGTGGGCTGGAATCCCTACAGAAGGGGCTTTCTAAGAAAGCTAATCCCTTCCCCACAAATCCCACCACCTAAGCAAGTGTCTCGTCCATGTGTTAGTCTGGATGTGGGTCCAGGTGCAGTTCAGGTGCTCTGTCTTGTATATTTGTGCTGGCCAGACATGAGAAACAATGTAATAAAAAAGCCAGGTCACTGGCTGAGGTCCATGTTGCTGTACTGACAGCCAGGGGTCCTGTGAAGACAGGGTTAAATAGGGCTAAGGGGAGAAGGCAGGTCTTTTCCGTAGCCCTAGGTCCTGAAATGCTGTGGCCTGGGAGAGTAGGGCCAGCACAGGGTAGGGAGTCTGACAGTTTGGTCCATGGGACAGCCTGGTCCAGACTCATTGCAGCACTGGATCAGGCTGAAGTCGGTGCTGACCTGAGGCCTCAGACTGCTTTTACGCTGTCTGCTTTGCCCCAGAGAACACTTTGTAAAACAGTAACTGAATCACTCATAACAGTGCCTGCTGTAGAACCTGCAACAAGACAGACCCTGGCTCTCTATTCTCACCATTGTACTTGTTAGAAGAACAGGGCATCATTTCTCATGGACCCTGCTGCACCTGACCTTGGTCCTGTAAAATGTTTGGATTCTTGTGGATTTTTGGATGCAGATAAAACAGTGTGTGGCCAGTGTAATTTCCTGGGTACCAGACTTATCCTCACCCCAGGATCCTTCCCTGCAGCCCCTTCTTCATTCTGTGCCCCATGGGGGGTAACCTACCTATTCCTTACTTCACTCTTGCACCTCAGTTCAACTGGGCTTTCTCTGATTAGCTCCCCCCACCCCATCTCTGTACCCTGGTACTAGTGCCTTTGAACTCTGTCCCTCCCAATAGATGCCATGACTCTCACGGGCAGAGCTGGGCACTACTAGGTCCAAACCCAGTTAACAAAGGCTTTTCTTTTTATTCTTCAGAACTGGAGCGTGAACTAGGGTCTCACACGTTAGGCAAGCACTGCTATGGGTATCCTTCTGTATGCTGTGAATATGTTTTATTACTTTTGGTTAATAAAGAAGCTGCTTTGGCCTACGGCAGGGAAGAATATAGCTAGGTTGGAGATCCAAGCAGAGAGAGAGGGAGAAAGAAGGTGGACTTGGAGAGATGCCAGCAGTTGCTGGAGGAGTAAGATGCCAGAGAATTACCGGTAAATCATGCGGCACATGGTGATACACAGATTATTAGAAATGGGTTAATTTATATGTAGAAGTAGCCAGTAAGAAGTCTGAGCCATCAGCCAAGCAACTATAATCAATATAAAGCCTTAGAGTAGTTATTTGGGAACTGGCAGGCATGAGAGAAACTTCCAGTTACAAAGTACTCCACATCAAGTGATGTGGGATTCCCCTTTGTATGCTGTGAATATGTTTTATTATCATTGGTTAATAAAGAAATTGCTTTGGTCTATGGCAAGGCAGAATAGAGCTAGGTGGGAAAGCTAAACTGAATGCTAGGAGAAAGAAGGCAGAGTTAGGCAGATGCCATGTAACTGCCAAAGGAGAAAGATGCTGGAACCTTATCAGTAGGCCACAGCCTTGTGATGATACATAGATTAATGGAAATGCATTAATTTAAGATGTAATAGCTAGCTAGAAATATGCTTAAGTCATCGGCCAAACAGTGTTGTAATTAATGTAGTTTCTGTGTGATTATTTGGGTCTGGGTGGCCAGGAAACCAAGGCACAGCCTCCATTTACAACCAAGTTTTATCTTCAGTCTGCAACAGGGTTGCTTTGTGATTAAGAAACAAGAGTTGAGTGAGGAAAATGGCTCAGGATCCTTAAATAGCAGAATAGGATCAAGTTCTGTTTTTAAAAACCATGTTCCTCTGCAGAGACCGTAAACGGAGCTAGAGTCGGGGAAGACACGCTAGACATTTCAAAAGCATTTACATCTATCCCTTAAGTTCTCCCTGCTTAAAATCATGACAGCAGTGGGGAGGCCGAGGCTGAAGGATCCCAGGCTTGAGGCTATGCTGGGGCACTTAGTGAGACTAGAGAAAGGTAGCCTGCCTCAGATCATCTCGCTTGACTCCTTAGGTCAAAGGCAAGAAAGCAGGCCAGGGAGATTTGCCTCAGCACTAGCGAACCCGGAACCCAGGTGTCCCAAGCCCTCCCCCCCCCAACTCGTGTCCACAGTCTTCTGTGAGAATTAAACAGAGAAGCCTTCCACAAGGATTTGTAATGCTCACTTTATTCAATGCTCGACTGTCCTCAGAGAACAAGCTACCATTTTATGCTCTGAGAACCGCTTTAGTGCCTATGAGTTCCCTACCATGAAAACATTCAACGCTAAAACCTAAAATTTTCAATGAGAAAGGATGCCTATCAATGCTTAAGCTTCACAGGGAAGTGAAATGGCCCAGTTGTCAGGACGTTCACTAGCTGGATAAAGACAAGGGGCAGTGGCTGAGCAAAGGTGGGATGCTGCAGAACCTGCTGTCAACATCCCAGTCCCTGGCACCAGCATGTTTGTGGTACCCAGCCCTGGGGATCAGGCAAAGCGGGCAGAAGGCTGAAATGGATGGTGCCTTCTGTCCTTCGTGAGGCCTGGGGAAATCAGAGGCCACCTGTAGAGGTGAATTTCATAAGTGGCATGGCCCAGGATGGTTAAATTCATTCCTAAACTTGTTTCACCAGCCCCACTCTTCAAAGGCCCTGCTCCACCTGGACACTCTCTCCCCTTGTACACCACTTCAACATCCACACAGGAGCCAGAGAACCCTGGAAGCCACATTCATCCTCCCATCTTGAAATCAGAATTAGCTGCCATTTTACACCTATCAATATCCTTCCTTGCTATACAACATGAACACAAGTGAAAAACTAATCGCTGCCATATATGCCCCTCCCCACCCAAGTGGCCTTTGAGGTGGCCTGTAGTTTAGCTGGACTGCTCCTAGGAAGAGTGCTCCTGGGAGGAGTGCTGGCTGGGCTGGCTGAGCACCTCTGCGTCCTGGTCATCTGTAAAGGATAAGGAAAGCAGCGGGTTTAGAAAGAGGCTGAGTCACCGGTTGCCAGATGCAGATTTTCTACAAGGCCTTCTCTTGTTCCCAGGCCCCTGTGGAGAGTGACTCTGCTATCCTTTGCTCTCTGTCATATAGACTGACTTCTAGCCTTGGCCACACGAACAGCCTTGAGTCCTCCATGCGGCCTGGCTCTTCATTGTTGCTGAATCCCAGCTATGAACCTCCACTTGCCCTTCTGTAACAAGAGAATGGGTAAGCAGCAAGGGGCAGCGAGTTTCATGAGTGCCTTTCTGCCTGACTTCTGTCTGTAGTTTACCCTCAGAAGAGTCTCATGGGGCAGAGGCCACTACCTGTCCACTTTGGCAGGTGCTGGACCTGAAGTGCCACAGAAGAGTTTGTCCAAGGTCCCATAGACAGTACACGCCAGGACAAAGTGGATGCTCAGGCCACCAGCCAGCGAGCTTCAAGCCATACTATACCAGCCACAAGGCAAGTGTGCCATGGGCCTCAGCTTCCTTTTCAGTAAAACTGCACAGCACTTGGATCACCCAGTTCATTGGACAGTTTTGATGTTTATATTAATGAGATCTAGAATTTGGCAACTTTTTCCAAATCACAGGAGGCTCAGAAGCCAGAAAGGAATGAAGCCTTAGAGAGTTTGAAGCTGGGCTGGAGAGGTGGCTCAGGGGTTAAGAGCATTTGCTGCTCTCGTGGAGGATCTGAGTTCAGTCCCCAGCATCTATGTGGGACCACTAACTGCCTGCAACTCCAGCTCCAGGGGACCTGACGCTCTCTGCTAGCCTCTACAGGCATCTGCACACATGCAGCAAACATACATATTTATACACATAAATTTAAAAAAAAAATCTAAAAAGAAAATAAAAAGAAGCATTAAAGCCAAAAGGACCCCCCAAACAAAAACAAAGCCAAAAACAAAATAAAGGAATGGTGTGTTGGTGAGAGGACTCAGGAGCAGGGGCTCGGAGCTGTCCCCGGACCTTCATGTGCACCCGCAGTCACACATACAGGAAGAAAAAACTGTGCAGGGCTAGGGAGATGGCTCAGTCGCCGAAGTGCCTGTCTCCCAGCATGAGAACTTGAGTCTGCTCACTGGAAGTCCTGAGAAGCACGATAGCTAGAAAGGTGGGGACAGGGGATCTCCCAGCTCCCTGCAGTCGCTTTAGCCTAACTGGTGAACTCCAGGCCAATGCCAATAAGACACTCTGTCTCAAAGGAGATGGACCATGTTCCTGAAGGTAATGACCAAGGTTCTCCTCTGCTCATGCGTGTGGATGCTTACCCCCCCATATACAAACACGCAGGTTCATGTGCATAAAAATAAAATCAATTTCCTAAAAAATTAAAAAGAAATTATGAAGTACTCATAAAGGCCTGCTGACCCTGTTGGGGGGAGCAGTGCTGTGGGAGGGTTGCCTGAAATTCCATGCTCAGGTCTCCTAGGCAGCAATGGCAGAGCTGCCGGGCAGACTCTCTAGCTCCTGTCATCCCACTGGGGGATGACAGCAGTGGTGTCTCCAGAGTGGCTCCTGCTATGGCTGTCAGTCCCTCCTTGATCTAAAGTCTGGGAGCCTCTGATCTACTCAACACACCGGGAGCACACTTCTCCCACACCTCACCCACAGTGCTGTTAAGGGAAAGAGTTAGTCCTACATGATGTGGAATTCCCCTCTGTGTGCTGTGATTACCACTGACTAATAAAGAACTTCTTTGAGCCTATGGCAGGGCAGAACAGAACTAGGTGGGGAAAGCTAGGCTATGTGCTGGGAAAATAGGGTGAAGTCAGAGAGAAGCCATGGAGTCAGCTGCCAGAGACAGTCATGCTGAAGCTTTGGGTAAGCCACAGCCACGTGGCGATACACAGATTAATGGAGATGGGTTAGTTTAGGATATAAGAGTTAGCCAGAAATATACTTAAGCTATTGACCAAACAGGATTGCAAATAATACAATTATTTTGGTTATTTTGGGACTGAGAAGCTGGGAACAAAAAAGCCACCTCCATACAACACTTACATATGAGGTCAGACAGAGAAGCCCCTTCTAATCACTCTAACCTCCCTGAGTGCATGCTTACAGACTACCAGAAGGCTAGGGGAAAGAGCTCAGCTCAAGGCCCCTCTCTCCACCCCCACTTCAGATGACCTCTTCTCCACACCGTCTTCCCAGCTCATCTAGAGGCAGGAATATTGGTCTCTTACTGGTATTCTCCGTGTCTGTGTCATACAGGATGGTCAGTGAGAAGGACGGAGGAGAAGGTGGTGGTGGCGGCGGTGGCAGGAAGTGGAGACCAGAGAGGCAGCCAGGTGGGAGGAACGGGGGCTGCTGTGGCTGCGATGGTGGAGGTGGGAGCGGTGGCGGCGGTGGTGAGCAGTAGGTTGGCTGGAGGTCTCGGGCTGGTTCTGACACCTGCATGGACACACAGGAAGAGCAGAAAGGGAGATAGTGAACCAGGCCGACTGGTCGTCACATCTTTTATTTCTCTAATGGGGGGTGGCTCCCCATGGGGGCAGATACACTTTTGTGTACAGGGCACTTGGGACAGAGTGTGCAGCAAACACTTGCTGCATAAATGCAGGAAAACAGGAATGCAGCCACATCTTAGCTGAGCCTGGGGGCTTTCCCTAAGGGATTTTGGAGAGCATAACTCCCCAGGGTGCAGGACTTGCTCCCTTGGCTTGTCCAACTCCAGTGGCTCTTGGGAAGAGGGGCATGACAGCAGTGTGCAGGCAAGGGCAAAGGGATGTCACTGGGATGTGTCTCAAGCCTGTGGTGAGGGTGGCAGCACATGAGTGGAAATAATCTACTGGCTTTTAGGTTTGATCCAGATGTGACAGGGGCGGGAAGGGGATTGTCAGCACTCTAATTCCAATCTCTCAGCCAAGCCTCCCCTTGGAACACAGCTTCTGCCTGGGGCCAGTGGGACAGCTCAGCCCCAAATACAGACTGGAATCACACACTTAACAAAAGTGTCCAGTAGACCTGGCACTCAAAACCCCACCCTGGATGCCAAGTTGAGGCTTCTGTGTGAGCAGATGGTGTGCTCCAGGCTCCCCTTGGTCACAGCCTCTCTTTGTCTGTAGGCTGTCGGCACCTGCTCTCCTGGGCTGTAATAGGGGGCAAAGGGAGCATCCACATCTTTCAGGCTTGGCAGTAAATGGTGCCATGAGAGTCAAAAGCCAGGTTTTCTCTACCTCTGAGACACACTCAGGATAGCAGAAAATACCTGGGTTTGGAGCTGGGCGTCTCTGAAGCCATACCAACCAGCTAAGGCTCCTGAATCTCCAGACTCATTCACGAGATCTATGGCATTGATGCTCAGCAGAACAAAGGCCTTTCTAGCAGCTGGACCGTGTGAACTGAAGTTCGTGGTTTCCCCTGGGATCCCAGTGCCTTTTGGCCTCCAGCTCTGAGAAGCAGACACCACAGCCCCGGTCTAGTGGTGCAGGCCCACCTATGTGAGTCCTCCTAGAGACACTCCCTATGACAACTGCCTCTCTGGGACTGAGGACCAGTGAAAGTGTCAAGGGCGCCTGGGATAAATGAGAACATGGAAAGGATTTGGGCTCCGATTTACCAAGCTGCCTCCGTGGTAGGGGCTACAGGAGACATGACGGAAGCTTCTATGCTGCGGGATCCCCACCGCTGAGCGTGTATCCTGGCCATCCAGTGGCAAGGGCTGGTAGGATGGCATGGGGACACAGGCAGGGCACTGGTTGAAAGGCTCTCTCTCAGGGTACCCGGTTCCCATCACGTGATCAGAGCTGAATCTCAGAGGAGGCCCTAAAAAACAACGAGAGATATGTTAACACAAATCTGAGGAACCAAGCTGTGCATTGCAAGATTGACGTAACCGACTAGAGGCGTCTCACATTACCCGCCACACTGGCCTTCATTCTACTTTTATACGTGTGTATATAACATATTTTGATCATGCTCATCCCCACGTCCTCTCATTCTCACGGACCCTTTTGCCACTTGTCCCCTTTCTACTTCAATGTCTCTGTGTTTGTGTGTGAACCAGTAAGATTAACTAGGGTGACTTACAGGAACATGAGAGGCCACACCACTGAATAAAAAGTCTCTCCCTTGCTCAGCAACTAGCACTTGCCCATAGATCCTCAGAAGAGCAGGGTGAGGGGTTCGCAAGAACCTCATCTTGTAAAGTAGGCTTTCGTACATTAGTGATTCCGAGGCCAAGTGATGCCCTCTGTGCCCACCCCTTCCCCAGGCTCGCGGTTCCAGCTCCTCTTCACGATATTCCCTGGGACCTGGTGGAGGTAACAGAGGGATCCCATCTAGAACTGCGCCCTCAGCCATCACCTATGCTTGGCACGTTGAGTCTACAGTAACTGCCACCCAGCACTAACAGTGACACTTATTTTCCAGAGTGAGCTCAGGACACCTGTGCTGGGAGGAGCAGTAAAATCCTCAGTTCCCGCCTTGGCTTGACATTGTGTCGGGGAGGGGCAGCTGGCTTTGGCAGTGGTCCCAGTGTCCTACAGTGCTGCTGCACCACGGGGACAGTCTAAGTCATCGTGTGGTGGTTCTCATTCATTACTGGGCTCTGCTTCAATTTCTGCTCCCGTAGTGCAGGTGTGAGCAGCACACTGCAGCCACTGGGGCAGCCTCTCTTATATTCATTTTTTTCCCCAAAAGATTTATTTATTTATTCAGTATATAGTGCTCTGTCTGTGTGTATGCCTGCACGCCAGAAGAGGGCACCAGACCTCATTACAGATGGTTGTGAGCCACCATGTGGGTGCTGGGAATTGAACTCAGGACCTCTGGAAGAACAGCCAGTGTTCTTAACCTCTGAGACCTCTCCCGTTCCTTTTTAACCCCACTGTCCTTAACTATTCGTCTACTCTCCTTTGCCCTTTCACCCATCTACAGACCTTTGTTGGAACCCAGATGACCCAGTGTAGAGCTCTCTACACTGACCAGTAGGATCCTTCAGAGAGCATTATCCCTCCCACAGGACAGGATACACAGGGCAGTTTAAAGACGGGGTGGCTGGTTTCGACTCCCAGCACGGGGCTGTTGGCACTACCGTCTGTGAGTCCAGGTGAGGCAGGACATCCTGGTACAGAATGTGGTGAAGCCACTGCCACCCAGCTCATTTCACCCAGGAAGCATCAAGAAGGAGAATGACCTGCTAACACGCTTTCTCTTTATCACATTTCATCCTATCCAAGACTTAGCCTATGAGATGCTGGCACCCGCATTCAGGACCCACCTCCCCCACTTGGTAAAATCTCTCTGGAAATGCCTCCCAGATGCACCCAGAGGCATGCTTTCCTCATCCAGGTGCTCCTCACTCATCCTCAGGGCCAGCAAGAGGGCTCGGCAGGTGAAGTCACCTGCCACCAAGCCTGACAACCTGAGTTCCATCCCAGGGACCCATGGTAGAAGGAAAGAGCCAGTTCATCAAAGCTGCCTCCGACTTCTCCACGCGCGCTGGGATTAGCCACAAGGGCCTGCCTTCTCCCCACCTCTTCCGACCGCTTGTATTCAGCGCACTTTAAACTTCCGTTTGTTGAGAGGCAGAACAAAGGTATGCTCTTGTAGGATTGCTGCTTTAGGCCTCTCCTTCCTCATCAAACAGCTAGTTCCCCGGGAGACAGATTTCTTACAAAGTCTCAGAAAGTGGAAATGATAGCAGAATATTGGCGTCGATTTCTGAGAATCTGGCTTTGAAGGAAGAACCGTGTCCAAGGTTATACCTGAGCAACCTGCTGACTCGCACTTTGAGCTCTTTCTACTGTCATACGGGAAGTGCCAAAACCACACCTGCATCCTAAAGGACCACTTTCCACGAGCTTCAGAAGCTCCGTTACTTGAAACTTCAGGGGCTGGAGAGACCGCTCAGCGGTTTAGAGCATTGGCAGCTCTTTTAGAGGACCCGGGCCCGATTCCCGGGCAGCTCACAACTGTCTGTAATTCTAGGATATCCGACACCCTCACAAAGGCATACGTGTAGGCAAACCACCAATGCATTACAAATAAATTATTTTTAAAAAGAAGAAAAAATTGTACTTTAATCGTGAAAGCAATAGGTAAGGGAAAAAAGCCGCAACCTCTTAGGGTCCAACCTTTCCCTCTCGCCATTTGCAAAAATGCTTAATGCTCAAGCATATCTGGTGAAACAGAAAAAGTGGGTACAGTGCATTAGGCTAGGAGAAACTTCGAGGCTCCGAAAGGCAAGAGGAGAGCGCGCAGGCGCAGTTCAGAAAGCAAATGCAGAAAGTCTCCAGTAGGAGAAAATGGCTGGCGGGCGCGGGGGGGGGGCGGCGGGGGGGGCGCACGCAGGTGCAAGAGGGCTAGACTTGGGAGGGGGAGGGGATGACATGCAAGCACGGGAGGCCCTGTCTTCCCTAGACGGGACACAGAAAGGCACCACAGCTGACGCTGCCCAGCTGCCATCTTTACTTGCAAAAGCACAAAGGGCAGAAAACTGCATCTTGACATAACCACCGTCTACTCTCTCCCACCAGCCTTTCCCTGTTGCCATCAGAAGCCACCCACCCAGATCCTTGTCCTCAAAGTGGGCTTACTTGGGGAAGATGCCCTCCCCACCCCGGCATTAGTCTGAGACGCCAGTTTAGAGCTGGAGGCGGCAGACCTGAAGCAGGCCCGAGGAACCGTCGGCTGCACGAGGCTGGGCTTACCGTAGTTGGCGAACGGCAGTCGGGGCACGGGCGGCACAGGCAGGCGCTGCTCGGGGCCATAGGGCTCCAGCCTGGGCACCTGTGGGCTGCCCTGGGGCAGCCACGTGGAGGGACGGTCGTGCGGTCCTCCGGGAATCCCCAGGCCAGACTGGAAGGTGCTGGGGCCCGGACGGCCGCCTGGGACCCGCTGGAAGGCGCTCAGACGGGGGCTGCGGACCTTCGGGGGCCTCTCGAGGAAGCAGGTGACCACGGGGCCTGGCCGGGAGCCTCCCGGAGCCACCCTGGGCAGTGGGCAAATGCTCGAGCTCGAGGAGGCGGCCTCGGCCACCACCGGAGCCCCAGGAGGCAGCTGGGGCCCCTGGGTGCCCGTGGTCACCTCCTGCTCCTCGGCAGCTTGGGTCTTGAGCACCTTGTGGGCAGCCATGATCTTCTGGCGCTCGGTGATCAGGTAGCACTTATCGCAGATGCACTGCTTCCAGCGACACTTGCCCGCGTGGCCCTTGACTGGCACCAGATAGCCATGGTTCCGGCACCGTGAGCACTTGGGGGTGCGAAACATCTTGTCGTCCAGCCTGGCGAGCTCAGCTTCCAAACACGGCCACCACCTCCGAAAGCTGCAGAGCGAATGAAGCGGCAATGAGCGGTGGCCCACAAGTCCCTGGTGCTGGGGACATTGGATACACTTGTAACAAAACAGCTCACAGAGTGTCCCCGGAACTGCAATAGGGCTCTTGCATTTTCCCCTCTTTTGGAGGGGTGCAAAGTCCAGTATTTCTGTGTATTTATTGGGCAGTGGGGTACTGAATAAATTAAAAGTGGAATACTTATTGCATGTATGTCGTGTGCGTTATTTGAAGTCTTTGGCGCCTGAATTTTCGAACTTTCTGTTCCCGCCAAATTGTAACTGGACAATAGTTTGAATTTTTTTTTTTTTTGAAAAAAGGCGGACTACTCAACGGTCCAGCGTTTTAAAACTCGCGAGAAAAAGAGCTGTTATAATGCACCCATTCCACATGAAATTCCAGGGAAGGCTAGGTTTCTCCTTCCTGAAGCGTCTGCTTCAGCTCTCGTCTCCTCTGCAGAAAAAGGAGCAGTCAGTCATGCTTTCAGAATATTCTTAGGAACTTAGTGCAGTGTGGTGGCTGCTTGCAGGCATGCCCTTACGGAAATTCTGAGGTTTTGAGTCCTGTTCATGTGAGGAACCCATATCTGAAATGTATGCAAAATAATGTTCTAAAGTGGTGATGCAGCCTCACGACTTTAATCCCAGCACCCGGGCGGCAGAAGCAGGCAGATCTCTTTGAGTTCCAGGATAGCCAAGGCTGTTACACAGAGAAATCCTATCTTTGAAAAAAAAAAAAGGTCTAAAGTAAAAGAAATAAGATAATCTGGCACTGGTTGGAACTTAGTCTCACTATATAGCTCTGGCTGTCCAGGAACTCACTATGTAGACCAGGTTGGTCTTGAACTCACATAGATCCAAAGTCTCCGCCTACAGAGAGCTGGGATTAAAGGCACCAGCCATTACACCCTGGCTTTAGCTTTAGTTATTTATTTACTTTCAAAAGAAATATCTGTGGTGTCTTTCAAAAGGTTTTCAAAAACCTAAAGACAGGCAGTGCTTTACATGGTAATCAGGCCAACTCAGAGAGTCAGAAGCAGACTGACTGTGTTGACAAGATCAGAGATAAATGACCAAAAAGTGGGAATATATGTCACTACACAGTGCAGATTCCCTAGAGCTTCCCCATTTTTTAAGCCAGAATTTTTACTCCGTGTGCGAAGCATTGATGTGTCCCAGCTGCGGTCCCACAGTGGCCATTCTGACTCCGGCTGCTGTAGTCTGGAACCTCTGCAGAAATCCCTCTGGTACTCGGGCAGCCTCTACCCACTTGCCCTCTGGAGAGCGCACTACTGTGACCCTATGAACAAAATCTCAGGCTCCTGGCAGAGGTCCCTGGGCCGTAGGATTGGTGGTCAGACAACTTGCCAGCGAGGGCGACTTCAATTTACTGCCGGTCTGCACACTTCCAGTACCCCCACCCCCACTCCGTTGCAGCGCGCTCGGCATAGCCCACGTTCTGGAAGGTGCAAATACCAAAGCTGCAAGATCACTGTCTTTTACAACCACCACTTCAAAGACCTGTCGGCTTTAAGAATATCTACCCCAGAGACTGCCCACTGGTGTAGAAACTCAGCGCGCCTCAGAAAGGGATGAATTTTATCTGATGTGGTGGCCACGGCTGAGTCAGAGAATCTGATTAGTCCCTTACCCAGGTAGAGAAAGACCTGGCATTAAATGGCCAGAGCCTCCTGATGTGAAGTCTGGGCTGTTTTTACTTTGGGTTTGTTCATTTGTTTTTTGTTTTTTTCTGAGACAGGGTTTTTCTGTATAGTCCTGATTCTCCTGGAACTCGATTGGTAAACCAGGCTGGCCTCAAACTCATAGAGATCCGCCTGCTCTGCCTCCGAAGTGCTGGGACTAAAGGTGTGCGCCACCACCGCCCCACGGGTCTGTACTATTTTAATTCTCATGAATTCAGCTATCTCTGTAAAGCAATCTAAATCTTGGAAAGGCTGGCACAAACGCGGGAAATGGAAGCAGGGCTTCTGCACGCTAGGCAAATTTTCCAGCTATAGTCCCACCTTTTCCTTTCTCTTCCTTCTTTCACTGGCTCCCTCCCTCCTTCCTTCTTTCCTTGCACAGACTCTACAGAAATCACTCAGGCTGCCCTGGAGCTGGCTCAGTAGCCCAACTAGGCCCTGAACTCCAGATCCAGCTGACTTAAGCTCCCCAGTAGTTTTGATAACAGTCAGGTCCAGCTACAAGCATCAGAGATGTTAAATTATTCATAATTTGTCTTGGTAAAAATCTTGGGCACTCTTGCAGGGTGTCGTCTGGAGGGGAGGGCACTAATACCTAAGCTGGAAAGCTTTGGTAGGATCAACTCTATTTAAGGAGATATTTGTGCTTGCTAGTTAGCTAACTTCTGTGTAATTTTAATTCCCCTGTTCTGAAATCTTTCTGGTGATGCCCGGGCAGAGTCGGCCTAGATTTTCCTGAGTCTCAGATTGCAACACTATGTAGCATTTCTCCCCCTGCCTGGGGGTAAGAAGTTGTTGCCATTCTGTGCTCCTGGGACTCTAGAGAGCTGAATGGTGGTTCAGAAAAATCTTTGCTCGTTCAAAAAAAAAAAAGTATTCTTCATCTTTGTAAGTCGGCAAGAACATGTCCCTTGGGTTATTCGTCAGTCCAGGAATTTAGCAGGTAGTCGGCATCATTTAAAGATGCCAGGAGGTGGCAGCACACGCCTTTAATCCCAACAGCTGGGAGACAGAGGCAGGCGGATCTCTGAGTTTGAAGCCAATCTGGTCTGCAGAGTGAGTTCCAGGACAGCCAGAGCTACACAAAGAAACCCTGTCTCGAAAAGTCAAGGAAAAAAAAAGAGGAGGAGTCGTGGTCTAGATGTCTAGGTTTGTCTGCCCAGCCCTACCACTGTATTCATCTCAGATTTTAAATATAGGTCCCTTAGATAAACGGCAGCCACTCTTTCTTCCACCCAATTTCAAACTGTCTAAATTTTTCACTGACCTTGAGATTGAAAACGAATCCTTAAAAAACCATTGCTTCAGGGACTCTGGTATCAAGAACAGGGCAGGGCACTCCAAGGCTGGATGCCTGTGATCATGCATCCTTCACAGAGTATGGGCAGTAGTTCTGGGGGACTCATCTTCACAAAAAGAAAGAAAGAAAGAAAAAGAAAAAGCTTAGGGGAACACTCATGCTGGAGGCAGGAGTGATTCATTGACTTCTTGTCCCTAGGTTCAGCTGCTGGGGGAATTCAGACACCTCCCACACCAGCCAGACTATAGCAAGTTATGGCCTTCAGAGTTCTGTGTGATAGTGGGCCCAGAAAGTCAGGTGGATTGTACTTGAGGGAGGTGACGTTATCTGTCTTACTCATTCAAGTGAAGCTGATGGAGGGGAGCCTGCAAAGGCAGGCAGGCCTCAGCTAATTCCATGCGGCGATGTGGCTGAGCAGGCAGAATCCATTGACTACCAGCTGCAGGAGCTGCATGAGGCAGTTTGAGCTAGATGAGTGTTTGGACAACCCAGTGGGTGTGAATGGTCTCGACAAAGCTGGAAGCGCTGCTTTGTACTGGCCGTGTGGCGGTCAGCACAAAGACACAGTGGAAGCACTGTTTACAGAGCCCAACAGAGAACCAAACAAACAGAATGAGTTGGGAGACCCGGCTTTTTATGCCGATGCCCAGAGCGGTTGTCTAGACATTGTCCAGTTGCTCATGGCAAAAGGTGAGAGCAGACTTAAGAAAGAAATAACAGGAAGAAGCTGGTCCCCACCATGGCCACTAATGCTGAATGTGCATGGCTCCTGGAAAGAGACAGGAAACAGCTTTGATTTGAACACTAGGCAATGCCTAGGGCTACTTTTTAAAAAATGTTTTTATTTATGTGTATGTATATGTCTTTGTGTGTGCATGTGTATGTGTTTGTGTATGAATGTGTGTTTGTGCGTGGAAGCCAGAGGTGGGCATTGGGTATCTTTCTCGATCACTCACCACCTTATTTTCTGAGACAGGGGCTCATGCTGAACCTGGTGCTCACTAATTCAGCCAGACTCACTGTCCTACAAGCTCTGGGGATCTTCCCATCTTTGTCTCCTGAGACCTGGGATCAAGGCATGTGCCCTTGGCTTTTTACATGGGTGCTGAGCATCCAAACTCAGGGCTCATGCTTGCATGGCAAGCACTTTATTGACTGAATCACCTCCCCATCCCACCCCAGCAAGATTATCCTGATGGAGAAGATTTGGACCATTCCTTTTTGGAGTTGCTTTGAGACCTAACTTCTTTTGCTTTAGCTATTCCAAAACCTTGTTTCCCTGATGTGGGATGTCCTTCTGTATATGTGTTGCTTTATTGGTTTATGAATAAAGCTGTTTCAGCCTATAGTTTAGCAGAACAATGCCAGGTGGGAAATATGAACAGAGATATAGAGAAAAAGTAGGCAGAGTCAAGGAGATGCAGAAGGAGAAAGATGCCCCAGGGAACCTTACTTTACCGGTAGGCCACAACTTCATGGTGATACACAGATTAATAGAAATGGGTTAGTTTAAGATATAAGAGCTAGGTTAAAATACGCTTGAGCCATTGACCAGTTGTAATTAATATAGTTTATGTGTGATTATTCAGGTCTGAGCGGCCAGGAAACAAAAGAACAGTGTCTGTCTTCATTTCCTTCTACAGGAATATGGATAATGTAGTCTATGTGAGCATGGCAGTGCCACACTGCCACTGAGCAGAACACGCAAATGAATAATAGCTCTCTCTCAGTTTGCCAAAAAAAAGACAGGATAATTTTCTGTATAGAATAATTTGTGTGCACCAGAATAGACTGAGAAAAATTTGTTTTTATTTATCAAGCTATAGAATTATTTTTTTTTCCTGTTAAAAACATCAAACCTTTTCTTAAAGTTTTGTACCTCAAGGATTGGGGTTATTTTAATGAGTTTTTCAAGAACAGAAATGCTTACTATAATAATAACCCAAAATACTTAACAGAAAATTGTTAGCTATTCTGACAAAAATAAAGATTTTAAGAGTCTTTTAAATATTATAATTTCAGTAGGGGTTTTCAAAAATTCTGGAGGAAAGGGCAGGGGTCAGTGGTTCACTGGATGCTTGTCTAGCACTTGTGAGGCTCCAGGCTCAGTTCCCATCACCAAAAAGAAAATACATATATGTATATATGTGTATCAATATATCAATAGATTTGTATTTTATTACATACATAATAATTTTATTTTATTGCAGATATATTAAAGTCCTTGCTTTGGGTGTAGTGGCAGATTATGAGGATTGCTGAAAATTCGAGGCCAGCTTAGTCTACATAGCAGTTTCCACGACAGCCAGAACTGCATAGCAAGACCCTGACTCAAGCCCCACCACCACCAAAAAGAAAAATCTGGGCATGATTGACACATGCCTTCAATCCCAGCACTTGGAAGGCAGAGGCAGGCAGATCTCTGTGAGTTTGACAGCCTGCTCTACAGAGTGAGTTCCAGTACAGCCAACGCTATACAGAGAAATCCTGTCTTGAAAAACAAATACACAAAAATGTCTGGGCACAGGTTGCATTATTACACAGCCTAACAATACCATGGACAGTAAGGTTAAAGTCGGCATTATGAAATTTAAGTCTGACCATCAGATGACAGTGACAGTCACTCCTAAAAAAGCGCTTATTCACATTTCACACCTGACCACCCTGGCATTCTTCGTGTCTTCATTAATAATTTAAAAGAAAATCCTATTCAAAGCAAGTTGTTTGAGTTAACATATTTCAGTCTTGTTAAATACAAAATGCTTCTGTGTTCACTTCACAGACGGAAGGGCAAAATATACCCAAGGTGATAGGAATTTGCATAGTGCTTTGAAAATATCAATAAAGAACTGTCTATCTTTTAAATCAGTGCTCACATGATACGATGCAGAAACCCTGGGGTTACAGGATAAACAAATCTCAGAAGTTTACTCCTACACACAAGTCTCAATTTGTGTAGGTACATTCCAACGATGATTTATTTATTCTGTTCTTGGAAATTCAGGCAAACTGATAGCTTTGTGTTTTTATGTTGAGAGCTGATTGGATCTCAGGCTGCTGATTTTTAAAAGAAATATAACACATTTCTTTAACTTGTTATTTAAAGAGACACTGACATGATATAAAAGAGGGAAACAGCTGGGTGGTGGCAGTGCAAGCCTTTAATCCCAGCACTCGGGAAGCAGAGACAGGCGGATCTCTGTGTGTTTGAGGCCAGCCTGGTCTACAGAGTGAGTTCTAGGGCAGCCAGTACTGTTATACAAAGAGACCCAGTCTCTAAAAACAAAACAAAACAAAAAAATGGAGAGGGAAATTGGATGTCAAAAGGGACAAGTTGGTAGCTACAAGGTGGGCCACTCTTCTCCCTATATTTAGACAGCATTTTTTCTTCTACTCTGACAGTTTTGTCTATTTGTGAAAGTTTTAATTAGCATATATCCATTGTACAGACTGATGGGTTTTATTACATCCTCATGCATGCACATTGTACATTTAGCACACATTTAGTTCCATTGCTGTCTCTTGTCTCACCCACCCCATCCCTTTGTTCCTTTGACAAACTCCTTCTCATACTTTCATACATACGTGTTTTTAAGAATAACTTTTGTTTTCTGAGGTTATAATTTCTGCTCTTCCATCCAAGTCCTTCATATACCCCACAACCTTGCTCTCTTTCAAATTCATGGACTTATTTTTGTTTTGTTTTTTTTAGTTTTATTATTGTTTTTTTTTTTTTTTTGCTTTTTTTCAAGACAGCATTTCTCTGTGTAGCCCTGGCTGTTCTGGAACTCACTCTGTAGACCAGTGCCTCCCAAGTGCTGAGATTAAAGGTGTATGCCACCACTCCTTTCATGGCCCATCTTTAATTGTTGGTGTGTGTGTGTGTGTGTGTGTGTGTGTGTGTGTGTGTGTGTGTGTGGTGTCATCAGGGCTGGTCACTTGGTATTGGCTAACCAACTGGGGAAAACTATTTCTCCTGCTCTCAGCATCCCTTAGTTGCCTGTAGTTCTTTATCTAGTGTTGAGGCCTTGTAAATGTCATATAGATATATAAATATAGATTCTGCTTATAAGAGAAATGTGATATTTGTCTGAATCTGGCTTATTTTGCTTAGTGATGATTTTATCCATTTCCGTGATATGACATTAGAAAGGGGACTGCGCTAGTTAGTTTATGTCAACCCACTTAACAACTGAGAAAATGCCCAAACCAAACTGACCTGTGAGCAAGCCTGTGGTATGTTTTCTTGCTTGCTGATTGATGTGGAAGGGCCCGGCTTACTCTGGATGGTACCATCCTGGAAAGGTGGTCTTGTTTGCTGATTGATGTAAGAGAGCCCAGCTCACTGTGGGTGGTACCATCCTAGACAGGTGCACTATGAAAGCAGAATGAACCAGCCATGAGGGCAAGCCAGGAAGCAGCTTCCTCCATGGTCTCTGCCTCCAGGTTCCAACCGAGTTTCTGTCTTGACTTCACTCAGTGATGGACTTATAATTTGTAAGGTGAAATAAACCCTTTCATCCCCAGTTGTTTATGGTTTTGTCCTCGTGTGTGTGTGTGTGTGTGTGTGTGTGTGCTGGTTGCTTTTTTGTTTTTATTTTGCCACAGAGACAGCTGACCCGAGCTAATGGGAGCTCACGGACTAAGAACTGACAGCTGAGGATCCTGCATGGGACCGAACT
>JAQHUG010000012.1:4426260-4479993 GCA_028555095.1 Dicrostonyx torquatus | reverse complement strand
GAAATGGGGGGACTTCATTGCACTTGCACGCACATGTACACATGCACACGCACACACACTGAATTTTCTTTATCCACGTGTCTGTTACCAGACAGCAAAGCTGGTTCCATCACCTGGCTGTTGTGGATAGTGTTGCAACAAACACTGATGTGCAGAGACCTCTGCTGAATGCTGACTTAGCTCCTGGGGGAATCTCTCTAGGAGCAGCCTACCTTAAACACGTTGCAATTCTACTTTCAGCTTTTTAAAGAAACGTCCCCTCCATTTCCACAGTGACTGCACTTGGTTCCATTCCTACTGGCAGAATGCAGGGCTCTCCCACCCCTTGCCAGCATTCTTTATCCTTTCAAAACACTCCTTACATTTGTACGTGTGCGCATGCATGTGTGCACAAAAACAAACATATGTGCACATATCGCAGCACATGTGTGGGGGTCAGATGACCATTTGTGGTAATTTGTTCCTTCTGCCACATGGGCCAAATGGATAATCAGGCTTTGCAGCAAATGCTTTTTTCTGCTGAGCCATCTGGGAAGCCCCGGTTTGTTTTCTCCATGAGAGCCCTTCTGACTGGGATCAAGTAGGATCTCAGTGTCTTTTTGACTTGCATTTTTCTGATAGATAAAGATGTTGATGGGCTGGAGAGATGGCTCAGAGGTTAAGAGCACTGCCTGCTCTTCCAAAGGTCCTGAGTTCAATTTCCAGCAACCACATGGTGGCTCGTAACCATCTGTAATGAGGTCTGGTGCCCTCTTTTGGCCTGTAGGCACATAAACAGACAGAATATTATATACATAATAAATAAATAAATATTTTTTAAAAAGGAACTGGACAAAAAAAGATGTTGAACATTTTTTTACATATTTATTGGCTATATGTATTTTTTTGAGGACTGTCCAATTCATTTGCCAGTTTACTGATTAGGTTATTGGGGGAGGGATTGTTTTTATTCTTCTTCATATGCCATAGCTATTCATCTTCTGCTTAGGACATTTTTGTTTAAGAAAATCTATCCTCTTGGGAGGCAGAGACAGGCAGATCTCAGTGAGTTCGAGGTCAGCCTGGTCTACAAAGTGAGTTCCAGGACAGCTGGGACTGTTACACAGAGAAACCCTGTCTCGAAAAACCAAAGGGGGAAAAAAAGCCTCATCATCAGAGACAGTTATGAAATGACAGTCCCAGCTGCGGAAGCATCACCCCTAATTAGGCACGAGGGTGACTGTATCTGACTCCCGGCTTCAGATATGGTCCCCTTTCTCCCAGGGTCCCTAATTTCCTAATGCTGCTTCTCGTGGGCTAATATGGTTGCTCTTGGTACGGTTTAACTCATATTCGTTGTAAAGAACCTAGCATTATGAAGTACGCAGGGGCACCGTTTGTAATCATTAAATGTTATATGCTCGGGAACGTCTCCTTCCAGGAAGCTTTTTGCCCGTGGCATCCTTCCCCAGGCAGCCGTAACCCAGATACCGCTCTCCTCCCACTGCCAAGCTCTCTCTACTGAGCAATGGAGCTTTATTGAAGTTTCATTGAGAAGGTGGAGGGAAGGGCTTTACATCTCCAGAAGATGTTTTAAAATCCTGCCTCAGCACTTCAGTTCCCTCAAAATCCCACCCACTGGATGTAACTGGATCTTCCTCACCTACTCCAATTCCCAGCCTCTTCTGTTCCCTCCTTCTTTCTTCAGTTTTTTTTCTTTCAGCCTTTTTGGGAAGGACTCTGCCTGTCTTTTGTTTATGTCCAGCAAATACTAGACACTCAGAGAATGGTTGTGAAATGCATGAATGAATCCTGCCTCCCTCCTACCAGTGTCAAAAGTATCTGCTCCCTCGCTGGTGTACAAAATCCTGTTGGCTTCAGCAACTTTCCCCAAACATTAGCAAGTGTTCAGCAAAGCAGAACCCCATTTCAGGAGCACTTCTCTGACCAGAAGAACTTGGCATGTCTTTAATTCATCTCCTACCCTTAATAATTTAGTAATAGTAATGGCACTGCCTGTTTCTGTGTGCCAGGGACTCTGAAGGACTTCACGTGTATTTGTAGACATCACCCTCACCAACTCTCTCAAAATGGATCTAATTATTATTCTATTCACCCAGGGAAAACCTGAAACCTGGAGATGCTAAGAACTCCCCAAGAATTCAGAGTCATGCTTCAAACCTGGAAACCCATTCTCAAAGTCCATGCTCTTTAAAAATCAAAGATTTATTAATTTTTATTTTATGTGTGTGTACTTTTCCCGCATGTATGTATGTGGACTGTGTGTGTGTGGTGCTTTCAGAAGCCAAAGAGAGCACTGGATACCCTGGAACTGGAACTACAGATGCCTGCAAGCTGCTGTGTAGGTGTGTCCAACCACTGAGCTATCTCCTCAGTCCCAAAGTCTCCATTTTTAAGCATATATATTGCTAATATCAATTTTTAAAGCAATGTCTCCCCACAAAAGCTTGGTGATAAATAGAAACATATGTCTTATTAGATATTATGTGCTTCAGAGCTGGTGCTGGCTCAGCCAGGGAAGTATTTACTGTGGTGAGTGCCAGGATCAGGGCAAGATCCTATCTCAAGATATAAGGGGGCCATGTTAACTGATGGCCTCCATAATACCTGTGTGTGCATGAACACGTGCATGCGTGTACACACACACACACACACACACATTGCTTTTTAATTGGGTCAAAGCAGGTGAAATGATGGAATGACAGTGTCCCAGGGAAATGTCCTAGGATGCAATGCCTTGCTGCTACGTACAACCAATATCTAGTGAGTGCCATCTGTGAGCTAAGAATAAAGCATCTAAGTATGAGGGCAGCCTCTTTGTTTTTTTAGAAATGCATTCTAGCTACCGATCCAGACATTAAAATAATCCCAGTGAGATGAAGGTTTGGAAGCGACCCAGAGTGCTGCAGAACAACCGGGAAGATCTCCCTAAGGGGCTGATTTCTCAACGGATGCTTAGAGGGTACTGGAAATAGTCAGGAGAGGTATGTCCTGGGTGATGTGGGATGCTCTTCTGTATGCTGTGAATATGTTTTATTTACCATTGGTTAATAAAGAAGCTGCTTTGGCCTATGGCAGGACAGGCTATAAATAGGCAGAAAATCTAAACATAGCCACAGGGAGAAAGAAGGTGAAGTCTGGGAGATGCCAGATGTGAGGTAGCAAGCCATGAGCCTCCTGGTAAAATATGTAATAATAAAAATGGGTTAATATAAGTTGTAAGAGCTAGTTAGTAATAAGCCTGAGCCATTGGTCAAACTTTTATAATTAATTTAAGCCTCTGAGTGTTTATTTTGGAACTGGTGGGCAGGAGAGAAACCTCCATATATACCTGTGTGTTTGAAACTCACAGGCAACTGTGGTTCATGTTGTTCAGTGAGGCTGGGGACTGGTGAGATAAGGTAGATACACAGCAGGTTGTAGGAGGGGTCTTTGTGGGGAGTTAAGGGGTTCACTGTCTAAGACCAAGAAGAGGTATAGCAGGCTCCAGGCCAAATTCTAACCTGGCTATTCTTCTAGCAAACCACACAATTAGACCCTGTATGTGTATTTCAGGTCTAAAATGGTAGGGTGGGGTTTGTTGTGAATGTTACTGGGATCAGCTATGGCCCTGACCCAACGCTATGCTGGAAAGAACCTCCCCAACGAACTGGGGGACAGGGTTCAGATGAATCAGCTGACTCTGCCTGACGTCTGAAGTGAAGAAGTGCACAGCAAAGTAATGGAAAGCAAAGGGGAGAGGAAGCCCGATGTGCAATCAGACACACAGAAGGCCCTGCCAGGGGTCATGTGCGTCAAGGTGAAAACAGAGCCTTCTGTGGGCCCCTCAGAAGTGTCCTGTCCTAGTAGGAGAGGGGTATGATTGACAGCTGCGTGAAGCCCAACAGCACTGATATCTGTTTTGCCTTCATTTGCTAATTTGATGAACAAATGTTTGTATACATGCACATAGCATGCATTGCTGATTGCGTGAACTTTATTTATTTAAGTGTTTTTCCTGCATGTATTTATGTGAAGCGTGTGTGTGTGTGTGTGTGTGTGTGTGTGTGTGTGTGTGTGTGGTGCCTGCAGAGGCCAAAGAGGGCATTGAATCCCCTAGAACTGGAGTTATAGATGATTGTGATAGAACCAAGTACTTTGTCTTTTGGAGAGATAGAACCAAGTACCTCATATTTATAAGCAAACATTCTACTTTTTAATTCTGTGTGTGTGTGTGTGTGTGTGTGTGCATGCGCATGCACGCGTGCTCTCTCTGTGTGTGTGTGTGCACTCTGTGTGTGTGTGTGTGTGTGTGCGCGCTCTCTGTGCGCACTCTGTGTGTGTGTGTATGTGCGCGTGTTCTGTGTGTGTGTGTGCGCGCTCTCTCTTTCTGTGTGTGTGCGTACTCTCTGTGTGTGTGTGCGTGCGCGCGTGCTCTCTCTCTCTCACTGTGTGTGTGTGTGTTCCTCAACCACTTCTCAGAGTCTCTCATTGAACTTGGAGCTCGCTAGTTGACAGACTGGCTGGCAGGCAGCCCCAGGAATCCTGTGTCACCCTTTTCGGAGCTCAGGACATAGGTATCACACCCAGCTTTGTTACATAGGGTGCTGGGCTAGACCCAGGTGCTCTGACTTGGGCTGCAGGCACTTTGTCAGCTGAGCCAACTCTTCAGTTTTACTTTTCATTCTGAAAGTCTTACTAAGTTGGCCTGGAACTTGCCATCCTCCTGCTTCAGCTTCTGAGTGGCTAGAGTTACAGGCTTATGCAATAGGCCCAGGTCAGCCAGCATTTTTGACATTACTACTGAATTTCTATAAACCTAAAGAACTTTTTTCTGAAAAAGTTAATTCCTTGCTCATGTAAACATACTGCTGATTGGAAAGAATATAATCCTTAATGTCACTGTTCTCTGTGACAGTTCAAAGTGGTTTAACATGACAGCCAGGACATGGCAAGTGACTGTTCTCTAGTAAAACCAGAATCAAAAGAGTAAAAAAGCCAAAGCAATTAAATTCAACCTCCCTGGGGTGGAGATCTGGCTCAGTCCTTAAATGCATATTACACAGGCATAAGGGACCTGAGTTTGGATCCCCACAACCTATGTAAAAGGCCAAACAAAGTAGCATATGCCTGTAACCCCAGTGTTCAGAAGGCAGAGAAACATAGATCTCTGAAGCTCATTGGCCAGCCAAGCCTAGACAAATCAATGATCTTCAAGTTCACTGAAAGACCCTGTCTTAAAAAGCAAAGACTCAGAGTGATCAAGAAAACACATCCAAAGTTGCCCCCTGGCTTCTGCAAACATACACACACACACACACACACACACACACCTGTCAATACACACACATACATGTATATACACCAGAATGCACACTGTACACACACCCGCAAGCACACACATGTACACACACATCACATACCTGCATGCACACATACATACACCTGCAAACACACAATATCACACACCTGTCAGCACACACACATGTACACACTCATCACACACCTGTGTGTACACGTGTCTAGAGAGATGGCTCAGCAGTTAAGAGCACACACTCTCACATCAGTTCACTCCCAGCTGCCTGGAACTCCAGCAGCAGGACATGCAACAACATCTGGCCTCTGTGAACACCTGCACCTATGTATCATACCTGCACACAGATACACACATACTCATAATTTTATAAATAAAATACATCTTGGAAAAAAGAACTTTTCTCTCAAGACAGTTTGCCTTTGGTCCCCAGAACCCATGTAAAGGTGGGAGGAGAAAATTGCTCCACAGGGTCATCCGGCCTCCACAGGTGAGCTGTGGCACAGCCTCTTGCCTTCACGTATATTCACACACTCGCACAAGCTTACACACACACAAACACAAACAGTAACTATATAATTTTTAAAGTTTTGAAAAGAATTTACCTCTCAAGAGTCCGTTTTAGTGTTAAAGACAATGGCACGAGACGAGACCCCATCGGTGGGCGTGAACTGTGCTGCCTAGGCCAAGTCTCTGAGCCACAGTCATAGTCTTGCCTAATGTATACAAAGCCTACACTGTTCCACGTTTATCCAAAAGTGACATTAATATTAATGAATGCTTATCTCTTTGCTTGGATGATTCCATGTACATCATATACTCTATGGGAAGCTTCTCTGTCTTGTCCATTTGACAATGAACACTGAAATAATCATTAAGACAATCTTCCCCAAGGTTTACAGGAGCAGTGTGAGTAACCTCCACGTTCTATATTGTCCCATTTACTTATTTCATTTGCTTGAACTTTGAGCTGAGGTCTGTGATTCTTACAGGGCAGAGATAATGCATTTGGAACACCCACCATGGTATCTGGCACCTGGTGTTGGGTGAGCCTCCCTTACATGGTATCATAGAGGAGGGGCTGAGGGAAGGGGGATGAGGAGGAAGTCATTGCTCTCACCTCCAGTTCCAGGACTGCAACAGGCCACACTGGTTTTCCTGGTGCCATCAGGATTCTTCCAGGTTGCCATTCTGTGTCCCTATCCCCCCGTGGGACCTATGAACCCTGTGTGGGCTCATAGTTTAAATTGAGATGTGCTGAAAGTATAAAATACATACCAGATTTCAAAGACACTGTATGAAAAAGAGAAGAATGCAGATAGCTCCAAAATTTTGCATAGAATACATATTGAAATCATTAAGTCACCTTTTATTGTGGCTCTTCACTGTTTTAGTGAAGCTGCCAGAGAATCTGAAATTACATGTGTCTCCTGCATTCTTTCACTGAGCAGAGCTGTTCCTATGTGTCTGTTCAGTCCTCTGCCCACCAAAGACCAGATTTAAACAGCAGTTCAGATCCAAGTTGTTCTGAAACCTTTATGTGGAGCACAACACTGCCACACACCCCTCTGTCACGTGGCTGAGTCACCTTGGTATGGAGCACAGTACTGCCACACAACCCTCTGTCACGTGGCTGGGTCACCTTGGTGTGGCACACAGTACTGCCACACACCCCTCTGTCACGTGGCAGGGTCACCTTGGTGTGGAGCACAGCACTGCTACACACCCCTCCATCACGTGGCTGGGTCACCTTGGTATAGCACACAGCACTGCCACACACCCCTCTGTCTCGTGGCTGGGTCACCTTGGTATGGCACACAGCACTGCCTCACATCCCTCCGTCACGTGGCTGGGTTGCCCTGATGTGGAGCACAGCACTGCCACACACCCCTCCATCACGTGGTGGGTCGCCCTGGTGTGGAGCACAGCACTGCCACACACCCCTCCATCACGTGGCTGGGTCACCTTGGTATGGCACACAGCACTGCCACACACCCCTCCATCATGTGGCTGGGTCACCCTAGTGCAGATCTCTGTCTTGGCTATTTAGGGTTTTTTTTTTTTTGTCTACATGTGTATCTGTGCCCATGCATATAGAGACCAGAGATTTACCCTGGATGCCTATCTTTATTCGTCTCCACATTATCTTTGAGTCAGTCTCACTGAACCGGGAACTCACGCATCCACTAGACTGGCTGGAGGCTGGACAGAAAGCTCCATGGATCCTCCTGTCTCCGCTTTCCTACAGAGACTGCAGGCACATGGGTTCTGGAGTTTGAACTCAGGTCCTCATGCTTATGTGGCAGGCTCTTTCCTGACTGTGCCATCTCCCCAGCCCCCAGCCTTTTAAATGGGATCAATACACTGTCTCATGCCCTCGAACAAGAAATATTTACCTATTAGAACACGCCAACTGTGAGAGTCTAATAAAACTAATCTGCATTTTGAAACTTCATACATAATGATGCTATTTTACTGGAATATTTTCATATTTATTTTAGTAAGTATAAAATGGTATAGGAGGTCCTTCTGTTTATGTGTTGCTTTCATTGGTTAATCAACAAAGAAACTGCTTGACCTGATAGGGCAGAACTCAGGTAGGTGGAGAAGACAGAACTGAATTATGGGAGGAAAAAAGCAGAGAGAGAGAGAGAGAGAGAGAGAGAGAGAGAGAGAGAGAGAGAGAGAGAGCTGCCATGGAGACGCCAGGTCAGACATGCTGAATCTTTCCCCGTAATGCACGGCCTCATGGTGACATACAAATTATTAGAAATGGGTTAAATCAAGATGTGAGAGTTAGCGAATAAGAGGCTAGAGATAATGGGCCAGGCAGTAATTAAATTAATACAATTTCTCTGTGGTTATTTCAGGGCTAAGCTAGCTGGGCAGCCAGGATAAAAAGCAGGCTTGCTCCTCCTGTTACAATAAAAGACCAGTAAAAACTGTGTACACCAAAAAAGATATAAAACTATTTTCTTTTTCTTTTCTTTCTTTTTTTCTTGTTTTTTGAGACAGGGTTTCTCTGTGGCTTTAGAGCCTGTGCTGGAACTAGCTCTTGTAGACCAGGCTGGTCTCGAACTCACAGAGATCTGCCTGCCTCTGCCTCCCAAGTGCTGGGATTAAAGGCGTGTGCCACCACCACCCAGCTATAAAGCTATTATTATATACCGAGTTATAGCATGCCTGTGATACACAGCCCATGGGTGGGGCCCAGGAGCCCCACCAGGAGGCATGAGGTCATCATGTCCATGCTGTTTGATAAATGGAGTCTCTGGCACATTTGACACCGTTAAGAACTCTGGAAATTTAATTTCAAAATTGTTTGACTAATGTGCTCTTTCTCCCTGAACCCGTTTCAGGTAAACAGAGACTCTCACCAGGAACACTCAAGCTTCTCTTCACAAGCAATCCCTTCCACAGACGGGCGGGAAGACATGCTAGGAACAGTTTTCTTCAGAGCATATAGCAGCTATGACCCCCCCTCACCATTTTCTCTAAACATGCCCCCAATTTAGTTGATCAGTGGGGGTGGGATGTTGCTTTTTCCTCTTTAACTCACTGGCTAAATCAGAAATATTTATTTTAAGACACAATTTAAGGAACTCTGTAATTCTCAATCTGACAGAGTGGTTGCAAATAAATCCAAGATGAATGCTTATCATTGTTTCCAACCTCGTTAAGTAAATGGGGGTAGAGATGTATACAGTTCATCAGAGTAATTAGTTGATTGGGGCTGAATAATTCCAAGAATAAACATTTGGGCCCCTGTATCTTAGGAACCCCCTGGAGTGGGAAGGATTATAAATGAAGCATCCAGGACAGAGAATGGCCCAGATACAGCTAACATCCTGGGGGATATAAGGGACACATTAGATAAGCCAGAGGCGTGGGCTTAGGGTTTGCCATCTTTCATCAGGGCTTACTAAAGCTGTATTGCTTTGGTGTGAAAGCAGTGTGGGATGCAGGGAAGTGGGTAAGAGGAACGGACTGGTGGCAACAGCGCCCCCTACTGCCCAAGAGCCGCCTTCCTTCCCTGAAACGAAGTTCCAGGGTGCTTAGCTTCCCAGGGAAGTCTGGGAGAAACAACGGATACTCACTGGCATCCTGCAGCACTGCCAGCATCGTGTGCACATTTTTAACCTAATAAAAATGAAGTTCGTTACAAATTCAGGGAGGAATACTATGTGTTTTCACAGATGAAGAAAACCAGGTTTAAGACAGTTAGATAATCTTTTCCGATGCTAGAAGGGAAACCACCCAGGGTTCAGACCTAGGAATGGATTTCTTCAGCCTCACGCTCTCCCAGCTGAGCCAGGAATGGGCTTCTTCGGCCTCGCGATCTCCAAACTGAGCTATCCTGGCAGCTGCAATGGGAGCGGGGGTGGCATTTACTGAAACCCAGGACACAGACTCCCAAACAAATAATGTCCAACTGTCCTGATTTGCCTGGACCAAGAGGGTTTGGGGACCCTGGGCACTTTTGGAGTAAACTAGAGAGTTGATAACTGTTGCTGGACCCCAGCTGAACAAAGCATCAAGGTGGAAGGCTCTTGTTGAGGAGTAAGAGGATGCCCCGCTGTCTGCCCTGTCCTCTGTTTCCAGGCAGCAGTCACGAGGAAGCCATCGCTGGCCCACTTATCTTATGCCTTGACACATCCTGGGGCATTGTCAAAGAAGTTTACATCTCCAGCAGTATGAATTCCTCAGTTCCTGCCCCAAACTGTCAGTCACTAGGAGTTTAGCTAACGGAACTATCCACTCTAGTGGAAGAGCTGAGCCTGGAGCATCACAGGAACACAGGCTTTCTCCGGAAGGAGGGTGAGAGAGGGGCAGCAGAGGCAGCCAAGCCGAAGCCCGCAGAGTGCTTGCTAATGCGCGGGGCGCTGAGCTCCGTACTTGAAGCGCGTTGTCTCGCACGTCTGCACACACTCCCTCTTTGTAACAGCTCTAAAAGGTAGCGATTGTGAACACAAATTATAGGTCTAAAGAAGAAAAAGATAAACAAACCCAGAGAGAAGCTAAATAACATGTCTAAGGCCACACAGGTAGAAAAACAAAAATGTGGGACACAACTTCTGTCCAAAGCTGTGTGACTTTTTCCACTACATCATAAGAACTGGCTGTGATATTCTGAAATACACATATCTGACCTCCTTCCTGGCTCCGGGAACAGGGTCTCTAAAGCCCCCCCCTTTTTAAAGATATACTTTATTTTTTGTTGCGTACACGTGTGTGGCTATACACTTGTGAGTGCAGATGCCCATGGGGAAGGCAGCGGATTCCCCCTATAGCTGGAACTATAAGATGGCTCTAAGCCACCTGACATGTGCCAGAAACCAAACTCAGGTCCTCTGCAGGAGCAGAATGTGCTATTAACATGGAGACATCTCCCCAGCCCAGAACACTTTTGTTTTTGAGGGATATGATGATAGGAGCATCTTTCATTATATTTGGCCTTAATCCCAAGTGAGAAGGAGATCGTGAAAAGCCCTGACATAATCAGTAGGCCAGAAGTATTAAGAAGCCTGGCCCTAGTGGCTGGTGGCTGAAATGGGTACAGTCTTAGGAAACTTAGGAAAATGCCTTTAACCTATAGGGTCTAATACTAACCCCAAGTAATTAGTGTCAAATAGGATTAAAACATTGAGTTTACAAGGCTGGAGAGGCAGCTCACCTGTTAGGAATTAGTCAGAGGACCCAGGTTTGGGCATCCACAGGCATATAAGTGGCTCACATATATGCATGCAGGAAAAACACATATATACATAAAGATAAATCTTAAACAGTATTTTAAAACATTGGATGTGATGCTGGGGTAATAGTTTTTAGACCCGTTCCTAGCATCTTCATTGCCCACTAAACTGGCCTTGATATCATCAGGGAATACATTTCTGGGTGTTTCTTTGAGTTTTCACAGAGGTTTAATTGATGAAGGACTCCCTGAATGTTGGTGACATTTCCCTTGGTCTGTGGTCTCAGGATGAATAAAAAGCTGGGGGGAGGGGGTAGAATGAAGCCACTGCAAATGCAACATTGATGGAGCATGCACGCTTCTTTCAGGAAAGAAGGCAATAACAATAAACATCTTCAAGATTCTTCCTGAAGTCGGCAGCACTTGGAAGGCAGAGGCAGAGCTCTGTGAGTCTGAGGTCAGCCTGGACTACAGAGTGAGTTCCAGCACAGCCAGGGCTACACAGAGAAACCCTGTCTTTGAAAACCCAAAACCAAAAACCAAAACCCAAAAAAAAAAAAAAAAAGATTCTTCCCTCCTGAGACGTCTGCTGATCTAGGGTGGGGCACACAGCAAAGTGTGTGTAGACATAGTGAAGGGTGACTGGCACCGCCAGGATGGCGTCTACACCCAGAAACTACAAATGTTATGAGGAGCCACAGTTTGACAGTTTGCTTGGCTTGTGACAAAGAAGACTGAAGTTCATTCCTTCTCAGAGAAGAGAAGCACCAAACTGCAACACAGTCCCACCCAAAAGACAAAACACACACACACAAAATCTCCATTTAAAACATCTAGTAACCCAGATAGGCAGTGGTGGCCCCAAGTGTTTATTCCCAGCGCTCCAGAGGCAGAGGCAGGCAGATCTCTGAGTCTGAGGACAGCCTGGTCTACAGAGCGAGTTCCAGGACAGTCAGAGGTACACACAGAGCAGCCCTGTCTGGGGGGAAAAAAAAAGAAGTCAGCTGTGTTAGTTTAGTTTCTGTTACAGTGATAAAAACATTCCAACAAAGGTAACTATAAAGAAAAAATGGTTTATATGGTTTACAATTCCAAGCTGCAGTGTATCATTGTAGGGAACTCAAGATAGCAGGAACCTGAAGCAGTCTGGTTAAATCCAGTTTGAAGTAGGGAGAAGGAAAGCTTGCGAGTTTACCACTCCACTCCCTTTCTCCAGTCTTGTATAGTGCAGGACTCAAACTCAGGGAATTGCGCCGCCCACAGTGGATGAGTCTTCCTGCAGCAGTTAATGTGATCAAGACACCCCCAGATATACCCAGAGGCCACCCTGATCTAGACTGTCAAGATGACGGAAGTAAACAACACGTGACTGGAGTGCAGTTTCAGTGGTCAAGAGCACTGACTACTCTGTTGGAGGGCCTGATAGCTTCAATTCCGGAGGGTTGCTGCCCTCTTCTGGCCGCAAAGGATACTGCATGCATGCAGTACACAGACATACTCTCAGGCAAAATACCCATACACATAAACTACTGCCAAATCTAAAATAACTGTAGCCAGCAGCCTTCATTTCTCTACTCCCTGACTATAGATGCAATGTGATGGGTCACCTCACGCCCCTGCCGCCTTGCCTCCTGCCATGATGGACGGCATCCTTCGCAAACCATGAATCCAAAAATATCCTTCTACCCCAAGTTGTTTCTGTCAGATATTTTTGTCCAGAAAATGAGAAAAGCAATTAATACATTGATGTTGGAGCAAAGCCTGCAGATTTCTTAGTCTTCAACCGTACACATTTGCTCCCAGAAAGATGGCTCAGCGAGTAGATGTGTTTGCTGCCAAGAGCTGATGATCTGAGTTTGATCCCTGAGACGGACACACTACTCCTATGCACCATGGCCCGTGCTCCCAGGCACCTCTCTCCCTCCCTTTCCCTCTCTTCCACCCCTCTCATGTATGCGTGTGTGCCTGTCCATACATGCACATAAAAAATAAGTAAATTTAACAAAAAACACGTATGAAAAGGAAAGTAAGTAAAAATAGACCCCAGTACCAATGTACAGAGTTCCCTCCCAAGTAAGTTCCTAAGAGCTTAAATTCATTAAGTTCAATATCTTTCATGTGTTTTATCTTAATTTCAGTAATATAGGCCTTCACAGTGGAGGATTGACTTGCTACTTAAATTCACTGCATTAATGAAAACTTACTGAGTGAATTAACAAATACATTCCCCTCTCTTCCCTTCACGCGAAAGTCTGGTTTAGCCGGGCATGGGGGTGCACACCTTTAGTCTCAGAACTCGGGAGGCAGAGGCAGGTGGATCTACACAGTTGAAGGCCAGCCTGGTCTATAGGGTGAGATCCAGGCTACACAGAGAAACCCTGTCTCGAAAAACCAAGGGGCAAGACAATCTAGCTTTGTTGGGAGGAGAGGCCTGCTTAACTGGTCACTTCATGTTTGTAAGAGCATAGGACAGTGTGACAGGTCATGCAAGTTAAGGTTGTGACTGCAGGGTGGGGTCGTGCTATGTGCCGAACACTGCACAAGTAAATACGCCCCCTCCCCAAAAGCTGCTTCTTTCTTTGTTCCCTGTCTTCTGCTGTGGGGACACGGTAAGTAGGACCTTGTCAGATGGAAGAACCAGGCTTGTGGGCGTCCAGAAACCTAGCCAAATGAACCCATTCACTATACACTATCCCACCCCAGAAACAGCTGAAAACAGACGGGAACATAGCATGTTAACGGTTCAGAGGGAATGTCACGTGGATGAGACAACAAAACGCCCTCCCAGCCTACGCTTGTCACTTGTCAACACTGGTGCCGAGCACACACACACCACTCTGCTTTTCATCTTTACAGTAAAACCTTAGCTGATCAGTGAGTTTCTCCTCCCTTCATCTCCTCGCCGCCCCACCACAGACCTCAGTTTCCAAACTCTGACGTTTAATGAGGGATCCACTGAAAACAGGGCATTGAAGTCTCAGATCTGCCCTCCAGAAATTCTCAGTCAGAGGTGTGGAGTATGCCCTGGGATTTTAAACTTTTTATTTAATTTTTATTTTTTAGCTCTTTGAGACAGGGTCTCACTGTGTAGTCCTGGCTAGCCTGGAAATCATGATGTAGACCAGGCTAGCCTCAAACTCAAGAGATCCACCTGCCTCTGCCTCCTGAGTGCTGGAATTAAAGGTGTGTGCCACCCAACATGGCTGTAACCTGGGATTTTTAATAAACTTTCCAGGTGCTTCTGAAGTAGGTGGGTGTGTTCACCAATAGGAAGAAAATGTCCAAGTCCTGAAGAAGGCATTAAAGTCCCTCCTGAATTTAACCCCATTTTATTTTTTCAGATTTAATTCTTTCCCATTTGCAGCTCAGGGAATGACTCACCAAAAATCAGCAGGCAATGCACATACATTTCCCTTCACCTAGAGTCACTTTTCCTTCTTCATGTGACCAATGCCTCCAACTCCAGGGCCACTAGACACATTGTCACCTCTTTGGAAGTGTGTTGACGACATCAGACAGAGCTAGTTACTCCTGTTGTTCATCTAGAACACTAATCAGATTGTGATGTCACCATAGTATTAACATTGGGGGGGGTGAACCATCCTTATTTAGGACTGAGGATACAGCTCAGCTGAAGGCCGTGGGTTCCGTGCCCAGGATCATAACCAGTCAGTCTTGTTGGGATGTAAGCAGGAATGTGCCTGGCTCTTTGCGCAGGGCCTGGCACAGTGAATGAAGGAATGAACGGTTCATGCTATGCTCTCCCGAGTCCCTGAGCTCTTGTGGTCTAGGCCGGTGAGATTGCAAGCTCCACGGAAAAGGACGGCTTTTCTATGTGACAGGGGCGCCAGGCAGTGAACATATCCAGTGGGTGACACCAGCTAGCAGTCCCGCCCATCCCAACAGAGGGAGTACACCTCCTGTACACCTTCCACGGGTCCCACACCCTCCACCACAGATAAGAAGGGACCTAGGAGCACAGCCCTGGGCTGCCAGCTCTCTGACCCTTCTGTTGATAGAACACACTGTTGCTATAGAGATGACATTACTCTAAGGGGCGGAGTTGATTGAAGCTTCCAAAACGACCCCTCAGGAAGGCTGTGCATGGAGTCGCTTCACCCAGTCATCCACTTCCTCCTCTATTTGCTGGCCTATTTCTGCGTCTACTCGTGTTTGTATTTGTTGGTTTATTTTATTACCATCTTCATAGAGGATTAGGCAGCCAGCTGGACAAAAGCCTCTCTGGGTACAGAAAGCCCTACTGATTGCCCATGGTGAGATCTAAGACCCAACTACTACTGGTCAAGGAAGGACAATGAAGGCTTGTGAAGGGATGGAGGCAGGACTGGCAGGAAGGAGGCAGGCCTGAGGGGAAAAGCAGGATGATGCTGGCCAATGAAAACCTGATAGACTCACTGCAAAATCCCACTGTGTCAGGCTCCTGAGGACTAGTAGTTCAGAGCTTCGTCAGGAAGGCACTATGTGCCCTAACAGAGTGACCAAGCCCAGGGGCAGGGACAGGCCTAGTCTGATGGTTGATGTGGGCTGTCTACAGGTGGACAATGTCTCTAGACTTCAAGTTTGGCTTTTGCAGGGTCTTCACGACATAGTTTGCATCAACAAGGGCAGGACTGGCCTAGGCCAGGGTGCCTCCACCAATGCCTGGCCTCTGTGCCCTGTACCTGGTCACTTCCGGCTGGCAGGACTGTGGAAAGACCTTCATCCTCTGGAATGGCACCCCAAGAGCCCTGCAGTGACCCATCTACTCAGTCAATGTGTATATATTTCAAGCTGCCTCGCTCTGCAGTTGCTCAAGTGCCCAGATTTCTGAAGAAGCAGAAGTAGGGGTTGATATGTGAACTCCCGCTGCCACACCACTCTGGATTTCCATTAAGTGGGGATTGTCTGCCAAAGCCTCCAATAGTAATGTGTTTGTAGGCAGTGGCGAGTACTCTTGGGAGAGAGTATGGGGGACATAGGAGGAGAAAGAGTGGGGAGAGAGGGGGTGGGAATTATATACATACAATATTCATGTATGAAATTCTCCAAAAAATGTAAAAATAATAATAATAAAGAAATAAATATTGGCTTCTTTTTGGCTGTCCAAGAAGTACAAGTGTTTCATTTTGGGGGCTGAGTCGTATTTTGGGAGCTTTGACCTGCTAGCTTAAAAGGGAGGGGTGGAGAACCTTAAGAGGAAAGTAAGGTTTGGAAACATAGCGTCTGGGATGCATCTCTCTGCTATCCTTTCTGTTCCCCAGGGGTCAGTCACAAACGAGGTGTAGAGGTCAGCACTAGTGCAAGGGGCGGGAACAAAGTGAAGTTCCGGTGCCGAGTCCTCTCAGAAGCTGTACCTGTTGAGTAGATGAAGGACGCACCCTCTGTTTCTTGTTCGCATCTGCCTAGGGAAAGATTGGACGGCTGGAGTGTCTTTGTCCGCTAGGCTAGCGGGTTGCACTCGCTGCTCCAGGGGCACGAGGGGCTCTGTGTTTTCTCATCTTGCTTTGTTCCAACTCTTCCTGATGGTGCTGATTAGAACCCAGCACCCTCCAGGAAGCTCCCAAATTGGATCAATCTGGAAAGCACAAAGGAGATGATGGGCGAGCTCTGGGAATAAATATGTAAAGCAAAGCCTCCGCTCTCCAGGGACTCCTCTGTGGGCCACAGCTTTCAGCAGTAGGTCGTCCAAAGGAGGCAGGCATACCACCGACATCTTAAATAAAAATGTCAACAATTTTTTTTGTTAAATATTAAAGAATGGTTCGGGTGACTTGGAAGGAAGCCATTATTTTTAATGTAGTACTATTAATTTGATAGGGGCCTTGGATTTATTAGATGTATTGAAGTTACCAGGCACTTCCAGCTCTTTGTAACCTTCACAGCTCTGGTAGAGAAAGAAAACTGTAAAATCAACAAGTGTTTAAATTAGAGATGTTTGGAAATGTGAATAAACTCCAACCTGATATTTTATACTACTTACCACAATGTTACATGGTTGTCCTATTGTATTAGCATACAGACTTTGACTGTGTTAATGTTTTAACTTTACAATAGTAAACTCATGGTTGAAAGAAGTTAGCCATGTAGGCTGGGTTTGTAGCTCGGTTGACAGAGTGTGTGCCAGCATGCATAGGGTCACCATGCTGGGTCCACACCCAAAAAAAGCATCTCAAATTGTCTGTGCTGTTTGGACAGCAAAGAACCTGGGAGGAAAAGTGGGCAACACAGAACACTTTTTGCGAGTTAGTGCTTCTGTTGTTCGTGTTAAGGAGGCTCCCAGTCTGTTGGTAAGGCACAGTAGCGTTTCCTAGGGGCCTAGTGGACAAGTCTGTGTAGACGTTCTCGGTAATAAACAATACATGTAGTGAAGATTAATTACACACACCCAACTTTGCAAGAATGCAATGTACAGTGTGTCCAGTTTTGTCTCGTAAAGTGTTTGCATGAAGCTTATTTGGTCAATATTATTAAAGGACATCTCTACCAGTAATATAATTTGAGAGATAGCTCTAAAATCTATGGTTTGCAAGACATTAGGACAACACTTGTGAGTTGTGGGGTTCCGTGATTGTTCTTTAGGTAGCGGAGGGGGGTGCTCATCGCTGTTATGTGCATGGTGTATGTCTGCAGGCATGTCACCTAAGAAGAGCTGTATGGTGTGGTTCTAGCTGTGGTGAAGGTGGCCAACAGGACAGCTTTCTGGTTTTCATATTGAGCCCATGACGTTCTAGTTACTCAGTTTTAATTGGTGCTTTGCAATGTCTGTTGGGATAGGGCCTGGACAGCTGGCAACGAAGAACAGAGTTGTTTAAAGTCCTTGGGAACAATTTAAGCTTCCCATCAATGTTTACCTGTGTGGCGGACTAGAATATGACATTTCAAAATATGAAGGATTGTTGCACTAAACGTAACCAAGCAAAAATCTAGGTATGTTCTCCACCTCCTCTGTCTGTGAAAGGCAAAGTATAAATTAACTAAGGCAAAAGACCTTGCTTCTCCTTCCGCTGGAGGGAGGGGTTTCCAGGAGAGACGTTTACACTTGCCGACCTAGAGATGGTGATGGATGTACCTGTAGCCATCCTCTACTGGCTGCCTCTCCTAGAAGATTCCGATTTCTAAATGTTCTCTAAAAATTTGTAATTCTTTGTTGAAGATGTAAGCTTTGGCGTCTGGGCTTTTCTCATCCCTGTACATATGTGAAATATGTTTGTTTTTGTAAATAATTTTAATTTATTTTAATTTTATATGCATTGGTGTTCTGCCTGCATGTATGTCTGTGTGATGGCATCAGCTCCCCTGGAACTGGAGTTACAGACAGTTGTGAGCTGCCATGCAGGTGCTGGGAATTGAACCTGGGTCCTCTGGAAGAGCCATCTCTCCAGCTCCTGAAATATATGTGTTAATAATTATCTCTTTCCCCAATACTGGGGACTGACTAGTATCCTACCATTGAGCTATCTCCAGCTCTTTGTGTACTTTTTATTTTGAGACGAGATCTCTCTTAGGTGCCCAGGCTGATTTGGCACTCACACTGTAGCCAGGAAGGCCTTGAGTGTGCAAGCTTTCTGCTTCAGCCTCCAGTGTAGCTGGGATTACAGGGCTGTGCTACCAGACCCAGCTTATTTTAACCTGCTTTTTCTATGACAGATACCCATCACAACTAAAAACCTAGGGAATTGTTCTTTCATGCTGATAACTGCACTTTCTGAGAAGTTGTGTATTACTGAATTATAGCAGCCATAGTATCATCTGGTTTTGCTACCAGTTGATATTTTCCCTCGTGTAAGCACAACCACTCTCACAGTAGTCCTTGCACACACACATTCACACAGATCTAAGACTAGCAAGCTGAACACAGAGATAACCCCATTCTCCCTGCGTCCGAATATTCATCACAACACGAAACGAAAATAAGATACCCGTCTCAAAATGATTTCTATTTGTGTACAGTGGGACTTCCCTCATCTTGTACCAACTGAAGGATGCTCCAAGTTTGGAAAGCCTACGGAGAAACGACATGGAAGTGTTACACTGACGAATGCACTGCTTAGGAGGCGGAGGCAAGAAGACTGCAAATTTGAATTCTGCGTAGGCTCCAGAGTGAATTTCAAGCCAGCCTGGGCGATGTAATGAAATCCTGCCAGAAAATAAAAGGAGGGTAAGGGAGGTGGCTTAGTGTAGAGTGCTTGCCTAGCACACTCAAGTGCTTGCACGAATGTGTGTGTGCACACACACACATCCACACAAAAGTAATCAAACTGCACGCTACTTAATGTAATATTTATTTTCATGCCTGTTTGGTACCTGGATCCTAACTTTGAAGAAACTCATAATAAACACAGTACTTCTAGTGGCTGTATGTGTGTGTGTGTGCACATGTGTGCATTGTGCATGTGTGTGCATGTGTGTGCATACACAGTTTCAACAAGAGGCTTTATTCTGTCACATTCTTTTTTTTTCTCCACTAAGCTTTGGTTCCTACATCTAGGGAAGCTGGCTTTGGCTATTTATCTTTCCCCCAGGTGGTGATTAAAGTCTCTTTCTCAAGTGTACAAAATTAATTTCATGATAGAAAGCTGTAATCTCACCCCCTGATCTATCCTTTGAGAAGTACATAAAAGGAGGAGGCAAAATCTCAAAAACAAAGGCCATATTTATATTCTAGTACCACATGGTAAAAATTGGGATGGATCAAAGTGTTCATGTTGTGGGGATCTTTCCTTTGCACAAGAGGCTCTTCAGAAAGCATTTCTTTGGAGTTTTTTTCAAAGCCAAGAATAATCACCACAGTCAAGACCATGCTTTGCACACTGCCGTTAGATTATAGCTTGCTTGTTTTTTTGTGATCTTAAAGATCAGTTTCTTTTTACACTATAGGCAAAGAACTGTATAATGGAGATTCGAACTGTAATAGCATTTAGAAGACTCACTTTTCCTGACTCCTGTGATATGGGTGATGGAGTGGGTACGTAGGGATGTTGGTAACAATGTGAGTATAGGTTTGTGTGTGCGTGTGCATGTGTGTATGTGTGTGTGCACGCATGGTATGTGTGTCTATGATTGTTTTGGTTACCATATCTCAAGAATTTTTATGGCCTTAAATTTTTAGGACCATTTTGGTAGTCCTATCTACAACACCACTGACCAATACACCAAGCATTGGCTAGGTTAAAGGGCTTTTTGTGAGGCACATAATACATGACCTTGCTCTTGTATAAAGCCTTTAGAATATGGGGAAAACATTGCAATGTGCAGGCTGGGCACTGTGCTGCAAAGAAATAAAGTGTTGTAAGATTGCAGCCGCATGTGATGCTCACAATGAGACAGAGGAGAACAGACATGCCATTGTCAGAGATGATGTGACAGTGGCTGAAGCTGGTATACCTGCCCTAAAGGGAGAGAAAACAACTCAAGAATCCCAAGGAGCCAGGGTGGTTCACTGTGGCTGAGCCAATTCACCGCAGAGAGGATGACGGGAAATGTACCCAGGAGGAGTCCCCCAGGCTTGGTGTTTCTTTTATGACTAAGACTTCTCAGAATAATCTTGGAACTAAGGGAAAATCTCTAAAGGGTGAGAGATCTGAGGGGGCAGGGAGCAGACCAGCTCTCGTAGTAGCCTGACAAAAATCTAAGCCTTAGTTTCAGTTCACTAGAATGGAACAGAGCAGAGAAAGCAGGTCTCGCGAAAACCACAACTTATGGGTGACTATCAGCAAGCACTCCCACAAGCCCTTCTGCTGGCTCAGCAGGCCCCCAAAGCCCCTCTGCTAGCTCAGTAGACATCCCCAGACTTCCACAAGCTAAAGATAAATTCCCCTACCCTGCCACGGGAAAGTACCTAACCACTAGGCCAGTTAGTTCTCACCAATCAGCTCACAGACTAATCTTTCCTCCACCAATCAGCCCCCAGATTAATCCCTCCTCTCTGGAATCTCCCTAACTCCTCTTAAAAGATGCTCGTGACCTTCTGTGGGGGTCGCCAAGTGACACTCCAGCACTGGAATTAGTAAAGTGCCTTGTTATTGCATACGTGAGTGATGGTCTTCTTTGGGGCCTTCTTTCAGACCCTGACAAGGGCCATAAATACAGAATCTCACAGACATTCAGGCTACTGTGAGAAGACAGCCAAGCATGGCGGCACATGCCTGTCCGTGTAGCACTCAAGAGGCTGAGGAAGGAGGACTGTGCAATTAAGGCTGGCCCAGGCACACAGTGCATTTCAGACCAGAGTGGGCTGCAGAGTACAAAATAACAAACAAATGAAAACGTGGCTTTGAACCAGACGGTGGTGGCGTACACCTCTAATCCCAGCACTCGGGAGGCAGAGGCAGGCGGATCTCTGAGTTTGAGGCCAGTCTGGTCTTCAGAGAGAGTTCCAGGACAGTTAGGGCTACACAGAGAAACCCTGTCTTGAAAAACCAAAAGGGAAAAAAAAGACAAAGTCGCAGTGAGGAAAACAAAAGTGGAATAGATGCCGTTTAAAAGAAGTCGTTTGCCGTTACTACAGTCCAGGTGACAGCCGTACTGGAGGAGATGGTGACAAGGATGTTAAAACATTTCAAGGAAACAAAAACAGAACCAAGCTGCCTGTCCATCAACATGCAAACTAAGCGTGAAGTAGACACACAGCGGGATGTTCAGGTAAGGAAACCATGCACTGACACCATGACGTGGATGAACCTAAGAAACATCCTGTAGAAAAGAGAAACCAGATGCTAACAGTCAAAGAGGTTACTCCCCACCCCCAATCTGGGAACTAGGTGTTGGTGCTCTATCATGGAGCCACATCCCCAGCCCTCTGTCTACTTTCTATTTTGAGAAAGTCAATACTAAGTTGTCCTGGAAGGTCTTGAACTTGTAACCTCCCTGCCCTACCTCCCACATAGCTTGGATTATAGATCTGCATCACCAGGCCCAGCTATACATTGTATAACTATTTCTACGAGATGAATAAATAAATTGGCAAACCCGGAGGGACAACAGATTAAAGGCAACAGGGATTGTGGGGCACCGAGATAGATTATTTAATGGACATGGGATATTATTCCAAAGATTTTATTTATTTATGTGACAGGATTTCTCTATGTAGCCCTGGCTGTCTTGGAACTCACTATATAGACCAGATTGACTAAGAAATCTCGTATCTGCCTGCCTCTGCCTCCTGAGCACTTGGATTGAAGGAATATGCCACCGTAGCCAAGGTGATTTTTTTTTTAACTTTTGAAAGTTGTGGTGGTTTGGTTAGGAATGCCCACCCCCATAGGCTCATCTATTTGAACACTTGGTCATTAGGGAGTGGTGATACTTGACAGGATTAGGAGGCATGGCCTTGTTGGAGTGGGTGTGGCCTTATTGGAGGAAGTGTGTTGCTGGAACTGGGCTCTGAGGTTTCAAAAGTTTAAGCCAGGTTCAGTGTCTCTCTCTTCCTGCTGCCTGTTGAGCTGGATACAGAACTCTCAACTACCTCTCCAGTACCATGTCTGCCTGCATGCCACCATGCTTCCTGCCATGATGACAGTGGACTAAGCCTCTGAACTGTAAGACAGCCCCAATCAAATATTTCCCTTTATAAGATTTGCCATGATCATGATGTCTCTTCACAGCCACAGAACAGCGACTGAGATGAAAGCAGAAGCCGGTACTTGAAGGACGTTGTGAATACAGTGTCCTTACTTGTACCCTTCAAAATGATCGTCTTAAGATACCACAAGACACTTTGTTCACACAGCAGCCCCAAAGAATACCTACACACCTACCAACTAATCCATTAAAATGCCATAAGCCTAAACAGTGGAGTGTTGAAGAAACAAAACATTATCTTCTTAAATATAACAAAATAAAACACCCAATACCACATGGGTGGACCTGGAAATCATTATGCTAAGTAAGGAAGCTAGACTCAGTGAATGTTTCTTAATTCCTTTTATGGTAAATGTCCTGACTAGGGAAAGGCATGGAGATGGAAAATACATGGCTCGGGAAGAAGGCAGAAGGCGTGTTGGGTAGGAGAGGGCGGGAGGAAGGAGGGAGGGAGGGGACAGCTAGTAAGCACAGGGTTTCTTGGTTTCTTGGGGTGGGAAGATGAGAGTGTTCTGGAACTGATGATGCAAACTGTTGTGGGTGTACCGAAATCTACTGCAACTCTTACCTCTATTCCGCAATCAAGTTAAGCCCACAGCTGCACAGAGCAAACTGCTGACTGTGACAGAGTGGCATTAAATGCCACACAATCATTTAAAATGCACATGCAGTAAGGGGTGGAAACTGTCTCTCGGGAAGGAATGGTGTCATGTTCCCTACTCCGCAGAGATCATCAGTTTGGAGGATCACTTCGCAGTGGGAATTTAAGCTACCACTAATTTCGCCCTTTATTGTAAAAGAGGAAAGAGGAACCGATGGATTGAAACAAAGCCGGGGTGCCGATAGAATACAATAAAACCTGAGTTAACCCAAGTGTTAAGAATTGGTGGTGTGTTCAGTCGACTACAAGGTAGCCAGAAGTTCTTTTTGTTATTACAATGTTTGATTCATTTGTGTTGCTTCTTTTTAAATAATAGATGTGCTAACTATGGCTCCTAACTCAGAGATCGGTAAGGCCCAAGGCTATCACAAAAGCCAGTGCTCACCATATAGACCTGTAGCCATGGAGATGGAAGGCTTTCCTGCAGCAGGATGTGCTAACCCTAACCATGACTGGCTGCCCCTAGATGTGAGTGGACATAAACATTGAGTGTGCTCGTGTGCTTGGCACTCGGCGTGGTTTGTCATTGGCGTCATCACCAAAGTGAAGGCAGAAGTCTGCTTTAAATTAAGATGATTTGTTGAGAATCTGCTTTGGAAGTTTAAATAAGGAATGTCTCCCATATATTCAAACATTTGAACACCTAATCCCCATTTGGTGGCATGTTTGGGGGGATTACAAAATTCAGGAGATGCAGTCTTGTGGGAGGAAGTATGTCACTGGGGGCGGGCTTTGAGGGATACAGCCTCGCCCCACTTCTAGTTCCCCTTCTGTTCAACGTTTGCAATTAAAGAGGTGGTCTCAGCTTCCTGCTCTGGTTATTGCTGCCATGCCTCCCCTGCCATTATGGACTCTCCCTCTGGAACCCAAGGGCAACAGAAACCCTTTTCCCATGAGTTGCTGTTGGCCATGGTGTTTCATCACAGCTGCAGAGAGCGGCTGATACACTGACTCTATGGCATTGTCCCTGCTGTGCAAAGCTCGTCATACTTTACAGCGTTCTGCTTTGTGTCTTAGTGGGCTGGTTTCAAAAATCAGAGTTTTGATGGGCGGTGGTGGCACACGCCTTTAATCCCAGTACTCAGGAGGCAGAGGCAGGTGGATCTCTGTGAGTTCGAGGCCATTCTGGTCTACAGAAGGAGTTACACAGAAAAACCCTGCCTCGAAAACAAAACATCAGTGTTTCGTATGTATCCAGAATCTTGTGAATTACCAGTGTAGTCTGCAATGGTAGGCTATGTCTAATAAATTACATTCTTTTTTCCCCTCCCCTTTACCCCAGTGAGTTACTGAGGATTGAATTCAGAGCCTCTCACAAACTAGGCATGTGTTTTAACACTGAGCTATGGCCTCAATCTTAGACTTTTCCTTCATGTGTGTGTATACCTGTGTGTGTTTGTGTGTGTGCGTGTGCATGTGTGTGTGCATATACACGTGAATTAACAGAGGTCAACCTTGGGTATCATTTTGAAATAGGATCTCTTGCTGGGACCTGGGGCGTGTAGTCTGGCTGGCTAGTGAGCACCATAGATTCTCCTGTCTCTGATGCCCAGCACTGGGTTTCCACGTACATGCCACCACCACACCTTGCCTTTTACGTGGTGCTGGAGACAGGATCCAGGCCCTCAGGTTTACACAGCAAGCACACTGAGATGTCTCCCCCACCTCCTCTGGTGTTTTGAGACAAGTTCTCACTCTGTACCCACCGCTGGTCTGAAACTTACTATGTAGCAGAGGGTGACCTCAAACTCACAGCAATCCTTTTGCCTCAGTTTCCTGGTTTCTGGTACTGTTGGCATGAGCTACCAAGCACAACCCTGTTCCTATGCAGGCTGATAGTACACATAGGTGATTGTCAAACTATGAATCTGGGTGGTCGTGTGAAGGGTGAGAGGGGGGTGGGAGACTGGTGGTGGTGGTTGTTGTGTGAAGGGTGAGGCAGGGAGACTGGTGGTGGTGGTCATGTGAAGGGGGGGGGGGGAGACTGTTGGTGGTGGTCGTGTAAAGGGTGAGAGGGGGTGGGAGACTGTTGGTGGTGGTCGTGTAAAGGGTGAGAGGGGGTGGGAGACTGGTGGTGGTGGTCGTGTGAAGGGTGAGAGGAGGTGGGAGACTGGTGGTGGTGGTTGTGTGAGGGGTGGGGGTGGGAGACTGGTGGTGGTGGTCGTGTGAAGGGTGAGAGGGGGGTGGGAGACGTGGTGATCGTGTGAAGGGTGAGAGGGGGGTGGGAGACTGTTGGTGGTGGTCGTGTGAAGGGTGGGGGGGTGGGAGACTGGTGGTGGTGGTCGTGTGAAGGGTGAGAGGGGGGTGGGAGACGTGGTGGTCGTGTGAAGGGTGAGAGGGGGGTGGGAGACTGTTGGTGGTGGTCGTGTGAAGGGTGGGGGGGTGGGAGACTGGTGGTGGTGGTCGTGTGAAGGGTGGGGGGGGTGGGAGACTGTTGGTGGTGGTCGTGTGAAGGGTGAGAGGGGGTGGGAGACTGGTGGTGGTGGTCGTGTGAAGGGTGAGAGGTGGGGGGGACTGTTGGTGGGTGGGAGACTGTTTGGTGGGTGGGAGACTGTTGGTGGGTGGTTGTGTGATTGGTGAGAGAGGTGGGAGATTGTTGGTGGGTGGTCGTGGGAAGGGTGAGAGGTGGTGGGAGACTGTTTGGTGGGTGAGAGACTGTTGGTGGTTGTGTGAAGGGTAAGAGGTGGTGGGAGACTGTTTGGTGGGTGAGAGACTGTTGGCGGTTGTGTGAAGGGTGAGAGGGTGGGTGGGAACGTGGCAGAGAACTATGGTCTTCTAGTCTCTGGCACCTTGTGTCCTGACTGAAGTTTCACATCTTCCCACAAAGGAGGATATGTCTCTGCAGTAACAGTCTCTGCGACAGTGTCTTTCCCCTACACTAAGAATAGAAAGCTTTCGTGTCATTAAAACTAGGTCCCGTTAGTCTAGTTAAAACTAATTCCCATGTTGTGTTTTGAAATTTCCTTTTAAGTCACTTCCTATGTCTGATGAATGTCATTACTGGTATTTATAGCAGCCACCTGCTATTCTAGCCATTGTTCTAATCAGTTCTTTAGTATACTCTAACCATCGTCACATGAGATTGTGTCCATCTAAATTAGGACTGGATTCTTTTTTTTTTTTACTATGAACAGTAAGAAGCCATTGTCACATGACTTCCTGTAGTGTCACCACCACCAGTAGGAGTCAGTCCCTAGCTCATTGTGACACCATCTGCCAACCTGAACAAAACTAGAATTCTGTTTATCATCGTTCTTAACAAGGAGCGAGAGAGAAATGGTCACTGGGCAGGCAACCAGAGACAGCTGTGCCGTTACCTTACTTGACAGCTGAGGAAACTGAGGCTCACGAGACTAACGAAGGTCACGTTGTGATGTTATGCCCAAGCTTCTCCTGCTGAGACCGGAAGCCCTTCAATCTGCTACCTTGTTCAGACTGAACTTGCCAACAGGCTGGGCCATTCGAATGGAACTTTAATACCGAAGGCATCAGGAAGACAGATCTCTAACCACAGCTAGTACGTTGGAAGGTCTCGGCACCAGCAGCCCTCCGACAGCGCTGACCTGATTAAACATGGATACAATGGAAGGTATACTTCAGTTTTATGCCTAAAAATGGAGATTGAGAGAGAAAAGCACAAGAGCAAAAGGACATCTTTAAAAAAGCAAAAGTTTATTATTCTGGTTTTTTTTTCAAGCATCCATGGCCTTTTCATTCCAGAAAAAGACTAATTTCTTTCAAATGCTGTGTACTGGAAACGTCCAAGCACTCATCAGACAAGCCAGTTTAAAGGGCCACTACTGACATTGTCCCTTACGAAGAGCACAGAGCATCAAATTTGCTCCCAATAAAGTCTCCGTAAGCAGCATTATAATTAAGCACATACAGATGACACTGTTTCCAAGTACACAGCTGGGCTGGCATGGAGCACATGCGCACTGGGCAGAAGACTTCCATCGCATCTCAATGGCCATGTATGGCCTCTGTGCAGTCACCAATCCCAGCCCCTTGACATTGTTGTCAGCATCATAAGTCACTTGTCCATTTACCCCAGTGTGTCCCTGCATTAACTTATGAGCCACCCTCACTGAGCCTTGGGGTCTGGGAATTATAATTTCAGGCTCTGGTCAAGGGAAAAAAAAACTTCTAGGAAACCAAAGTGGCGCCCTTCTCCCACAGGGAGCCCCACTTCAGACTGGTAGAATCAGCTAAAGTGCGGGTGGGGAGCAGCGGTTGACAGCGGAGATAAGTGTGGTCACAAGGGTCTGAGCACTCAGACCAGACCTCCAAACCCAGCTACACTACTCCTGCTGTGTATGGCTTTGGCAAGATACCTTATTTCACAATGCCTCATTCTCCCCTATGTAAAACAGGATACAGACTTTATTTAAAATATAATATATAATAAAATCTCAATGTATTGTGGTGCTCAGAGCTACCATTAGAAGCCTTTTAGTAAACAATGGTCAGGCTGCTGGCGGGGACAATTCGCCTGCGTTGTTACTGTAAGGGAGGTTTGTGAAAATACACGGGATATTTTTGCCTTAATTTCTAATGCCTCATAAAGTACATAACCCTTTGTGGGGATTCAGCTTAGAAGAGAATGAAAAGCAAGCAACCTGGGGTTGCTGGGCACAGAAGTCAATGGTGGCAACCCCATCTCCCTCTGGCTTCCTGCAAACAGTTTCTTTTACAAATGTGGTTTTGGTATGCAAATCGCTGTATGCAGATTTCTGTGTGCAAAATACAGCATAGAAAAATGGCCTCCTTGCCAAAGTAGGGGATGTTGGCTACCATTGAGTGAAATGGTAGCAAATTCCGGATGCCTTTCCCTACTGCTCTTTCTAACAATGTATGGGGCGAGCAGGTTTTTGGCAAGCTAAATTGAACTATTTTGGCTTTAGGTTGTGTGTTCTTGTGATAAAAGTGTGCTTATTGAAGCCTGTAACTACTTTTTGAAGCCATAATAATGTGTCGTGGTATTTAATTTAGCATTTCACAACAGCGTGCCACCTCTAGCTAGCAAAACCGCTTGTTCTGAAATCACAGATGGCTTCACATCTGAGGGTAGGGCTGCTTGACTCGTGTGCTTCCCACTTCCTGCAAAGAATTGTGCTTACCCAGAGACTTAATTTTGCGTTTCGGAAAATGTTTCCTAATTAATGTAGTCCTTACTTCGTGAAGGGAACACACGTCATATTAGAACAGCGCAGGTGGAGCTAGCTCTGATTCTCCAGGCAGTATTTTATCATCCAGGCAGAATAATAGTATGACTCTTTCCTGCTGTTCCTTACCAATTCCAAAGCCTTTTCCTATTGGCTCCTCTCACGAGAGGAGGTGAAATAAAAATGTATTCCAAGGTCACTTGTGACAGGGCCCCTGGTCTCCCAGGCTTGGAATTATTTTTGTCCACAATTATACTCAAGAGACCAGCCGCTGCAAGCCCCAGACCACATGCCTTTTCCTATTCTTTCCTTTCCCTTACTCTCAAATATTTTTTTGCTCATTTGGGGTGTTTGAAACTTGCCACCTTGCCAAATGAGATGCTCATTAATTTTCCAAAAATGAAGCTTCCTTTTAAAAGCATTCTCAGGACAGTGCACACAATCTGAAAGCAAGGATATCAAGGATAAAGCTGTCATGCCCTCAGTGGCTGGAAAAGAAGGAACGAGCATCTTCAGAAGGACATTTGTTCACATGCCCATTCATGCAGGCATTCATCTACGCATTTATTCATGCGTGCCTTCATTCACTTGACTTCCAGCTTGCTGTGTGTTGGGTATTGCCTTCGGCACAGGAACACGAAGATGAAAACATTCTCAGCTACTGAGGAGTTCAGTGTCTACCAGAAGAAGCAGATGCACAGCCTGGTGGTGGTGGTGGTGCTGTAGCGGAAATGCACGCCAGACAGAGAGGCATGCACAGGTGTGGCCGTGCAGTCTACCATACTGGCAGACCTTGAGAGATGCTTGGATGCTGGCAAAGCTTTGGAAACTGAGCGGATGTAATCCAGATAGGCGGGTAGGTGTGTGGAAAGGAGCCCTGGAGACGGAGGAGATAATGAGCAAGGACTGGTGGCCCAAGCAGCCAAGGCTGGGAAGTTCTTTCAGTTGAGAAATTTCTTTGGCCTAAAAATAGAGAGCAGGGAGTTTCTTTTAAGATTTCTCTTCCAAGCAGGGTGTTGTGTTGTACATCTTTAATCCTAGCACTCAGGAGGCAGAGGCAAGAGAATCTCATGAGTTCAAGAGTTCAAGGCCAGCCTGGTCTACAAAGCAAGTTCTAGGAGAAACCCTGTCTCAAAAAAAAAAAGTTTTCTATTCTATGACTCATGACTCATGTTCGGGCACTTATGGCTTGACCGGATAACTATCATAACCTGTGACCAGCCAATTTGCTTCCAGCTTCTTCCTCCACTGATCCAGAGTACCTTAAGGCTCTTCAGTGTCCACCCCCAGGCACATGGGAACCACTCAGATAGAACCAAGTACCTTAACCCTAGAACATGAACCCTGCTCTGGGCCCTCCTGACCACTGGCTTTGGTCACTTCCCAATCCCTTCCTACACCTCACACTGTCCCTTAGGTCCCAGGTCCTAGGTCCCAAGTCCAGCCTGCTGCTACCACCTCTCCTCCAGTCCCAGCACCAGGCTGGTGAGAGCCGGCAGTGAGAGGTTCCATTTATGTTCTTCCGGATCAACTTAGGCTGCTCCGTCTTGGCTTGTCTTCCTGTCTGAGTCCACAGTGTCAGAGACTAAAAGGTTAGGATCCCAGGAGGTGGGTCCTGATTCTGGCTCAGAAGTTAGAGACGTTTCTGAGCCTATTTCCCTCCTGAGTGGCCTGTGCTCATCTTGCACTATGTTGGGGTTAGCAAGACATGCTTATCGAGGTACTGGCACACAGCTCTAGACCCTGGAGCCCTTAGTTTTGTGAAGTTTAGAAAGTGCAGTTACTCATGTCAGCCAGTGAGTCGGAAAGTCTGGACACTGAAAAGCCCTTTGGAGAAAGTTAAATCTTCTTACTATTAACATGTTCATTTATCTGGTCCTCATTTAACATTTACTAAGTTATCAGTACTTGGTACTGAGAGAAAAGGTATTGATGCAGGATCCTCAAAGGAGATTTATTTGCCCCAAAGGGACAGAGGGCAGGGAATAAGAAACAAAGACAGGAGACAGAGGACAAGGGAGAAGGTAAAGGGAACAAGAAAAGGAATGCAGGGGTGTGTGTCCCAGAGGACAAAGAGCTGCCTCTGGATAGAGAGGAGAGAGATGTGGCTCATAGGCAAACAGTAGTTTATAAAGGTACAAGGGGAAACCCCGTGTTAAGATGAGGTGCTTAATTTAATTGAGCATGTTAACCAGATGAGCTAAAGGAGGCTTTTGATTGCTGGACTTCAATACTTTGATAGCTGGACCTTGGTAGTCAGCCTCGGGAGGAGAAAGCGGACAAATCAGGGAATAGACCTTGGTGGCTAGCTGTGGGAATGTAATCTAATGGTTTTCAGCAAGGCAGAGGGAATGGAGAAGGGCAAGGTCTACCGGTGCCATGTCTGCCATCCTAGAGCTGACCGTCCCTGCAGGTACCTTGCAAGCTCAGCATAGGGGCTATAAAAATGAACTTGGGCTGAACAGTGGTGGCGCACGCCTTTAAACCCAGCACTCAGGAGACGGAGGCAGGCAGATTTCTGTGAGTTCAAGGCCAGCCTGGTTTACAAAGCAAATTCTGGGACAGTCAGTGGTGTTAAAGAAACCTTGTCTCAAAGAAACAAAACAAAACAGACAAACAAAAAACTTGGAAGCCCCCCCCCCCCATTTCATAGTCTCTCAGGGGAAATCAGTAGATAAGGTCATCAAGTCTAAACCCAGGTGAGAACCTTACCACTCAGTCAGGAGATCAGAACATGAGCATGGCAGGGACTCAGGGATGAGCCCCTGATGGGCAGCCTTATCCGGACTCTGGAAGGCTGTGATGGGGTGCAGAAGAGCACGTAGGTGGGGGGAAACTTGATCAGTCAGTAAGGGCCAGCAGAGATGAGACCGCTTACGCTGTAAGACAATGGGTCAGTGCAAGGGTGTGTGTGTGGACCTAGAGGGGCTGCAGCTGGCCAAGGTATCAGAGCCCAGTGGTGCTGAAGGAAGACACTTAACTCTGTGTCTGGGGACACGGAGAAGTCCATGCACTCAGCCGGCTGCGAAGTTTTCAAGACGCAGTGCCTCCCCATCTCATTTTCCCAAAGTCTGCACCCGTATTCCCACTACACACAGCCACAGCCAGGAATCTAGAGGAGAGGTGAGAGAGAACAGTGGGACCTTGTAAGGATTTGTGAGTAGAGCCGGTTCAGTGGCACCTGGGGCCACATTCTCTTGCCAGGCCAACATGGAAGTGGCTTGTATTTGCTAGGGAGTACACTGTTTAAAACATCACATAATTGAGCCAACAAGGAGATGTGTTTTTGCATTACAGGATGTCATTCAGTAAGCCTGAATGAAGTGACTCCAGGTCCAAGCCAAAGGACGGACATTCGGCCACATGCTGTGGAGTCATGCAGGACGCCAGCCATCACGAAGGTGGCTGTTGAAGTCATTTATAATCTGGCACAAGGTTGAAAAGGCCACATGGATGCAACCGTAAACATTAGATTGATTAGAAAGCCAGGGACACGGCTCATGACTATAATCTGTCTGAGGCCTAGGATCAGAATTCCTTTTCTTTCTTGTACAGTCTGAAAAGAGGAGAGATCAGGAATCCTCTTGCTGCTCCTACCCTCTCTGAAGATAAACACTTGAAAGTCTGCCCAGATTTTGTAATCTTATTAATCTAACAAAGGGACTCTAACTTCCCCAACCAGGGGGACCAGTGTTTACCATGTAATTTGCAACAAGCTAATAAACACATCCGACTACAAGGCAAACGCTTGGCAGAAAATGGTGGAGCGGATTAAGACTGAAGTTTCTGGGTAAATGTTTGTTCACGTTCCCCGCCCCTAGCCTCCCTGCCCCTGCCATCTCCCAGTTCAAAGGGATCTTGTACATGGCTTCTTCAGGTCTTGCCCTCCAGGAATCTGCCCCATGCTTCTGGTTGGGAGAGATGACCCCTTTTAGGGAATTTTGCTGGGCAACTCTGAGGTTCTCCTCTGTCTTGTGGTAGACCTGAGTGTTTCCTCTCTTCTTGGTCTGTCGGGACAATGGAGTTTGACAAGAGCATCAAAGCCTGGTTCTGTGAGGATCAGATCTCACCCAGCAGTGAGGCTTTGGTGAATGCAGGGGGACAGGAACTAAAAGGGTGAGTGGGAATCAAGGAGGAGACGCAATGAGTTGTGGGAAGTTACCACAGGGACAGCCTGGAGGCCCCAAGCCCGAACTCTGCTCAGACACTCCTTCCTGGTAAGGTAGGCCAGCAGCTTTGGAGTCAGCTCTAGAGGTGTGCTCAGCCCAGGTCTCATTCCCCGGGTTTAAATCACAAGCCTCCTTTCTGCTTTGTCTCCCACTAGGACTGACAAAGGTGGATGAGATTTAAGCTAGACAGTACCCACTGTGCTGCAAGACATGACCCCAACACCAAGTGCTGTGCCAGGCGCTTCAGTGAGTCAACTCAAGTCCTCGTGACAAGCCTGGAAGCCTCTCATCTCATGGCTTGACTTATCACAGAAACCGAGCCACAAAGAAACGGAGCAGCAAAGCTGAGGTCACACAGCTAGGAAGAAACAAGCTTCACTACAGAGGCTCACCCAGGAGGGAGGCCAGTGCCTGCAGAGCACTGGACGCTGCATGGAGATCTCACCTCCCATCAACAGCTCTCACCTCCAGTCAACCTCCTCCCTTGTCATGCATCTACTTGGGTTTGATTCTGGAGCCATTGGCCTTGCCCCAAGCATGTTCTTGGCTGCTCCTGTCTCTGTCAAGTCCTCTCGTTCTGTTTCTGCAGGCCCTCCCTGATTTTACCCTGTCTTCCAAAGTAGATGGCTCACATGGAAATACATAGGCAGTATGCTAGTAGTTTGGTCTTGGTTGGCATGATAAAACACTGATGAAAGCAGCTTGGGGAGGAAAATGGTTGATTTCATCTTACAGCTGGCTGTCCATCATCCAGGGACACTGAGGCAAACCAGAGGCCGTGGAAACGCTGCTCACTGGCTTGTTCAGCTTGTTTTCTCACATAGCCCTGGACCACTGGCCCAGGGGTCACACTGCCCACAGAGGACTGGCCCCTCCCACATCAGTCATTCACCAAGAAAATATACATGAAAAGTTCACTGCCTATGTGTTAAGTGCTGTCTTTGTCATGGTCCCTGGTTTAGAGCACTTACCGCTCTTGCAGAGGGTCTGGGTTCGAGTCCCAGCACCCACAAGGTAGCTCACAACCATCTGTGAATCAATCCAGTGCCCTCTCCTGAACTATGTGAGCAGCAGGTATGAACATAGTGGGCGTATATACATACAGGAAGAACAGTCATATACAGAAAAGAAATATTTAAAAATTAAAGAAAGATGGGGGTGTGACACTGGGGAGTTGGCTCAGGGGGTAAAGGTGTCTCCACTGAGTCTGATGACTTAAGATCCCCGGAACCCACATGGTGGAAGGAAAAACCCAACCTTCCCAGGTTTCTCTGTGACTAACACATACAATAAATAAATGTTCTAACAATTTTAAAATGAAAACAAGTATGTCTGGAGCTTAATACATGGAAACATAATCAATATTTGCCAAACTAAAGAGTAGGATCTAAAGAGGGCCCTTCTCCCCAGTGAGGGCAGCATTGTTTATGTGAGCATAGCATAACAAAACCTAAATTTAGGTCCGTTAAAAACTGTTCGCGCTTCTCCTTACCTTCTTCGGAATTCCTGAGTATACATTTCTATTTACCCTGTTGGAAAGTGCTTTTATCACTTCGAATTAGTTTTAGTGTTATGCATACAGGCGTGCACACACGCACACACACACACACACACAGACACACACACACACACACACACAGCACAAGCAAATTCTTCCTGTCCTACCCACCTCTGAAATCTAAGCAAACCAATTTAGATTGGGACTCCCCAAAGCAGGAGGGAACCAAGTATGCTAGTTGTCTTCTGCTTAGCTCAGACCCCATGGAAATTTCTCAGCATGCCATGATAATTATCCATAATTGCAGCAGGCATAGCTGTGAATTGAACTCATCCTTCTAAAGACACAATGCCCGGCATGGGGCGTGCTACCTCTCCAGCAGACTAAAGTCTCCCAGGCAGTACCTGGCAAACCCTCAAAACTCAACTCTGAATGAAAACCACAACCGCCATGGGCAATGTTTTGAAAATAAAAGTGTTTGAAATGAGAAGTCTTAAAACTCCAAGAGTGATGTAAAAAGGAACAGAAAACCTCAAAACACCTTTTCCTAAGTCAGAGTGACTGAATCCAAACCTTAAAACACCTTTTCCTAAGTCAGAGTGACTGAATCCGTCCCCAGCAGCTTGGTCCTTCCCTGCAGCCTGTCTGCCAGGGCACATCCATCACATGCAAACATCTCCTGCCACAGAAAGCGACTGGCATTTCCTCCTGACCTGTGTCCTGCTGCCCCTCAGCCAAAGCGCCTGCCAGGCTGCATTAGGAGAGAGGTGAAGCCACTGACACAGATGGCCATGAATGCCCGCTGCACAGGCTGGTGGGCAGAGGGGAGGCAACCCGACTGTGAAGTCTGCCTTTCTTCCCAGACGTGGGGGCTCCCTCCACCAAGACTCCCGGGAGAGAGATGCTGCCCGAAGCTGGGCATCTATCGGAACTGTTTCTTCACTGGGGGAAGGGAGGAAGAGTCTATCAGCAGCTAAAAAGCTAGACCTGTGCTGTTTGGGGGCACACCTTTCTAGGGTCTACACCCTGTAAGTGCAGTTATCTGAGAAGCTGCTTCTCAGATGGCAAGTCCTTTCAGGGTAGCTAAGTTCAGTCACAAGAACACCTAATGTGTATTATGGAAGGGGCTAATTCTGCAGCTGAACCTCCAGGCCCCTCAATAGTAGCATCAGGGATAGTTTTGTGCTTGGCTGGGATTTTTGAAGGATGCAGGGCTCCCTGCTTGGCACCATAGATCCAGGATCAGACTATTTCAGATTCAGATTTCAGGCCAGCCTTCAAGGAAGGCTTTCCCATTTCTCTAGGCTTGTATCCTCCTGGTAGGGTGAATGGCATTCACTTTTTTTAAAATTTACTTCAAGATTATATGTGGGAGCAAAGAATTGTGGAAGTCGGGGTTAGAGAGGATTGGGAGACAGACACTTTGCTGTGCTCAAATCGAAGTCAAGGGTGCAAACATGCAGAGCAATAAAAACTTTAACTTGGATAAACAGAACCATACTCCAAGGAAGCACCATCAACATCACCACCAGCAGCACCAGTAGCAACCACCCCCACCAACACCTGCAAATGGACAGCAGGCCAGCAGCCAGAATGAAGGTTTAACCATTGACCTGAAGAACTTTAGGAAACCAGGAGAGAAGACTTTCACCCAACGAAGCCATCTCTTTGTGGGCAGTCTTCCTCCTGACATCATTGAGGAGGAAATGAGGAAACTTTTTGAGAAATATGGGAAAGCAGGCGAGGTTTTCATTCATAAGGATAAAGGCTTTGGCTTTATTTGCTTGGAAACACAAACCCTAGCAGAAATTGCCAAAGTGGTTAACAAGAAGGAGCCTTCACTGCATCTGTCCAGAGCTTTCTGAGCAGCTGGCTTCCATGAGAACTCAACAATGCCTTTCCCTGAGGGCCTTCCTTGGTCATCCACAATGACCACAGCCCTCTCCACCTGGCCAAACACAGAAAAGGCTTCTTCCAGCAGTTAGTTGGACACATACTGAGGAAGGTTGCGAACTGTAAGGGATGCACTATGACAGGCAAAGCGCACACTAGCTTTTGTAGACCAGATTAGCCTCAAACTCACAGAGATCCACCTGCCTCTGCCTCCTGAGTGCTGGGATTAAAGGTGTGCGCCGCCAACGCCCGGCTACATTTTCCTTGCTTATCATGTGTGTGTGTGTGCACGCCACAGCACACATGCAGAGGTCAGCAGCTAACCTGTGGGAGTCAGTTCTCCTCTTCCACCACATGGTTCCTGGAGCCTTTACTCACGGAGCCGTCTGGCCAGCCCCGCAGCACTTAGTTTAAATGAAGGCGTGTAGTGCAGGAATGGCTCACACCAGCACCTGGGTTCTCTTTGTGACTATATCCAAAAGGCCATGGGGCATTTGGGAGACTATTGAAGATCGGATCCTGAGAACCCCCAAGGAGGAAGACTTTCCCACTTCCTTCTGTGAACTCCAGGCTCATAACACGTATGTATGGACTCTTCTTGACTGGAGAGACCCTGAACCCACCCTCGAGGGACCTTCTCTTAGGACCTCTTCTTGGTGATGTCCCTTTCAGAGTGGCTCTGCTGACTTCAAAGAAGGGACTATGTGTGGCCTGTGACCACAGATGGAGAACCTAAGGCCCTACCTTACTTTACTCTCTGTCACTGTGCTAAACACCATAACCAAAAGCAGCTTGGGGGTGGAGAGGGTTTGCTTGACTTACATTATCTTAGTCCACCATGGAGGGAAGCCAGGGCAGGAACTCAAGGCAGGACTCTGGAGGCAGGAACTGAAACAGAAAGCATGGAGGAGCACTGCTTACTGGCTTGCTCCCCATGGCTTGCTCAGCCTGTTTCCTTATACAACTCAGGACCATCTGCCTGGGGTTGGCACTGCCCACAATGGATTGGGTGCCCCCACACACATCAATTTTCAATCAAGAAAATGCTCCCGCAGGCTTGCCCTTAGGCCAGTCTAATGGAGGCAGTCATAGAGCTGTGGATGACATTCCCAGACTCCAGAGCCAGCACTCTTCCCCTTCCTCCCAACTGCCACCAACCCACATGTGTGTCGGTGTGGGTGTCTGGGAACGCTGTCATCCCAGGACTCCTCCTGATGCCACTAGCACAGCTGCCCTGCTGGGAACATGGTTGGGCAGCCTTGCACCTGGCAAACGCACAGAGAACAGGCTTCCACAGGAGTTTGTCCTTTAAAAGCAGGCCACTTGGGGCTGCCTGGTAGCTGAGAAGGCCAGAAAGCTTGGGGATAAGTTGCTAAGTAACGGTTAGGAGACTGGAAGATCACGAGCCGCGCGTGTGACCTTCTTAAGCCCTGCCTGAGTTCATGGCCTGTGAACGTGTTCCACCCACTTTCCTCATGCAGCCCAGGCTCCTGGGCACACCTGTCCCCCACCCCTTCTCCTCAAATATGCAAGCTCACTGCAGGACAGGGCAACAGCCTTTGCCCACCTCTTAGCCTTATTGAGTCCACACCACTGTTGGACACCTCCCCCCGCTCCCCTGGCCTCCATTTACCCCCCCATTGCAAAGTCCTGGTTGCTCTTTCCCCATGGGACTTTAAGCCCAATTTGATGAGACTGACCTCCACCCCATGTCTTTTAGATCAGCTGCGGCCACATCACTATCATCCATCCTTCCAGGCAGATGGACCACAGGGTCAAGGCCCTGTACCTCACATCCCCATCCCCATCCCCTCTTCCCCTGGCACCTGCTGTCTCCAGGAGCTCTCAAGCACAGATCAGCTGTTCTAGCTGAGCTGCCTCCAGCCTTGCCACCCTCCTGACCTGGCTTGTCATCTTCCTCTCCCTCCCTCCAAGGCTTCCTGTTCTCTTCTGTCCCAATGGCTGAACCAGCCTTGATCAGACCACAGGCACCAGCGGACAAGATTCTGTACCAGCCCCTATAAACATGTGGCCTTACTGTGCCTCCTCCCCAGGGCTTTCCTCAACCTTGTATCTTGGACCAGACTCCCCTCACCACCTGTGACCCTCAGGATTCCCCTAATCTCCTAGGTCAGCTCTACCCAAACTTTAGCTGTACATCCATGAGCTTTGCGATCTGCTCTCTGTGTGGCTCAAGCCAAGACCCATCCCACACTGGCCACCCGGCTTCCTTGAGCCCTCTCCTAAACATGAGGGTCTCTCAGCCTGGAAGACCTGGCTGCCTTCCAGCTGCCCAAAGCTTCTCCATCTTCCTCTTCCAGCCCCTGTGCCTCCTCCCCTCCCCAGGAAGCAGCTACGCTCCATCTCTAGAGTTGAGATTACAGCGTCTCGTTGCCCTTCTGCCCGGTTGGCATCACATGGTGCTGTTGTTTGCTCACATGTCTTCTGCACAGCCAGAACGTTCTCCCAAGACCCTTTGGTCCCAGGTAGGTTTGGCACATGATCAAAGTGGGCTGCAATGTGTACCTGGTGCCGCCTCAGAAGAACACTTCCTGTTTGTAAGTGCCTCTAATTCCATCTTCTCCTCGCCAGTGCTGAGGGCAGGAGCCCGGACTGCAGGGTCAGATGGTTGCAGGTTCTAACCCTGACTTGATCACTTAGATGTTACGGGCCTTTGGACAAGACAACGGACCTCGCTATGCCTTGGTTCCCTGTGTGTAAAATGGAGTGATTGTGCCGACCTTCTGGGAGTCTGATAACACCTGTGCAGAGTAGACCTTTGAATGTGAGAGCTATATTCAGCGGGCCTCTTGGTAGCATGAACTAATTTAAACAGGATAGGACTGAATCCAAGAAGACCAGCTATTGTACTCGCTACAGAAATAAACCAAGAGCAGACCAAGCGCTGCAGTAGACACAGAAAATCCCCAAATTCCCTGTTCTTCCTCTATCCTCACTGACAAGAAAACAAAATAAAATCGTGTGTGGAGTGTCTTAGTTAAGGTTTCTATTGCTGTGACCCCCGAAACAGGCTGGGGAGGAAAGGGTTTATTCAGCTTACAGTCCACATCACTGAAGAAAGTCAGGACAGGATCTCAAACAGGGCAGGAAGCGGGAGACAGGAGCTGATGCAGAGGCTATGAAGGGGGGCTGCTTACTGGCTTACTCACCATGGCTTGCTCAGCCTGCCTTCTTATGGAACCCAAGACCAGCAGCCCCCAACAACAACCAGTAGACCCACCAACAACGGGCTGGACCCTCCCACATCAATCACCAATTAAGATCTTAAGGAGACATTTTCTCAACTGAGGCTCCCTCCTATCAGATAACCCTAGCTTGTGTCAAGCTGACATAAAACTTAATCCAGCACATGGAGGGTGAATAGTTTTTTTCAAAATGGAATAAGTTCATTCCTGGTTCAGGAAACTCCCTAAGACTGTTGGTCTACAGAGTGACTGAATTACCACAAAGAGCCTGCAGTTCCCTCAAGACTGTTAAGGAAAAAAAAAAAAACACATCAAAATCCTAATTCTATTTAAGGGCAAAAGACCAAGGTTAGACAGCCAGGTGCTGCAGGAGTCCTCGCTGGCGGGAGATCCCCACTGACTGAGAAAAGGTGGCTCTCCCTCTACAGGGCTTGGAGGCAGTAATATTTAGCACAGCCATTTTGGGAAGCTGATAGCACTTAGCAACCCAGACTACAAGCCCGACTGGCAAGAGCTTAGGTCTGCAAAATGCAGGCTTCTCGATGCAATCTGCAGGAAAGACAGAGCCTTAAACATTACAGATTCCAATTTATTGTTATCGCTCTATGAATACCTCACGCCCACAGTGTACCAGGTGCCACATGGGAAATACTAGATTTGGCTGGATATTTTTTTAAAAGACACATAACAGTACCATATGCCAGTCATCTTGGATAATATTTATGTGCGTGCCAGAGAAGCGAAGATTAGCTGTGTCAATATGTATAGAAAAATCCCACAAAAGATTCTGTGGGGCTTGTATTATCCACACTTACAACCAAAGGCATTTGACTAATTTCTTCACTTTTTAAAAAGCTCTTTCACCTGGGAGCTGCAAGGAGGAACTAATACAGCAATAATGAGGGGCAATTTCAGAGGCCCCGGGGAGCTCCTACTGCCACTATTGGGTCCTCTGTAGGACAAAGAGCTTTGACAACAGCTATTCCATGCGTTGTTCACTAATGTGACTTGAAAACAGCTCCTCCCTTTTCCATAGTAGACCCAAAAGAATAAACAAACCCCATGAATATGGCCCCAATTGCAATTTTATACTCAAGCACTATGGAAATAGCCAGGCAGAAAGTTTAGGCTGTGGGTACTAAGGGGCTTGTCTCCCATCCCACTGCTGAAGTGCTAACTCCAGTCTGAAGGTGCTGGGAGATGGGGCCTCTGGGGGTAGTTAGATGAAGCCGTGAGGGCTGGAACTGCCAAGGTTCCCTCTTCTAAGAAGAAAGTGTTAGTGCACAGCTGTCATCTGGTGCTTCAGAGGCTGAGGCAGGAGGATTGGGAGTTCTAGTCTGGGCTACATAAAGCATCCAACTAAAGAGTCTCAGTTTCAAAAAAAAAAAAGAGTCTCAGTTTCCTCTCTCTCTCTCTCTCTCTCTCTCTCTCTCTCTCTCTCTTTCACCCCTTTTCTCCCCCTCTCTGCCAGTAAGGATATATTGAGGAGTCATCTACAGCCTAAGAGAGGTCCCTCACCAGGTCCCTTACCAGAGCCCAACCACGCTGGTCCTGGGTGTCCAGCCTTCAGAACATGGGAAGACACAGGTCTATTGTTCGGCGACTCCGTCTTTGTGGTGTTTGGTCATGGCTAGTACCATCAAGGAGGTTCTCTCGCTATGCACTTTCATCTTAAACAGCGACAAGATCAAACACAGCCACTGCATTTAGCGGACACATCCGAGTGGCTGGATCCTGGCAGAGGTGATTGTTGAGGACTGAAAGACACACATCTACCCGACAGAATTGGTCCTGAGCTAAAAATATGGAATTGGCCAATTATTTGAAACCCAGATCAGGATTAAAGAGACTAATGCCAGTGACAATGAAACCCTGTGACAATGCTGTTGAGCACGGGCGGGAGGAGGAGCGAGAAGGACCGAGTGTGGCATGAAATGGCGTTCTCTTCACTACGCAGCTTTATTTTTAATTGGCGAGCGTCTGGCTGAGCGGTTATTAGTGAAATTTATTTTTGTAATAAAAGCTCTTTGTTAAATCACAGTTTTAATAATAATGATGTGAACTAGATTTTGCTCTCATAAATAAGCTACTGAAGTACTTGTAACTTTGGGGAAAATAAAAAGAACCACAGCCTGCTCCAAATGTTCATTCAACTCTTAGGCAGAAGAGCCAGGGACTTCACTGGGTATAGAGCTCAGAAAGTGTCTGTCGGGATAAGTCAGGACTTGCCCCGCTCCAGAAACCTCATGTTCTGGATTCATTCTGACCTCTGTACAGCTGTGTGACCTGGGGCAGATCCCGCACCATCTCTGAGGTTTAGTTTCCCCATTGTTTAAAAATAAAATAAAATACTATGGTAAAACAGGAAAGAAAGGAAAGCTGACCGTCTCTGCTCTGCCAGGCCCTTATAGCCTTGGTGCAGTCCCGGCTTACGCTGCACCTCAGGTGGGTACCCAGCCATGTCCCACACTGAGCCTAGGGAGCCACAGAGGGACCTGGATGGAAACAGCCAGGACTGAGGGCAGAAAGGTAGCCCGACAAAGAGGCACATTCATGGATACCTCAGACAGTGTCTCTTGGATGAAGAATTCTGCTCAGAACTCTGGCCTGTCAGTGCTGGAGAAACCGTGAGCCCAGTGTGCACGTAGATGCCTGATGTCAGTCCTGAGGCAGCCTACTACAGCATGAGGTCAGTCCAAAGAGGAAGGCCAGAGGCTGTAGGCGACCTTCCCCTGCAGGCCTGGGGACACTGGAGCATGGGTGGCCATAGCAAAAACGTCCCAGGAGGCCTCTTGATTAGCAAAGATGTGTTTCCTCATAGCCCCAGAGGCCTCTCTCCTAGGCTTGTGGATGGCCGTCCTGCCTGGTTTTCACTCTTTCCTCGGTGTTCCAGCTGCCCCTCTTATATGAAACCAGTCTCTCTGGACTTTGGCAACAACAGTGCTCACCTATAGTGACAGAAAGCTCTGGTGGCCTGGAGGGGGCAATGCCACATGGCCACAAGGGCAATTAACAAGGGGTAGGAGGAAGTTTGGGGAATTATCCTCTTGATGGTAGCTGTTGATTCTCAAATGATGCTTACCATCACACACACACACACACACCATATAGAAGTTTCTGGATTAGAACCTGCTAAAATTAACCGTGGTATAAAGGCATTGAGCGGACACCACAAGGTCAAATGGTGAGATGTCCTGAGGTTTGCTGGAGAAAAACTGGTTCCATCATATAAGCTAAATTTGAAGCAAGCTTTTTGTTTGTTTGCATTTTGTTTTGTTTTGTCTTTGAGACAGGGTTTCTCTATGCAACAGCCCTGGCTGTCCTGGAACTCACTCTGTAGACCAAGCTAGCCTCAAACTCAGAGATTCGTCTGCCTCTGCCTCCCGAGTGCTGGGATTAAAGGCATGTGCCACCATTCCTGGTTGAAGCAAGCTTTTATCAAATATTAAATACTGTTCAGGTAGATGGACTCTGGCTAGGTCCACTTCCTGGAATTCCCAGCAGAGTGGCCCCAGACAGGTGTTGGGGCTTAGCTGTTGTTCTCAGAGAACTGCAACTCCCAGAGGTCCAGGAAGCCGCCTGGGTGGGGCTTACAGGTTAACACTGGGTCTTACAGTACCACCATTCATTCCCTCACAGGTTCCCACAGTGATCAAGGATTTTGGAGTACAAAGTTCTCCCAAGCCCTTCCATCTCAGTCTTATCTTTGTTTTTCAGGATGGCTTGTGTTCCAGCTTTGGGCTTGTCTTGTGTGAAGTGACGTAGGGAGAGAGGAAATAAATACCTGTGAGACATTTCCAGACAGTGCCAATGAAGACAGATTCTCTCTCCTACCCGCTGGCCCTCTGCCTACCAGAGTCCCCAGACACAGGGATCCTGAGAGAAAGACTACTGTACACAGGCATAGCTGTGGCATTCACGGGCATGAAGAGCGCTCTGCTCCCATCTTCAGCACACCCATTTAACAGGGTCTCACCCAGGAGCCCACCCTCACCAGCTTTGAAGAGACAGCTTTGGGATTCCTAAGGGAGGGAGACCTTTACTCCAAGCAAATGAGCTTTAACCATTTGAAAAGCTGTATTAGAAGCCTTGGCTGCACACACACAGCAAGTCAGAACAATATAGAGATTAGCATGGCCTCGGCAGAGGACAGCAGACAAACATGGGAAGCATTCCATAGTTAAATCAAAAAGAAAGAAAAACACACTGAATTTCTATTTTGAAAATAAACATACTATTACCTGAAGGGCATTTAAAAGGAACTTCAGAAATACATCTGAGAAGGAAGGAAGTCTGAGTGTTGACCCAGGACAAAAGCAGAGGGCCTCTGACGGGGGCAAAGCATTCAGGACCGTCTTTTGTCCCTTGAGTGTTTAACTTTTAGAACACAGAACAGAGTTCCTTTGATCACAGAGGCCTCACTTCCTTCTTGAAGACAAACCATTCCATAGGCAGGCACAGAGGGGTGAGGAGCCCCCAGAGGTGGTGCAGGCACAGTGGGGTGAGGGATCCCCAGAGGCTGTGCAGGCACAGAGGGGTGAGGAGTCCCCAGAGGTGGTGCAGGCACAGGGGGTGAGGAACCCCAGAGGTGGTGCAGGCACAGAAGGGTGAAGAGCCCCCAGAGACGGTGCAGGCACAGGGGGTGAGGGATCCCCAGAGGCGGTGCAGGCACAGGGGGTGAGGAGCCCCAGAGGTGGTGCAGGGACAGTGGGGTGAGGGATCCCCAGAGGTGGTGCAGGCACAGGGGGTGAGGGATCCCCAGAGGTGGTGCAGGCACAGGGGATGAGGAGCCCCAGAGGTGGTGCAGGCACAGGGGGTGAGGAGCTCCAGAGGTGGTGCAGGGACAATGGGGTGAGGGATCCCCAGAGGTGGTGCAGGCACAGGGGGTGAGGAGCTCCAGAGGTGGTGCAGGGACAGTGGGGTGAGGGATCCCCAGAGGTGGTGCAGGCACAGGGGGTGAGGAGCTCCAGAGGTGGTGCAGGGACAATGGGGTGAGGGATCCCCAGAGGTGGTGCAGGCACAGGGGGTGAGGGATCCCCAGAGGTGGTGCAGGCACAGGGGATGAGGAGCCCCAGAGGTGGTGCAGGCACAGGGGGTGAGGAGCTCCAGAGGTGGTGCAGGGACAATGGGGTGAGGGATCCCCAGAGGTGGTGCAGGGATAGTGGGATGAGGGATCCCCAGAGGTGGTGCAGGCACAGGGGGTGAGGAGCCCCCAGAGACAGTGCAGTTCTGACAATGCAATGTTTTGCAGAAACTCCAGTTCACTCTGTAGCCCACCAGTGGACAGGTGCATAGTGAGACAGGCTCCCATCACCATCATCCTTGTCCCTATTGTTGTCACCTCACAGCTGTCTCCCTCCCATCTGGGCAAGCAGGAGCCCCTGGTGCGGAGGCTCAGCTGACAGCCTGCTTACTTTATCCACTGGCCCACAAGATGAGCAGGCCTAGCTCAGGGAACCCATGAAAAGCATGTATGTGCACACACGTGTGTTTTCTGTACATGTGTGCAGGTTCATGAACCCCTGTTCATACATGCAGATCAGAGGAGGACTCTGGGTATCCTCTGTTGCCCTCCACCACATTTTCTTGAGACAGGATTTCCTGAGCCTGGCTGGAACTTGACATTTTTAAGTGAGGCGGCAACCAGAAAGTTCCAGAAACCTTCCTGTCTCTGCCTCTGCAGCACTGGGGTTACAGCACATGTGGCCACAGCTGACTTTACATGGGTGCTGGAGATCCGCACCCAGGTCCTGATGGTTGGGTTGCACAGCACAAGCTCTGACCCACTGAGTCATCCCTAGCCCAGAAGTAGGTACCACCTGCCCTAGGGGACGGGTCTACGAGAGACAGCCAATGAATGCACCCTTTGGGAGACCATAGGTGGGAAAGGTGCCTGCTCAGATCTGGGAATCTGGACAGGAAAAATTTCCTCCACAGCCCTTTTGGCACACAGAGACAGCAACCTGATTGGAGAAGGACCATCCCAACTGTAAGGGCACAGTAAAGAAACCACCAACCCCCATGGTGGAAAGCGGGAAGAGAGACCAACATGGTCAGAGCCAGAGGAAAGTGGCTGAGTATAGAAGGCCCCGGGGGAAATTGCAAATGGTGGAAATGCTATACATTTTGTGGGGTGGGGTGACCCTGTCGGGCTTTTCAAACCACACCGAAGAGATCAGTTTTCTTGTGTGTGAGTTATACCTCAGTACAGCTGCTTAGAAATCACTGTGCAGAAAAAAAATGTGACAGTCACAGGCTCTGTGTGGCTGAATCTCACTCCCTGACTTAATGGTTATATTGTCAAGGTCCCTGTAGAGTCCGTGGAGAGGCCCAGAACTTGGCACTCCTCTGCCTGGTCCTGCCCCCACAGAGGACACGAGTGTCAGGCTGCCCTGCAGACACCCTTCTGGCAGAATACCTGAGGCCAATTGGCTTCCTCTACCCCAGCTCCCATGATCCCCTTCTGGTGCCAAGCCCTGGAGTGACAGTGGGGAACTTTTCACTGGAGGGGTTCATGTGTAGGTGGGATGGGCAGAGCCAACTGCACATACCTCAAGCAGGATAGGATGGAATCAAAGACTACAGAACCCTGAGGAGTAACTGACCCTGACAGAAGTCAGAAAGGCTTCCTGCCAGAGGTGACTTTCCTGCTGAGCTGAGAAGGGTGGGGCATCTGCCAGTGACAGGTCAGGGGAATGCTGGAAGCAAGAGGCAGAAGACAGCTGGGCTTTAGGGAAGGATTTAAGTGCAGAAGAAAGGACCTGTGGTTAGCTCTTCTTCGAGAGAAATATATGTGACAGCGGCTAAGTAAGGGTCCCCTTGGGTCTTGACAGCTCACAAGATGTGGGTTCGGACTCTCCCAAGGCAGAGCTCATCCCCAAGAAGCAAGGCCATTGGGTTTTCATTTAAGAAGAACCTTGATGGTGGACACTAGGGCCCTGGAGTCTCATACACCAATTTGGTTCATATTTTTGCGTCTCGAGTGCATAGGACTGCCACCTTCTAATTTTGCCTTTAAAAGTAACCACTCTTTTCTGTCACCATCATGTCAAAAGCAAGAGAAGGGGATGGGGCTGTTGATAGGTGTTAATGCCCAGTGTTGGGAAGGAAATAACCTCAGAGCATACCTTAAAATTCAAACCCATGTGCCCAGCATTAGGGAGGCAGAGGCAGGAGAATCTCTGAGTTCAGGACTAGCCTGGTCTACATAGTGAGTTCCAGGCCAGCCAGGGATACATTGTGAGAGCCTGTCAAAAAACAAAAGCAAAACAAACAAACCAAATCAATGCAGCTTTACAAAACTCACCGCTCCCCTTGAGAAGACTTTCCCAGGCCAGGCCCAGGTCTTCAGATGGGCAGGGGACTGCATCTGCCTTCATGGATTTCTCAGAAACACACGCAGCAAGCAGCTCACACCCTAAGCCTCTCAGTGGGAGGGGAGCTAGCAGTAGCTGAAGCAGCTGAAGAAGGTTCTAGAGCTCTGCTGCCTGACAAGATGGCTACTAGCGTGTGTTTGTGATCATGCAGAATGTGGCCAGTCTGAAGGAGATGTGCTGTACATGCCGGGGATTCCACAGCCTTGCTGTATCAAAAGGATGTTAGGTTGTTAGGGTAGCTTGATAATTCTGGTACTGAGGGAGTGCATGCTGAGCTGAGAACATTTTGAAAATGCTGGGCAAAATAAAAATGTTATCAAATTAATTTCACTGGACTCCTTTTGCTATTTAAAAAATAAAGACAGACACCGTGGCATGTGCCAATGGTCCCAGCTATTCAGATAGTGGAGTTGAGAGGATAATTTCAGCCTAGGAGTTCGAGACTGTCTCAGAATATAAAATAAAAACAAGGCTACTATTAATAGACGTGTGAGGCACATATGTCGCCTCACATTTATGTCTCATTATTTTTTGCTACTCCACAAGTTGGAGTGTGAGCCGTGGCAACCAGAGGAGCAGCAGGGGACACGGTATGTGTGTGTGTGTGTGGGGGGGTCCTGGGCCCAACTCAATTAATGACAAGGGAGGACTGGGTTTCTCTGAAGCCAGCTTCTGCAAAATTAGAGGTCGAGGGGCTGTGCTCATGGGAAGTGGGGGGCAGAGAAGTAGTTGAGGAGGGCTACTGGCTTGTAGTGGTCCTCAGGATTTGGGGACAGAAAAATTCCTCCAGAAGACTACTTCAAAAGCCCAGAGTGTGTCAGAGAGAAAAGTCTGGAGTACCTCAGGGATTGCTGCCACTGGGCCACACAGTTACCAACTTTGAATCCCTCATTCCCACAGCCAGGGCTGACCCTTTCCCTTCCTCCCCAATGTTCAAGTAACCTTTCTGTCTGAGCCACAAGACAGAGTGCCCACAGGAACTTGGGGCTTGGTGAACGCTAGGCATGTCGTCTGTCACCGAGCCATACTCCTGGTCAGTTTGTGTATATCTGAGACAGGGCACTTGTGAGCACTCAAAGAACAGAACCAAGTGTGCTGCTGCAGACTACATCTAACTGGAGGAGCACACTCAGGTGGTGGTGTGATGTTGGCAGGTTCCAGCTCACACTGCCTGCTGACAAATTTACAAATTTCCGTGAGCAGAGGCTGTATAACCTAGTCTCTCTTTGGGGATGCCACCCGCCTATGCCCAGGATGATAGGTTGGCAGAACTGGAAGACCAAAGATCTGAAGAGTAAAGCCCCCTCACGCACACCTAGCAGGGGCCTGAGCCCCGGAGATGCCGTTTGTCACTGTGGACAGCAGGGGGCACTCCAGGACAGTAACTTCTCAGGCCTCTACCACAGGTATCACCCAGGAATTGTGTCCTCCATACATACATTCAACCCCCTGTCCTGACTGCCTTCTCTTCTTAAAGATTAGATGACCAGATGTTTTCAAGACATAGCGTCTGGATAAGTGTTTCTCCACCCTTGAGCAGGCCTGGCTCTTCGGAAACATCATTGAAAGTCCCTGGCAGAATAGAATTTTGGCAAGATATACAGGTAGTCAGTCAATCCACTTATCAAAGTGGGTTGAGGTGAGGGGGATGTTGATTCAAAGGGCTTTCCAGGGAGCCCCTTTAATCACTCACCAGGGTGGGTTTTGTCCAATCCATTCTCTCACGAGAGCCCGCACTCTCAGGGGTCTGCATGGGAGCGGATGTGGAATGTCAGAACCTTTAACATTCACAGTGAGACCTTGGCTTCCAAGACCCAGGGGAAGTCAGGATCCAAAGCCAAGGATGAAGGTTGTGTTCATCCTAAAGTCAGGTCTGAGGTGACTCAGAACTCCCCTCCCCGGGGGTCTGGGGCGCCAGGTCTGCTCTGGTTATTTGGCATTGAGCAGGACAGCCCACTGTGCTGTGACGCATGTCACAGCAGCAGACTTTAGCAATGCGATTAGAGACCACACACAACACAGTGACTCCCACACCCGCCTAGGGACTTGGGAAGGTACTTGGGATGATTGTACGGGAAGTGCATTATGTAAACGGCTGTAATTCAGCTCAGCAGACCTTGGCTTTTCCTTTGGGCTGCCAACCAGCTCCCAAATAAAGACATGGAGACTTATTATTAATTATGAATGCTCGGCCTCAGCTTAGGCTTGTCCCACTGGCTCTTGTAACTTAATTAGACCTGTTTGTCGTCATCTACATTTTGCCTCGGGGCTTTTTACCTTTCTTTCATTCTGTGTGTTCTACTTTCCTGCTTCCTCCGTGTCTGGCTGCCTGGCCCCTATTTATTAGACCAATCAGGTGCCTTAGGCAGACAACGTAAAACAGCATCTTTCCATAGTTAAACAACAAATGCAACACATTTTTTACAGAATTAAACAATACTCCACAACAGCTTCCTGTCCATTACTATTCTTTCTTGTCCCGGGCAAGTTTGGCCATTTCTTCTACCATCAGTCTGGAACAGCTTGCCCACTTGGAAAGAGGCATAGATGTCCTGGAGGGAACCTCTGTCCCTGCCTACAGGGCATGTGGTCAAGGTGATGCTGAGCAGTGGGGCACATGCTTGCTTCATCCAGATCTCCAGCTGGAACCACACACACATCTGTGCCTTGGTGACTAGGGACAGCCATGAATGCCAGTCACAGTCCATGATGCTGGCTGCACTGATAGGGGAGACAGACTGAGCTTCCTGCTGGCCTTGATGTGAAAATCCTGAAGCCCACTATACTGATGCCAACAGACAGAAAAGCAGGGGCCTGGGCCCTCTCGACAGACTTCTGTCTCCTGGGTCCAGCCATGACAGTTGAACCCTGAACCCTTTAGTCATATGAGCCAATATACTCAGTCTTTTGCTTCAGCCTATTTCAGCTGTTCTCAACCTGTGGGTCACAAACCCTTGGGGGGGAGTCAAATGACCCTTTTACAGGGGTCACCTAAGACCATCAGAAAACACAGATATTTACATAATGATTCATAACGGTAGCAAGGTTACAGTTATGAAGTAGGAATGAAAATAATTTTGTATTGCTGTCACCACGACATGAGGAACAGTACTAAAGGGTCACAGCATTAGGAAGGCTGAGGACCACTGACCTATTTGCACTGGGCTTGCCGCCTACAGCTAAAAATCTCTTGCCTCTAATGAAACCTTTCAGAGGAGCTGAGGTTGGACAAGCATTAGGTCGCTCTGAGAAGAGTTTAGCACACATCCTCAGTGGGATCCCTGACGGATTGGATCTGTGGAGAGAGGAAGACAGAAGGGTGCAGAGTACAGCATCAAGGCACCAGGACACTGTTCTCAGAGGCAAAGGCCGAGAAGGTGCGCAGGTGTGGAAAGACACCAGTTTGTCCTTTGCAGATGCAGCTTGTGGAGCAGGACCCCAGCCCTGCTCCGGTGAGCTGCTGTGTGCATGGGGCCCAAAAGCCCTTGGCCTGAGGAGGTGGTGGGATGTCAGTGGAAGGAGTATCCAGCAGCCTGTAGACATTGTAAGGGCAAGGACCATGGCTCTCTCAATCCTAGGACATCTTCAGACACCACCTCCATGAGCTGCAAGTGTCACCGAAGGAGAAAGGGGAATGCAGGACTGGCGGACTTAGACAGGAGCTTGATCCAAGTTTCAAAAACAAAAAAACAAAAACAAAAAGCAGATTGGGCCATTAGGAGACCAGGCGGCTGGGCACTCAGAACCGGCTCCTTTGTCTGACACCTCTGTGAGGCCTGTCTTCTCCAGTTTGGGGGCTAGCATCCTCCCCCACTCCTTTCTCTGCCTTATGCTGTCTCAAGTCACAGCCAGCAAGGAGCTGGCAGGGAAACAGGTGGCTCTACTTCCCTTTCCTTTTAAAGCCTTTGGTATAGGTGCCCGCTCAGCACAGGCCCCAGTCTGAGCCCTCTGTCTGTTCTCTCTCCATCTCTTCAGCGGTGTCTCTGCTCCTGGGGCTTCCCTGACGCTCCCCCTGCTAACCTCCACACTGTCTGCTCCAGTCTGGGTCTCTCCGACCTTCAGACACACAGCCAGTGGTCGCTGGACAGAAGCCAGGACGCCAGGCGTGAAAACACACATTTGCAAAGTGGAAGCAGGTGTCTTTGCACGTACCCGCTCTTTGTGCCCTCTGCCTTAGGGGGAGGGGAGCACTGTGCTCTGACCTCCTGGTGGTTCCTATGCTTTGTCCCCAAGCTCAGGCTTCCACAGTCTTCTCAGCTGGCCCGCTTCCTTGTCTTCAGTCTTTGCCATTCAGGACTTTCAATAACTGCTTTCTGTTCATTCCTCATTGTCCTTCTTTGTCTCCTGCCATGTCTGATACTGGCATCTCCCTCAATCATAGCTCAGAACTAATTCTCAGTGTGGTAACATGGAAAAGGTATGTAAAGGCATGAGAGTGCCACCCTCATGCACGGGGTTAGTGCCCTTTGGCCCTTTCTTCCAGGGATGACAAAACAAGAGCAAACCTCGAGAAGGCCCTTCAAATTCTGCTGGTGCCTCGATCCTGGACATCCCAGCGTTCAGAACTATAGGCAATAAATGTGTTTTGTTTTTCAGTTAGTCTCCAGTGTGTCTTTGTAGCTGCTTGGATAGATTTCGACAACCCACCAAGCTCCCGCAATCACGCTGTACCAGAGCAAGGGGAAAACATCTTCCCCGCAGCAGTTCCCCAGACAGAATCAAAGAACCTGCGGCTGCCCTTCCCCAAACCGGCCTTAGTCACTTCCCCTTCCTTCCCAAGCCCTGCCTGGGCATCATACACTACCCTGCCTAAATGGGTTGCACTCCTTGAGGCTGGCATAGTGGAACTTGAACCCCAGCCATCTCTATGAGTGGGTGGCAATATCACCTTGTGGTTTTAATTTGCATATCCCAAAAGAGCCATGGTGCTGAGCGTGTTTCCAGGAGCCCAATTTTCACTCACATACCTGTTTGGGTAAAGGACCAATTCAGATCTTTTGCTCAGTTTTAAATATGGAATTTATCGTCTACAGAACTGCAAGAGGTTCTTTGTAGAAGCTACTCCTTGTTAAAGGTCTCTTATATTTACCTACATCTCTGTTGAGATGGGCAATTCACAGAGCTCAGATTTCCCCCTTTTATGACCCTTTAGAGTGGTCACAAAGCTGTCATCAGTTATCACTATGTCGAACAGGTGAACATAGTTTTTCTTCCGACTTTGAAGATATTATTTCTGTGTGTATGTGCGTATGCACACGAGTACCATAGCCCACATGTGGAGGTGGCTGTCTCCCCCCACCTTACATGGATTCTGGGGGCTGAGCTCAGGTTTCTAGGCTTGGAGGCAAGCACCTTTCCTCACTGAGGCAGCTCACCAGCCTCACTCACCAATTTAACACAAGCATTTTTCACGTCTTTGTAAGGGATGTGGCTATTTTCAAGACCAGGACCCAAGTTTCGTTGACCTATTCTTGTGTCTGGACAATCCACAGTCCAACCCAGTCAGAGAAGGGTCCTTGCCACCCCAGGAGCTCCACCTCCTGCCTCAGACATACTTCCTCACTGGAGACATTCTGTACTGTAAGCTTCAATGAGGCGGTGATTAAGGACTGTAGAAAAAGTGTTTTTCAATTTAAACCTTTTTTTTTTCCTGAATGGAGCAGGTGTCTGGAAGCCACAGTCTTAGGGATGAAAGGATCACATTATTCTACATTTTCCTATAATTAAACTCATCCACTTTCTGAATGAGGCCCTATGCCAAAATATTAACCATCTTCCCACTTTAGGAGCCCATAGTCTGAGCACCAGGACGTCCTTAGGCCTCAGGTTGTGGCTTGCTGTGGATGCTGGTGAAGTCTCTCAATGAGCCCAGAGCAAGGATATAGTCACTTGACCCCTGCTCTAGAAGGACTTCCTTCCCACTGGTGCCGTGGCAATTGCGGGAGGAGGTGAAGGATGCCAGCTAGGAGAGGATTGAAGGTAAACTGAGCCATGGCATAATACTAATTGCTATTGTTTATTAAAACTTGGTTCTAAATGCTTACTCCTCACAGAAACCTCATGAGGAACAGACTGAGAGGTGTTATAGCTAAGGTCACACAGCAAGTTAGTGTCACACAGCTTCTATCAGTGAGCTCCACCATTGTATTGCCAACCAACACCACCAGTGTGGTATGTGGTGTATGCAGAATTCCCTGAGTGTTAGTCTTCCAACTCTCCCAGTGATGATCCGGAGACTAGCGTGTAGGAGATGCTTTGTGCAAGGAAAGCGATAGAGTCAGGGTTTGCACTGTTCCACTGTGCTGACCTGCGACTCACCAGTACTCACTGAGCCAGTGGGAGACAGAGGGTGCTCTGTGCCTTCTGGGGGCGGGACAGGGAGGATCAGACAGATAGCGGCTATTGCAGTCTTAATCCATGGCAGCCCTGACAGACACAGCTCAATTCTCAAGCTTCCTCTAAGCCATTCTGTGGATTGATTCCAGCTTGTATGGGTCAGCGCCTTGGTGAGCAGTAACAAAAACAGATTTAATGAACTGAAGCAGAAGAAGGCTGTGGTAAGGAGAGCAGTTTGAGCCAAGGCTGGCCAGGCCAGTGAGGATCAGCCACCCTGTTTTTTAGTCTGCATTTGATTCCCCTGTCTGGCACTCAGCATCCCACCTTCTCTGTCCTCCTTCATCTGCAGGACCCTGTAGTCATCTCCATCGAAAATATTAATAATGGTTCAGCCTCATTGAGCCTTGCCTCATCCAGGCATGTGTTAAATACTTTCTTAAATTAACTCTCTCTATAGATGAAGAAACTGAGGCTGGGAAAGGCAAGACAGTAGACAGAAGTATCCAGGAACCCCCATCCACCACCCCTGACTGGATCATTTTGAGCCCGCATTCTAACCAGTGTAGTTCTGGCCTGACCCATGTCCCTGATATCAAGAAGAGAGAGTCCAGTGTGGTGGCAAACACCTTTAAATTAGCATTTGGGAGGCAGATACAGGTGGATTGATGAGTTAAAGGCCAGCCTGGTCTGCATAGTAAGTTCCAGGTCAGCCAGGGTTACACAGAGAAACCCTGCTCCAAAAACGAAAGAAGAAGAGAGAGGGAGGGAGGCACAGAGGGAGGGAGAAAGGGAGGGAGGGGAGACGGGGGGGGAGGAGAGGAAAAGAGAGAGAGAGAGAGAGAGAGTGAGAGGAAGAAGGAGAGG
>JAQHUG010000012.1:4409546-4420565 GCA_028555095.1 Dicrostonyx torquatus | reverse complement strand
GCTCCAACCCCACTGTACTGCTGTCTCCAGTACCCTGTGCCTGCCTTGCTCCAACCCCACTGTACTGCTGTCTCTGGTACCCTGTGCCTGCCTCGCTCCAACCCCACTGCTGCTACTGCTGTCTCCAGTACCCTGTGCCTGCCTCGCTCCAACCCCACTGCTACTGCTGTCTCCAGTTCCCCGTGCCTGCCTTGCTCCAACCCCACTGCTACTGTTATCTCCAGTTCCCCGTGCCTGCCTCGCTCCAACTCCGCTAAATCCAGTGGCCTAAGGAACTACTTCACACTACAACATGCCAAGAATCTTTCTGAAAGTATGACTTGTTGCCATGGGTGCTTGCAGACAAGGGTAGCCTAGGGCCCCATCCTATGACCTTACTGCGCAGACCACAGTAAGGCACAAGGGCACTGGACATGTGCCTTATATATGAAGCACAAACACTCATATCCATACCCATGCCATCTCTCATAAGGCCATTCACATGTGAGCCCTTAGGAGTTGGACAGAGGCTTTGGAGTCATGTGGATTTGGATTTGAAGCCTAACCCCACACTTATGAGTGTGATTGGGAGTCCAGATGAGGAATTTAACTGCTCTCACTCTTGGCACCCTCGTGTGCTTATGAAGCCTACTTCATGGGGCTCTCATGGGATGTGCTTAGCTCATGGTACCCAAATGATGTTTTCACTACGAATGTCATTGACAAGGCTCGTATCTGGAACTCAGATAATGAGCTCGTCTCCTGGGGCCTGTTTGACTTACCGTTAAGCCAAGTTCACACAGTTTCCAGATGGACAGTATACAAAGTATAAAATCAGTGTATTGAATGGATGGGTTCTGAGTGAGTAGGTGATGGATACATGGATGGATGGATGCATGGATGGATGGATGGGTGAATGGATGGATGGACGAATGGATGGGTGGACAGATGGATGGATGGACAAATGGACAGACAGATGGATGGACAGATGGACGGATGATAGATGGGTTATGGGCAGGTGAACGGATAGATGTATGAGTGAACAGATGGATAAATGGTAAACTGGTTGAATTTTTTGTCAACTTGACACAGTTATCTGGGAAGAGGAACCTCAGTTGAGAAAACGTTTCTACCCAATGGCCTGTAGGCAAGTCTACAGGTCATCTTCTTGATTAATGACTGATGTGGGAGGGCCCAGTTCACTGGCAGGTCGTCCTGAGCTATATAAGAAAACAAGCTAAGCAAGCCACAGGGAGCAAGCCAGTAAGCAGTGTTCCTCCATGACTTGGGCTTCAGTTCCTGCTTCCAGGTCCTGCCCTAACTTCCCCAGTGATAGAGTGTGACATGAGAGTCGCAAGATGAGTTAAACCCTTTTGTCCCCATGTTGCTGCAGTCATGGTGTCTATCACAGCAACAGAAACCTACCTGAGGCAGGCAGGTAGATTGTTTTAATGGATGATGGAGGGTAGGTATGGAAGAGGGCAGGTGGTGGATATTCAGAGAGGCACAGAGATGTTTGAATGTGTTCTATTTCTGGAACCAGGAACATCACAGCACGGATTTGGACCAGGTCAAATTTGACCTCCCTAATACCAACCTGAAAAGTGGCAATCCTGCTTTCTTATGTAACCCATTATTCAAATGCATTAGGAAGCCTCCATAAAGTCCTTCCCTAAACTGGTTAGATTTCCCAGTTGGCTTGGACCTAGCTCTGTGCCCTGCTTTCCTTCTCCCGTGTCTGGGCTGCAACCTTTACTTTGGAACTCAAGGTTACCATGCTAGGACTATCCACTCATGCTTTCAGTTGGGTACAGCAAGGTGTGGCACTGGGGTCAGTCATATTGGCTGGGAAAGTCAGAAGCCCTAGCTGGCTGGGCTGTGACAGCAAAAGCACATGGGAGAAGGATACTTGGTCTACACTAGTGATGAGAAACTTCTGGGTCCATTCACACAGGCAGAATGTTCAGGGTTGTGAACCCTTAGCTCAGCTGAGCCATGGTCACTGGGCACATGGGCACTTGGCAAAGGAAAGCTTTTATCTAAGGTTACCAGTGACTGTGTTTGGCCATGGGGCATCTCAGCTTCCCACAGCAGCATAGCGAGCAGCTTTCCTCCTTCTCCTGCAGCCATTTGACACACGCTGAATTGCTTTTTCATGCAACCAGGCAGTTCACAGGGAGTCGTTGCCTTTAGATTGGTGCTGTCTGGTGTCTGAGAGGTGCAATCTTCCTGCTATGCAGACAGTGGTGGTAGAGGTTCTGAGGTACCACAGCAGCATGGAACCACAGAGCCCAAGCCTCAGAGGGAAGAGATGATGTCAGAGTCACAGAAGGAGGCTGGCAAGGGGCCTTGAAGGAGCAGGGAGCTAGCCACCCATTGCTAGTTGTGACATTGGTTTCCTGTTCTCTAAAAGGAGCCATGGTGGCATCTCCCACCTGGTGGTGCCGACCCCAGGATTAAACAAACAATCCTTAACAATGGGAGCAAAGCTTGCACTAACAGGGGGCTCGACAGCTAACAAAGCCTTTCCCCTCCCAAGAATAGGCCTTAGTAGAGATTCCTGCCACCTCCCTTGTCTGGGAACTGCACCTCAGCGTCCACCATGAGCCGGTGTTCATTGTTCCTTCCAGAAGGGCAGTGAAGTGTGGGCTCCAGAGCCAGCACAGCTGGAGAACAGGAAGAGTACAGAATGCTGCAGAGAATGCAGACTCTCCTGGCCTAGAGGCAGTCAGGAAAGTGTCATAGTCGGGTATTGGCTACATGCTTCAGAGAAGGCCTACAGGGCTCATGACACCCACTGTGAGGTAGGTGTGCTCACACACCTCTGTTTTGCAGAAGGAGCTGAGCTGTACAGCAGGCAAGAAGTACATCCGAGACCCAAGGCTAAGAGGTAGCAAAGCCAGTGCCCAGGTTGTTCTGGCTGAGGTAGGGGTAGAATATGGGTGAGCTGGCAAACAGTGACATGGGTCTTCCACAGACAGGTGGACAGATGGGAGGGGGATGGAGTGTGAATGAAATTGGAGAGTATGCATCGAAAAGAAAACACAGAAGAGCCCCGTGCTTTGCTCAAATGTTCCCTGGCCTGGCTTCCCTGGGCCTCCATGCAAGGCGAAGGAGACCCTTCAAAATCTCCCTGGAGCCTTGGGAATCCTGGTCCCAAGCAGCAATGGAGGGTGGTAACATGGACAGTGAATGAGGCTAATCCACCATGGTAGGGCTCCCTTCTTCCTGTCTAGTCTGTCCTTTCTGTCTCCAAATGTGTGAGGGCAGAAACCCAGGGTCACCTGGGAGGAAGGCCCTGTGAGAAGTCTTGCCTGCATGGATCCCTGTAGGAGGGGCTCTGGATCTCCACTGCCACTGCTCACTCCTGCTGAGACAGGTACCTGTAAAGGGCTTTGGGGTAAGGGATGGGCATCCCTGGGGGCTCCTGGGTGGCCCAGCCCAGCGCCATTTGCTCATCATCAAAGCTCAGCCTCCTCCATTATTCACCAGATCAGCTACCTTCCCCCTCCCGACTCCCTGCCTCTCACTGGGCCGCTCCTCTACAGGTTCTTGGTGCCTCTGGAGCCTTGAAGATCAAATGATTCTCTCTTGTAAGCCTGTTTTATTTTTAAATAGGCTCATTTCCTTCCTCCTCTCCTAGTCCATGAGCAGGGACAGGTTTTTTCCAGTTGCTGAGACGTGAAACCATGGATCTTTCTCTCCCATCACATCTGTCCATCATATCTTCAGTATCTGACCCGTCTCCCAGCCAGGCCGGAGCCTCTCTCCCTCCTCCTTGTTCCCCAACCTGCTTCTTCTCAGCTGAGCAGCTGCAATGAACCTGCTCACACCTTGAATATGTACAAAACAAAATTAAAAACCCAAAAATGAGCCCGGTGGCAACACCTGTAATCCCAGCACTCCAGAATCAGAGGTAAGAGATGGCCACAAGTTCAAGGCCAGCCTGGTGTACATATTAAGTTCCAAGGCAACCAGAGCTACAAATGAGCCTGTCTCTAAAATCAAACAAAATTAAAAACAAAAAAACATTTAGGCTCAGGACTCTGCATGGCTCTCAGCTCACTGGGGTAAAACCTAAGCCCTGGACCCCTTCTGTCCTGACCCTAGTAGCTGTCTCCTCTCTGAGCCCAATACCCATTTACTAATTCTGCCTCCTGAATGTGACTGGAACATATATATTCTCACCCCCCTAGAAATCCCACCTAGGTACCTACTCTGTGTCCCCCAGCTTTAACTCTGTTCCCTGCCCCCAGAAGGAACCGTGCCCCGGTGACACAGTGTGTGGCCTATCATGTCTTCTGTTAGTAAGCCCTGCTGGTATTCAGCAGAGCAGAGATGTTTGTGTCTTCTCTCTTTGTGGCTCACTGCTGGGCATGTTGCAGCCACTCAGTACGTTTATCAGATAAATGAATTAGGTCATTAGAAACGTCTTTATGGTAGACATGATCTACCATGTTGTAAAAAGTAGGGAAACAGCAAAAAAGGAAGAAAACTAGTCAGTCTACCAAGAACATTTTGGAATAGCAGCTTCCAGTATTTTGTCAAAATTTATGTATGAATGTACTTGCTTATTCCACTATTCCAGGCCACCTCCAAATAGCATCATTTTCTTTTAAGATTTATTTTTATTTTATTTGTGTGTGGTGTGTGTGTGTGCGCATATGTATGAGCATGCAGGTGCCCAAGAAGGCAGACGGCCTGGAATCAAAGTCTCAGGCAAGTGTGACACACCCCACACGGGTGCTGAGAACCACACTCAGGTCCTCTGCAAGAGCATCAAGTGCTCTTAGCATCTGAGCCAACTCTCCTGCTCTCCTGCTCTCCAGCTCTCTGGCTCGGGCTCTCCGGCGGCTCTCCAGCTCTCAGGCTCTCCTCCGCCTCTTGGTCTCTCCGGCGGTTCTCCGGCTCTCCAGCTCTTCTCAGGCTCTCGGGCTCTCTGGCTCTCCAGCTCTCGGGCTCTCCAGCTCTCCTCTCACTTCTTTTCAAAACTGACAAAAGGTGGTTATTTTTCAGACAAGGAGACCAAAGCCTGAGAAAATAAATAGAAACAATGATTTTAATAATGGGCTGCTACTGGACATGACCTTTCGTTGGGTTCTTTTCATTTGCTCATGTTATAACACCATATACCCGTCTGTAAACAGCATTTTTAATGACTGTGTAACATTTACCAAGATGATATGCTATTATTTCCCTAACCAATCCCTTGCTGTTTAGAATTTGGGATATTTCCAGCTTATCACTATGAATAATTAATACTCTTAAATACAAGATTTTCCCCATGTTCTGATTATTTCCTTCATCCACATTTCTAGAAGGGATGCAGTTATGTGGATTTTTAAAAAATGTCTCCTAAGGGCTTGGAATGTAGCTCTTTGATAGGGGGCTTGCCCAGCATACTCAGGCCCAGGGATCACCGACCAGTACCACACACACCAAAAAAAAAAAAAAAAATCAAAGGTTTATCTAATAATACAGCTGGGTATAACATCACACACTTGCAAAGCCTGCAATTTAAGCACTCAAGAAATAGAAACCAAAAGGATCAGGAGTTCAAGGCCATTCATGGCTAGGTAGTGAGTTCCAGGTTAGCCTGCGTTACATGGTCCCTGTTTCAAAATAAACTAATCAAGAAAAAGTAACTCCAGACTGTGACTCTGAGATAACATATGTTAGATTAAAGGAGAGGGGCTGCTGTGGACTTCTCTGTTTTTTTCTGTGCTGTCTTTGTCCTGCTCATGGCTAGAATAACCCGTGTTTCTCTGGTAGGTGAGGTTCTTATTCATTATTGAGGCCCCAGCACTCAACTGACTGCAACCTGGACCACTTCATTAATATTGCAGACAGACCCTGAGGACCTAAATATTTGATCAGAGTGTGTGCAGGGCTGTCAGTGAGCTGCCTTCCCTCTTGGCTGCACCCAGGCAGCAAGCTTGAGGCCCGACTACCATCAGAAGTTGTGGTCAGTTGTCTCTGGAAAGCAAATCACTATGGGGAACAGGTTAAAACAGTAATGATACATATTACAGCAGCCCCAGGCTGTACCCTTGATATTCTACATCTGACAGGCCTCGGCACATCCTGCCATGGGAGCCCAAGGCCTGGACCACTTGTCCTCCTTTGTGTTCATTCATACACCTGGCTTTATTAAGCCCCTTCTGAATACCAGCACTATACTGTGCACTTTGTAGGCATTATTCCTAGTGTGATTTAAACTGTCAGCTGTTTGTAATAACTGCGTGATGTTACTCATTAGCTAGTCTTATCATCTCAGTTCTGTGAGGGAAGTCTGACCGTTATTCCCATTTTAGAGCTGGGCAAACAGACTCGCAGACTTAACTAAGGAGCCAAGAGCCCACCTGCAGTCCTTGGCCATTCAATCTGGACCTAGGACTGGACGTGGATAACATGCCCTGGCCCAGCTCTGAGGCTGCTGGGACTCCATGTACCTGTGCAGTCTCCTCTCATCCCTGCCTGGCTTCAGCCACAGGGAAGGGAGTAGGAAGAAAAACCTCCTGGGGTGAATGTATCTGCCTTGCCCTTCACCTGCGGGGGAAAGACCCTGTTTCTAGTGGAAGAGGACCCCCCACCCCAAGCTGGTATCTAGTCCCTCCCCTGTCTAGGGTTCCAGGTCCTGACTGACAAGAGTCTGGAGGAAAAATGGTAAAGAAAAGTGGGGATGACTGAGGGACAGTATGGGACCAAGGGTGATGAAGAAGGAGCCCAGTGGCGGAGCTATCCCTCAGGGACATCAATACAGGGCTGTCATCCCAAAAGAGACCCTCTAGAGCAGCCCATTCCCAGGCCCCAGGGAAGAATGAAGACCCCTGTGCTGTCAAGGCACTCCGCAGATAAGCACGTTTGGGGCACGACATCGATGGTCTTGGTTCAGCCCCTGAAATCCACAGTGCTAGTAAAACAACAGTTCTCAAAAGCGGTCTTCTGACCTCTGCGTGTGCTCTGTGATTATGTCCACGGGCACGTATAGATGCACAACTGAAGAACATGCTGCCCCCGCCCTCTCCTGCTGTCTCTGAGACACTAAGAGCTGCTGCAAATCCTAAGACTCTTAATCATCACTGCTTCCGGGGGAGCCTACGCTGTGAAAATAGTGGAGCAAAGATTTAGCCCAATGGCTCGTCACAGTGTGACAATGGCAGCTCTCTGTCCTCATGACTGGGCCCGTCCATGCATACTGTCCCCGATTCCCTTCCTCTCCAGTCCAATCATCACCCCATCAGCCATCCACCCCTCAACACGTGAAGATGGCGGGCACCTCTCCTCCACCTAGACCTTCCAAATGACCTGCCACCACAGTACATCACATTAAGTATTCTGCCACCAACTGCCTCTGTCCCCTTTGGCCCCACCTCCTTCCATCCCTAAATATCCCTTCTTTCCTGGCCCTCAGCTGAGGGGGCTGCCCCATCTCAGCTCATTCTATGTCAACTCCCCTCTTTCAGTTTCTCAATAAATCCTATTACTTCCTAAGTTATTATTGATGATCCATTCAAAACTTCAAACCTTGTGAGGACAGGGCCTGTTTGCCTCCCTGCTAGACCTGGAATGTGGCACACATGCCCCGAATTGTGAAGGGAAGGGAGGAAGGCACGAAGGAGTGAAGAAGGAGGGAAGGAGGAACAGAGAGAAGGAGGAGGAAGGGAGGAAGATAAGAAGGGAGGGTGGGAGGGAGGAAGGGAGGAGGGACGTGAAATAGACCTGGCAGGCTCTCTATGCCAGCTCTGAGCAGAACAGGCTGCATCTAAGAGAACAGAACCCTGCTGCTACAGTGCCTGGGAATGTGTGACAGGGCAGGAATCCTTCGCCACAGCATAAGAGACTGACAGGCGAGGGCCTGGAGACCCAGCCCACCCCCTCCCCAGTCAGGTGAGGCTGCCCACCCTACTTGGCATTCTGGTCGTGGCTCCTTCTCCCTCACACTTCCCATCATGCCAGAAGTGGGTTTGTGATAACATCCATATAAATTATTGAAGTGGCTTTCTGGGAGGCCAAGATGAAACCCCAGGCTAATAGCCATGGTGGGGGGACAGGGAGTTGGGGTTTCTGCACCTGCAGAGGTGTTCCCTCCCAATCTCCTCCCCACAGGCCTCAGCAGGATGTGGAGGCAGATCTGTATGAATTACACCGGGTTATATGGCCTGTGTCCACTGCCAGGGTTTGAAGATCTCACTGAGGGAGGCCAGGCCAGGCCACAGTGAGCAGCAGGGACCCCACTCCACGAACCTGCTAAGCTTAGGCGATAATCACTTTCCTAAACGTCAGGGCAGAGGCCCCTATGGGGGTGGGCTGGAGGAGGGTTGGGGCACCCCTGTACAGAATGAAGGACCCTCGGAAGGGTGTAGCTGCTTCCTGAAGAAACACTAAGGGCAGATGAAGGGAAAAGCTGGGTGTTCTGGGGGCCAGGGGACGTCTGTGTGGCAGCGGAGGTGGAGGTGAGGTGTCTCTAAGGGCCAGTGAGTTCACACCAGCTCCTGCCAGCCCTGCTTTCAGCAGATCATGGTCGTAGTATGACACATGGCTCTGAGGCCACGTGGGTCCTCAGGTCCCTGGAAAGGCAGGAACCTTGGCACACCTATCTGAGGTTCGATAACCTCAGTCCCCACCCAGTAAGTGCTACTGACAGCCATTCTTTCCGCCTTTCTCTTCAGCTCCCCTCACAAGCAGGATTTCCTAAGAAGTGTCGGAAATCTAAGCAGGCGGGAAGGGTCTAGGGACAGTGTGTGCTTGGTCCACACTACACAGCGTTCCTGCCTCCGCAATCACCAGCAGCTGCAACATTCTCCGCCACCAAGGCTCCTTTTGTGTCCCCGCATTAAGTAACAGAATAGACATCAGCTGGGAGGATGGGCAGGGCCCAGCGACCTTGGATAGGAATGGTAGTGGGAGGAAGGACTGTTAGCCCGGGAATGGGCACCTGAGCCTTATATTTCTTTCTACAAGTGCCCAAGACAAGTGGGTACCTAATTTGGCGGGCTCTATGCATCCTTCAAATGTGGATATTTGGGAGATGATATAGAGCAAATGGCATAAGCCAAACAGGTAAAGGTCTGGTTTCTGTGTAACAGTCACGTGGCCCTGGATGGGAGCCGGCCCTCTCTGGGCTGCCACCTCCTAATATGGAGGCCTGACATAAAGCATCTGCCGACAGCGAGGCTGTGTCTACCTCACCACAGCCTGAGAGCTGTCACCTGGGCTCTAGATAGGAAGTGAGCATGGGACCTACAGGTCCTTAAGGGAGAGAGCCCTAGTATCGGGTATCGAGCAAGATGAGGACATGGAGGAGCCAGGCATGAAGCTGAGGCACATTCTGTCTTCCGAAACTACTTTCCTTCTTTCAATGATGATCAGAGGCCCTGCTCTGCCCCTCCCCACCCCATGGGACACAACTAACACTTATGGAGTGCCAGGGTCTCATTTAGTCCATGTGGCAGCCTGTGGGGACAGGTATTGTCCCAGTGAAGAGATGAGGACATAGGCTCAGCCCACTGTGACTGACTGGGATAAGGCATTTTTTCATTCAGAACTCTGCAGCATCTCTTGTATCAGAGTAGGGGTTGGTTTCCAAGGCTTTGGGAGATCAGAGCTGACCTGACCTTTCAGATCCATTGCTGGGAGTTCTAGCCAAGGTTGCAGAGACTGGAAGTACCCAGGCTTCCTGGACTGGAGAGCTTTGCTCTATATCATAAAGCAGGCTAGGAGAAGCTGAACTCCAGGACAAGGCTGTGTGGGGGACATTGGAAGGAGGAGGAGAGGCCACTGGGCACAGGTTGAGAGTCTGAACAGACTGAGTGGCCGTGACAACCTCTGTCCCCAGGCAAGGCAGGTCTGCATCACCTACCTGCTCTCCATTTGCCCAGAAGTCTGAGAGCACCAGGATGGGGAAAGGTGGTGCCTGCAGCTGCATGGGGAACACTCGGTGGGAACCTCCTGGCTTCCCACTGAAAGACCAAAAAAAGGGAGCAACGAGCCCACAAAACCTGTGCTGAGCCAGGCCCCAAAGACATCAGTCTCATTTAATTCTCATGCCATCTGCTTTGTGGAATGGCTCTGATAGTTCATTTATAGAAGAGAAACTGAGAACAAAAAGCGCCTGGGAAGAAAACAGTGTTAGCCCGCAGTCTATGACTCCAAAACATTCAGGAAAAAAAATTATCTACTGAACAGATATAGATTTTCCCCTTGCCATTACTCCATATAACAACTATTTACATTGCATTGTGCTGGCTGAGTGATAATCTAGAAGTGAGTTAAAGTATGCAGGTGACTGTGTATAGGTAAAATGAAACGCTACGCCATTGTCTGAGTCAGGGTTTCTAGTAAAGGGTTTACTTTTGCTTACAGTTCATAGAGCAGTCTATTGCTGAAGGAAGTCAGGGCAGGAACCTGGAGGCAGGAGCTGATGCAGAAGCCATGGAGGAGTGCTGCTTACTGGCTTGCTCCTGCTGACTTGCTCAGATTATTTTCTTTTCTCTTTTTGAATTTTTTTTGAGACATAATTTCTCTGTGTAACAGCTCTGGCTGTCCTGTAACTTGCTCTGTAGACCAGGCTGGCCTCTAACTAAGAGAGAGTCATCTGTCTTTGCCTCCTGAGTGTTGGAATTAAAGACATGTGCCACCACCCCTTGGCCAGACTGTTTTCTTACGCACCCCAGGATCACCAGTCCAGGGGTAGTACCACCTACAGTGAGTTGGGCCCTCTTCCATCAATCATCAGTCAAGAAAATGTACCACAGGCTTGCCCACAGGATAGTTGGTGGCAACATGTTCTCAACAGTGGTTACCTCTTCCCAAATGATTCTGACTTGTGTCAAGCTGACATAGAACTAGCCATCACTATTGTCGCAGGACAATATTACACCAATTTGATTAAAAAAGGGGTATTTTATTGGAGGGGATAAAACTTACAGATCAATGTCCCAAACCATGTTCCTCTGGTCACAAACAGGAAACCTAGTCTAGCAGTCAGCATGAAATCCGAAAGCAAGTTAGCTCAGAGAGCAGCTGAGGCTTTTTTTT
>JAQHUG010000012.1:4390456-4403324 GCA_028555095.1 Dicrostonyx torquatus | reverse complement strand
GCAGCTTTTTTTTTAAAATGAAAACCACGCCCCACATTGGGCGGGTATCTTAGAAGCCATTGGCTGAAAGCAAGAGGGCTTAATCTCCCGCAGCACAGCACAACAATTTTAGACACATGTCTAATCTATTTATTATTAATAACAAGGCAAGGCATTCCAGGCTTGGGAACACCAAGACATGGGGCAGGGATGGTTAAGACAGTGCTTGGGGAATTGGAAGTGGTTCCCAGAGCCTGGCACATGGTGGGGAATAGGGGAGATCAGGTGGCGCTATTGGGGTCCTAAGGGAACTGGTAAGGGGAGGGGCTGGGAGGCAGGTGAACAGGGATGGCCTAGTGCAATAATTGGAGCTGAGTGTGAGCCATGACTGCTTATCAAAGACTCACACCAGCATTTAGCACACCTGAGTTTAAGTCCTGTCTCTGCCATCTGTAGTAGGTGGACTTGGGCAGCTGCGTGCTGATCTAAATGCCAGCCTCCTCACCTGTCCTGTAAAGTGAAGCTCACCATGCTGGCTAACGGGGCTGTGTGGATGGCCCAAGGCTTTGCGTGTGACCCACTGACCTAGGAACAGAAGTATTCTTATCCCAGCTCCCAAGAGGCTGATCCCTGCCTGGAGTAAAGGTCCAAGCTGCTCTATGCAACACGGGATAACAGATATACACAGACAAGCTGCCAGACCTGCTGTTTCCCAGCTTCTCTCTGCTCATTCTGCTTCCTCCCCACCTCCCATCTTTTCTCCCAGACAGGATCTTTCATGCGTACTCTCCATCCAAAGTCTGCTCCAGACAACCTCACCTGAGGCAGGCGCCACTGACATCCCAGCCAAGATGGTCCGCATGAACAGACCCTGCCGTCAATACTCTGGTCCCACTCCAAGGATGACAAGGCTCAACCCACAGGAAAGCAGCAGCCTGCGAGGCGAGCCAGGTGAATTGAACGCTATGGGGGTTGGATGGTTTCACCAAAACCTCACGTCCATGTCCAGGTCTCCAGAACCTAGAAACGCTACCTTCCTTGGAAAGATGGTCGGTCTCTCACTTGTTTGACTGCTGCTGCTGTTCTTGTTGCCGTTGTTTGGTTTGTTTGCCTTTTACCACAGAGCTGTTTTAAATTTCCAGAAAATTCAAGAAGGTAGTGTAGATGCTTTTCAACTTAAAATAGGATCATGGCTTGATAAAGTCATCAATACATGGAAAACTGCTCATGGGCCAAATCTCCTAACACGTGGCCTGTGTTATGGTAGACAGTGAGCAGCTCCTGTAACTTAGGAAATACCAGGTTGCAGATGAATATCATACTGGACAGACACAGGGTACCAAGTGGGTGTTTGCAGATGTGAGCAGATGCCAAAACATAATATCCAAAAAGTGCTGGCCCACTGCCCACCACACAGCACCAGGAGTTTCCCCTTCATTGTCTCTGGGCTGATGGTGGGGCGTGGCTTTTCTTTGGTGACAGCATTAGCAGGAGCTTACACTGCTGTCTCCAAAGGCAACATTGCCTGATGCAGGACTTCTATCAACTGTATTTCTCTCACCCCACTGTAAAGCAGAACAAACTGGTGGAACAGCTCAGGAGGTCTGCGTCCTGCCCTCACCCTCCCGCTTCCCTTCTCCATCTGACCTTGGCTTGGGGACATTTGTTACAACTAATGAACCAGTGTTGACACATTATTGACTGAAGTCAACGCTTTATTCAAACTGTGTTAGTTTGTAGCCTAATGCCCTGTCTCTGGTACTCAGTCAGGGATGCTACTTTCTGTGGAGCCACAGCTTACCTTAGGGGGCTCTCTGGTTTTGACAACCTCTGGATCATCTTGGATGACCTTGACAGGCGAGAGACACTCCCCCCACCCCTGTGTCTGTTGAATGTTCATTCTCTGGGAAGTCACCTGCTGTCTCATGAGCAGTGTCAGGAAGGAGACCCCAGAGGCAAAGAAATTTTTTAAAAATTTATTTTTACTATTATTATTTATTTTTAGATAGGGCCTAGCTGTGTGCTCCCAGCTGGCCTAAATTTCACTATGTAGACCAGGCTGGCCTCGAACTCACAGAGATCCTCTGGCCTCTGCCTCCTGAGTGCCTAGTACTGGGATTAAATGTGTGCACCACCACACCAGGCAAGAGTCACTTATGACAGCACTTTCAGCTGTCAGTGGTTGCCACCTTTTTGTGACAAGGGTGTCCTGTCACTGTGACCTGTCACTGATCTTGATCCAGTGGTTGGGATGGCATGTGTCGAGCTTCTCTGAGGTCACACTCTCTCCCATCTCACCCATCAAGCGGTGGGCACTTGAGGACAGGAAACAATATGGTCACTCTTTGAACTGAAATATGTAGGGTGGGTCTTTTTTTTTTCTCTAAAACCCAGTGCCAATAAGCATGGCCAGACACCCTTGTTTCCACTGATGGAGATGTAGAACCATATTGAAAGGAACAACCTGACACAGCTGTCAGATGTTAAATTCACATACCCTTTGACTCAGTAAGGCTCTCTTGCAGAAGCGCCCACTCACAGCCTCAGGGACCCCGGCAAGGAAACCTTTGGTGACCCTGTGAGAAGTCACCAGAAGTGAATTGACCAAACATTGCTGTTGTTAGGACAGCAGGGTAGAAAACGATAGCAAATTCACATCACAAAGAGCTAAGGAGCCATCCCACTCCTGGGACTAAATCTGAGGGATGCCAACTTGGCATAACTCAGAGATAGCTGTTCATCTGTGGTTACCACAGCACTGTCCAGTGTCAAAGTCATGGGACCAGCCTAAGGGCCCACCAGTGGATGAGCAGATAAAGCAATGTGTTACACCTACGCCCCCAGTGTGTATGTGCATGCCTGCGTGTGTGTGTGTGTGTGTGTGTGTGTGTTTCAACATAGGATTTCTCTATGTAACCCTGGCTCTCCTGGAACTTGCTCTATAGATCAGGCCTGCCTCTGTCTCCCAAGTGCTGGACTAAAGACATGTGCCACCACCACCATCAAGCTCACATATTTTTTTAGATGCAAAATCTACAGCTTGTTTTATAAAAGGTGTGGAGTATAAGGCAAATTATTTGGAGGGAAAGAAACCAGTGGGCAAGGGGAAGAGCATGTGAGGGCACACGGGAGAACAAATGTGACTGGAGCACATTGCGTGTGGCTATGAAAAGGCCATCACAGATGCCATTATTCCATAACAATGATATATGCTAATTAGAATGGGAGACAAGCTGGGTGGTGGTGGTGCACACCTTTAACCCCAGCACTTGGGAGACAGAAACAGGCGGATCTCTGTGAGTTGAAGGCCAGCCTGGTCTACAGAGCGAGTTCCAGAAGAGTCAGGGCTCCACAGAGAAACCCTGTCTCGAAAAACAAAACCAGAATGCGAGACAAGGCTGTAAAAATATGTGTACATGACAGCTGAGCTTCTGAAAGAAGTGTACAAAGCACTGATGGACTTCTTGATATGACTGGGACATACACTCAAATCCACATGCATGCACAGAAGGCGTGTGCCAGGACCCGCAGTAGCCATTACCTACCACGGTCCTAAGATGGGAGCAGAGGAAGACAGTGATTTCCACTTTTCCCGTTACAGCCTTTGACATTTTGCTCAATAAGCAAGTATTGCTTTTGTGTTGAACTGTTTTAAATATTCATGATGCCCTGAAGATCTGCATTTAAAGGCAGCTCTGTAGCTGCTGGAAAGGTGTGAGCTGGGAAACCAGAAAACCAGGTAAGAGACTTCAGTGTCCTGTAACAAACAGGGAATCAGGGCAGGGAGCTACTTTGGCGGGTGCATTGAAAGGGCTGGTGGCTTTTTGCCAGAAAGGAGCACGTGGCGTGGCCAATGTTGACATAGAGGAGAAGGACAAAGGAGCTACTTACAAACACCTGACAGGCTGAGGAAAGCCAAGAAGAGACAGTCTGGCCGTGAGGCTGCTCTCAGGCTAGCCATAACTGTCACTGTCCTAGTCCTAGAGACAGAGAGAAATCAAGCCCTGGACCCACACAGAAGGACCAATCACACCACATCCCAGTGGGGAAGGCTCACCCCCAGTGTTTCCCTTCCCAAAGGCCAATCCTAGCTGTAAACCAGAGGACAGCTCATGCAGGGCAGCCTCCTGGGTGATAGGGTCTGGGGTTTGGGGGTTTGGAGAGAGACCTGCAGAGAAAGGAGCATGTAGTTAGTGTCCAGATTTCTGGCTTCAGGGTCTGATGGGTGGAATTTCACTTGGTGAGGTGATCCCAAGCAGAGGAGAGAGTCTGTATGAGCGCAAAGAATTCCTGAGGGTCTACTTCAGGAAGTGGGTCACTTGTTAACAGCCCTAAAGCCCTCTGGGAGTAGTGTTGGGACTGAGCTAGAGCTTAGATAAGTAGTTCTCAACCCGTGAGTCGCGCCTATCAGGTATTTTACACTGTGATTCATAACAGTGGCAAAATTACAGTTATGAAGGAGCAATGAAATAATGGTATGGTTTGGGGGGTCAAGGGTCGCAGCATTAGGAAGGTTGAGAACCACTGGCCCAGAGCCTTTGAACAACTTCCTTTCTGTAGGAAATCTGTGCAGGGTAAGGCACTGAGCAGATCCTCAGCAGGATGCAGGCTCAGGACAACATGGACAGGCATGTGCAGAGCAGCCTGACCCATACTGGCCACACTTACCACGGGATTCTACGAGGTCAGCTCTAGGGAAGCTCAGAAATCTGAGGAGGGAGTAAGAGGAACAAAGAATAGACACCCCCCCCCATGCCATCTATCTGCCCCCTTCACTGGTCGAAGTGAAAACACACCCTTTGAGGGAGAAGGAACCCACCTAGGGCTACACTGTGCCAAGATAAACCTGGCTCCCTAAGCCTGCCCCGTGGGATGCTGGCTCCCCAGCACTTGTGTGTGACCACCTCACCTTGGACAAGTCCTGCATGATTTGCAGGGGGACTCAGAGCAAAACAAAAATCACAGGATTCCTGTTTAGAATAGATTAGAAGGCTGGTAGTGAGATGCTTCCCAAAGCAAAGGTGCTTGCACCGAGCCCCGTCACTGAGTTCAATACCTGGGAGTCACATGATAGAAGAGAATCTACTCCCAAAAGTTATCTTCTAACCTGCATATACACACCATGGTGTGTGTATGAATGTACACATACACACAATCAGTGTGATAAGCCAATTAGAGCTGGCGTGATGGTGCATGTCTATAGGTCTAGCTCTCGGGAAGTAGAGGCAGGAGAATCAGAGGGAGGGAGGGAGAGAGAAACAGAGCACTGACCCAGTGGAAAGAGCAGTTAATGTGTAAGCTGGATGATTTGAGTTCAGATCCCAACACTCACCTGAAGCACCCAGCATGCCTGTGAATGTGTGGCACAGCTATACATGCGTGAATGCACGCATTCATGTGCCTGTAACCACAACTCTGCCGAGGGAAGAATATAGGAAGACAGGAGAGGCTCTCTAGCCAGCCAATCTAGCTGAAAAAAAAAAACAAACCTGTGTTCAGTGAGAACCCCTGTGTGAAGGGAACAAGGCACAGGACTGTGGAGGAAGACATCAAACCTCTTCCTCTGGCCTCCACATCTGCAGCATGGGCACACACAAGCAAACAAACCGTATGCCAAGGAGAGGAGGAAGAACAGCTATAGATGTTAGACTTCTCTTTTAAACTACAGCCCGGGTTTGTAAGATCTGTTAAAGGCACATGCTGCCAAGCCTGACAACCTGCGTTTGATCCCTGCCATTCGCATGGCAGAAGAACAGAAGTGACTCCTGAAAGATGGTCCCCGATCTCCACACACACATATGTACTCACACACACAAACAAATGTACATGGAAGCTTTTAACCAGAGCCATAGTAGTTAGAGGCTAAGTTGTGACTCCCATTAGTTGAGGTCTAAGCATCTTTGCACCTAGAAGAAAACACATCTGTTCCACCCACATTCCCTTGGCTAGAAGTCTCTCGTATGACTAAGGCAGCCTAGGATGTATGGTCAATCTGTATGCTACGAATCAAAGGCAATGAGCTGAAGCTTTCTTTCTGTTGTGAGAAAACCAACAGGTTCTTCTGTTCTCATGGAAAACATTCTCTATCTAGGGAAGGGCTGGGGAGATGCCTCAGTGGATAAAGCAAGAACATAAGGTCGGATCCTACTACCCATGAAAACGCCTGGTGGGCACACTGACCTGTCGGGAATCCTGGTGCTTGGGGATCCTCGGGGCAATCTGTAATAACACAGCCCATTACAGTCAACTGAGATTGCTTCAGAAGTACACAGTTAGCATCACATTCAGTAATTAGTGTAATTCCCTACTATAAACAAAGGATAAAACCTATGATTGCTTTCATAGATGCAGAAAAATCACCTGAGAAAATTAAAATTACATTCATGATAAAACTGTCATGACAACTAGGTGTAGATGGCGCGCCTTTCTCAGCGTAGTGATGGACATCTGCAAACGGCCTGTAGTCTTTAACAGCCAGGCGAGGATGCCTGCTCTCCCCGTTTCTGTTGTATACTAGTGCAATATTAGAAGGCAAGAGTAATAATATAAACATAGGGGAAGAAGTTAAAACTCTGAAAATTGCCGATGATATTCTGTTTCTGTAGAGAGCTCTGCAGACTCTACAAAGTATTCACTGGAATTAATGAGTAAATTTAGTTACACAATATGAGGTGAGTTCATAAAAGCCCATTGTGCTTTGCCATGCTAGAAAAAATAAATTTGAAAATGAAAATTTAAAATATCACACAGTTATCAGAAAACACAGAACACCTAAATACGTCTAAGGTGGTTCATGTGTATCTAAACACTACAAAATAGGGCTAGCAGGAAGGTAATGATTTATGCAATGTAACCATGCACAGCATGTTGAAAGATGGTACCATCAGGACTTCTGTGCCTCTCAAATGGCCTAGACCAGCTCCAACACAACCCCAGCCAAGCCTGAGGACCTGCACTTGATCACTGGAACCTCCCATGGTGGAAGGAAAGAACTCATATCCCTAGGTTGACTTCTCATGTTCACATCCATGCCTTGGTGCATGTCCCTACATACATACAGACTAAATAAATAAATGTAAAATTAACAAGAAATTAATCCCAGTAGTTTTTTCTGAAGATGCAGACAAGAGGTAGGAGGACTGAGTTCAAGACCAGCCTGGGCTACATGAGGAGACTGTCTCAAAGACAAAAATAAAAATGAAAATAAAACCTCTACAATTTATGGGGACTTGAGAGTGTGTGGTAGCTAAAACCATCTTCTTGAAGAACAAGCTTGAGGAACTGGCACTGACTGGCTAGACAATGTGGTATCTAGGAAAGTGTAACAAAGAAAGGCAAAGAACAGATTCTAACCAGAAAACCCACACATGGCCAAATGAATTTCCAAGACCTCTCACTGGGCGTGATCATTTTAGACATACACATTGAAACTACTAGCTAACTAGCCATTACCTCACTCCAAACATAGACTTTGAATTGGTAGAGATCATGAACCTAAATTAAAACCCATAATCATGAAATGTTTATAAAAATATGTGGTTAAAACTCTTCCCCTTGAGCAGTGGTGGTGCACGCCTTTAATCCCAGCACTCAGGAGGCAGAGGCAGGTGGATCTCTGTGAGTTTGAGGCCAGCCTGGTCTAGAGAGTGAGTTAAGGACAGGCTCTAAAGCTACAGAGAAACTCTGTCTCAAAAAACAAAACAAAACAAAAACTAAAACAAACCAAACAAACAATTCTTTTCCCGGGGATGGGTGTAAAAATTGTCTACCCCTCCATCTAAGGTCCCAATGACAAAGCGAGGCACAAATCTACCAGAGTTCTCTCTAGGGAGCCAGTGAGATCACTGGACTTACTTCCAGAGCACAGGTAAGGGGTTACTCACAGGGCTGTGGGTATATCTCCCCCACCAAAATGGACACACCAGAAGTCTTCACAGCAGTCGTGAGAGCTATTTCATGGGTGCATGGATACACAGATCATATCTCCTCTAGTCTTCCTTGGCTTATATAGTCTAGCTCCCTGCCCCCGCCCCATACTGTGTGCAATTAGGGCAGTTGTACAGTGGTAGGGACTGTCTGGAAATTCAGGTGAGGACCTTGTCACCCACTCCACCCTTCTGTGGGGGGATGTAAACAGACGGGATTATCTTTACAAGGAGTGCAGCTGAACCCCCAAGACGCTGGCTGCTTGGCTTAGGATAGTCACGTCCAACACAACGTTTTGGGGACTCAGGAGTAAGCAAGGCTCTTTTGCACATGAAATAACTATGAAAGAGAAAACTGTCGGCTGGGATCCTCTGGTGATGGATTGGCTCCCTAGAGACACACCAATTTAAACAGCTATTCACACACCAAACAACCTTCCCAAGCCAGACATAAAGTTTGGTCTGAGAAATTGAAGGCACTTTGGAGTTTATTGAGTTCAGCCTCCTGCTCAGTGCAGAAATGGCCAGGGTAATCGCTTCGATAGTTTTCAGCTTGCTTCCACTTCAACTCCTAAATTCTTTCAGGCATCTTGTGAATTCCTGCCTCCCCCACCCTGCTGAAGATACAGAAAGCCATGTGATGAAACCCAGATTGCTGATAAGAGATGGGGCGCCCTTTTTTTCCACCTGTATCATGTGGGGGAGCTTGTTTAAATTTTCCAAGAAACACAGAATCTAGTATCAGAGGAATCAAGTTTTGCTAGGGGGGGTTAGTGGGACTGTGGCAGGTGCAGAATAATGAAGAGATAAAATGATTGTGGTTTTCCAAATGACTGTACAATGGACCATTATAGATATTCCCAACATTTATTTAGATACTAATTTATTTATGCATGCATGTGTGTGCGCATGTGTGTGTCCGTGTGTTCGTGTATATGTGTGTGTGTGTGTGTGTGTAAGTGCTGGTACCCATGTGCCATGGTGTATGGCCCAGAGGATAAACTCAGCTGTCGTTCCTCATCTTCCACCTGAGATAGGATCTCTTTGCTTTGGGCTTTGCAGGCCAGGCTGGCCAGTCAATGTCCAGAATGCTCCTCTCTGTGTCTCTCATTTCCTCAGAGGAGAGTTGGGATCACAGTGACTTTTATATAAGCTCAATCCTCATGGTAAGCATGACTACACACCGAGTCATCTCCCCAGCCCTGACTTGTTTTTTTTGTGTGTGTGTTTTTTTTTTGTGTGTGTGTGTTTTTTTTTTTAACTAAACCCTTTCAATATCTTAAGATTTCTTGCCTAGCCGGGCGGTGGTGGTGCACGCCTTTAATCCCAGCACTCGGGAGGCAGAGGCAGGCGGATCTTTGTGAGTTCGAGACCAGCCTGGTCTACAAGAGCTAGTTCCAGCACAGGCTCCAAAGCCACAGAGAAACTCTGTCTCGAAAAAACCAAAAAAAAAAAAAGATTTCTTGCCTATAGATTAGAAAATGCAACCTGTCACTGAAAGGTCATTCCCAGGAAGTGAGGGGAGGTGAGATCAAGATGCACTGTGTATATATGAGAAATTGTCAAAGAATAAAGGAAGACACACTTTTTAAAAATGTTCCACCCACATCCTTTTTAAAAAACATAGTCTCATGGGGCCCAGGTTGGCCTAGAAGTGTCTTTGTAGCTCAGGATGACAACGAACTACTGATCCTTCCTCCTCTACGCCCCCAGTGCTGGGATTACAGGAGTTGCAGTGTGCCTGGCTAGCATTCGCACCTCTTCCAAGAAAAGCTGCTGGAGCAAAGGAACGGAAGACTGCAGCAGTGACTGCTCGTGTAGGAGAAGCACTTGATAGCGCTAGCTATTATTTTTATTGGCATTATACAAATGAGAGTTATTTTTTTAATGCTTCATTGAGAAAATTAACAGACTCCAGATTAGTAGGAAACACTTGCAAATCATGTAAATAGTATCTAAGAATATAAGACCGCCTGCAATCCTATAATCTCCTAGAAAGATCATCTAACTTAAAATAGATCCCAGTTTTGAACAGACACTTGCCTAAGGAAGGTGCAAACGCCCAAAGAGCCATGGAGCAGGTTCCCCACGCCCGTTAGGCCATCATCTCATCATCATGAAGCCACATCTATCAGAACAATTAGAACTAACAGGATTGAAAATGCCAAATATAGCCTGGGTGTGGTGACATATGCCTTTGATCTCAGTGCTTGGGTGGCCAGGGCAGGAGGAGCTCTTGAGTTTGAGCCTTATCTACATAGTGAGTCCCAGGACAGTCAGAAACACTGTAGAGAGACCCTGTCTTTAGAAAAGAAAATATCAAATATTAGGAAGGCATACGCGCAATGAATTTCTTACAAAAACTTAGAGGACTAGAAATCCATATAACTGTTTTCTGTTTTTGTTTTGTTTTGTTTTTGAGACAGGGTTTCTCTGTGTATCCCTGGCTGTCCTGGAACTTGATTTGTGAATCAGGCTGGCCTCAGATTCAGAGAGATCCACCTCTGCCTCCCTAGTGCTGGGATTAAAGGTGTGTGCCACTGTACCTGGCTATTGTTTTTGTTTTTTTATAGTCTAATGACTCTTGGTTTTGTCTGTTTCTGGTGCATGGAATTGGACTCAGGGCCTTAATATGTTAGGCAGGTGGTCTGCCATTGTTCTGTATCCCCAGTTCTGATAATCTCTTATCCAACTGACGTCCTCTGACCCCTAGACTAGCAATTTCACCCTTGAGAAAAGAAGAAACGAACATCTGTGGGAGGATTTGTATATGAATGGTGGTAGCTGTTTTATTCATTGCTGTCCTAAACGGAAACAGTCAGAGCGTCTGCAGGCAAATTGTGGACTGTACTTACGGTGGAATTCTACAGCAGTCGACAAGAATAAACTCTTGATACATGTAATGACCTGGGCAGAGCTTTATTAGAAGAGCAAAACAAGTATATGAGGGAAAAAAACCTCCAGACCACTGCTGTGATATGGTAGAGTAGAGCTGGCTGGGGAGGGTGATGAAATGGTCTGTGTGCTGCATTCAGCACCTTCAGGAACATACAATTGCCCAACTTACTGCACCAAACACTTAGAAATATATGCACTTAGTATATACATCAATATAAATAAATAAAAATAGATAGAAAAAGAATACCTGGAATGATGTCTAAAATTATGAATTAGAAACATAGATAACAATGATTTTTATTGCAAATGAGTAGCTTAGTGTGTTATTTAATAACAATATTGAGATGACTGACAAGGGCAAATTGAGGACTGGTGAGTTGGCTTAGTGGGTAAAGCCAGTGCCAACCTGACGATCTAAGTTGATTCTGAAATCTCATGCAAAGGTGGAAGGAGAGAACCAACTCCACAAAGTTGTCCTTTAGCTTCACACATACTGACACACCTATCACAAGCATGTGTACATTTGCACACACATGCACACATGTTAAAAAAGAACACAGATGAAACTTCTTGCACCAACATTAATTTTGGGTAGAGCAAGGATTTAAAATACTAAATGAAGTCCCTCCGGTGTTGAGACAGACGTGTATAATTAACCTCGTTGCTCTAAGTTTGGGATAGAAAGGCCTTTCTCAAAATAATTTAAACCCAGCTGGCAAGATGGCTGCCGACCTGAGTGTCATCCCAGGATCTAAGTAAAAGTGGAAAAAGAGAAGCAACTCAGCAAAGTTATCCTCTGGCTTCCACATAAATGCTATGGCGTGTGCATGCTCCATCATCCATGAATGCTATGGCGTGTGCATGCTCCATCATCCATGAATGCTATGGCGTGTGCACGCTCCCTCACACATGAATGCTATGGCGTGTGCACACTCCCTCACACATGAATGCTATGGCATGTGCATGCTCCCTCACACATGAATGCTATGGCATGTGCACATTCCCTCACACATGAATGCTATGGCGTGTGCATGCTCCCTCACACATGAATGCTATGGCGTGTGCATGCTCCCTCACACATGAATGCTATGGCGTGTGCATGCTCCTTCACAGTGTACATACACATAATCATTTTTAAAAATGATTCAAACCAGGAGCCACAAAAGAAGAATATACACACACTAAAATCACCACATGTCGTGTGTGTGAGGGGGGTGGGGGCTGAATTAATAAAGGAAAGGGAACAAATTAGTATGTACAAAGACATCGCTTTTTTTTTCAACATTAGTAACCCAAAGGAAGAGTGGGCCCAGGATATGGACAGATGGCTTACAGAAAATACATGCAAATGGCTTGTAAACACACAGAAAGCTGTCCATGCTCAATTACAGAAAGAGAAAGGCCAACAAGAACATGTTACTGTCCCCTGATTAGATGGCTTTGATCTCAGCGCTTGGTCATCTCTTGTGCCAGGCAAAGCAGAGTGCCCTCTCTCCTGCCTTGTTGATGGAATATAAATTGATGGACTCTTGGAAGGCAATCTAGCCATATCTATCAAATATAAAATTGCCCCCATCCTGTGACCCAGGCGTTCAGTTTCTACGAATTAATTCAACAGATACACTTACACATGTCCAGAAAGACAAACGACATAGGTACCCAGCATAGCCTTGTTCGAGGTGGCAGATAATGGCTGTCAAGAGGAAGCTGGTTAAATGAATGGTCCCATCTAAGAATAATGGGATTCCTCGAGATTGCCGGAAGTGGACCGAAGTGATTCAGTGGGGTCCCTGAGAACTCTCAGAAAGCTCTAGAGTCAGATACCTGAGTCCTGTGCTGACTGTGGCCTTTGTGGCAGTCCTTGGCTTACTTTCTTCCATGGTCACATCTCCCTAATGATACTGTAATTATAGTAATGCCACCAGCCTCAAGACTGACCAAGGCTTCTGCTTCTTCTTCTTCTTCTTCTTCTTCTTCTTCTTCTTCTTCTTCTTCTTCTTCTTCTTCTTCTTCTTCTTCTTCTTCTTCTTCTCCTCCTCCTCCTCCTCCTCCTCCTCCTCCTCCTC
>JAQHUG010000012.1:4352010-4390431 GCA_028555095.1 Dicrostonyx torquatus | reverse complement strand
CTCCTCCTCCTCCTCCTCCTCCTCCTCCTCCTCCTCCTCCTTCCTGGGTCTCTTTACAGAGCCTTGCCTGTCCTGGAACTCGACTTGTAGACCAGGGTGGCCTTGAACTCACAGAGATTCACCTACCTCTGCCTCTTGAGTGCTGGAATTAAAGGCATGTGCCACCCCACAACCACCCAGCTTAGAGGATTGGTTTTGCTTTGTTTTGTTTTATGTTAGTGGATGTTTTGCCTGCATGTATGTACACCATGTGTGTGCAGTACCTGAGGAGACCAGATGAGGGTATCAGAGCCCCTGGAATTGGAGTTCCAGAAGGTTGTAGATTACCATGTGGGTACTGAGAATTGAACCTCTGGGAGAGCAGCCAGGGCTCTTAACTGCTAAGCCATCTTTCCAGCACCAAGACTGAGAATTAAATAAGCAACAAAGACACTTCAAGCGTTTAGCTTAGGGCAAAGTATGTGCTGAGAAGACTACAACTGTTACTTATTTCAAATGATTGCCAAAATACATTAAGTACAAAATCCAAAACTTGGTTCCAGGTGCAAAAAGCCAAGGTGTGTTGGAATGTCACACTGAGCCCAGTAAATAGGTTGACCATTTATGGGGTCAGTAAAAAATAATGAAATGAAACAGGACAGAGCTACATAAGAGTGTACGTTCACACACTGTCTGTCCCTGGAAAGGTGCTCAAGCAGCTACAGATGATCTAGTTGTGTGCACCTGTGATTCCAGCACTAGGGAAGCTGAGGTAGGAGGATCATGAGTTTGAGACTAGCCTGGGTTACAAGAGGATACTTTGCCTCCAAACCCAAATAACAATGAGAAAGATCCTACAAATTATATCTGAGGAGTGACCAGGAATATTGGTTTTTTTGAGACAGGGCTTCTCTGTGTAGCTTTGAAGAATATTTTGGAATTTGCTTTGTAGACCAGGCTGGCCTTACAGAAATCTGCCTGCCTCTGCCTTCCTAGTGCTGGATTAAAGGCGTGCGCCACCACTGCCTGACTTAATTTTTTTTGCAAAGTATATATACTAGCTATTCCAAAATTTTAAAAGGCATATTTTGAAAGAATCTCTTTGGGATGATGGAGTTATTCTGTGTCCTAATTATCATGTTAGTGACAGAAATTTAATTTTATATTTACTTGTTTGCATGTGTATGTGTGCATATGTGTGCAGTATATATGTATACATGCTTGCATGAGGGTGGATACATAGGTATAAGGATGTATGTGTGTGCACATACACATGGAGGCCAGAGATTGACACCAATCTCCACCTTATATATTTGGCAGGGTCTCTCCCTTGAACTCAGAGCTCCCTGAGTTGGTTAGTCAGCTTGATGAAGGATCTCCTGTCCCTACCTCCCATGTGCTGGGACACAAAACGGCTGGCATACGTGTTTCCCATTTACATGGGTTTCAGAGCAGCCCTAGGATAGGAGACCAGTGGGCAGATGGCTGCAGCAGGGGAAAGGAGGTATAAGAGGGGGTGCAGGAAAGGGAGGGAGGACACAGAGAGGCATGGGGGATACAGGAGTGGGTCCCAGAGCACAGTGGGGTGTATGTGAGGGAGGACTCGGCCTGGGGTAGGGATGCAGGAGGGAGGACAGCAAGCATGGAAAATAATTGTGCAGCTTTCGTGTGGTGACAGAGCTCACTGTTTCCTGGCCCTGACCAGCTAGCCTCTCCTCACAGCCTCAGAGAATGGCAGATAGCATCACTGTGAATTTCCAAGAGAAAACAGTGACTTGCCCAAAGTGCGTAGGGTGGGACCTTTGAACAGGCCAGACCAGAGCTCATGTGCTTCTTGGTACAAGACTCCTTTCCACCAACAAATTAGATCCAGGGGAGTTGTGATGTTCAACCAAGTGCCTCGGAGAGTTTGGGTGGCCTTCTGTCCTACACAGTTCCACGCCATGTTGTGTATGATGTGTGGCCTATGACTGCAGCTCCTGCATTGTGCCCTGCAGAATCTGTGCAGCTGTGGATAGAAATTCCAAGTTTGTCCTGTTGCTAGAGTCTCTTCCTGGGGGAGATGTAAACCTGAGGTCCCAACAACAAGCCAAGGCACGATTCCACCAAAGTTCACTCTGGGGAAGCAGTGAATGTGTTAGGTCTCCCTGGGGAGGTGAGAGGTTACTTACTGTGGTGTGGAGACTGCTCCCCATTCAGCTGCACCTGGAAAGTCACACCCAGAAGGGACAAGAGTTTTCCTGTGGCCACACAGACAAGTGCCCTCTGACTTACATAGTCTCTAGCTGCTCCTGAGTTGCCAGTTGGCAGGGAGCAGTTGGATACTGGGACTAGGGTGCGGATCGTAAAGCATCAACCAGCCTAGGTGGGATGGTCTTTTGCAAGGTTGGAGGGGGACCTGGGGACTTGACTCAGAAGATGGTCACTCACAGTATTCACTGAGAGATAGGAGGGTGGATGGGTGAAATTCCTGGTGTGTAACATTCCAAACCACGGAAGTTGGTTTAATGCAGCAGACATACAGGCTGGAAGGCAGTTCTGACCTCGGTGGGGTTTGCTCCTGCACCTGAGACAGCTGGTGAAGCCGTTGCAGAGAGATCAACCATCATGGTTTACCTGGGACTGTCTCGGTTATTGTCCTGAGGGGCCAGTGTCCCAGGAAAGCCTTTCCTCGTGGGCAGGTGCAGTGCTGGCTGCCTTGGCCATCAAAGACAGCTGGGAGTCTCTCAACAGGGTTTCCAGCCTCCAGCAGCCTGGCCCAGGTCATGCCCAGCAGCCGCACAGTGCCCCAGACTCCAAGCAGCTGCATGCAAGGCCTCTGAAGTGGGGCCCCATTCTGCATGGTCAGCCCAGATGAACGGGTAGAAACGGCCCCCTCCTGAGGAGGGGGGCTGGGGAGCCACATTGCAAGGGGCAGGCTGGGGGTGGGGGCTGGAGCCAGTTTTGTAATCCATCTGTCACCGAAGGGAAGTCTTGACTCAGCTGCAACAGACCCAGTGAGATCAGAATGCCTGCTGGCTTTTAAATGCTTATTGTCTTAAACCAACTGCCTCTATCACACAGCAAAAGCTACAGTCAGAGTGTAATAGGAAGCTCCATGTGGCTGGAGCCTGCCGGGGAGGGTGCTCATTTCTGCACTGGTGGGATGAGGAGGTCCATGTTCCTTTACTTAAGAGAGAAAGACCTGACACAGAGAGGCTAGGCAGGCACCCAAGGCCATACAGCCGGCCAGCATAGATTAGAGTTGGCATCAGGCATTTACTCTTGGGCTGAGGGAAGCCTTGGGAGGCAGGAGGGTCTGAAGGGGCTTTTGTAGTCTCTGTCTTTGAGAACAAGAGGCATCAACTATCTGTCAAACAGTGAGAATGGGTGGGGAAGAGGTGAATGGGAGCTGAAATTATAGGACATTGAAATGATTGGCCAGCACTCGTGCAGGGCTGTTTATTTCTTGGATTTGAATGATTGGGTTATTTTTTCCCCTCCGGTGCTCCCTTAGGGCTCCTCCTGTAGCTTAGGTAGCAAACAGATTTGCAGGTGTTTAATTAGGCTAGAAAATTAGACAAGCAGAGGCCTTGACCACGATTCTCCCGCCTCCCAGGAGGCTCCTTGGACCTGGAGAAAACAGGCCGTTTCCAGAGAAAAGGCCTCCTGCTGCACATCCTGGCCAATAAGCCACACACACACACACACCGTCATTGCCACTGATCCTCCACTGGTGGCGCGGCTCCCCAGACCCCAGGCCCCTGTCCATTTCTTCTGACAGAGATGGGACAGAATGGCAGGCCTAAGTGGCCCAGCACACCAGACAGGATATCTGCTTTCAGTAAACAAGTTGTGACAGGACCAAAGGGGTGCTAGGGACATCACTACCTTCGCAGTGGCTGAGTTAGAGCAGCAGAGTGAGGCACCCACCCTAGGCAGTAGGAGGTGGGAAAGGGTAGAAGATAGGTTTGACCAGAAAGCTAGGGTACTTGTCAGCCTTGCTTGATCTCTTTCGATTCTCTGTACTGAATGGAGGCAGAGGACAAATGGGGAAACTGAGACTCAGGAGGGGAGGTAGGCACTGTGGGGGTGCAGTGGGGTGGGGTGGGGTTGGGGAGGCATATGGTTGTGTATTTTTGTGCAAGAGCCTCTGGTTTCTAGGTTCTTTGCACCAATTTGCTGAGCTTCCTGGGCCCCCTTTCATTTCCCCTGCAGACACACCTGCTCTTAGGAGGGATGCAGCTGGTGGGAAGTGCAGAGGCTACTGGAGGCTGGAGAAGTGGGGTTGGGGCATGTGGGGCTGGGGGAGTATGTACAGATGGTTAGGGGAAGCTGTGAAGGTTGTAGAAGGCTAGGTACTAGGAAGCCCAGGAGAGTCTGGAGAGGCTGCCGGGGAGGCTGAAGGAGGCAAGGGAGGCTGGGAGAGGCTGTGGAGATTAGAGGAGGCTACAAAGAGCTGTGGGCCTGATACCCACAAGCCCTCCTCCCCTCCAGCCTGCTGAGGTGTTCTGTGAATCCCTGGTCAGCACTGGGAAGAAGCTGACCCAGCGACGCGGAATTCTCGCCCATCTGCCTGCTGGGCTCATCTCCAGAGCTGACTTTTGTGTAATACTTTCCCTTAATCAACTCGCTATTTTATAAAAGCTCCTTAAAATAAAACAAAACAAAAAACCCTGGGCCTGCATTTTTAAAATAAACTTTCTACTTTAAAATTGTCTGAGGTTTACAGCAATATGATAACGACAATTCGCTTCTGTTTAATAGGATATTTTATTGTCTTTGAGAATTTCATAGGATATATTTTGATCATATTTACCCCCCTCACTCCTTCCCATTTGGACTTGCTTCCTGAATTTTATTCTAAAAGGAGGGCTCATTATTTCTGCACATGGGAAGCCATCATGATTCACCTCAAAAAGACTTTAATCTTAAAAATGAACATGGAAAACAAAGTGACATTAGTAAATATTTTTCATTGAAATAAAAAATTAACAGCTCAATACCAGGAGTGATAAATCTGATTTATCAAAATGTAGTCAGCACAAGGTAGGTTTGTGTGCGTGCATATGTGTGTGTGTGTGTGTGTGTGTGCATATGTGTGTGCGCGCACATGTGTGGTGTCCACATGAGCATATGTGCACAGGCAAAGGGGAGTGGAGGGCTTGAGCAGATGTCTCAGTAGCTAAAATGCTTACTGTGCAGGCATTAGGACCTAAATTCAGATAATCAGCACATATGTTAAAAAGTTGGGCATATGGGGCTGGAGAGATGGCTCAGAGGTTAAGAGCATTGCCTGCTCTTCCAAAGATCCTGAGTTCAATTCCCAGCAACTACATGGTGGCTCACAACCATCTGTAATGGGGTCTGGTGCCCTCTTCTGGCCTGCAGGCATACATACAGACGGAATATTGTATACATAATAAATAAATAAATATTTAAAAAAAAAAAAAGTTGGGCATAGAGCCAAGTGCGGTGGCACACACCTTTAATCCCAGCACTGGGGAGGCAGAAGCAGAAAGATTTCTATGTGTTCAAGTCCAGCTTGGTCTATAGTGAGTCCCAGGCCAGCCAAGGCACTTAGTTAGACCCTATATCAAACAACAACAAACTGCACACATTTGTAATGAGGATATAGAGACAGGAGGATCCCTGGAATTCGCTACCCAACTGATCTTGCCAAATCTGTGAGCACCTGATTCAGCAAGAGACCCTGTCTCAAAAAATAAGGTGGAAGTTGATAAAGGAACCCATCCACTGATAGCCTCTATATGCACGTGAATATGTACATGTGAACACATATGAGCACACACTGATATAGGTACACATACACCATACACAATAATAATAATGATAACAAAATATTTAAAAGAGGAACCAGGAGACGGACCCTTTCCCAATGCAGGGCCATCTGCTGCTGCCCTGTGACCCTGACAGATTTCTAAGGAAGACACCACACCCTAGTACAGCTACTTTGCACTCAACTTCTGCCAGTGTAACTGTCATTCCAACAACCCCCTGCCCATCGCAGCCTCTGGCAGGTGAGGCAGTGAGTACGGTCATTGTCTTCTGTTCAAAGGCAGACATTAAGGCATGTTTAGGAAGTGGTTCAAAGCCACAGGAGGAGCTAGAGCAAAGTAGGGGGCTCCAAAGTCTGCACTTCCAGCTGCTGTGTTCTGCTTCCAAGCAAGAACAAAAGGAGGGGCTGTTTTTAAAGACATGAGGGTGGCGTGGTCCGGCAGCACGGTGCTTACCAACTTGCATGAGGCCCTTCCTTCCTTCCCCCACACTGGACAATTTTATTTTCCCCAACCATGTTATGCTCTAAGTGTCTTGATTATATAGAGGAGCTGACAGCCTTCTCCAATTACTGACATCGCCTATGAGTGTGAGCATGTTCAATTTCGAATTGAAGTAAACAAAGCCTTTCCCCCAAGAGTCCTTGGCAGTAATACCAGGTTTGGTGTGCTAATAAATTCATTTTAAAATGAATATATCACCATGAAGATAAGATGCTTGTCCGCGCAAACCTTCTCAGTCTCCCGTGCACCCCTGCTGGGTCCAGCACCAGTGTGAAAGTCAGGCTCTAAGGTAGCGGTCCTCACCCTTCCTGATGCTGTGACCCTTAATACAGTTCCTCGTGCTGTGGTGACCCCCAACCATAAAATTATTTTGTTGCTACTTCATAACTGTAGTTTTACTACTGTTATGAATCATGATGTTTATATCTGATAGAATAGCTGATGGGAAAATCCCGAAGAGGTCCCAGTCCCATAGGCTGAGAATCGCTGTTCTAACACAAAGGGTGGGTATCTCCTGGTAGAGCCACAGCTGTTTTCAAGAAGGCCTCAAGTCACCCAGACCTATCTCAGGTGACAGGGCTGGGGCATCGAAGTAGGGAGATTCTGGGGATCAGCCTCCTAGATGGGGCTGTAGGCTGTGGAGGCTGTTGCAGACATAGGCCTTTGGACTGGCCATTCCAAGCCTAGACATCTTCCCTAGGAAGACAAAGCTCGACCTCACCCCCACTTCTTCCCTTCTTCATGCTCCTGTACTGATGTCCCCTCTCAGAGGGTGCTCCTTCTCTGCTTCAGTTTTATGCCAAGTCTTATAGCCTTACCACCCACACAGGGCCCGGAACCTGAAACCAGGGTGAGCTACATGAATGACAAGACAAGCAGGAGTCAGGCTCCACGCTCAGACCTGGGCCTGCCACTAACCCCAGGCTCCTTCCATCCTTTGCTTACGGGTTTCTGCCATAGGGAACTCAGTCTCTCCACTCCTGAGAGATGACCACACCTAGAGCCCTTTTCTTTCAATATACAGACGTGATTTCTTAAAATGTTCCTCCTAAACTAGATATGCATTATTTCAAACACTAATGTTTCCCTGAGGAAACTGAGAGGTTTGTGTCCCTTGTGGGTGTCTGTCAGAGACAAGATGATAAAGATCCCCCTCTTCCCATATGCAAATTCCTAAGCAACGGGCCACTTTGACATCATATTCTGGGCCCCAGGATCTCTATGTGGGGACCAGGGAATATGAGGCCTGCTTGTAGTTCTGGGGAGGGGTGATGCAGAGGGCTCCAGATGAGCCCTCAGCAGCTGTGTGACTATGAGCCTCACCTTTTATACCTGCCAAATGGGGACAGTGGGCATTCATGGGCCCAGAGACAGGGAGCTATTCTGGGTCAGTAGCAGATTTTCTTTGGGCCACCAACGAGGTCCCAAATCAGAACACCTAGACTTATTATTAGTTATGAATGCTCGACCTTAGCTTACGATCGTCTCACTAGCTCTTCTAACTTAACCTGCTTCTTTTTTTAATATTTATTTATTATGTATACAATATTCTGTATGTGTGTATGTCTGCAGGCCAGAAGTGGGCACCAGACCTCATTACAGATGGTTGTGAGCCACCATGTGGTTGCTGGGAATTGAACTCAGGACCTTTGGAAGAGCAGGTATCTGAGCCATCTCTCCAGCCCTTAACCTGCTTCTTTTTATATATGTTTTGCCTCGGGGCTTTTTACCTTTCTTTCATTCTGTATGTCCCACTCCATGTCTGCCTGGCTGGCTGGCCTTGGGTGTGTTGTTAAATATTAATTTAAGACGCATTTGTTTATGCTGTGGAACATCTGGTGCAGAGATGTGTTGCAATCTTTTATGTTGCATTTAACTCTTGTAAAGCTGTGATTCTTTGCCTGTCTAAAACACCTGATAGGGCTAATAAAGAATGGATTGGCCAACTGCAAGGCAGGAGAGAGCGGATAGGCGGGGCTGGCAGGCAGAGAGAATAAAAGGAGAAAGAGGGGAGGAACAAGAAGGAGAAGAGGAGGACACCAGGGGCCAGCCACCCAGCCACCCAGCCCACTATAGAGTAAGATGTAAAGAAAGGTATACAGAATAGGGGTAAAAGCCCAGAGGCAAAAAGTAGACAGGATAATTTATGTTAAGAAAAGCTGGTTAGAAATAAGCTAAACTAAGTCTGGGCATTTATAAGAAAGAATAAATCTCCATGTATTTATTTGGGAGTTGGGTGGTGGGTCCCCAAAGCGCAAAGAGTTAAAAAAAAATACAAGTGCTTTGAGCAGACAAGGTGAAAGAGCAACACATCTTTACATCATTAAACAAATGCGTAAACAAATGTAACACACCTTTACATAGTTAAAGTGATATTCCACAATATAGACAAACGTAACTTTACATAGTTACAATAATATTCCACAACATTAATCAGACTCCCATCTTGGTGACCTGCAAGAACCAGCTGAACCATCCCATTCCCAGGGGCCTCAGATGACTGGTGGCAAGAAGCTCCTCTCACATTTACCTAAGCACGATAGAAGAAACATGGTGGACCAGGCCAGGGGCTCACAATGGCCTGATCCCAGCTGCCAATGTGATGGATGGGACACGTGAAATGCAGAACTGAGGTCAGATGCACCTCAGAAGCCCAACTCCAGATCACATTCCTTGACTAGCGCTGCCTTGGAGTGGCTAGTGGGAGCGGCATGAATGATCAACAGCTCCCATGGCCCCTTGGAGGGTCAGGCTAGAGTCCTCATATTGTCCTATCCATCCCCTAAGTTCTACCCATCAGTCTTTGCTTGGTCACCCAAAGTGATCTCTCAAACTGGCTCTAGACTCAGAGATGTGCAGCCTACTAACTCAGAGAGTAAATAGCTCCTGTTCATGCTAGGTATGGTCTTAGCACATGGGAGACTGAAGCAGAAAAATCAGGAGTTTAAGGTCATGTTCAGCAACATAGCAAGTTTGAGGCTAACCTAAGGTACCGGCAGCTCACCTCTGCCCCCATAAAGAAGTACCTAGGCCAGGAGACTGGGTTCAAGGCCCAGCCGGGGGTGAGGGGTTAGGTTGTCTCCTACGCACTGGTTTCTGATAGGTCAGGGGCGAATGGGGTTTCCAGTTTTCTTTTTTTTTCTTTCTTTTTTTTTTTTTCAAGACAGTGTTTCTCTGTGTAACAGCCCTAGCTGCTGTCCTGGAACTAGCTCTTGTAGACAGGCTGGGTGGGTCACAGAGATCCACCTATTTCTGCCTCCCGAGTGCTGGGGATTAAAGGCTCGCACCACCTCCCCCTGGCTGGGTTTACAGTTTCTGTGGGGAACCCGACTGATGCTCCCACACTGTAAACAGTAACAACCCATCAAAATCAGCCCTTCACTCCAAAGCACACAACTTCCCAGTTGCTCCAAAATCCTAGACCTGGGCAATCCTAGTTCTGTAATTCAGAACTCGAGAGACTGAGGCAGGAGGATCCCTCTAAGTTCAAAGCTAACCCTGAGCTCCATAATAGGAACTATATAATTGAAAAAATAATAATTCTCCTTACAAGGGACTGAACCCAGGGCCTAGTACATTCAAAGCAGATTCTCTGCTACTGGTCTACACCCTCAGACTTACAAAGGCTACAGAACTTCCAGGCTCTGTATGTGATGTGTTTCCCGGCTGTGTGTGATGTCCTTGATGCCATCTGACCCACTTTAATGTCCTGATTTGTTTGTCTTCTGGTTTCCCCTCTGGAAGTGTTGCTCCGTGAGGAGAATGCATGTTATGACTGCTTTCTTATATGTGTATGTGTGTAGTGTTCGGCCTCGCAGGAGCAGCCTCAGATAGTAAACACAGAAAGAAGAAAAGGAGAACATACAGCAGGTGCAAAGGCTTTGGGGAGAGGCAAAGCATGGGAAGAAAGCCGTGCAGCAGAACCTGGGTCTCAATGCGGTTCTCAGGGGGTGAGGTTGGGGACACACGGCAAGGCCCAAACCGAGAAAGGCCTATAATGCCAAGCCAAAGCTTGGAGGATGATGGAAGCCGGGGCATGTATTAAAGGGGAGCAAGAAGGTGGTGTCTAGGCTTAGGACACCCTGCCTGAGTGGGAAGGAAGACTTCGGGGGTCAGAGAAGAATCAGAGAGTGCAGCAGATAAGTCAGGAGCCAGTGAGGAAGGAAGGCATCCAGCTGCTGTCGGCATGACCCTGGGACAGGGCCAAGGTGGACTCAGGGAGCGCAGGAGGCTGGATGGCCTCTGCCAGCAGTTTCTCCCTGAGATGCCCCAGCTGACCATCTGCTGGGAAAGCTTCACCTCAAATAGCTGTCCTGGGCACTTCAGGGCTGGAGGCCCAAGGCTGGCCCCGTCTTACAAAGACACTGGGGACAGGTACTCTTTGTTTATGGCAGGAAGTGGGGGCAGCGTGTACCTATCACTGTCTGCCACACAAGGGTCAAAGTACATTCATCCGATGGAGAAGTTCCCAACACCAAAGCTGGGCCTGGGAGGTTCAACCTCACGGAAGAAGGCAACTGCCACTAGTTGGCACCAACTGTATGCTACATAGACAGTGAGCATTTGTGTGTGTGTGTGTGTGTGTGTGTGTGTGTGTAGGCAATTGGTCAATGTCAGGTGTCCTCTTGGTCACTCTCCATCTTATTTTTTATACAGGGTCTCTCACTAAGCCTGAAGTTCACCAGTTTGGCCAGAATTACTCCATTTCCCAAATCCTGAGCTAACACACCGGCCATCCTGTCTTTTATACAGGTACTGGGAATTGAACTCAGGACCTCAGACTTTCACAAGGATTTTACCCATTAATCCATCTTCTCAGTCCCAGCAACTGATTTGTTTTATAGGAAATCAGAAAGATGAATATTTTTATCCCCAATTTCCCGGCCAAGCATAAGGCACCCAGGCAGCAGGGCCACGGGAACCCAGAGATCAGCACAAAGGGGAAGGCAGACCAACCTACTGTCCTCCAGAGGCCTGATGATTCCCTGTCTCGTTCTGCAGGAAGGTCCTAGCTGAGGGGCAGACTTGGAGCAGACTTGGCCCAGACCGCTTCTAGGAGCAGAACCTAGGTTTGTGTCTAGGCCTGCTACTGCAGAACCACAGGCTGCCACTTTACTCTTGAAGGGGTGGGGTAACAGGTGGGTGACCATCAGCCCTGAAACACAGTCGGAAAAGCTGAGGCTCAGAGAAACAGACTAGCTCTTCCCTGGTAGCTGAAATCTTCAGGCTGGTGCTGAGCAGACACCCGGTAAAAGCAAGAATTCCTGCAGTTCCCCAAGGCTGTCCTCATCCTGCCCTAGGAAAGTCAGCACAGGTGTGCGAGCAGGAAGTGTGGGCGGGGCACCTCATTTATGAGGCTGCTGGGACAGAGTGAGGACCAGCTTCCTGAATCCTAGCTCCACTGCCTGAGTTTTGTAAAGTCTTTGAGCCTGTGTGCCTAAGGAAGCAATCCCAATCCCACAGAGAGCTAACGTGCCAGTTTTTGCACATCCTGGTTCTCATGCAGTTTTCGGGAGCTGTAGCTCTGAATCCCCGCTCAGCCACTGACCAGCTTGAGCCAGGATGAGACCAGCACAAGAGTTAGGTTGTTTTAATCACATTGACTGCAGACCAACCAAAGGGAGAACCAGTCAGATTTCATACAAAAATCCAGACCACCAACTTTTTTTTTTCAAAAACTAGTCTAATTTTATTGTTTTCCATTCCTGCCAGGGGAACATTCACCATGCAGGCTGGGTAGCCCCTGGCACCCAATGGATTCCTTACCCACAGTGAAACTAAGAGCCCCAGCCTCCTACTTCAGGGCCTGGGCTGACAAGCAGATGGAAAGTTGTGGTAAAAGTAATAGGAGTTAGTGCAAGGATCATGAGGGGGTCTTGGTGCTTTGTGAATGAATTGCAAAGTCTTACATAGTATCTAGCAGGTGGCTGGCCCTGATCTTTCCATTGTCTCATTTGTCCCTTACTATGACCCTAGGGACCTTCTCCATCTTTACTTGGCTGAGAAGGTGGTTAACTTAATTACCAAAGGGAAAGTGCAGAAGAGCCTCACACAGCAGTAGCTCAGCAGTAGGTGCTAGGTCATAGCCCTGGCAGGTGCTCCCACCAGCTGAGCTCACCTGGTGTCATCTGAGAGGGACTGAGAGCAGGCTTAGGGTCACAGACACTGAGCAGAGAGCAAACACATGCCACACTGGGGAAGCTTCAGGGAGGACTCCGATAAGGGACTGGCTCCAGGGAGAACCCCTGACCAGACTTGGTCATGGGAACTTCATTCTAATTTGCATGCCTCAGTCATTCTGCAGACTGCATGCTTATGTCCTCCGTCCTGAGAGCCTACTCAGCAACCTTCCCAGTTCAGGGCTTTGCAGGTGGGGAAGCCAGGGTGGGGACAGGCAACTGATGGACCCATTAGTTGGCTCTGAGACCCTGACCAAGCCTCCACTGTGCTGTCGTGACTCCTCAGTAGTCTCCACTGGGCACAAGGAATGGGGCCGAGGGCCTTTCTACAAATTCCGTCCATTCCTGACACCTTCATTTCTCAGACCTGAGATTAAACTCAGCAAGGGACAGGAATTCTCCGCAGGCCACACAGCATGTGCATGTGCATGCGTGCGTGCGTGCGTGCGTGCGTGCGTGTGTGTGTGTGTGTGTGTGTGTGTGTGTGTGTATCCAGACTCAGGCTGTAGATCCAGGTATGGGTGCTCTTGCAATGAAAGCATTAAATGAGCCACATACGGCGATTGTGAGAATATAATTAGATAATAAATAATAAACCAGTAGCAGATGTTCTCACAGTTACTGTACCAAGTGCTGGCCTAAGCATCTTGAACATATTAGCTCACTTAATCAACCCTATCAGCAGGCGCCGGTGCCACTGTTTCTAGACCCTGTTAGGAGTTGGGAAAATGAGTTACACAGAGGTGAGGGGGTCTTGCCTGAGGTCTCGAACATCTGTGTGATAGAGTTTAATCCAATCCAATCCTGGATCCTGAGTCCTTGCTCAACCTACTGCCCCAGGGACACAGCACAGATGTGCTGAATCCTAAGCCCCACAGCGCAATGTCCCAGTGGTATCACGCAGGGAGCAGATGAGCCATGAAGATGCCAGGCACAGGGATCCCTATCCCAGGTGGCTTCCCAGAAAATCCCTCCTCCATATCCAACCTAGTGTCTGCTTGGGTCTGGCTAGGCACTCAGGTTGTGACCTCTGAGAAAGAGAGTCAGTGGCAGGACAGCCAGGAACTGGGCCATCTGTCTTCCTAGAAACAGGAGGCTGAGCTGGACCAGGACATGCTAGGGGTCCTGTCTGCCTCCTAGTCTCCATCCCTGCCAGAGCCTCCTTCTTACTTCCTGGGGCCTCACAGGAGCTATAGCCACACTCTGCCCTCTCCTCTCACCTCCCATGCTGCCGGGCCTCATTTGGGGACATGTATGATGTGTCTGTAATGTACCTTTCCATCTTTAGGATCTTTACTGCACTGGTTCCTGTGCGTCAGGCCTTTCCCCTCCTCTCGGACAAGCCTTCTTTTTAGTTGCTGCTCCCACCAAAACTCACACTGAAGTTTGGTTGCAGAGGTAGAAGAAGACCTTTAAGAAGGATTCCTGCTCTTCTTGCAGAAGGCCAGGAGAGCAGGGCCTAGGAATCCAGGCTGCTCCCTCCCTCTGAAGAAAAGGACACAAGACACTCGTGGGTTACGATCTTACAAAGAGAGAGAGAGGGTATCCTGTGGTGATTTCATTTTCCCCCTTGCTCAAAACCCCCTCTTACCCAGTTCCTGACCCAGGCTGTGCGTCTATCATCTTTGCTCTTAGATAAGGAGACCTGCTTTCACTAGCAGGAGCCCAAAGGCCTCTGCTCACAGGCCTGATGGCCTGGACCCAGAGTCTACAGTCATCCCTCTTCAGGCTCATTATCTCATGGGACTCTCTTGGGGTCCCTCTGACAAGCAGGGATCATTCCACCCATTTTAAGGATGAGAAAATAGAGGTCCAGAGAAATGAAGGAAATTTCCTGGTGACCCAGTTGCTGAGGAGGTTGTGATGGGAGGCAAACCTTTAAGGGGGTTTAATATTTTCCTTGCAGGCTTGGATTAGTTCCTGCAAGGATGGATTAGTGCTCACAAAAGCTGGTTGTTATAAATTGGGTCAACTCTTTTGTGCCCCCTTCTTTCCCACGCACCCACTTACCTCTCTCACACGCACTTCACCCTCTGCGATGCCGTCCACCATGTCATTACAACGTCCCCAGTTTCAGCCACCAAACCTTGGGCTTCTCAGCCTCCAGCACTGTGAGGAATAAACTTCCTTTCTTCATAAACTTCCCAGCCTCAGATGGTCTGTTATAGGGTCAGAAAATGGACTAGCACATCATGCAGCTGGCTCTGATGGAGGTGCGTGGGAGGAGGTGATGCCCCATGTTCCCAAGTCCAGCCTTCTCCACTCCCTCTAGAGTGACACGCCCCTGCCTCCCACTATGACTGTTAGTCAAAGACAGTGGTCTTATAAAAGGGAAGCTGAGGTAGCTCTACTGCTAGTCCAGTGCCAGCTTGGGCTGTAGAAGCCTCTGACCTTGTCCCCTGCCCTCTAGGAAAAGAAGGAAATTGCAATATGTGTTGACGTGCTCAGGAGACACATTGACCTGCACTCTATTTGTGCAAGCCAGAAACAAACCTTTCTCATCACTGCCCTGGGGTTTCAGGGTTGTTGCCTTAGCAGAATTTTAACCATCGACTAATAAACTGCTCTAAACTGCTCTTCTTTTCCCTCTAACTTGTAGTTAGTAATGAAATAACAATATTCCAAAGTAGTTGCAGTAAACAACACTGAATTAAGAGTATGTAAGAATGTTTGGAGGGGACTGGAGAGATGGCTCAGAGGTTAAGAGCACTGGCTGCTCTTCCAGAGGTTCTGAGTTTAATTCCCAGCAACCACATGGTGGCTCACAACCATCTATAATGAGAGCTGGTGTCCTCTTCTGGCCTGCAGGCAGAACACTGTATATATAACAAATAAATCTTCAAAAGGAAAAAAGAATGTTTGGAGCTGGAGAAATGGCTTATCAGCAGAGAGCACTTGCTGCCCTTTGAGAGGACCCAAGTTTAGTTCCTAGCACCCATGTTGAGTGGCTCATATAACTCCAGCTCCCAGGGAATCTGACACCTTCTAGCCTCCAGGGGCACCTGAACACGCGTGGCACACACTCAGACACATTTAAAGGAAGGAGGAGGAAGATGAAGATGTTGGCCAGATGTAATGATGTACACATGTGACCCCCACCTGAGTTAGGAAGATGATAATTCTGAGGTGAGTGTGAACTAGGTGGTCAGATCCTGCCTTTAAAAGAAAAAGGCAAAAAAAAAGAACATGTGCTGACTGACATATAACATATCACATGCTTATCACCATCAGTTCTCTTTTGTAGAAAAATCTTCCTTCCTTCCTTTTCTTTTCTCTTTTTTTTTGAGACAGGGTTTGTCTGTGTATCCCTAGCTGCCCTGGAACTTAACCTTAAACAAGGTTTATTTTCCATTTTTATTTTGTTTGTTGTGAAATGATTGTTTATCTCTTCTGTTCCTTTTAAACTGAGCTGTTTGTCTTCGCAGTGATTTGTGGGAGGTCTTTACATGTCCTGGGTGGTAAAGCTTTGTTCATTATTCACTGTGATATATTCTCCCAGGATGTGGCTGGAGTTTTCCATAACAGGGCAAACGCCAAGCTGAAGAAGCGGCCTAGGCATGGTGAGCAACACTTCGGCAGAAACAGCAAAGCATCGCTAATGCATTACTTCAGTGAAACAGGAGAAAGTATTGTATCCATGAGAAAAGAACAAGGTAATACAAAAAGGAGCAGTCAGATCACAAAGTGCTCTTGGAAGTACAATAAAAGTGAAAATTTGATTCTGTAGAGTGTCGAAATTTTCCAGAAGGAAAACAAAACAAAACAAAAAAGGAGAGAATAATTATAAACAGGTAAGCAAAAGCAAGCAGCATGATGGGAGCGGCAATGCTTCAGTAATTAAATATCTCCAGAAAGAATAAAGTGTCTGTAGAATTAGTTCTAGAAAAAATTCTGGACCTGGCTAATTGCCAGTCAAATATGAGATGCTTTTAGAAATGTAAGGTCCTTACATTTTCTCCACAGGACCCCTGTACTGGCCTGTTTTCTGTTGCTAACGCAGCACTGGGCAAGTTTGACTGCAAAGAGGTTTATTTAGGCTCGTGATTCTCATCCAGGATCGAGGGGCTGCACCAGGTGATGGCTTTCTTGCTGGCAGAATGCTTAGGTGACATAGGGTATCCTGTGGTGAGCATGTCCCTCTGGTCTCTCTCCTCATAAATCTACCAGGATTCAAGCATGGAAACCTCATCTGGTTCCCCTGTCTGACCTGTGTCACTAGCCCTGAGAGCCTACTTCAAACAGCACAGTCAGAGTCCCCTGCCCTGGCCTCACCACAGTAAACGGGTCCAGCATGAGACTTAGAAGAGGACACAGGCCATTTCCCTCTGGAAAACTGTGGGGAGATGACCCCCCAAGAAAGGCAGAACTACACAGGAGAAGACCTGGGAAGTAGAAAGTGAAGGATCACACCCAGGAGAGAAATCAGAAAAGCCCCAGATGACCTTGAAGGGAAACTCCCATGGAACACGAGAGTCCATCCCCCAGAACCAATCCAGGAAGGAACACTAGTGTCCAGCAGGGACTTCATGCAGGGGAGTAAGCTTCTAGGATACTTACTGTGTGAGACTGTATGGAGATTTATACAAATGAGGGATACTGGAGAGGGGTAAGGGTTGAACACAAAATTGAACAGGAAATAATATACTAAAGCAAAAATATCAATTATTAATTTCAAGTTAAACACAAGCTGTGTGAGAGAAATATTAATCATGGTGCACTGTGAATGTTATTTATTTGTTTGGGATCACATAAAAAGCTTTGCAAAATGAAACACCAAAAGCATAGGCAACAAAGGAAAAAGTAAATAAATTGGGTTACAACAAAATTTAAAAATAATGTTTAGCAAAGGACCGTCAACAGAGGCAAAGGCCATCTACAGAAGGGAGAAAGCATTTGCAACTGCAGAACTGATGAGGGGCTAACAAGAAATACAGAAATCAGGGCTGGAGAGATGGCTCAGTGGGTAAGAATGTGTGCTTACTACAGGAGCAGAACCTGAGTTTAATTTCTGGTACCTATGTTGGGCAACTCAGGAACTGCCTGTAACTCTAGTTCCAGCAGCTTCAGCGCCCTCTTACGGATTCCAAGGGCACCTGCACTCTCATGCACCTATCCCTACACAGACACAGACAGACACAGCACACACACACACACCATACACAAATAATCATAAAATCAATTTTTAAGAAAAAAAGAAATCCAGGAATTCCCACCATAGTAGCCACCACTAAGACTACCCCATCTTGATTTAAAATTGGGCAAATGACTTGAATTTATCTAAACAAGATAAACAAATGGGCAACAAGCACATGAAAAGATGCTCATTATCACTGATCATTAGCAATGCAAATTCAAGCTACAATTAAAGGAATAACCTCACGCTCATTAGGGTAGCTAGTACATTTTCAAAGCTCAACAAAACAAATAACAAAAATCCATAAACTGGCAACTTTTGGTTGAGATGGGGAAAGCTGGAAAACCACGTACACTGAGGACGGGAATGGGAAGCGGAAGAGCTGCTGTGGAAACAGCACAGTGGCTCCTCAGAAATGAAAACCACAATCACAGCAAGGTTCAGCAGCCCGTGTCTGGACATATTCCAGAGCACTGAAAGCAGGTACGTGTGCATGTGTGCACTGCAGCATCACTTACGATGGACACACAGAACCAGCAAGAGGCCACATGGCTAAATGGATGTGGAACATACATGGAATGTTATGTATCCTTGTAAAGGAAGGAATCCTGGAACATGCTGTGACACAGATGAACCTTGAAGACACAAGATAAGTGAAACGGCCGGGCTCCAAAGGAAAAATAACGTGTGCTTTTACCTCCTTGGATAGTGGAACTGACTGAAACAGGAAATGGGGTGATGATTGCCAGCAGTTGGGGTGGGGATGGGATGGGAGCTACTATTTGATGGGTGTGGGTGATGGTGATGGTTTCACAACCTTATGATCACATTTAATGTTCTAGTTTCATTTCTGTTGCTGTGATAAAACACTCTACCCCAGCGGTTCTCAACCTACAGGCTGAGACCCCTTTGAGGGTTGGCTGACCCTTTCACAGGGGTCAGCTAAGATCATTGGAAAACACAGATGTTCACATTATGATTCATAACAGTTATCAAAATTACAGTTATATAGTAACAATGAAAATAATTTTATGGGTGGGGGTCCCCACTGCATGAGGAACTGTATTAAAGGGTTGTAGCATTAAAAAGATCAGGAACCACAGCTCTAAGCACCCAAAGTGACTCAGAGGAGAGAAGGGAGCTTAAAATTCCATGTTACAGTCATCATTGTGGGCAGTCAAAGCAGGAACTCAAAGTCTCGATCTACAACCAAGACAGAGAAAAACGAATGTGCCCAGGCTGCCTGTTTCCTCGCCAGTGAGATGACCTTGGTAATGGTGTCTGCTGCCAAGCCTGACACAGTGAGCTTGATTCCTGAGACCCACATGGTAGAAGGAGAGAACCAGCTCCCACAAGCTGTCCTATGACATCCACATGTGCATGCACACACACTAAATAAATAATGGAATTAGAAATAAAAGCAACAGAAAGAGTTGTGCTACTTAATGATGTAGTTACCTACTGAGCAATTCCGCCCAAAGTTAATATAGCAGTTGCTAATAGGGAAAGGAAGTGGGAACCCAGTGACTTAAGTTTTTCATAAACTGCATGCAAATACAACTTGGATTAAGGGCTGGATAGATGGCTCAGGTTTTGAACTCTGGCTGCTCTTTCAGAGAACCCAAGTTTAGTTCCCAGCATCCATGTCAAGTGACTTACAGTCGTCTGTAACTCCAGTTCCATGGGATCCTATGCCCTGTTCTGACCGCCACAGGCACCAGGCACGTCCATAGTATAGGCACACATGCAGGAGAAGCACTTGTACACCTTAAAATAAACTAAATTTAAAATGTTGTTTAAAAGGTAGTTAAGTAAACAATGATTTGAATCAAAAACAAACAAAAATGGCTGACTGTCCCTCTAGAAGGCCCTGTGACATAGGTCATGGGTGCTGAGGACCTGGGCCACTTCCAAGACACCTTGAGGAGCACCTTCTATGTGGGCAGAATGGTCAGGCTTCTGATGCTCCACCCCTTTTCCTAGAGCCAACGGAGTGCCTCAAAGCAACCCTGGACAGAGGCACTGTCATTTACTGCCATAGCCACACATTTCATGTTAATGGGTGTTGGAAATGCAATCTGCATATCAAACCTGTGATTTCATGGAGATTATTGCTTAGGATGAAGCCAAGTTTACTAAATGAGAGGATTTAAGGAAAATACAGTGGGTGCTTCATATGCATGAGTTTCAGTCCTCAGAGTCAATCAGCCATGGACAGCAAAACACTATATAAAAACAGTGCATCTACTGAACACATTCAGATATTCCCCTTGTTGGTGTCCCTGAACAATACAGCAGAGCACCTACAGAGCGTTCATGTTGTTTAGGTGTTCTAAACATGCTGCGGGTGATTTAGCCGAGTGCTCAAGAAGATGTACTTAGGCTGTATGCAAATATGGAGTCATTTCACATATTCGTCTTTTCTTCTTTTGAGACAGAGTCTCTGTGTGCACTCTGGGCTGGCCTAGAACTCGCTCTAGCCCAGCTTCCCAAGTTCTGGGATCGTGCTACTTTGCCTGGCTATCCACTGACCTTGGTATTCCTGGAAAGAGTGTTCCTGGACCAACACACCCCAGATCCTGAGAGATGATGTAGGAGGAGGATAGTTGACGAGATTCCTGGAAATGGGAAACTTGTTTAATTGAGAAGGGTATGACAGAAGACAGAGGAAACGCTCACCTAATCCAACCGCTAGGGGCTAGGGCTAGGGCCTGCAAATCTGGAGAAAGAGAGAGATCCCCCAGTATTGACAGAAGGCAATGGTGGAGGAGTGGTGTCTCCAGATGTCCCTGACAGCACTTGGCTGAGGAACAAAAGATGGAGGCTAGGTTTGTCCTCCTCTTCTGCAACTCTTGAACCACGGTCATCTCTCAGCTGCCGAGAGTCTTTCTTTCTCCAAAGGTCCTGCAGTCAACAGCAATTGCACAAATGGTGGTTGCTCAGGGTCCTTCTGAGCTGCTTACTCTCTGTGTGGCAGGAGCAGTGACCACAGCAGTAATGAGAGCAATCACTCACTGCCTGTGCTGAAGTCCTCTGTAGAGCTTCAGGTATGCTAGCCTGAGTTCACAAACCCTAGGAGCCAGCCTGCAGACATTCCCTGGGCTCTTTGCCTCCTTGTGGTCAAATGCCTATGTTCCCTTCCACATAAATAGGCTGACCTGTGTGTCGCAGCAATGATGGTGTGACATCCACACTGAGGTCAGAAAAGACACTGTGTTTATGAGCATAGTTTTGCCTTCCACTCATCTGTGCAGGTATCTCTGCCGTTGGCAGAGTCGTGTTATGTGCACGAGCAGTATAAAATTAAGCCAGGATAGATCTGTCTTCTAGCTCTTCGAGAACTCTGCACACAGATTTCCATTCTCACCATTTTCCCCAGACCCTCATCAGCTTGGCTGTCATTTGTTTTCTTGATGATGGCCACTCTGACGATGGTGAGAATCTCAAAGTAGTTTTAGTTCACATTTCCCTGGTGGCTCAAAATGTTGAATGTGCCTTAAAATATTGATTGAATATTTATACTTCTTCCTTTGAAAACTATCTGTTCAGTTCAGTGGCTCATTTATTGATTGATAGTTTGAAAATATGACAGATATACACATGGAATTTTATTTAGTTGCATAGAAAAGTGAAATTATAGGTCTGGGCAACTAGTTCAGTTGATAAAGTGCTTGTCTTGCAAACACAAGGCCCGAGTTTGATCCCCAGAACGCATACACAAACAGTCAGGTATGGTGTCGTGTGCTTGTATTCCCAAATGCTTGAATCAGCTGAAATGGAGGCTCTCTAGGGCTCGCTGGCCAGTCAGCCTAATTAGCAAGTTCCTAGCTGGGAAAAGACCTATGTCAATATACATGGCATCTGAAGAAAGTCTGTGGAGGAGTCCTCTGGCCTCCACATGCATCTGCACACATGTGCTTGTGCATACACACACACACACACACACACACACACACAAGGAAAATGAAATTATGATTTGCTGGGAGAAGAATGAGGCTGTGAGGCATTAAGTGAGGTACCCCAGAAGATGAACGCCTCCTGCACGTGGGTCCTGGCTTCTGATTTGGATATATGTGTACGTGTGTGCATGTGAGTGTGGATTCAGGTCAGGACCCAGAAAGGGGCCCATGAAGGGGAAGTAGGGAAGTTAAGGGAGTGGGTGAAGAAATATCAGAACCCATGTGATATGAAACTGAAAGGGGGGTTTCTGGAGTTGAAAGTGGGGCCCGGACCACGAAGATGGGGAGACCAGCAGAGGGTGGGCAGGATCGACCAAAACTAAGCATGTGGGAAAATACCAGAAGGAAGCCTGTTACTTTGTGTGCTAATTCAAGAGTAAGTTGAATTTAGTTTAAAGAATACTGTGTCCTATGATCTCAAGTGGATCTGCTGCCCTGGGAAGCCAGCTGACATGTCATGAGGACGCTCAAACAGTCCCAGGGAGACAAGTGTGAAAAACTGAATCTTCTAGCTGACCAGCAACATGACCTCACTAGCCACACAAGGAAGCCATTCTCCTGCCTCAAGCCCAGGGAAGCCTCAGAGGACCACATAGCTTCTTCCAACTAAGCTGCTCCCCAATTCCTACCTCCAGACCCATTTTGTATTTTTGTTTGTTTGTTTTTTGAAACAGGGTCTCTCTGCATAGCCTTGGCTGTCCTATAACTCACTTTGTAGATCAGGCTGGTCTCAAACTCACAGAGATCCTCCCGCCTCTGCTTCCCGAGTGCTGGGATTAAAGGCATGCGTCACCACTGCCCAGCTAGTAGTAAGTAGTTCCTTTTCCATTTTTATTTTGAGATAGGATCTTCCTATATCCCAGAGTAGCCTCAAACTTGTGGTGATCCTCCTGTTTTGGCCTCCCAAGTGCTGAGAATTTAGGCATAAACCAAATGATTGCTTCCATTCCTACTTGTACTTTCTACAAGTCGAGGGAGCCATTTCTCTCATTTTACTATGAGCCCTGGGAATGGAAGGCAGGTGATGAGGCTCCTGTACCCACTGAGCCACCTCCCAGGGCCATGTTCCCACTTTACAGATGGGAACGTTAATGCAGAGAGAGTTCCAGTAACTTCCCTGAGGTCACACAGATACCGAATGATCTAACCTACAAGTTAACATGAATCAGAACATCTTGTTTCCATGCCACTGGCAAGGAGAGGGCAGCAGGCCCACAGGAGAATGGGGCTGCACGTCTGTAAAGTGAAGGAATGGAATGGCAAGAGAGCTCCATGCTCTGCAGCTCAGCTGGCCCCTGGTCTCCAGCCTGGGTTGTGTGAGTGACACAGGACTGAGAAGTGGGGGTGGGAACTTGATGTCCACCAACAGCCTGCTCTATGGGGCGCTTATCCTCTTGTGACATTGCTATCTTTCCAAAGCTGCCTTGGTCCTTAGACCAGAGAGCCCCAAGGAAAGGAATGAAGTTTTATCAGCTATGTCCTTCCCACTCCCCAGCCCAGAGCCAACCAACAGCAGGCTTTCTGGGGCCTGAGGCAGATGTCTGGGGCCACACCACCCTTGAACAAGTCACCAGTGCTGGCAAAGCAGGCATTAGAAACCCTTCTGAGCTGAGGTCTCTGCACAGGAGTGAATCTAATGCGGTTCAAAGCAGGGCAGCTCAGGGAGAGAGTAGAGAGAGAACAAAAGCTTCCCCTGAGAGGCTATAAGAGCAGGGGCCTGAGGATGGACAGTATCAGAACAGGCAGAGGGTACAAAGTGGAAAAGGCCTGAAGCTGAGCTCTCAGAGGCAGCGTGAGGAACAAGGTATGTAGAGCAGGAAGCCGGCCTCTGGCTACTCAGGAGGCCTGCTGTGGAGGCCTCCAGGACTGGCCCTGAACTCTGTACCCAAACAGGCCTTGAACTTGTTTCTCCTGCCTCAGCCTCCCAAGTGGCTCAAATTATAGGCCTCTACCAACTGAGCTATAGTTCCAGGCTGGGCAATTTATATTCTTTGAGGCTTGGGGAGCAATCAGAGGTTTTTGAGGAAGGCGTTTGAATAATAGTAATACTGACTAATGTGCATTTGGCATGTGCTGTGTTCTGTACATGGCTCTTGCACATAGAATCTAATGGAAACCTCACAGCGTCCTGTGTGGTGGGTACTGCCCCTGCCCCATCTTTTATGTGCGGAGTCTGAACCACAGACATGGAGGTGCCTAAGTTCATATGGTCAGGGAGGAAAGGGACAGGCTCAGGCCCGGCAGTCAGACCCAAGGCCAATGCCTTTTTACCTGCTTCCTCTGACCTTTCTCTCACACAGCAATCTCAGCAGCTTCCTGTCCTCTCACCCATGACACTGAGGCCCAATGACAGGACGGACTTTCCCAAGTGTAGAGTAAAAGGGAAGTAAGGCTGGGTGGGTGAATCTGGGCTGCAGAAGGGGCTCCATCCTAACTTCCAGTGGTGTCACAGATGGTACCATTGTGCTTGGGACAAAATCCAAACTCGGCCAAAGCCACCCTGTGATTGGGCCTTACTGACTCCCCCAAAACCTCTCCTCCTGCACTTGCCTCTCCATGTCACTAGGTGCCAGCTTAGCATGATGTTGCTCCATTGCTCTTCTCTCTGCCAAGAATGGCCTTCTGCTTGACCCTCGTGTGGTCAGGCTCCTTGCTGTCAGTGAAATGTCACCTCCTCTGAAGTGATTGCCTTCTCTAAGTTACCTCCGTGTTCTCACTGCTTTTATTTTCATAGCAATTGTGATGATTCGAAATAACCCATTTTTGCCTCTGTATTTCTCTCTTCTGATTAATATGTAAGCATCAGGAGGGTGGGGAGCATGGGGAAGGACCATTTTGCAGCCTTGGCCAGAGCCTGACACACAGCACATGCTACATAAGTTTTTCTTTTCTTTTCTTTTCTTTTTTCTTTCTTTTTTTTTTTTTTTTGAGACAGGGTTTCTCTGTACTGCTTTGGAGCCTGTCCTGGAACTCACTCTGTAGACCAGGTTGGCCTCAAATTTACAGTTGTTACATTTTCTCATCTTCTGTTGATGAAGTCAACACAAGGAGCCTTACTGTGGCGGGGACTTCCAGACCCAGAAATGGGGGCTGAACATGATCAAGGGATGATGGCAGGAGCACCGTATGCTCTCCCAAGGTCTCTGTTCTTTTCTGGTGTGGTGGCCATAGCCATTCTCTTGGGCTACCCTTTGCGGGGAAGACATAAAACTAAGAAGTCTGCTGACTCCGTGCCTTCCTGGCCTAGGCATCGCAGCTTCTACCTTTTTCTTCAAAAGAGCGATTTAACACTGGGCCTTGACACCCTCAGTGGGCCTGGTTTATTATTACTAACGCCCAAGAATCTCACTCTCTGAAGGTTGGGCCAGGCTCGCCAGCAGGTGGCTGAAATCTAGTCTAAGCACTGCTCCGTAGGGGAGGTGGGGCTGTAGTACCTTCTTTGTGCAGAGGCTAGTAGGGCCCAAGCAGAGGACCTAGATGTTGTGCGGCCTCTGGTGGCAGGGATGACACAGCTTCTAGGGCTCCACAGGGTTACCTCGCCATGCCAGCAAGGCCCCTGACCTGCTTCTCTGCCTGGGCCTGTGGAGAAGGCTGATTGTGGATAACAGTCTGGGGTCAGACCCAAGACATCTGTCCAGGATCACACAGTGTGTTACAGTCACAGATACACATGGCTAGAGAAAGCAACCGCTCGCTCGTCAGATCTGAAGCCATGACAGGTCGTGCTTGGCACCCCTAGCTTCTCCCTGTCAATGCTTTCAGTCTTCCCCCACTCCGTGTGTTCACTCCACTGGCCTGTGAGTCTGGAACATCACCTTCCCTGGAGCCCCAGCTATCCTTCACATCCCTACTTCTCTCACCCGCTTGCCACCTCCGCGGGGAAACCAGGGGGCCAGGGCCTAGCCTGGCTCGTCCTTGTGTCTGCAGCGCCCGCAATAGGAGCGCACCTAGAGCCGGGTCCTGAGGCTCTCGTCTAAGGAGGAGGGGACCAAGGACAGGCGGGGGTGGAGGGGAAGGAGATGAGGCGGCGGCAGGCGGAGCGTGGGGCGGAGAAGACCGCGGGAGGGAGCGCGCGCGCCGGCGGCGGCCGCCCAGGGCCGGGACCGCGCGCCCAGCCTGAGCCCGCCCCGCCGCCAAGCGTCACCGAACCTGCTTGAAATGCAGCCGGGGAGCCGGGGCGGGCGGCAGCGGTGGTGGTGGCGGCGAAGGCAGCGGCAGCTCCGGCGCCGCGGCAAGCACTTGGCGGGCTGAGGCGCGGCGGCGGCGCGGGGGTCGCAGGGCACGGCGGCCGGAGCCCCGGGCCCGCCATGGGCCGCCCAGAGCTGGGCGCGCTCCGGCCGCTGGCGCTGTGGCTGTTGCTGCTGCTGCAGCTCCAGCATCTCTCCGCAGCGGATCCGCTGCCCGGCGGCCAAGGTGCGTACGGCTCTTCCCGGCCGGCTCTGAGCCGCCAACAAAGCGCGGCCGGGGGGGGGAGGGGGCACTGTGCAGCGAGGCCGGGCGTGAGAGGCTCCGGGGACTCCAGCTCCCTAGATTTGCCCTGGACCTCCTCTCGCCGCTCTGGGTACGGAAGCTCTGCCCCCGTTCCGAGCATCCTCTTGGGGGATGGGCTCTGGGGTCCCCCTCGCCCGTGAACTTTGCGGGGGGTAGTCGTTCAGCGTCTCGGGTAAGCGGTTTGGTTTAGTTGACACGCGCGCTCCGCCACAATGATGAGCGAAGCAACCACAGCCTTTCCTTTCAATGCGTTTCCAGAGACCCCCGCGGGCCGAGGAGAGTGACAGGTTGCTAGGGTACTGATCCCGTGCGCCCAGTGCGTGTGTCGCCAGTGTGCGGGGCTCCTCATAAGCTGGGTCTGCGTGGATCTGACTTGCGCTATGTGTGAAGATGAGTGTGTCTGAATACAGAGTATATCCACGGGCTGTAAGCTTGGGTCGAGTCTCGCTGTGCCATCGGTCGGCCCTACAGCGGAGGAACCCGTGGCATCCTGTCCTCCCTCCGGATTAAGGTGCTTGGAGCCTCGGAGTTCACCGGTATCTCCGTTTCCTATACCTGCTGGACTTATCGGCAGCCGGGGCTGCGCGGTGGGGAGTAGATGATCCGGCTCACAACCCCCTCCCCCCAACAGGGCCGGTCAAGGAGTGCGAAGAGGATCAGTTTCGGTGTCGGAACGAGCGCTGCATCCCCTCGGTGTGGAGATGCGATGAAGACAACGACTGTTCAGACAACAGTGACGAGGACGACTGCCGTGAGTCGCGGCGATCGGGGAGGGGGAACCGTGGGGGCCGCCATGCTCCGCTGCGCACGTGGCTGCATCCGTCACGGGGCCACCTGCCCCAGCCTCACGGCCTTGTTGTGGGCCGGATGGTTCTTAGCTGTCGGCGGGAGCCGGGTGGCAGGCGTGTCCTGCTTAGGGTGGAGCCCAGCGCCGCGTGCTGGGGTTACGGGCCGGGTACTGTGGGCGGGGACGCGGCAGCGCAGCCCCTGCACACCGCTAACGTCCATGGATCAGAACCTCAACCTGGGTCCAACTGGGCGCGCTCATTTCAAAGTTCCACGCAGTTCGGGCCGCGAGGGGCTCCTTCCCTGTTCAGTTTTCTGAATGAATGAATGGGTTCCCCGGGGCCCCTGATTGGCTGCGCAAGGACCACCCCATAGGCCTGTGGCCGGAACGGCCAATCATGGGGCCGGCGGTGTACTGTACGGGGCTCGGCTCTAGGCCCTGCCCTGGCCGCACCCCCGTGCGCGGATCCTCCTCGTGGTAGGCTTCGGTCCTGGTCACAACCCGCAGCTTTTCTGTCGAGTCACCCTTCAGACAGCGTTCTCCTGCCAGCCCAGCCTGGCTGTGAGTCATGGGGCCACCAGCAAGGAGGGGCCCAGGAGGAAGAGTGTGTTTCCTGGAAGCGACCTGAGCAAGGGCAGGGTAGGCTGGCCCTGCGCGAGCCCTGCTGCTTTTGCTGAGCGTGGCCAATGCACACCCTAATCAACTGATGGAAGTTCCTTCTTGCGTGGGCGTGTATTCAGGTGGCTGTGGGGCCTCAACCGAATTAGCCGGCATTTGCTGCGGTAAAGGAATGGCGTTCCTGGTACCTAAGAGGCCTTTCAGTTGACATTACTGAGACCTGCTGTGTGTCTGCCTGTGTTGGGCACACGGGATCAGGTCAGCCTTCCTCCGCCCCCCCCCACCTTAGGAGCACACACAGTGTCAGAGTGGGGACCGCACCAGGTGGCACACGCCCAGCACTCGGGAATGATAGGCTGACCGACACTCCCACTTGGAAGCAGTCTGTTGAGGCCTTAGGTGTTTTCTTATTTAACATTTTTGGGAGGATGGTTTGCATGCAAAAAGCATGTATGTGAAGATAAGAGTACAGCTTGTAGGAGTCGATGCTCTCCTACTTTGTGAGTTCCCTCCTCATCTGCCTAGCCATATATATATCACCGGCCCCTCTTGGAGTTCTTTTGATTGCCAGTCTGCCTGACAGCCCGCTCTGGACTAGCCTATGACTTGGGCGTATTGAGCCTGACTGCCTCCGTTTCTCATATGAGCTGTAACTGCTGCCTTGGCGACGACTTAGGACTGTTTTGAGGACTAGTACTAGCAATGCCACTGACATCAATGAGACACCCAAGTGCTGCAGCCCGTGGGGTGCTAATGCTTCACAGTGGTTTATGTTACAGATGATAACAGGTTCCTGGGGTTGAGTTACCTGCTCCACAGCTACTGAGTTGCCAAGAAGAACCCCAAATTTAAGCAACTTCTATTAGAGTTCTTAGCCTAAAAATGTTAGAGGGGCTCTCATGCCTGGGAGTTGTTCTGGTTTTCTTAGCAGGGTGCACAGAGGACAGGGCACAGAAATGGAAACCTTGTATCTTGTCCCCTTGGTTCTTTAAATCACTAGACTTGTGGAGCTTTCCTTGTCATCTCATTTTACAGAGGTACTGGCTCAGAGAGACGGAGTGATTTGTCCAAGGTCACACAGCACAGTGTGGCAGAATTTGATCAAGATCTCTGCCTGCCTGGCCTGTTGGCTCAGGGCCTGAGTTGCTGTGGTGGAGAGTGTGATGTGGACATTAGGGCCTGTTACTTCTCGTAAGGATGTGGGCATGATAAACAGGGGTGGCTGGTAATCTGAGACAGGACAAGAGAGCTCTGACGCAGGCTGGAAGCTGCTTTGGTCTGAGATGGGTGAGGTGGAGTCCTAGGCAGTCAGCGGGCAGAAGTCCGTGACGTCAGTGGTGCGGACTGGAAAGTAGCTTCTCATAGCAGCAGATATTGGTGGCATGCAGCTTGGCTTTACTGAGCTTGTTGTCTCGTGTGCCCACCAGGAAACCTGTCTCTCCGTCCTATGTTAGAACATGGGGGGGTCTCATGGGGCTGGCAAGAAGGGGAGAGGAAGGTATTTAGAAATTCTTCCCCACAGGCTGGAGAAATCGTCTAGCAGGAAGATACTTAGTGCTCTTGCAGAAGACCAGAGTTGTTCGTTCCTAGCATCTACACCTGTATCTCAACAACTCCAGCTCCAGGAGTCTGTCTCTCTCTCTCTCTCTCTCTCTCTCTCTCTCTCTCTCTCTCTCTCTCTCTCTCTCTCACACACACACACACACACACACACACACACACACTGAGGATACCCTATTCCAGGACACCGGCCCAGACTCACTCCATCCTTGATACCTCCCTCTCTGCCCTATCTATCCACAAGGACCCTGGTTGCTCAGCCTCCTAGGCTTCAAAATAGGGTGAGGATAGTGGTAGTAATTTGTAAACATAGTCAGTGTAGGCACAATGAATCCAAACTTCAGGTATAGCTCATAGTACCAGGGGCTGAAGGGAAGGAGGGAGCAGAGACAAGCTTCCTTTAGAAGGCTACTTACTACTGAGCTCAGCTCTAGAAGAGTCCCTCAAGACTTGTCATCTTAAAATAAGTGGCACATGGCTGGTCATGGTGGTTCGTGCTTTTAGTCCCAGCACTTGGGAGGCAGAGGCAGGCGGGTTTCTATGAGTTCAAGGCCAGCCTGGTCTACATAGTGAGATCCAGTCTAAACAAACAAACACCCATAAAAGGTGGCACAGACACACACCCCCCCATGCATGCTACAGAGGTCACCTATGCTTAGAGAGGTGACCTGACTCTTAAGTCATGCAGCTTGTCCTTGGCTCTGGAACTCACACTGAGGTCTTCTAAGTCTTGATCCTTATCTGCAGGGAAGGCTCCTGGCCCATAGCTGGTGGGCCAGGGAAGGGAAGCTTGCTGGGGCTTCAGTTCCCAAAGTGCCTTCAAAGCAGAGGAAAGGTCTGCCGCCCTAGGGCTCCAGCCAGGGGAAGTTGGGTGGGACTCGTGACTGTGGACTCACGCAGGTCTAGGTTTCCTGTTGCTTCCTGGTGTCTGGGAGCACAGGTGGAGATTCTGATCTCTGGCCAGGCCTTTGCTCCCAGACCTTCAAAAACAGCACCTATTCATACTTGCCAAGAATTTGCAACCGAGGCCATGTGCATCTGCTGGTGCTCCTCCAGTCTGTGAGATGCTAGGCTTCTGAGTCATCCCTACCTTGTAGATGCCCAGAGGGATAAGAAATGCTTGTGTTTAAGTGAAATTGCTTTGCTGTGCGTTTAGGCATACAACCATGGAGCCCGCCCAGCCTGCCTCCATTTCTCATCCTGACTGTCCGAGCTCCAGGAAGGCTGGTCTGCTTTGTGGGAGATTGAGATGCACCCTTTCTGTACCCACCTGCCTTCCCCTTGTCCTAGCTAGCTGCCATCATCCATCCATCCTAGTCAGTGAAGAGCAGGTACAACCCAGCCTCCCAGGCTTCAGCCCACTAATTGGTCTGGGCCAGGCTACAGGAATCCCAGAGCTTGCTTGGCGGTGGTCTTAGGAATGATGAGAGCTTGGCTACAGGTCTTGGCTTGTAATGAAGCCCACATAGGGCCTGTGGGGTGCAGCCAAGATGAGACACCAGGCCCTACTTCATCCCCCCTTTGGATGGATGATCTTATTGACAGAGATCTGTTCTTATCTGAACCTGGTTTCCTCGTCTGACCAAGCTGTTCTCCCACTCAGCACCCTGAGGATGAAGCTAGGACAGTGGCCTCTTTGTTGGCCTTCCTTGTCAGGCCCTGTGCCCACTGCCCTCCAGCCTCTTCCAGCCTCTTCCTCTGAACCTGGCCACCATCGCAGCTCAGTCACCTTCCTTCTGCTTCTCACCTCCAGGCCTTTGTGTGTGCTGTTTGCCTTCCAGGACCCTGTTCCCTTATATGCTGTATGCTTTTTGTTAGCTTAGACAGTTCGGGGAAAGAGTCCCCTTCTTGAAGCCTTCTCTGCCAGTCATTCCGGCTGAGATAAGGGACTTTGTGGGGGGAAAAAAGCTGAAATCCCAGCTCTGTGTCACCCTAGATCATAAAACCCTAACCCCAGCTGTCCCCTCCTGGTTGAATGGTCCTGTGACAATAGTCCCTCCTTTCAAGAGAGGTGAGGTTCAGTGAGATAATGTGTTTGGTGAGCAGGAGGCGGTTGAGAAGTGGCAGTGGGCAGCATGGTGGGAGAAACTGCAGAGAACCTCAAAGCCTGCTACCACAGCAGGCCACCCAAGCCCTGCTCCAGGGCACAAAGTTCTGAAGGCTTCTGGCAGTGGGTGTGACTTCAGGCAGTCAATGGTCCAGCCACAGGGGAGGTGGCTCCAAGATGACCTGGAGGTGGCAGAAAGTATCTAGAGAGGTGCTAGGGCAGAAATGAATCGGACAGACCTGCTGCTCTCTGAAAGTAATCGGGGACTGGGAAGGGCAGGTCCTGGGTGACCAGCCTCCTGTCTCTTTTCCTCCTAGCTGTGTCCGCTACCACTGCTGGAACTGCCAGCAGGCCCCAAGCCTGCCTCGCTGTAGGCCCAGGTCTGGGCCACTGGACTGTCCCAGCAGGCCTTGGGAGTGCTGCTGAAGGCTCTCCCTTGGGCCTTGATGGGTCCACTTGGTTTAGAGTCCCCTCAGTTTCTGAGGCTGCAGCTGGCCCATGGCTGGTGGCTTCTTCCTCCCTCACTGCCTACAGGCGGCTGACTTGACAGCTTTCCTCCTTGGGGAATGAGATCTCAGGTGAAGCCACGGAACCCCAGGGACCAAGGAAGAGAGACCCAGAGTGGAACAACCACCCTGCAGGGTGTCGTCAGGTGCACTCTCCTGGACCAGGGCAAATGGTCCTGTCCCTAAGGCCCTCAGTGTTTCAGAAAGTCAGGCTAGGCCCTAACTTCTTCCAGGGGAAGAAGGTACCGTGTACCCCCTTTACTCTCAGGTTCTGCCTCGCTCTGCCAGGGTCTTGTTGGGCCCCAGAGACTCCAGAATAGATACTTCCCTTTGGATCGCTTCAACAACAGAAACTGGCTAATAGCTCCAGGCTCAAGACTGTGTTGAGCAGCTTATTTTCTTCAGCTCTTTTGGTCTGTTTTCTTCTTACCCCCATTTTAAAAGGACACAGAGGCTCAGAGAGAAATGGCGTGGCTTGTGTGCTGCAGGGCCTGATGCTTCTGGATTGGAGCTCTGCCATCTAAAAACTACCGCCTTAGCTCCTCCTTCTCCGCTCTCCCTCACTCCCCCTTCTAGTCCTCCTTTTTATATTTTTCTCCCTTGAGACATGGTCTCACTCTGTAGACCAGGCTGATTTGGCACTCACAGTAATCCTCCTGCCTCAGCCTCCTGGGCACTGTGACTACAAGTGCAAACCAGCCTCTGCCTCCACTCTGTCCACCCTGATGGGGTCCAAGGGTACATTTCCCAGTAGTGTCTCCCTAAGATACAAGTTTTTGGTCTGGGAAGTGGGACTGGGAGGAACCTTCTCTGGAGACCCCATGGAGTCACAACACAGGCCCCCTCCCCTAGTCTCATGAGCTTCTGTTAGCTGTGCCATTGAGAAAGGAGGACCTGAGTGCTCCGTTGATGGTGACCAAAGGGAGAGTCAGCCCACTGTCACTGCTTTACCTACACTCCTGGCTTCCAGATCCCGGTGTCATTAGAAATACGGAAGACTTCTAGCCAAGTTCTGGCAGTGTGATGATTGTGTGTTGTAGAAGAAAAAGCCAAAGCCGGGCGGTGGTGGCGCACGCCTTTAATCCCAGCACTCGGGAGGCAGAGGCAGGTGGATCTCTGTGAGTTCAAGGCCAACCAGGTCTACAAGAGCTAGTTCCAGGACAGGCTCCAAAACTACAGAGAAACCCTGTCTCGGAAAAAAAAAAAAAAAAGCCAGGCTGAGTGTTGATGGATAGAGGTGTCTGTAACCCCAGCACTTGGGAGGCTGAGGCAAGAGTATCTTGATTTTCAGGTCAGTCTGGTCTTTATAGCTAGACTCTAAAGACAAAAAGCAAAACAAGATACATGAAACTGAAACAAAGGAGGTGAAGTCTTGGGAAGGACTTGGCTAGTATGGCTGTTTTTTATCATGTACCTTCCCATCTTAACACCACCCATACGTGCCCTAATGGCCCAGTGTTCAGCCTTTGTGACACAGACAAAGTAGCCATATCTAGGCTACACAAAGCAGAAATAAAGGACAACTATGCTCCGGCCCAAGGACACTTACCCATCAAAAACCCACAACAGAACCAAACTATCACTTCATTTTTCCTCACGCATTAGTAGAACCCGTCTCCCTCTCTTAGCATTACGGTAATTATTCTGCCTCTGTCCCAAATTCTTACTGTGTGACTTGGGCAGGCAGCTTCCCTGTTTGAACTTCATTTCCCTCTTCATTCATTTGTTCTTGCTTTATTTGCACTGCTGGGTCCTCTGAGCATCAAGCTCCTGCCTGGGTCTGGGCTCAGGGCTGGAGCTGTCCTGGGGGATGGGAGATTACCCTGAACAGTATTTTGGTCTGAGCCTGTAGAGAGAGCAACTGAGCAGAGGATCCAAAACTCAGCCCAAAGGTCCAGGCTCCTTAGACCGTGTTCCCTCCTGCGTAAGATTCTGGTTGGAGTGGATGAAGTAAGGTGATGGAGGGAAGAAAACAGATGAGGCTCAGCAGCCCCTCAGACCATCCTGAAGCAGCCACAGCATGGAGGTGTGAAGACCAGCAGGTGAACATTCCCAGCCCCTTCCTAAGCATGATTCCCGCATGTGGGAACTCACTATCAGGACTGTCCTCCGCCAAGGGCACAACAAGAGGGCTGCTGGGAGAGCATCAGGAGAGATGGAGGTCATCAGCCCGGAGGGAAGGAGGTGCCTGGATTCCGATAGCGCCTCCCCATCCTGGCTGCAGTGGGGCCCAGGGCAGCTGTTTCTAGGTGGCCCCAGGAGCTGGCTCACCAGGAACCTTGGTTCCCAGTGGGTCCTGGGTGACATGAGGGATATGGCAGCTGATGAGAGGCAGGAAGGTCCCACCAGGCCCAGGTTAAGCCGCCTGGCTGAATAGCTGGAGGCAGCGTGGGCTTTCCTTATGGCCTGAATCCAAAGGCATTCAAGCCAGCCCTCCTCCATCGCCTTCCTAGACCTTGATCTGCCATCTGCTGCTCGTCGCCCTTAAAGCCCAGTTTTTTGTTATTTGTCTGTTTCTGAGAGAGAGAGAGAACATGAAGTTGGGTAAGTAGGGAGACGAGGAGGCCCTGGGAGGATTTGGGGGAGGAGAAAGAATATGATCAAAATATAGTGTATAAAAAATTTAATTTAAAAAAAGTCCCTTCTTTTGGCCATGGGATACAGTGTGTGCCTGAGGGCAGGAATAATCAAGAGGGAAGCGACCATTCTGGACAAACCAAGGTGATACACTTCTTCCTACCTCTGCCAAGGTGGCTCAAACCAAAGAACCCTCTCCAGGCTGTTGTGGCTGAGATTTATTTGTCACTGGAGAGGTGCCAACAGTCTCTGTTTCCAGCCTGTGATGCGCTATCTGGCTCTCCCTGAGGACTGGGGCAGTTATCAATAGCTGGGGGCCAGGCTACAGGCCCATCTTGCCAAGTGGCCATTTGGCAGGTCATTGAACTTCTTGCAGGGGGGTGTCTATTCTTTGGAAGTAGGGCACCTCTAGGCCCTTCTCAGCCCGAATCCTCTAGGATTCTGTTGTTTCCCCCTGAAATTCAGGGTATTCAGAGAAGCTGGAGTTCATTGTGGTTAGGTCCTGAGTGTGAGGGCTCTAAGGAGCTTCAGGAGTCCCAGGCCCAGAGGCTGAAGCAGGAGCTGTGAGGGCCAACAGTATGGTCCCTGGGGGTCTTGCCCTAACCCTGAGGGACATGGTCTGAACTGTACACCAAAAGAGGAAATCATGTTCAAAAGTGTAGTGTGTGTGTTGAGGGGGTGTGCGTGTGTGTGCACATGTGCGTGTGTGTGTGTGTGTGCATGTGTGTATGTGTGGTGTGTGTGTGACGGGTGGGGGTGGGGGTCGGGGGTTCATGCAGAGGCCAAAGGTGGAAATTAGTTGTCTTCCTCTGTTGCTCTTCCTGCCTTGAGCCTGGTTGTCTCAGTGAACCTGACATTCACTGTTTCAGTTAGGCTGACTGGCTAGCTCCTGGATCTGTCTGTCTGTCTCTGCCCCTAAGGCTGGGGTTACAGGAATGTGCTGTCATGGCCCACTTTTACAAGGGCGTTGGGTTTCAACCAGGTCTTTGTGCTTGCACAGGAAATGATCTTACCTACTGAGCCATCTCCTCCATCGTACTTGGAGCTTTTTATGCCTGTTTACTTTTGCTGAGTTGTCGTGAGTGGCTTTTTAGTGCTTGTGAGCTAGTCAGAGCAGACTTTATATTGGTCGCCTGTGAAAGGCAGTGTGTCTCCTCCTGCTGCCTGCCTCGCCTGCGCTCTCCCCTGGTAGGGACTGTGCAAACTGGTACTAGTGCCATCGTGGTTTGTACAGTGTCAGCTAGTCCCAACCTCAGCCTGGGGTAAGTTCCTTCAACATGAACCCCAGACTGTCCAGTAATAGGATTAAGTAATTCCTATCTCATGGAAAGTACCAGAAACAGTGTGTCTTCCTGTAAGTCAGTCTTATTTCTATACCATCAGTGGAGGGATTGCCGGATTGCCTTTCCTTCCCTCTTCCTGGCCTGGGGTCTTTCCTGCCCCTACAGTTCTGTGCTGAACATGCTCTCTTTCTTGCCGCCCCCCCCCACTCCTTTCCCCCAGAAAGCCGCACTTTGTTGTGACTTTTTGCAGGACCTGGGTAAAGCTGTGGTTTTACCCTGGGGAGTGTTTTGTAGAGCAGTATTTGAGCCACTGTGGGCAGCATTTGAACTTCAGCCTCAACTCCTTCCCAGGCCTGCCTAGCCATCTCTTCTTAGCTTATGGCTAGTTGGGAGCCCAGATATGAAAATCCTCCTGAGGGCTTCACCTCACCAGCGAAGCCAAGTCCAACCCTCAACACTTTGTAGCTGAGCAACTCTGGGCAGGTTACCTGACCTCTCCGTGTACTGAGCCATCGTGAGTGGAGCCATCACAAGCTACCTCCAGGTGAAAGTGAGGTTTTACAGACGCAGTAGGGACAGGAACGATCCTTAATAGCCTCTAGCCCTGTCTTCAACCTATCCCTGACTGTCTAATGGGGTGGGAGGAGCCAGGGAGCCCCCAGAAAGATTCTTTAGTGCCCCTCATCCTGTGGCCCCAGGCTGGAACTTACTGGCCCAGTTTAGAGTCCTTCCAGGAACCTTGTCAAGAAATGAGCGCAGAGCCTCAGGGACTGGTGGGTTGGTGTGCAGAGGAGGTTACATATCTGGTCCTGCCCCTAGATGTGCCCAGGAAGGGAAGGACACTGGGCCCTTCAGAGAGGACACAGTCCTGTGACAGATAGGGCTGAAGGACTGCCTCAACTCCATCCTCTGTCCCCTGCCGTGCCCCAGCATTCTACCTTTGGGGGTGGGGAAGGCTGAAGGGAGAGGCTTAAACTGTTCTCTTCTGTGCACCACTGGAGACCTCTGTGTGGCCTTATAGAGATGTCCCATGAAAGTCCCAAGGCACCGCATGAACAAGCTGCCCTTGGGTAGTGAAGCAGCCTCTGGTCGACATGTATAGGGATCTCTCAGAAGCCAGCGTCTACTGGGAGGGGACTCCTGACTGCCCACTACTCTCTGTGTCAAGACAGAGTTTTTCAGGAGGTCCAGCTGGCCTGCCTTCTGGTTCCAGCTGGTTTAGAAACCTCTGCTTACAGAGGCTGTTCCTACCTCACTCCGGGCTGCTCTGGATTCCTTCCTCTGCCGCGTCATGGCCCCAGTACAGGCAGGACCATCCTTCTTGGGGGTCTCTGTCTCTCTGACCTCAGTGTGGGGACCACAGGCTGCACATTCTCAGGTGCTGTTGGCACTGCCTAGCTCCTGTAATGTGACTGTCTTTCCAGGGCTTTGGGAAGTGAAAGGTGATGACAGATGTGGGTGCCTAGAGGCGAAGGTGATAGATACTCCTGCAGACAGCTTAGCCTCCTGGGCAGCAGTGCCCATGTCTGTGATGGCCCTGGCACAGCACGAGTGTAGGGCTTTGGCGGGAACTCTCTGCTCCCTGCGTCCTCACATGCTGTGGCCTCCAGGATCCTTCTCCCTGCCTGCCACCTCTCAGTCATGCTCCCCCGCGACATTGCTTCACCCTCCCAGACCCCGTGGTAGTACACCCCTGTAATCTGTCTTTTGCCTCCTGTCTAACCTCTGCCTTGCAGTGGCACTCTGAAAGAGGCAAGGCTGTCCCTCCTCACCTACCTTTAGAGGTGGCAGTCTCCTTGGCTGATGCTCAGAACCGGTCACAACCTAGCGTGCGCCTGCCTCCTCTGCAGCCTCAGGTCTCCATCCACCGCCCCAAACCCCAGACTGTACTCCAGCCATCCCCAAGCCAAAGACTCCAACCTCTCTCCCATGCAGTCCAGCCCTACTTTACCTGGAGGCCACCATTCCCGGGCACTTTGTCTCATCTGGTACCCTTCTACCAGGTTTCTCTCTGTTTCTGTCCTTGTCACTCCATACTGCGAAAGTCTGAGAAGAGTCTGTGATTCAGAATGTAGATGTGCCTTGGGGCAGGGGTGAGGGGATGCCTGTAGTGGAGGGAAAGATGGGAACTGGAGAGTGACCCTGGGTCTGGTGTGCCGTCTACCTCTTGCAGCATGCCAGCTCCCTTGGCGCCTGCGGTTGGGCATGGCATTTCTGAGAGTCTCAGGGAAGCATGAAGGAGACTGGAGCTCCAGATTCCTTCCTCCAATGCCCCCTCCCCCTAGGTTATGTGCCCTAGGCCCTACCCTGGGATCCCTGGCCCATTTCAATGTTTTCAATGAGCCTTAGCTTCTGCCACCATGAAGGGGTGGAGGAGCCATGACACTCCACCTGTATGTTGTGGCTGGGGTCAAACCAGAGCTTCCCCTCCACAGAGACTTTCACAGGTGGGTCCAGCAGGGGGCTTGCTTTTCCAGTGACAGTTCTGTTTTCTTATTGCCTGTCACTGCCAAATGTCACCCCGCATGAGGATGACTCACTTGTTCTGGTCCGCTCAGAGCCATTCCAGGGTTAAAAGTAAAAGTCTCATATCTCAGGAAGCCCTCGGTCCCCTGGACGCTGAACCAGCCTTCCTGCACCCCACAAGCCCAGACTGCTGCTCCCCACCCCCTGCAGCAGGACTTTCTCAGATACTTGGGGCATGGCTTCCCTTTGAAACAAAAATGCTGATCTCTATTCCACATTTTGGAGAATGCAGAGAGAACCAGAGCCAGGGCTGAGCATCCTGGGTGCTCTGAGGAGCACAGGACACTGGCCACAGATCTGCCTCCAGCACAGCATCCCAGGAACACAGGACACTGGCCACTGATCTGCCTCCAGCACAGCATCCCAGGAGCACAGGACACTGGCCACTGATCTGCCTCCAGCACAGCATCCCAGGTGCTCTGAGGAGCACAGGGCACTGGCCACTGATCTGCCTCCTGCACAGCTTCCTGGGTGCTCCGAGGAGCACAGGACAC
>JAQHUG010000012.1:4305319-4351228 GCA_028555095.1 Dicrostonyx torquatus | reverse complement strand
GGTGCTCTGAGGAGCACAGGACACTGACCACGGATCTGCCTTCAGCACAGCATCCCTGAGGAGCACAGGACACTGACCACGGATCTGCCTTCAGCACAGCATCCTGGGTGCTCTGAGGAGCACAGGACACTGACCACTGATCTGCCTCCAGCACAGTATATGATGGCTTTTTGGTTTCCCACCCTTGCCCTGCTCACCTCTCACAATTATGGGTCCACTGTGATCCTGTTGCTATTGGTACTCTGAATGACATTTATCTAAGTCCTGCTGTGACCTCATAACTCTCTGAGGAAGGCACTGAAACCCTAGAAAATGTCAGACACTGGCCATCTGTCTCCTGTGAGGCTTCATGGTGGACCAAGGCTTTCCATGTGGTCTTGAAGCTCATGGTAGCCCTTGGGAGGTGGTCTAGAAAGAAATTACTATACCCATCACACAGATGAGAACACTGAGCTCTCAATTCTATCATCCCCTGATGGCTGGGGAGAAAGGAAGGCATCATGGTGGCTGTAAGAGGTGTTGCTGGGTAACCTGTCCTTGTCCTCTCTGTATGCCCACTCTGTCAATGTCCTCATCTGTAGGGACCATGGAGACAGATGGAGGAGAAGGGGGGACACATGGGAGGGGTGGAGAGGGGAAAGGAGTGCTAGGAAGGCAGGGTGATGGGAGGGGGTCCATGCAGCATTGCTACTTCCTCTTTGGTTCTCACAGTTTGTCTGCACTGATTCCTGACAGATGGAGGGAGGGGAGAGTTGGTGCCAAGAGGCTGTCACCGCAGGCGGGCAGAGCTGGGGGAGGTTGCTTTGTGTCCATGGTTTGTGTAGGGAGGGAAGCAGCTGGTGGTCTGGCTGCCTGGCCTCCTCAGAGCCTGTTCCCCAGGAACTTGGGGGTGGGTTCCACGTGGATGTTGTGGGTCAGGAAAGCGGGCAAGGGGTGGTGAGCCTGCCACCTGCCTGGCTGGCTGTGCCCTGGCCCCTACACACCAAGGATAGATGATTCTCCCTTTCACTGGGTGTTGGGGGTGGGCAGAGGCCCTGGGGGCTGGGACTGAGCTGTGGTCAAGGAAGGAGCTGGGGATTACAGAGAGCATTGGGGGCTCAATCAGGGTGCCTTCTGGGCCAGAGTTTAACACCTGTGTGCACTGTGGTGGGTTTCCTTGAGCTGCCTTCATGGCTGGAGGCCCCTTGCATTTCTGTAGTCCTCAGCAAAGAGTGGACAGTCCTGGCCTAGGATTGATCTGATCCCTTTGGAGTATCTTGTTTCTTTAGGTTGGTTTCAGCAGGCAAGAATGGCTCTCCCCTCTCTCCCAACCCCCAGTGGCCACACAAGGTCCAGTGTACACTTACTGGTTGGATGCGTAGGTGGGTGGGTGGATAGATGGATGGATTCTTGGCTTGTATAGCTCCTGAGATAATAATGCATTTCTCAGCTCTCAGAAAGTTCCTGTTTGTCCTGAGGCCTCAGGGTTCCAGCTTTTCACAGGGTCCACAGGGGCCTTTGGCTGATCTTGTTTACTTAGAGCATTTCCATGAATCTAGAGACTCCCTCGAGCCCGCCCAGTTTCTTAGTGACCCCTGGCAGGATTGGGTCCCCAGTTTGTTGGATCCCCAGTTGCTGGCAGAGGTCTCTACTGAGCCCTCACCTTGTGTTCCATCCTCGCATGTGCCTTGTGGAGCATTCTCTGCCTTTACTCCTTCTTCACAGAGGAGATGTGTGAAGTGAGAAGTGATGGGTGACTTCCTAGGGTGTGCATGGAGGGGGCACTCCCGAGCAGGGTGAGGTGTGCTGGGGCTAGTTGAGGGCCGCTGGCCTAACAAGGGCTCCCGGTGCTCTTGTGGAGGTGGAGTCTCTTCAGGCCCCAGCCCGTTCCCAGGCAGGTGCTTGGCATCAAGTTCTGGCTGGGTAGTTCCTCACTGAGAACTGGAGACGTAGGGCCCAGGGCTCCTCCTGTCTCTGGAGCCAAAGTGGGGTCCAACTTGGGATGGAGCACAAGGCCTTTAAACTACAAGTAACCCAAGATGTGTGCAGGGCTCAGGCCCTGGGCCTCTTTCGTGGGCATGGACATCTTTTCATTAATATTAATAATGAGTCATTAATGATAAATTACAGTGTGTCTCCCTCATGCCAGGTCTCTGCTGGTTTCCTGAGGACAGCCAGGAAGAATGGAAGATGGTGTCAGTCTCAAGAGCAAGGGATTCCCACCACTGCAGTCCCTTCCCCTTCCCCAGAGCCTGACTCTGGTTGGGTACCTAGGATGGTGAGACAGCCTAGTTAAGCCTCAGTGGCTGGAAGACAGAATCCTGGGCCACTTTAGTTGGATACCCCCACTCACTGTCAGGAGCTCCTTCTCCCTTCGCATGTCATTTACAAAGTCATTCCACAGACACTGTGGCCAGGCCCGGGCTCAACCCAGGGTAGCTCCAGGGCCTAACTTTTTCCCCATAGTCTTCGGCTCTTTGGATTCTTCAGTGGGCTCTTTTCAGTGAGTGTAATGGATGGCAGGGATCCCTCCCTCCACCCACACTGTGACCCACTCTACTATAGTCACGGAGCATGAGAGAACTGAAAACTGATAGGCACAGTGGACCGTGGTTACTTAGTGGCCTTACTCTGTGAGGAAAAAAAAAAAGGTGGGGAAACTTACCACGGCATATGACATGATGAGTTAGGGGATTCTGAGCCTGGGGTCTGGCTCTCAGAGGGCGGTGTGAGCGCTCTGTTGGAAATGGATATTTGAGGCTTCTGGCATCCAACCCCCCCCTTCAAGACCCCAACCCATCCCCCTCCCCAATCCTGTGTTAGAGATAGTCCCCATTTTGTCCCTCAGGATCTCCGAGAGCCCCTACTGAGTCTCTCACCTCCCACATGAACAGGAGCGTGCAGGCAGGGGCTTGGGTAGAGGATATGGGGGTTTCCCCACTCAGGTTGAGATGTGTCACAACATTAACGTTAATTAAGCCTTGTTAATTCAGCCCCGTGCTTACACAGAGCTCCTGACGGCAGATTACTCATAAGTGAGGCGGTAAATTTACTAAGCGTTTCCCAAACGCTCAGAAGCAAAGACCATATTGGGAAAGGCCTGGAGGGCGAAGGATGCTCAGGTTTCCCTTGCCTGCACCCGCCCCCATCCTCATGGCCTGGGCAGTGGTGGGGGTAGAGGGTGAGGGGTTGGCCCCTGGAAGATCTAGGTCCGCAGATTGCTTCCAGCCAGCTGCCACACGGGAGTATAGCAGCTCAGGGCAGGGAGCTTAGTGGTCCCTCAGCTCTGCCTCAGTCCTGTTCACAGCAGACTACTGAGGCATGAACACATTCCTGTCAGTGTCCTCCTGTGGAAGAAAGAGGACTCAGCAAAGACAGCTTTGGATCTGCCTATGAGCTTCCAGTTCACCTCAGTGTTGGCAAACACCTCCACATTATAGTATAGTCTGAGGGACCAGCCCCCCATTCCCCCGCCTACTCCTGCAAAAGCAGGAATGCCAAGGACAGGGATATCACAATGGAGTCCTTCCCTATCCTGAGTTGTAGGGGCAGATGGCCCCTGCCCTCTTGTTAGCAAGGTGAGGGGTGGGGCCTATGCTAGGTACAGTGTGCCCCCTCCCCCTAAGTCCTGCTATCTTCCTTGGCCTCTGGCTGGGCCATGCCTGAGACATTTGGAACAAATCCAGGCCTTGGGTACCTAGATTTTTTTTTAATTAATTAGAGCATTAAATGGTAGCCCAGTGGGAAAATCCTACCATCTGGCTGTCACAGGAGAGGCAGGCAAATCTCGGCATATTTTCTGCAGTGTGTGAGCATCATAGGAAGCCACCTGTGTGTGTGTGTGTGTGTGTGTGTGTGTGTGTGTGTGTGTGTGTGGGTATGTGGCCTGTGTGCTGCCGCATGTGCCCAGTGTGGCATGTGTGTCTCAGTATGTTTGGCATTGGGGGCACATATGAGTACATGTGGCTGAGTATCTCTGTACATGTATGTTTGTGTGCTATGTGCCATGCCTGAGGACCTGCATGTTCATTTTAACATACCTCCCTGTGTGTGGTCTAGCCTCAGGCCTGGCTTGTGGACAGAGTGAAACAGGCTGGGCTATTTGCCCAGTGGGCCGCTTGGGCCTTCCTGGCAGAGGTGGTGGTCACAGACTGGGCAGAAGGCAGGATGGAGATAGGGTTGGCAGGTATACATTGGCATTGGGAAGGGGGCAGGAATCCTTGTGCTTTGTTTGACAGATGGGGCAAGTCAGGCCTGTCCATGCACAGAGCCAGGGCAGAGGGACGGGACTTCCCTGGGCTCCCTGTGTGGTGCTTTTTCCGCTCTAATAGGCTATTGCCCTGGCCAGAAACATGTGCCTTAGGCATCTTTTATGCTGTCAGATTTTCATGGTGGCTCGGAGAGGTTCCTGAAAGAGTACCGTTCTTACTTCTCAGGACTGACCAGGGTCAAGTTCAGATCCCACTGCGGCTCCTGTGTTCTTATTCCATAAAGGGGGCACCTTGAACTGCTGGAGAACACCAGATCTAGTAGGCCCACTCATTCGCTGTGTGGTAGTTGTAAGAATTAAGTAAGAACTGGAGAGGTGACCCGGTGAGAGGAGTGTTTGGCACACACAAGCCCAGGGTTCACTCCCCAGCATTGCCTAAGCCCGTCATTGTAGTGGAGGTAGGAGGATCGGAAGGTCAAGATTATTCTTGGCTACATAGTAAGTTAAGGCCAGCCTGAGCAACAAAGTACCTGCTACCCTGTCTCCAAAATAAATAAGTAGTAAATAAATAATGTCTCTTACCTAGCATGCAAGAGGCCTTAAGTGAGGAACTATATGTAATAGGCTCTGTAAATCTTAAGGAGCAATGAGGTGGTCATCACTCCATTGTCAGGACCAAGTCTCAGCCCGTGTTCCTCATCTAAGAGTAAATCATATATACCAGACCAAGTAATCTGCCTGAAGTCACTCAGCCAGTAAGGGACAGAGACAGGATTTAAGCCCTGGGTCCTTTAACTTGCTCCTGGCAGGAGGTTAAACCACAGCAGGCAATAGACTAGACTCTCAGACTTCTGTGCCAGGACAAACTGGCCACTTGAAGAGCAAGACCAAGGGGAATGAACTTTCTGAAGCAGGCAATGCGTGCAGGGTAGGCTGCTTCACTTCCATGCGCGCCATGGAATTTCCTGGGGAATATGCTGGCCCGAGGCAGTTGGTATCTTTACCTTGCATAAGGAGCACTGAGAACAGGTAGCATAGCCGATGTATAGGCCAAAGGTCTGTGAGTAGGGAGACTGTGCTGGGCATCTGGCTCTATTCCGAGCCCGTGTCTTGCTTGCTGAGCCCTGTGTTGTAGCAGCCCCTGGTCACTAACTTTACCTCTGCTGCTTGCCCTCTGGCTGGACCAGTGCTCTGAGACAGGCACCACACACAAAGTCTTCCCCAACTGTGGGGTTCATCAGTACCTGGCTGATGCCTGACTCATAGTAAGTGTCCCTCCTTCCGTCCTGATTCTTTGACTTCCAGCAGTAGAGATCTGAGACTCTCCTATTGACACAGGATTTGAATGAAGCTGGTACTCCCCGTTGCTTCACCTGGGAAAGTGAGTACCATAGAGGGCAGGACAAAGGGAGGCCATGGCAGTCTCTGTACCCAGCTCTCCTGGAGGGAACCTGGGGATTCCTTCTATCATTAGCACTTGTCAGCAGACCAGTGGCTGCGCGTGGGCCTGCCTTCCCCCTACCCTGTTTTGGCATAGCGGTCTCCCAGGTAAGGGGGAATTTTCCCTCATTCCCATCATTAGGGTTCCAGGGCAAACAAACAGCCTAATCCAGATGAGCCTTGGGCCACAATCACACTCGTTTGGGGTTTTCTTTTTATTTCTAACAATTTTGAGACGCTTGAAGTAATTTGTATTCCACACAGGTTAACAGAGCCACTGCCTCCTCAGTATTATGCCTTAATTTTCTTTATCGCATAGCAAGTTGGAATGAATCGCCCGCTCCTGCCTTTTTCCCACCGAAACCTATTACCAGCCTGTCTGCTGGTTAAAGTCATTTCATGGCAACTCTTGGCTCCTTGCCACTTCCCTGAGAATCTTTCTGACCAGAGCCAAAGAACAAGGAGGGTGAAGAATCCATTTGTACAAAGTGGGGGTCTCCTGTTGAGAACTTATTCCCTCCCTGTTCAGGAGGGACAGCATTCAGCCTCTGGCCTGCACAGATTGGCCATATGTCAGTGGTGGGATTCCTGGGCCTGTGGTGGGGGAGGGGCGGCTATGCCTGCTGCTCCTGGCACCTGTGTTAGATCCCATGACGAGAGTTTCTGGGGTTTTGCAGTTTGTCAGTGAGTGTCTCTGATGGCCACACTGGAAACTTTGTGTGGCTCAGTGGGCCTGAGTAGTGTAATTTTGTGTGTTTTGTAATACTTTTGTGTCTTGGGATATGGAGAGCTGGATCTGTGGTTATGTGGCTTGTGTGTGTGTGTGTGTGTGTGTGTGTGTGTGTGTGTGTGTGTGTGTGTGTAGAGAGAGAGAGAGAGACGACAGAGGCAAAGACAGAGGGAGTGCGCAGGTGCAGTGCAAAGCATCTCTCACCTGATGGCACTGAACCCAGAGTTTACTATTTGGCTACACTGGCTGGCCAGCGAGCGCTGGGATTCTACCTGCCTCTCCTCACTCTCTCCCAGAGTCCTTTGTTTTAAAATGTGGATGCTCGGGGTACAAAGTCACAGTCCTCACGCTTGCAGCGCAGGGGCTTTATCAGCTGAGCCCTCTCCCACACTCGCCCCTCTCTCTCCAGCTGCAGTTAGTTCTGTCCTGTCGGGGCTTGTGAAGGAGGAATTGCTTTGCTATGTTTGTGCTGGGGGTGTCACCTGAGTGTTACCTCAGGTTGGCCCCAGCGTCTCTGGCATCATTTTCATGTCCACAAAGTTGAGGATTGAGCCAGGTAGCCTCCAAAGCCCAAGTTCCACTAGAGCGTCTCATGTGGCCTGGTCTCCATCTAGCACCTCATGGGACCTGAACTGCGTATGTGTCTGTCCATCTGAGCCTTCAGCCCCTGAACAGTCCCTTGACCATCTTCTGAGGAAGATAAGAATCGACAGGACAGGGAAAGAAAGTCTTTCTGATTAGGAGGAACCTTGGCCTTGGTTTCTACCTGCCTCCCAATATCTTGAGCCAAAGCAGTGTAGACAGTGAGGTCCTGGGTACCAAGCCATGGTTTCTTCTTTCTGCCTGCCTTGCCCTAGGCCTGGACAGTGGGGAACACTGCATCTAAAAGTTAAGGAGCATTAAGCTTGTTTTGTCCAGTCCATCACACCACTGATGGGGAGATCAAGGCTCCAGAGCACAGCCAGCATCCTGCAAGCTGGGACTAGAGATATCCAAGGTTAATTTTTAATTTAACCCTATCCTCAGTAGAGTATAAGCCAGTAGGAACCAGCAAGAAAACTCAGTAAGAGTACTTTGCCTAATGATCTGAGTTCAATCCCCAGGAACCATATGGTACATGGAAAGAACTGACTCATGTAAGTTGTCCTCAGATCTCCATACATGCCTGGTGACGTGCACACACACACACACACACACACACACACTAAGCCAGCAGGCATCCCTGCCACAGGGCCCAACAATTTCTCAAAGCCATTCCTTAAACTGGATGCACATGTGAACAGAGGTCCCTTAGGCTAGTGTGATCTGGAGGTGACAGGCTCCTGGATCCTGTCTGCCCCACACTTACTAACAAGAATGAGAGCCTAGCATAGAGGTACATTCAAAGAGGCAGCAGGCCCAGCCTGAGGAAGCAGATTCCCCAGGAACACATGTTGCTGTTGAATGGTCCTCTGGGCTTACAGGAATGCTTCCACCTACCGGCCTAATGGGTGAAGAGTGTACCTTCTGCTCAGCCAGAGCCTCTTCCCAGCAGGAGTAGCCACTGCCTAGGGGTGACCTCCTGTGGGAAGAGGTTAGTTACTCCATCCCTCACTCCTTTGCATTGGGATTCCTTGGACTCCTGTAGCCTGGCTTCCTTGGCACTGGCTGCCAAGTTCTGCTCTGGGAACTCTGGGCTTTCCATTGGCAGCTGGTAGGGCCTTGACTCTAAGGAAGCCTGCTCAAGGGTCCTTCAGCATATTGGCAGATTGGCAGAGTAAGGCTAGAATGCAATCTAGAACCTCTGAACTGCAGAAGAGCTACCCCTCTTCCTACCAGGAGGCTTATGGCAGGAAGAACAGGTACCTAAATGCAAGGGACCTTGGCAGGCCTGAACAGTGTGTGTGTGTGTGTGTGTGTGTGTGTGTGTGTGTGTGTGTGTGTGTGTGTGTGTCTGTGTGTGTCTGTGTGTGTCTGTGTGTATGCGCGTGCTCTTAGAGGCTTCAGGTGGCTTATCTGGGCTTAGGTAGCAAGGTTCCTGTCCAGAGAGGCTGAGACAAGTCAGATATCCTCTGTCCCAGTGGGAATGGTGAAGTTGGAGCCAGGCAAGACCCTGGGCTAGAATCCCTGGTCTAAAAGGATTTCCCAGCCTTGCCTCCTGTTCTCTGGAAGCTTCTTTGAGGATGCCTTGAGTTTTCTTCTGTTTCCCTGGGATCTAGAATCCTAGTGCCAAGTCCACATTCCAGGATGCGGCTGCTCTGCTCCTTAGGAGATGGTGTTCCTGAGGTGTACACCTGTGCCTCCAAGCAGGATGCAGACATTGGGTTTGGGTCCTTGGCAGGCACCAGCCCAGGACCCCTGCTGATCCCATCCTATCCACTTCTCTCCTGCGAACCCTTCCCCCATCCCCAGCTGTCACTGTCCCAATGCTGCCCGCTTCTACAAATCACTGGGACAGGAAGATGCCTTTGTTGTCTGCCCCTCAGAGCTGCTCATCTTTCCTGTGGCGACTGGGAGTCCCACATACTCCAGAGAGAGCTTGGACCTCCCTTGGTGACAGCCAGACCAAGTGTCCGAGAGCAACAAGGATGTGATGGATCTGAAAAGAGAAGCTGTCAGTGGCCCCTAGTGACCCTTTGGAGGGCCTTGGCGCACACTAAAGATCACAACCTCTATGTGTCTTGAAGTCACTGGTCAGAACATCAGCTGGACAGAGTCCTTAAAGGCTGATCCAGATGAGGACACTAAGACCCAGAGTGGAAGAGCCACCTTGCTAGTTAGGGATGTGGGGCTAGAGAGTCTCTGAGGGAGTTCCTAGGCTGAGGATACTAAGGAGAGAGACTGTGTCAGGGAGAGAGTTATGGGCTCATGTCTTGACTCAAACCCTGCTATGATGTTTTGTTCAAGTCTTTCTCTGGAACCTCCTGATGGATGGTTCCTTCCTCTAAGGTCCCCAGAAGAAGATGGCAGGAAGATCTATTTCTTCATTGGGAGACAGTGGTACCAGATGCTCATGCAGTAACATTGATGTCTGCCACAGCCATGGATCACCAGGTGATCCTGACATTCCAGGCCCGGTTCCACCATCTCCATAAGAGTATCTCTGCAGGTGTCTCCCATATGATCTCTCTCTCTCTCTCTTTGGCTTCCTGGCACCTCCCTTCCTCATTTTATTGCCTCGGTGTTTGGGAACATTGTGTTTGACTCCTGTTGTGCTCTGGAGAGAATGTGTAACGTGTAGTGGACTGGGCAGGAGGGGAGACAACTGGGAAGACCCGAGGGACACTTTTACCAACTTAACAGCAAAGAGGACTTCACATGAGTGATTCCCACCATGAAAGGATCTCTGTACTTGTCTCTGACCTCCTCAGCAACTCTGGGGTCTTCCTCATTCTCCCCAGGTGGGAGGAGAAAAGACTCAGATGTCCACCTGCTGATGGACAGTGGTGGCCTAAGTCTTGTAGCCAGCTAGGCAGCATAGAGCCAAGGGCTTGAGCCTACATGCCATGCTTGATGTGTGTCAGGACTCTAGGAAGTCTGCAGTACCACCGAGAGCCTGGAGTTGTGGGTTGTCAGAATGTGGCTGCCTGGACCCAGGGATACAGGGATGTAGTTGATGCCATCCGCTGTTTGCTGATGTCTCTGATGGGCAGTGACTGTTAGTCCTAGGAGCTTAGGGTATGAAGCATGAAGACCAGGAATCCTTAGAGAGTTAGTGCCTGAGACATAGGGAAGCTGTTTTAAATGTCAGACCCATGGGATCTTTAGACTCAGGGCTTATGGGAACATCACATGCCTGGGGAGGGGCAAGGAACCACAAAGCAGCTCCCCAGCCCAGAGTTTCCTGAAGGTTCCTGCAGGACGGTTGCGGAAACAGCAGGTGGGATTCCTCACTTCTTGCTCTGTTTCCACACAGCAGCTCCATTTTCATCGATTTTCTTTGTTGGAGTTTTACTTGGGAAAAGGGTTTTTTTTCTGCTTAAGTGTGAAGAATAACATTTGCCAGGGCTTGCACTGTGTGGCAGCTCCATGCCAGGACCCACCGTAGCCCGAGAGGTTGTTTCTGGCAGTGGGTGGACAAGCCTGCAGGCCAGGGCCTCCTGGAAGAGGGTGCAGGCTGCTCCAGGCCACTGTCTCCTCCCCCTCTCGCTCCTGCTGTGTTGTTGCTCCATCCAGAGAACACTCTTAGTCTGTCGTCCTGTTGACTGGGGTGACAGTTTAATAGTAGCTTCCTGGGCTGTCATTTAAATCTGCCTGCCAGGTTAGTAGGCCAGGGGCGGGCTGGCACGCCCCCTGCCCCCACCCCGGATCTTCATTCTGCTGGCAGCAGTCGCCTTGGCAACCCCTGGGCCTGGCAAGCTCTGCAGAAGGGTAACTGTGTGGGGAGCAGCCCTTTCATCTCCCCAAACAGGGTACAAGTGGCCCAGCTGCCTTAGGGCTGGCTGCAGGCAGAGCCAGGCCACCCGGTGCTGGCCTAGGTCTGAGAGAAGAAGTGGAAGCAGCTGAGTCCCTGTGGGCAGGTTCTGAGGTGGAAGCTTTAAGTCTTTGACTTCTTCCTTCCATGGGTAGGGACCCATCCCAGGTCACTCCATTGCAATGTTGAGCTAGACTCTACCTTTCTTATTGGTCTCTGTTCTGCCTCTCTCTGAAGCTCAGGAGACCAGAGGGAAGACAGAATCTGCAGCCCTGATGTCTCCCACTTCCCTGGCCCCGGTGGCTGGACTCAGTCCCTGATTTGAGGACTTATGTTCCCCCAGTGAGAACCCCTTGAGCTCTTCTGGGCTGCTCTTTGAACGTCTGTTATCCATGGTCTAGTAGGAGAGGCCCGCAGTGAGATGACTGAGTCCTGTTCTCTCTCAGTGCAGAGATCAAGAGCTTGGATCATATAGTGTTTCCCAGACATGACTCACTGGACTTTCTTTTCTTAGCACATTAATAGACATAGCATCCAGAAAGGGGAAATCTCTTCATTAAACAAAATGGGAGGTACTGGAAGAAACAGCCCATCAGGTATCTGCTGCAGACTTTTGTGGGGGCTTCTCCGTGGGGAAGGTATGGGCAGATGGCCGCCGGGCTCTTTCCCTGTATCCTGACTCTTTTCCTCTGCTAGGGACCATTGGTCCATGTCGCATAGCCTTACTGAATCGCAAAGCAAACAGCCATGGGTCTCACTGGCTGCTGAATAAGCAGTTCTGCGCTTAGCCAGGCACTGAGTGGGTCCCTGGGTGAGCTCAAGAAAAGCAAGGTCAAACTGAGCCTCCAAAGGGCAGTTTTGATGCCAGGCAGAACAAGTTGGCTGCTAGCCTGGTAGAACTCATAGGCTCCGTGATACTTGCTGCCCCCATCCCCCACCCCAGCCCCTTACAGACTGTGCTGTTTTCTCCAGTCCAGGCCTGTTAGCCCTTCCCAGAACACCCTTTACCACCACCACCCCATCCTCAATAGGTACCTCCTTCCTTGGGCACAGTCTTCCTACAGTGGCCTAGGAAGGTCTCTCAGGCTTCCTGGCTGCACAGTTGGCCCAGATACCAATACCTGAGCTCAAGTGTAGCCTCCCACAGGTACATGCTGTGATCCTGAGCTGTCACTCATCTGGGAACTCTGGCTTGGTGGGACATTCTCTTGGTCGTGAGGAGCAGCCGGAGTATGGAGGAGGTTATATCTCTGCATAGGAGTGTGTGGGTGGGATCCTCAGTTTGAGGCTATGCATTGTCTGGGGAAGGATGCCTCTGGGGGTGGTAAGTGGGAGTGGTGAGGGATTATAACAATTGGCAAGATCATCCAGGGGCTGAGAGCTGCTGAAGGACCAATCAGCACCACGCCTCCATCTCCTGAGAAGGAGCACACTCACATGTGTTGACTGACAACCCTGCATCACAGACCATTTAGCTCAGGCCAGGGCTGTGACTTTACACTCCTCTCAACCATGTCTCCCTTTGTGTCTTAGTTCACAAATCCCTAGTGCCACCCCATCCCATTTGTCCCTCATAGCAACCCTGTGTTTTGTAGGGCTCAGAGAGGTAGTATATCTTGAATAAGGTCACACAGGCACAGATGGCAGAAGAGTCCCTTTGACCATGAACTGTCTGATGCTTTCCTTTGCTCATGTTGTTATAAACAGCAGTGGCTCCCACTTCCTTTGCCCTGAATTTCCCACTGTCCTCTGTTCTTCCCTGGGGTAGGCCCCTCCTTACCACCCTGTGGAATCCGAAGTCCTTTGTAGCAGTCCATCTGTTGCCATGGCACCAGATTATGATGTCGCAGACCCTGGATGACTATGTATCACTCCTGCAGTGTGGAGTACAGGGGCTCACAGAGGTGGGCATTGTACAAGGGGCAGACTGGCACAGAGGGACATAAATCCCTGGAAACAGGGAACCACAGCCTGGAGCCCAGCTGGGGAATTGCCCTGGGAACCAAAGCCAAGGCCAGGAGAGTAGGGTCTGGCATGGCCTGTGATGATGGCCCTGACCGACTGCTTGGCCTCTTCTGTGGCAGGGCTGAACTGGCCTGGTTACACTGGAGGGACCTGAGGATGCTGAGCTTATCCACTGAGCTCTTTTCCCTTTGTCCTGGGGCAGTGCTACACAAGATAGCCACCTCCCTACTGACTTAGAGACAGAAGGGACTTGCCCTCAGTCACCTAATGAAGAGGTGGACACACCAGGATTCATCTTAAGCTCCTGTGCCAGATCCTTCTATGTGATTTCAGAGGTCCAAAAGAGCACCTCTCAAACCTGAAAGTGATCGTGCTGCCTCTGTTTGTCCAGGGTAGTACATTACCCAAGCCCAGGTCACCATAGGCTAGGTTTCTGCTATACACTTTTGGGCACATGAGTATATATACCTTTGGAGAAAGAGCCTCTGTGCTGCTTGGTTGCCTTGCCACAAGATCCCCAAGATTTGAGGGGCATCTGTCTCAGGAATCTTCATTCTTTACCTACCAATATCCTGATGGCTGCAAGTCCTAGTGGAAAGGGATTTACTTACCTTTGGCAGCCGCTACACAGACCCCTGCAGTCCTCCTTCTGCCACCTACCCACTTGCCTCTGAGCCTCAGTTTCCTCTGTGAAAGGATTAATCGCAGCCAGGGTAGCTGTGAGGGATTCCTAGGATTTGGGGTGAAAATAAGATACTGGAACACTCTGTTACTAAGTCTGCCATAGGCCAGCCGGCCCTGAAACTTTCTAACACTTGACTGCTATGGCTTCCATGCCCAATGTCTGTCACATCTTAGCATACAGGGAGAGACCAAGCTCTCCCCTACATTTCCAAAATGCCCAGAAAGAATGCTGGGATGTTATCTGGCTGCTTATGCCCAGTGGCTGAGTCCCTGCATCACCTCGTGCAAGCTGTCTCACTCCTTGGCAGGCTTGCCCCCTTATTTGAGCATCTTGGACTGGCTGTCCTGTTCTCTGTATTCCCAGGGCAGAGGCTTATTGGATACTGGGTCTTTCACTGTCTTCTCAACTTATTTGGGGGCTTTTCTGACACACTGTGCCACCGTTTAGGGATTGTGCTGGTTGAAAGAGCAGGTTTTGGACTTGACAGGTTCAGATCTGCTCTCACTTAACATGTGATCTTGGGCATATAACTTAACAGCTTTGCCTGGGACTCTGCTTATGTCAAGTGGGGGAAATACCAGGCTGCTTGTCCTAGGGTTTCCTGAGTAAAACATCCAACAGAGACTGAGGGAACTGGAAAAATAAAAAAGAGGCATCTATCTTAGGAAGACATGAAGAAAATTCTTCAGAATACAGATGCACTAATAAGGATGCCATGGAAAAGCAAAGCAGACATGGAGTGGAGTCAAGAAAGCCAGTCAGTTCTCCCAAAACCCTGCTAGGCAACTGGAGGATCACAAGATGGGAAAACCAAAACCAAAACAAAACAAAAAATCCTTAAGTATGGAATGTGCTTCCCAAGGGGAAGGAGCCCTGCCTTGGATGTGTAAGAGTAGAGAGGCCAGACATGGGCTTGGTGTTCTCCTAGGGTCTGCCCTGAGTTGGGTCCTATGTGGATTCTGACATGGTACCTGTTGTGGAGGGACAGGAGGAAAGCAAGCCACACCAGACCACAGAATCAGCGAGGACACAGAGAAGAGGGCATCAGATTTAAGGGCACAGGCCAAAACCAGCCTGTGGCTGGAATTTGAAAACAAAATTGTATGGTAACACGGCCCTGTTCACCCACCTCTTTCTGCCGGGGCTCTGCTCACAATAGCAAAACTGAGGTGCAGGACTGAGCCTGTGCAGCCTAGAGCCCCAAACAGCTACCATCTGTACCGATCTTACCAGGTTATGGAGGACCATTTAGAGAGAGGGTTTTCAGGTGACAGCCTGCGCGGGGTGTGATGGTATAAATAGTGTGTAGGTACCAGCAGTAATCAGGGTGGGGCCAACTGAGAAGTTGGAAGAGGGAAGAAAAAGGAGGAAGACTTATTAGCCCCTAAAAAGGGGCAGTATTCAGATGGCCCTAACATCATATTTAGTGCCACCGTCATTCAGGGAGAGGACTCCCAGGGCCCAGGCTCCATAAAGACACTATCCCTGCCAGTTCTAGGACCTCTTGACCTGTGACTGCCTACTATGTGCAAAAGATTGTGTCTTGAGAGCTGGAGAGATAGCTCAGCAGCTAAGAGCAGTGGCTGCTCTTCCAGAGGACCCAAGTACAATTCCCAGCACCCACATGGCAGTTCACAACTGTCTGTAACTCTAGTTCCAGGGGATCTGACACCCTCATACAGAAATACATGCAAGCAAAACACCAGTGCGTGTAAAAGTAAAAAAAAAAAAAAAAAAAAAGATTGTGTTGTGTCTTACCAAATCCCCTTCCCTTTCCTTACAAAGAAGCCAAAGGCAGAGAAGGGGAAGTATCTTACTGGAGAGTACATGGCGAAGCAGAACAACCAGGTCACAAACTCAGGCCTGCTGGCCTGTGCAGAGCGCTCCTTTCCTGACACCACTCCCAGATCCCACCCAAGCCTGGGTACAGCTCCTAGAAGCTGAATGCAAGCGATGTTGACAAGTCCCTGACTTTTCAGGTTCATGATCATAAACTCCCTGGCGCTTTTCCAAGGGGCCTGGTTATGTGGTGGGCTAGGCAGGTGAACTGCCTGCAGGGAGGAGTTGCGAAGTGGGGTGGCAAGAAGTGGTGGTGCCAGCCTTGCTGGACTTGAACTCCCTTCTTACGGACCCTGTGGGAGGTTTGAGGTGTACCTGTTAGGCTGAGCACTGCCAGCTACCCATTTGCCACCTGACTCTGTCTTAGAGAAGCATTCTGTGCTCAGCAGACCCTTACGTTGTTTCGTATCCTTGTCCCACAGCCAAGAGGACCTGTGCAGACAGTGACTTTACCTGTGACAACGGCCACTGCATCCCGGAGCGCTGGAAGTGCGATGGCGAAGAGGAGTGTCCTGATGGGTCTGATGAATCCAAGGCCACTTGTTGTGAGTCTTGCCCTGGACCTCAGTTTCCTCACTAGCATTTTCGTGCTGGCAAGTTGTTGGGCTCACGTGAGACCGTCAGCGGATACTATGTGCTGGGCTCTCTGGGGAGTGGGAGGCTCCTGGTAAGCAGGCAAGTGTTTAGCTACTCACTGGTCACCTGTGTCCGGGCTGTCTTCTCAGCACCCTTGTAGGTTTGACTATTCCTGAGGCACCAGAAGTTAGAATCAGCCCCCACATGCTGCTCAGAAGCAGCCATGGTTCATCTTCCGGGCCCCCTGCTCTTTTTCTTGAGGATCTCAATTGTAATTCCAGTGGCACTAAGGGCAGCTGGTGCTTGTTAATCATTTACTGTGTGCCACACCTCGCTAAGCCCTTTGTATGCCGTAGTCCCTTTTATCTTCAGAGCAGCCTCTAGAGGCAGGAACTACTACTTTCTGAATTTTCAAAAGGGGCACGCTGAAGCTCAGAGAGTTGGCGTGATTTGTCTGTGGCCACCCAGCCAGGACTTCAGGGCCCAGCTCTTTGGTCTGTGTTGGGTGAGCTGAGTACAGGAGGCCTGTTCTTCATTGGCTAGCTAGATGGTGGCAGAAGGAACCGGGGTGAGGTGGCATAGCTGATGCTCCAGGACTGCCTTCCACACTCAGAGCTCTGTCTCTCCGGGATTTCTTTTCTAGGCTCTAATCCACAAAGCAAACTTAGACCTGGCAGGTCATTCCCTGACATTTGTTAAATTAAAAAGGAGATGAGAAGGGGGAGGGGGAGGACCCAGCGGTCTAGAGGCAGAGCGTCAGTAGCTTGAGCCTGGGACAAAAGGCTGGGGGAAGCACGTGGAGATGGTGGGACTAGAGAGGGGAATCCAGGAGCCCCTCTCTGGTGCTAACATTTGCCCCAGAGGTAAAGACAGGGACAATGGAGGCCAGAGTCCCATCTAAGGCTGCCGCTAATGATAGCTGGGTTTCCTTGTCTCCTAGCAACAGAGCTACCAGTTTCTAAGACAGAAAGAGAAAGGGAGAGCAAGAGAGACCCCCAACCCCAGACAAAGGGTCCCTCATTTCCTAGGCAGCTGCCAAGCCCTCCCCAGTTTTACTTCAGGCCCCATCCTTTCCTTACCATACCAAATGCCACTCCATGCTGTCCTGGAGGCGTGTGGGCAGAGGGAAGCCCAGTGCTTTCTCCTGCCCTTCCAAAGGAACAAAGCCTTGCCACACTTGCCTGTGACTGTCATCCTCATGCCAGCCTAGAGAGAGGGTCGTGGATTCCCCATAGAGAAAGAAGCTGAGATCAGACCAGGTTTGGCCAGTTGGCCATGGCTGCTCAGCTGAGAAGGGACAGAGTCATGTGCCTCTTAGAGAGTACCCTAACGGTCAGCCTGTTCTGTCTTGACCCTGGGCGTGGGCAGGGGCTTTGTGTACATTACTGGGGGAGGAGGGCTGTCTTGCTCCCCTTCTCTCCACATCTCCCATCCTGCCTATTTCTCTGTCTTTCTTCCTCAAAATGCCAGTGCTCACTGCCTTCCTACCTCGTGGTCTGTGCTGGACCCACACTGCCCACTCCTCCTGACTCCTAGGCCTCCTTATGTTTAACAGCTGAACGGCTAGAGGCCGAAAACTTGATAGACCAACCTTACAGACACACAGCCTGTTTGTGGCAAGCACCTCTCCAGTGACAAAAGACAGGATTTTCAGGCTTTCTGAGATTCATGGGAGCAGCAGCCGGAATTGAAGAGGCCCAGCTCCCTGTGGATTACCCAGGCAATTGCTGGGAGAACCTGTCTCCGCTGCGTGCCCCCCAGTATGGGTCCCAATCTAGAATCCCATAGATTTTCCCATTTTAAGATTCCTAAATTCTTAGTAGTCCAAGACCCACTTTCTGCCCTTGTCCAGGGGCGGTGCAAAGTTTGGGATTCCTACTCCCTGAACCATTGCATTGGTCAGAAGCAGTGGCCACAGGTTCTGTCACTAGGGAGGGCTGCCTGGAAGAATCAGCCAGAGAAGACCTTGACGACCAGGCAGAATTTGGGGCGGCAGGACTGATAGCAGGCTTACTCACAGCTTCCCAACTGAATGAAAACCCAGCAGCCAACCCGTTGTCCATTTAATTGGTGTTGCCATAGCAACCTCCATAGCCTACCAGGTTTCTGGGACTGTGCCAGCTCCCAGGATAGAGCCTTACTCCTCACCCCTAACGGAAAGATTATAGATAGAAGAGTGTAGTAGGTTTGTGATCTGATTCAGTTGGGTCATTTTTTTGCCTTGAAACCTTGTATAAGTTGTCTAGTCTTCCTGAGCCTCAGTTTCTCCTTTTGTAAAATGATATGGTGATATTTACCTTATAATGGGTGTATGACTCCGCTGAGAAAATACAATTGTTTTTTATTATTGTTCTTGGACCTCAACATCTCTGCCCCCGACATTACAGTTTATTAGGATATCAGGACACTAGCTTTGTACTATTAAAATACTATTGGGTGGGGGTGTGAGAAGCAAAGGGACCTGGGATAGGTACTCATCAAATACAGCCAGAGTCACAATGGGAAAGCCCAGAATATTTGCCTAATGAAAGTATCATTTGGGCTCTAATTATAGCTCTCTTGATTGGAGCAGTCTCTGACCCACCTCCAGGCATCTGTGGGGAGGGTGCAGGCAGGCAGGGAGAGGAGGGAGTGGTTCAAGAGGAATGAGCTACAGATCTGCGTGCTCCATGCTGCTTGTGAATTTTCCCCTTGCACCTTAACAGCTAGAAGGGGCCCTGGCTGGTCACTTCTGCTCACCTGCTTCTTATAGATGAAGGAGTGCAGGCCTGGAGATCTAAGATCACCCATTTGGCCTGCTGCGTGTGAGGGAGCCTAGTGTAATTCTGCTCTTTCAGGATGACAGGGTGCTTCCTAATGCAAGGCCCAGTCAAGTGACACTGGTGGCTGCTATGGTCCACTTGGAGCAGGTAATCCCCACTTGTCCCTAAAACTCAAGTCTCTAAAACTACAGACCAGTGAGTAGCCACTAGGTACTATCAACAAACGCTGTCCTTGTTTCTTTATGTATTAACTTGTGAGCTGGCAAAAGTACCTGTGGGTTTGGATTTCTGGGACAGGATTCTCAGGAAATTAATAAATGCCTTCAGTTGCTTCAGGGTGGAGTTTTAAGCCCCCTCACCAGTGTTGCGAGGGGGCACTGCAGTGATGATTATTGCTTCTGCCTGGGACACTTGGACAGCAAGCCAAAGGTGTCCCTTGGGAGCATCTGTCCCAGAGAGAAAGGCTATACCGGGATGGGAACCATAGCGTGACATATGAGCTCCTGTGCATTCCCGCGGGGTGATACCAGCCTCCCCACCAGTCATTTACATTTTCATCGCATGAAAGATGAGAGCAATTGTGCCCTGAGCTCCAGTGTATTCCAGGCTTTTGAGTGTAGGCATTTCCACACTGCCTCACACAAATCACTTACCAACCCCATTTGCAGCAGAGGAGACCCAGGGAGCACAGAAGTTAAATGCCTTGCCTAAGAACTTTATGTTAGTGAGATTTGGACCTAGGTTTACTAACTCTAAAACCCAGGTTCTTTCACATATACCAACTTGCATATAGGTCTTGGCTTTAAGGATCCTGGGAGTAGCCATCAGATGGCCATGTTGCTCAGTCAAGCTGAGCAAAGAAAGGCTAGCTGAGCACCTCACTGACCGCTCCAGCCGTGCTGGGGAAAGCAGCAGTCTCCTTCTGTGCAGTGGCTGTACAGGGTGGACCTGGGATAGAGGTCCAGCTTGTCTCTCCATAAGATTCTCAACCAACAACTTACACTCTCCAGGCTTTCCTCTCTGCCTGGGAGATGCCCATCTGCAGTTCCTGCAGCTGCGTGGTGGAGAGGCCTGACCTGGAGCCTGGGGCCCCAGCTTTGGGGAAGAGCTATGCCACAAGAGAGGCACCAGGCAGTATGGTTTCAGGAGAGACAGGCATTTGACACACCTACCTCTCTCTGGGCCCTGGAATAACACTCCAAGAGATGCTTGTCAACTTGATCGTCTTGGCCTGTTTTGTCCTGACATTCCAAGAGCCTTGGCTCTCTAGGGGTGAAGGAACCAGTAGTAGGCACTGCTGGGTCCTTGAGAGCCTGTAATTAGAACTGTCTATTTAGGGACACAGCAAATGCCTTATTAATTATAAAGAAAGGAATCAGACAGATTGTTTAATCATTGTCTTTGTTGAAAGGTTATGTTGTTAACTGTATTAATATTCATTAAAAGTTCAATCAGCTGCCTGCTGCAGGACCAGACCTCCGGAGGTGGCGCATCTGGCCAAAGGCTGTTTCAGTCACCTAGGCATGGGGAAAGAGAATTTGGGGCTGTGTTTCTGCCATGCATGGTTTGATGGAAGGACAGGGCTTTTGTCAGAGGAACCCAGATTCTGTCTTTAATGTGCTGTGCACATTTGGGTGAGCTACTTGATGTCTCTGAACCTTAGGACTGCTACCCTGCCCAGTCTAGGAAACACTGCTGCCATAGTCCCTTTGAGAATGGTGCCCCTAGAATCTGTACTCACAGCCTTCTTCCTTTCAGGGTTAGGGTGAGGGGCATGCTGGGCATCTTGGTTGGTTCTGGCTAAATGCCACAGACTGGCCTGGGTAAGCTGTACATAACAGAAACCTAGTGCATGCAGTTCCATTACATGTACAGGGCACCAGCAGACTGACTGGTGTCTGGTGAGGAGACCTTCGCAACAAAGAGGGCAGGGAGGCTACCTTGAGCATTTATGTTATATATAATTTTCTTTGGGTATGTTCATGTACATGGTACTGTGTTCCATAAGGACATTTTCATACAAATACATATATTGTGTTAAGCATAGTCTTCTTCCCTCCCCTCTCCTGTTAGCTCCTTCATTCCTCTAGATAATTTTACTTCTATTTTAATGTTGTATACCCACACTCAATTTTACATTGTCATACAAAATTAGAACCACAAATGAGAGAAGACATGCAGTATTTGTCTTTCTGAGTCTAGCTTAATTTGCTTAATATGATTATCTCCAATTGCATTCACTTTCCTACAAATGACATAACTTTGTTCTTTATGGCTGAAAAAAAATCCCATTCTGTATAAATACACCACATTTTGTTTGTATCCATTTCTATAAGAGGGCACTAACCCCACTGGTGAGGGCGCTGCCCTTATGACTTAATTGTCTCCTAAAGGTGGAGTGGGGTGGGGAAACAACTCCTCAGCCTGGAGCAGTCTGACCCACTCAGGTGCTTGTATCCGTGGTCCTTTCAACTCCCTGTGAGGTCTAGTTCTCTGAGCACCTTGTCCTTCCACCCCGCTGCTCTCTCGGGGCTTTGCAAACACTTGGACACCTGTATCACTGCTAGGCGCCATGGTATGACAAGGAGATGAAGTAGGCCATATCTTTTCCATGTGCAGATTTTTAACTCGGACTCTCACCTAGAAGTGCTTGGGTTGAGAGAACTTACTAAATGCAGGTTCCAGGGCCTGGAGCAGTGGCTCAGCCATTAAGAGTGCTTTCTGCTTTTCCAGAAGGCCTGAGTTTGGGTCCCAGCACCCGGGTATCTTTTCCTCCTCCCATCGGCACCTCCACACACATAGCAGACACACATTCACACGAAGAAAAATATAAAAAAAAAAAACTTAAAAATGCAAATCCTTGGCTTTTGACATCTAGATACACTCAAGCTTCTGCCTCTTGGTTAGAGTACGTTCTGGGAGTCAGCTGATCAGCTCCAGCTGCTTCATGGTCTAAAGTATCAAGAAGCGCTCGGGGTTCTCCAGTGTTGGTGACAGAAGAGCCATCTCCAGATGCCCATCCCTCTTTGCCACTCCAGATGAAAACCCAAAGTGGCCTTGGGGGGGGGGGCGGTGTTTGAAGACAGGGTTTTTCTTTGTATAGTCCTGGCTGTGCTAGAACTGGCTCTGTAGACTAAGCTGACTTCCAACTCACTTCTGCCTCCCAAGTGCTGGAATTGAAGGTATGTGCCACCACCTCCCAGCAAAAGTGGCCATTTCATGTATGTATGTATGTATGCATGCATGCATGCATTCTTTTAGTTGTGAGTCCTCAGTCTGCATTTCTTCAGGCCAGAAGCAGGCATCAAATCCCACTATAGATGTTTGTGAGCCAACATGTGGTTGCTGGAAATTGAACTCAGGACCTCTGGAGGAGCAGCCAGTGCTTTTAACCACTGAGCCATCTCTCCAGCTCCCACTCCCCCCACCGCCAAGTGGAATTTTAAGAGCTCACTGAATGTCAGTGCTTTCCAGAGCCCTACCTGACATTTACTCGTGTAGAGTGAATTCTATGAATTCCATGTTCCCACTGGACTGCCTTATTCATGACAAGTGTTCCAAACCTGTCCACATTTGTGATCCACATGGGATTGAAGGTACTCTTCCCCAATACATAGTATGTATCATCTGAGGACCTTGATTTAGACACCTGCCCCAACCCACTTTCCTGTGCCTTTTCCTGTCTCGGCCCACTTTTATTCATCTCTGTGGCCTCTCACCACCAGCCACAGAATAAGATGAGAGGAAAGAGATCAGAGTGAGACATGAGTTACCATTCTTCTGAACGTATGGAACTGTTTCCAGCTCTGATATCAGACACGGCTGCCATATCTTCATGTCACTCTTGTGTGTGTGTGTGTGTGTGTGTGTGTGTGTGTGTGTGTGTGTGTGTGTGTGTAAAAGAGAGGGAGGGGGAGATGGAGACAGACAGAGAGAGACAGCAACAGACACTGAGGGCTTACCCAGCAGTGCTCAATCTTACCCACTGAATGGATAAACAAGACTCAGAGTCTCATCCAGTGTATGTAGATGATAATAATGGGGAAATGGACTGAGCCTAGGAAGGATGTACTTCTAACTAAACATTTTACAGACATTAATCTGGTCATTACAACCATCCTATGCAGCAGGTCATAGCGTCATCTACACTTGGTTGAAACAAATAGAAATATTTTAGGCCAAGGTCACGTGGCCAGTGAATGACGGAGCTATGATTCAAACCGAGGCAGCCAGCCTTCAGAGCCCACATCCTCACTTTTCATGCTGGAGGCCAAAACATAATCCTCACCCTGCTGGGTTATTATAAAGATTAAATGGAAATGTCTAGCACTGTGCCTGACACAATCTAAAGACCTGAAGTTGGGACTCCTGCACCCTGTAGAAGGCAGCAGGGAGCCAACCAGAAAGGTCGAAGATTCATCTGCCTCAGTGGAGTGGGGAGAGCTTAGGGTGAGCGCTGCCCCCAGTCCTGAATAGGGTTCTCATTCTTCCAAATTGAGAATCAGCCCTGGGGCTCTAGGCCCCTGATTGAGTCAGCCTCTGATTGCGGCTGCAGTAATTATAGCTGTGCAGTCCCGCTGGGCCCTGCACGTGGAGGCTGTTCTCAGCGGTGGGCTCGGCACCACCTTACAGAGACTTAAGATTGTTGCTGCTAGGGTTTTGATGAGCCCTCCAAACCCACGGGTTCAAATCATGGAGCTTCTGGTTTGGAAGGTAAACTGAGGTCTGTTAGGCATACCTTACCCAAAGGCACACAGTTGGAATGCAGCAACGGTGTGGCAGATCCATGTTGTGAGATCTTAAAGGGAAGATGTAGGGTCCTTGGATCAAGAAAGACTTGAAGCTGGACACTGCTGGCAGACGTCTTAAACCCCAGCACTTGGGACGCAGAACCAAGTGGATCTCTCTGAGTTCGAGGCCAGCCTGGTCTACAAAGTGAGTTCCAAGATAGCCAGAGCTGTTACACAGAGAAACCCTATCTTGAAAAACCAAAAGAATAAAAAGAAAAAAAAAATACTTGAATGTCTTGGGCTAGGAGAGCATGCGAGAGTGTTAGGTGAGGCAGTGTGGGGTGGGGTTATATTTAGGACTTGGAAAACCTTTAGAGAAGATTGGCTCCCAATGGAAAGACATGGAGCAGGGCAGCCCTAGTGGACTGCCAGGGACTATGCCAAGCAGCAGGAGTGGTTGGGATGTGTCCCTTAGCTAAGCCACAAACACCGGATGTCTGTCTCTGCAGCTCGGGAAGAGTGTCCCGATGAGAAGCTGAGCTGTGGACCCAGCAGCCACAAGTGTGTGCCTGCCTCGTGGCGTTGCGACGGAGAGAAGGACTGTGAGGGTGGAGCGGACGAAGCCGGCTGTCCTACCTGTGAGTCCAGAACCCCGTTGTCTGCCAAGCAGTCGGGCACCCTCAGCAGTGGGGACCCCTTCTTGGAAGGGGCCTGTTTCTCTGTGGGGCCTGGTAGGTTGGGGAGGGAAGAATAATGACGAGAACGTTAGAAACGGCTGGGCCCCAGACATGTTCTTCTTTCATCCTCACAACCACCTCATGAAGAGCCATTATCATCCCCATTTCATGGGTGAGGAAACTGAGGCTCAGACAGGGAGGAAACATGCCCAAGAATGAGGGTTGGAACTGAGATTCAAAGTCAGGTCTAACACACAGCTTTTTACCATGTCTGACATCTGCTCATCCATTCTGCAAGTCAACTGATCTCCAAGCAAGAGCAGGGAAACGAAAGGCTGGGCTGTATGAAGGTGGAGTTTGGTGCCAGGGCACTGGCAGCACTGGGAATGGGCGTGTGCTGACAGATGCCTAGGGTGTGAAGGATGACTACTGCTCAAGTCTCAGACTGGGGCACACATCACATATAGAGAAGATCCTCCCATCAGCCTCAGCAGGGACAGATGGAAGTGGTCATTGGGATAGTTCCACATGGCTGAACTTCAAACACAGGATTATCTTCTCAGAGAACAGGCCAGGATTCCAAATGTGAGGGCTGAGGGGTCTGAAGAAGTGTATGGATGGGGCAGGGGTCCTGGCGAGTGTCTGCACTCCAGAGCCTCAGCGCTGGCACTGGCTTCAGTTGTGATAGTTTTGTGAGAACTTTCCACCCATGCCAGTCACCCTTTGCTCTCACCACCCCAGCCTTATAATCAAATGATGCTTTCAGTATAAAACTAGCAGTCACTATTGCAAGGAGTGGGGGGCGGGTACCTGACCAGGGCATGTTGGAACAGGGACATCTCCTGTTAATTACAGGAGCCAAAGGTGTGAGAAAGGATTAATCAGGCTCTCTGTGGCCTGGGCCGAAAAGGAACCTTCTCTTCTCCAGTTCTCTGAGCCCCTTACATTTGTGAATGTAGGGAGTGGGGTCCCTGGGCCTTAGTAGTGAGATCTTCAGTGACTGTCAGCTTCCGAACCTCATTGAGAATCCAGTGTTATGAAGCACTTCCTGTCAGGACTCCCAGGAGACAGAATCTTCTCTCCCTGGGTATGTAAAGTGTCTAGACAGGCAGGAGGATGTCAGCAGCAGCATCTTGGGGAATGTGGCACCAGAGAACACATGCTTTTCCCTCTGATGCCCCCACATCCCAAAAACCCAGAAGGGGGAAAATGCAGCTGTCGGAAACTTAGTAGAGCTGTCATGAACATGACAAGGTCTGCCTACATTGTAACACCGAGGACATCACTTTATGTTCAGTAAATGGAAATTGACATCTTGTCACCGGAAAATAGAAACGTGGACCCTGGGCGCCCCCATATGGAGAGATATGGAACTGCCACCACTATGTTTGTGGTTATAGCCACAGCATTTCTGACCCACCTGAGTCCCGAGGCCAAAGGCTGAAGACATGAAAGAGGGAAGGAGGCTTGGTGGAGGAGGGAATGGGTGTTTGAAAACAGCTGACACTCCAGAAAGTGAGGGAAAACAAACAACAGGGAAGCTGAGAGAGGTCAGAGTAGGAAGGAAATGCCCCAAACCTGAGTTCTGGGTCTTTTGTTACAATATGACCCTGAGCAAGGTGCTCCCCTCTCTGAGCCTCCGTTTTCTTATCTTTAAACTAGCGCCTGGGCTGGCTGGGCTCCAGACTAGCCTACCAGAGAGAGGAAACCCAGAACCCAAATAGAGCCAGGACCTGTTCTTTAATGACTTTGTCCACACCCACATCCTGCAGAGGCTCTGCCAGTCCTTAGAATAATGGGGTATGAAGGATTTGGAGCCCAGACATGGGGTGGCTGTGAAAGGCACTAGACAGGCTGGGGCACAAGGAGATTTCCTAAGCAAGGAAACAAGCAGCCTGGGTTGGATGAAGGTGGAATTTGGACCCGGGCACAGGAAGAAGGCTGACCAAGAACTAAAAGGAATGGTGGGCAGCACTGGGTTCCCAGGAGATGGTGCGACTTGAACAAAACCTTGGAGGGGAACTGTGTGCTCCGGGCCTAGTAAATCATCAAGGTGGCCATAGCTGGAGTGAGTTCAGGAGTGAGGTGTGGGGACCAGGGCAGTAGATGCCAGGCTGGAGACTTTGTAGTCTCGGCAAGCTATGTATACAACTCTGCCACAGTGGAGAACCCCTTGCTTTCTCATCTGGTGTCAGTCATGTTACAGATGATTACGCTGCTGGTTACAGGGCAGAAATTCTGTATATTTGCCGGAGTTCAGGAAAGGCAAGTGTGGTTCAAGGTCAGTTAGCTTGACTCAGACCCCTGATTTCAAGTGGCGGTCTCTCATACCGTGCTCCCCCTTCAAGTCTGTAGCAGGAGCTGGGCTGGGTAATGGGGGATGGGATCTGGCCGGCCGACCGGCTCTCTGTCCTGCGCAGTGTGCGCCCCGCATGAGTTCCAGTGCAGCAACCGTTCCTGCCTGGCCTCTGTGTTCGTGTGTGATGGCGATGATGACTGCGGCGATGGCAGTGATGAGCGCGGCTGCTCGGACCCCGCCTGCCCGCCCCGCGAGTTCCGATGTGGAGGAGGTGGTACCTGCATCCCTGAGCGCTGGGTTTGCGATGGCCAGTTTGACTGCGAGGACCGCTCGGATGAGGCTGCCGAGCTTTGCGGGCGAGTGGGCCAGGAGACCACAGCCACGCCTGCAGCCTGCGTCCCCACAGCCCAGTTCACCTGCCGCAGTGGCGAGTGCATACACCTGGGCTGGCGCTGCGATGGCGACCGCGACTGCAAGGACAAGTCTGACGAGGCCGACTGCTGTAAGCCCCCTCCACGCTCCCAGTCCCACCCAGAGCCTGCTGATATGACCCTCCTACCGGGAGTACATACCCTGCTTTAACAGAGACTTACACTGGGAGAATGAAGTGACTTGCGGGAGGTCACATGGCTGCTAAGGAATGGAGCTCAGATCTGACCCCAGAAGCCAGGCACCTGTTGTCTCTGCTATGTGCACCTGTTGCTGCCCGTCCCTGTTATAGGGAGTCTGGCACTGGTCCCCTGCCCAAAGACCTCTGTCCTAGGAGTGCCTACATGCTGAGCCCGTCAGATTCTGCTGACTGTCCCAGCTGTGTGGGTCCCTTCCAGGACTTTGGCAGATTCCTGCTACCCTCTCCTACAGACACAACTCACACTGGTATTTTCATCTCTGCACCTGAGCTTCTGGAAAGGGGCTCTTAGTCTCCAGGCTCCCCACCAACACCCAGCACAGTGCCAGGTTCAGGAAAGGTTGACTGAGTGGACCAAATCACTAAGTCATGAGCGCCAGGACTCAATGGAAAACCACACGTCTGTGCTGAGGTGGTGGACAGGGAAACAGGAAACTGCAATGCTGTGTGACCTTTGGCAAGGCCTTCCCCCTCTCTGAGCTTCAGTCTCCCCATGTGTACACTAGAGATGCTTTGACTAAGTGTCCTCCGAGGCCTCCTAAGCTCTGTTGCTGTACCATTCTTTCCAGGGTGGATGTGGCATGAGGTTGTAGGGACAGCTTTCCCAGCATCACCCTGGTCCTGACCTCCTCTTGCCCTGTTTCAGCACCACCGGGACCCTGCCATGAGAATGAGTTCCAGTGTGGAGATGGGACTTGTGTCCTTGCGATCAAACGATGCAACCAGGAACACGACTGCCCAGACGGGAGTGATGAAGCTGGCTGCCTGCAGGGTGCGTTGCTCAAGAAGGTTGGCACCCTCTTGAGGATGGAAGCTCAGCCTGAGGAAAGGCCCTGTGGCCCTCCCTGGCCTGGAGAGAGCAGAAATGGGGGCGTTCTTTCCTTGATCTCTGAGATGTATTTACCTCTTCAGCATCAGTTACTTGTCCATTATCACTCTAATTCCTTCCCATGGGGTTCTAGGACACAAGAACTGGACTCTTTTTTTTTTTTTTTAAGATTTATTATGTATATGAGTGCTCTATCGTCATGTAAACCTTTATGCCAGAAGAGGGCATCAGATCCTACTATACATGGTTGTGAGCCATAGTGGGGTTGCTGGGAATTGAACTCAGGACCTCTGGAAGAGCAGCCAGTGCTCTTAACCCAAGAAGTGGACTTTTAATTAAGGACTTTGTAAAAGCTGAAAGAGGGCTAAGGGGACGTGAGAATGTAATGCAGGGAATCTAGCCTCCCACTATTTGCACCCAAGGCTTTTCTTACTAGCTCTCAGACTGAGCGGACGCTGAATCCTGTCCTCCAAAGAGTCCTACTTGTCCTACCGAAGTAGAGGCCCTACCCACTAGCCATGGGGAGTTAACTAGAGAGGGCAACGAGGCAATGTGGGCAAACGCTCCCCCTGGGAGACAGTCAGCCCAGACTCAGTTCTAGAGCTGCTGCATGGTCTTTCCCAGGAGCCTAATACTCCCAGAACAGACAAAGACCCCTGCGTGGGTGAATGAGGGTCTCTCCTATGGGAAGAGCCTCTATAGGCCCTGGTTCCACTGTCTGTCCTAAGGTCCGCTAAGAGAGTTAGGGCTGGCGCTTGAACTCTGTTCATTTTCTGTGGGCCTTGGCTGACCCTGCCCGGCCTTGCCCTCCCACCCACTGTCTCACAGGCACTGTCCACTCTCTTGTCTGGCCCGACAGAGTCAACCTGTGAGGGTCCCCGCAGATTTCAGTGTAAGAGTGGCGAGTGCGTGGACGGCGGGAAAGTGTGTGATGGTCAGAGGGACTGCCGGGACTGGTCGGATGAGCCTCAGAAAGAGTGTGGTATGCTACCTATCTACACCTAACGGCTGGACTAATGTTCTCACTGTGCTCCCTCCTGGCGTCCAGGATAGAGGCCCTAACACCTGTTCTGACCCTGTAGACAAGCGCAATGCTGTAGCCTCACATCAGGCCATTTGCCACGAGGATTTCTTGCTGCAAAGCTCTAAGGGCCTTTCCCTTGAAGTCTAGATGCTCAAAGGTTGGGCTGCTTCTCATAAAATCAACCTCTTCGCTTCTGCCATATACAAACTGTACAAGCTGAGTGTGTGCCCTCTGCAACTTTCTCTCTTCCTCTATGTCCCTGCCCTGCTGATCTAGCCACGGCCTGGGTCCTTGAGCTCTTCCAGCCCTTGGTAGGACACTTTGCAGAGTCAAAGGTTGGAAGAGGCAAGGAAGCCCATTAGAAGTATATTCTACCCAGCATCACTGCCAGAGCAGGGTACTCCCAGCAGCAGGCAGTGTCACCATTCTAAACTCTGAGAAGCTGGAACCTGTGTGAGGGTGAGGGCTGACATGCAGTTTAAGCTAGAGGGAAGTAGGGAGGGCCGGCTAGCCAGTGACTAGCAAGGGCAGAAGAGTTAGCTGTGAGTCATCTCTGCTTATGTCAGGACAGAATTCCAGAGAACTGGACAAAGGAGGCCCCTGAAAACAGAGTCTAGGTTGGCCCCTCATTGTCCTCTCTCCAGAAAGACTGCCCAACATCTCTCCTACTGGGTACTCAGAGGAACGTCATACCCCAGAGCTCCCCAGAAGCAGCCTCTTTGCTCTCCTGAAGATTTCAAATGAAACCAGGCTGACTGCAAGGAAGAGTAGCTAAGCAAAGCTTGCTGAGCCTCCACCTGGGCTTGCAGGAGACCCACACTCTACTGCCCTCAGGCCTAGACTGAAAAAGATCCAGAAGGGACTAGTGGAGAGGGGGACAGGGAAACAGGAGCAGCTAGCTGAACCTAGCTTCCCCACACTCGGAGCTGCAGTTACCCAGGGACTACTAACCTACCAAACTCTCTTCTGCATGACATGCTAATGAGAAATATGTGCTTGTTTGTGTCTGTGTGTTCTTTTTGTCTGTGCTGGTGAAGAGACCAGCGTCTGTAACCATGTTTCTGAACTATTGCATTCATGCATCTCTGCCTGCATTTCCATGTCTGCAGAGCCTGCAGACCTGTCTATGCCTCTGCAATAAGCTGGTATGGGTATGTGTGTGTATGCATGAAAGTGTGTGCATGCAAGTGTGTACTGTGCTGGGGAAAGTGACATTAAATGCTATTCAGGCCTCTAGACCACTCTACCTCTTCCTTCCTCTCCCAGCTCTACCTACAGGCTACACAGAATTAGAAAGGAACAGAGTCTCTCTTCAGGCCTGCTAAAGAAGGTGGTCAGGGATAAACTAATTGGGAACTCCTAGCTTTTTTCTCTCTCAACCTTTGTTAGCCTTAGGGTACTCTGTACCTTCTTTCATCAAAAAGTCAGTCATTTCGAGCTCTTCCTGATTCCATTTGGCTACGTGTCCAGTAAGCACAACTGTGGAGTTGCTACCACCTACAGAAAGAGAGGAAGGAAGTGGGTGGGTGCGTGCGTGACTGAGGCAGTGCGTGAATGGGAGAACAAATGAATGGATGGAGCTCATGGAATAGGAAAACTCAAGACAGGTGACAGAATGCTTCCCAGCGGGAGATCTCCCACAACTACTCTGAAGCTACTGTGGCTCAGACACCTCCAGAAGCCTGGGGCTTCCCAGGGATGGGCCTGACTGAGCCACTTCCAGTCCCCCAAAGTCATGGGATTGCTGTGGTCTTGTTCTTTCAGTTGCACCAACATTCCAGGGAAACAGGAGGAGGCCCAGGGGTAATGGGGACATTCCCTAAGCATGGCTCCAGCTGGAGGTGGGGACACCCGCAGCTGTGCATGGCCTGGGGTGGGCAGCTCAAACCAGCTGTATGCATGGCCACAGCTGGCTCCACTCAGCTCTGCTTCACTTGGCTGGAGTGACAGTGCATGAACCTGGTGGGCAGAAGGGTGGTGTGGCACTTTCCCCTGGCTTGTGGAATTAACTTTCTGTGATTCTAAGCCCAGGAGATGCTGTGAGAACTTGGTAAACCTTGGTTCTGGCCTCCCCTAGAACCCTCTCCAGAAGGTGGTGAGGGAGTGGAGAATGAGGGGAACCAGATCCAGGTGACCTCTTGACATCCCTTCACTCTTTGCAGCACTTGCTAATCCTGGTGCTTGTGGCAAGGTAGATGAATGGTCAGGTCAAAGAGGAGTTGAAAACGCTCCATTGTGGAAATCCTGGTAGGAGAATCCTGATTCGTCCACAGGCACATCTGATAGAAAGTCTGGCCTAAGATTCAGCTGTAACAAGTAAGGGCATTCTGCATTATTCCTCCTGGCTGACAGACTAACTCTGGGCCCTGCCTTGAGAAAGTATGCATATGGTAGGGGACCAGAAGTCAGCACTTGGCAGAGATCTGAGGGAGCCCCTGCACGACAGCCAACCCCACGGTGCACAGCTGGGAGGAGGAGAGAGTTACAGGAGGCAGCTCCTGTGAGGAGAAGGTTTCTAAGGGCAGCACCATTCCAGAGTGGTATTGCCTGCCCTGGAGTGAAGCAGGCTCCTTAAGCTGAGGACGGATGTGCAAAGGCCTTCAGAAAGCATTCCTGAGGTCTTTCAAGGGGTGAGCGACCATTTACACATGCAAGCTTTAAGCTTAAAGGTTAGAAGGAACTGTTTTAAAAAATGTGTTTGTGAAAGACCTCAGAGCTCCAGGAAAGGCCTAGCTACCTTTAGTGTGGCAGTAGATGGAGCTCTGGCCTAGGAGGACAAGACCTGTGTGCTCCTTGTTCCACTGGCCCTGTCTTGTCTAATCAGGGACCTGCCATCTGATCCTCCTCCTTCCCAGTCACCTGGCTAAAGAGGTAAAGGTTCAGTGCAGCTTCCTGTTTTCCTGGTTCTATGGGAGTCTGCTGCCCCAAGGCTTTGCTTTGCTCTGCGCCATTTCCCTGCCTGTCAGAGTTCAGCAGCTTGTGTCCCTCCCCAGGGCTGAACGAGTGTCTGCACAATAATGGCGGTTGTTCCCATATCTGCACTGACCTCAAGATTGGCTTTGAGTGCACATGCCCAACAGGCTTCCAGCTCCTGGACCAGAAGACCTGTGGCGGTGAGCCTTCCCCCATCTCCCCAAGCAGATACAGATCCTCCTGCCAGTTCTGACTTCTGGTCTTTCCCACAGACATTGATGAATGCCAGGATCCAGATGCCTGCAGCCAAATCTGTGTGAATTACAAGGGCTACTTTAAGTGTGAATGCCACCCTGGCTATGAGATGGATACACTGACCAAGAACTGCAAAGCTGTAGGTACGGACTTCCTAAGGAAGAGGGAACAACTCTGGAGGTTCTATGAAGCACCCGACCACCACATATGTGAGGAGTGGTTAAACACAGTGCTCAAAATACAAGTGAACATCACACGTACAATGCACTGCAAGCTAACACCCACAGGCATGGTTAGAGCCATCCCTGATAGCCTGGGGGACTCCATTTGTACAGCACAATGTATAGGCACAAGTGTGGACCACACAACCGGCATAGACAGCTCACATGAAGTGCATGACTTGTGTAGATCTATATATTGATCTATTCAGTCAACTGAAGTAATTATTTTATTCTTTATATTAAGTGCAAGAACATCACTGTAGGCAGTAGAGATTCAGTCAGCACAAGACACCTTGTTAATGAGTAAGACAGACAAAACATAAGACGGATAAATAAAATTCAGTGTATGGCAGGTGGCAAGTAAGGGCTAAGGGGAAATAAAGTAGGGAGTGATGGAAAAGTCTCGGGGAGTGGTGGGTTATGGTTTTAAACAATAGTCAGGGAAGCCCTCACTAAATAAAAGGACATTTGCATGAAGACCTAAAGGAGGCGAAAGGATGAGCCCAGTAGTTATCTGCAGGAATGCCATTCCAGGCTGAAGGGAAAGAAAGTGCCAGAGCCTGAGGAAAGGAGTGTGACTGAATGTTGAAGGAGCAGCCAGGAAGCTGGTGTAGTTGAAAGGAGAGTCATGAAAGGTGAAGTCAGAGGTGACGTGGCATTCCCCAAAGCCTTCCAGATGGTTGTAAAGACTCCTGAGTCTGAGGGAAGCCCTCAGAGGGTTCTGAGTGGAAGGGAAATGTAACATGGAAACTCCTCTGGCTTCATTGCTGAGAACAGACTGCAGAAGACCGGAGAGAAGCCACATGTTACTGCAGTGTTCCAGGAGAACGGCGTGGAGCAGGATGGCTGCTGCAGGAATACTGAGAAGGGAACAGATGTGTGTATATTTTGAAAGCCAGCTAGCTGGATTTGCTTATAAATTACAGTGGGATGCTAGAGAAAAATGAGCCAGAAGATTTCAGGGACAAATAACTTAAAAACAAAAATTGAATTACTATTTCAGCATATGAGAAAGGGTGAAAGGCAGGTTTGGAAAGAAAAGACTGTTGGACATGTTGAGTATAAGGAAACTCTAGCTCTCCACATGGATGCATTAAACAAACAGTTCAGTAGAAGTCTGAAGTTTCACATAAATACTTCCTAGAACACATAGGTTATAACATAGTAGCTACAATCCTTGAACCAAATCCATAAATCCTAAAATATACCACCCACACCACACATTATATAATGTACATACACACATCACATGTAACCTGTCTTCTATATGGGATTATGATGAATAATGTCCACATATGTGCAGTGGGAATAACATACTAGATATACATACCAGATCCATACATGTAAAATCTAAGGTGTAGTTATTAAAAAAAAAACCTCAAATCATAAACACACAGGTCCCATTTGCTGACACAGTTCTAATTACAATTCACAAGCTGCCCTCTAACCCAGCTGATCACTTCAGAGAGGTAAAGTCATGACTTACTTGAAGTGAGAGAAGTTCTGGTTCATTGGGGACAGAGCAGGCCTAGAACCTAGCTTTCCATCTACTTCCTGTACTTTCAGCCCCATTTTCTCTGCCGTCTGTATCATCACTTTCCTCGTACCCCTCTGCCTTGAAATAGTTTCCATCATCACCCTGTATATTTGTGTGTACATGATACAGCCCCAGTTACATGGCTCTATACAGGGACCAGGAGGCTGACAGAACTGTGTGCATGTATGTGATCTTGTCAGATGACACATATATCCTGTCTCTGTAGATGGCTCAACAAACTTAACCCAGCCCACTGGTCTATCTTTCTAGGACCTTTATTTGCTCAGGTGGGTCATTCTTGCAGGATGACAGGTGAAGCCCCAAGCAGAAACAGTAGTGATTGCTGCAAAGAAACACACTCTGGAACAAGGGAAAGACTTGAAAAGGGCCTGGGGCAGTGAAAGGGCTGGGGAAAAGCAGAATGCAAGTAGTTTTGCTGGAATCCAGGATGGGAGAAAAGCTGATAAGCTAGACAGACAGTGGGGCTATATTGCAAAAGGCCTGTGTGCAGGCCTCAGGACATTAGGAGTCCTGGACTTGGGAGTGTGTATCTAATGGAGAAGAGGGCTTCTGCTGTGCGTTGGTACTCATTATTTCATCTGCCCTTCTAGCCTGTGAGGTAGGACCATCATCCCTACTTCATAGGGAAACGAGGCCTCATCCAGCAAACTAGTGGCAGAAACTTGGTCTCTATGGACTCCCTGCTTCCTCCATTGACACTGCTTCCTTGCATGGCAGTTGGCAAGAGCCCATCCCTAATCTTCACCAACCGACACGAAGTACGAAGAATAGACCTGGTGAAGCGGGACTACTCGCGTCTCATCCCCATGCTCAAGAATGTCGTGTCACTGGACGTGGAAGTAGCTACCAATCGAATATACTGGTGTGACCTTTCCTACCGCAAGATCTACAGGTAAGTGGCATGCACCCTGTAGCTAAGCCATAAGAGACTTGAGGGAGGAAGCATGGTCTCTGCCTCTCAAGATGGAGTTGGGCTTGAAAAGGGATACAGAATCACAGTGGCCATAGAAGTACCAGGACTAGAAGTACCAGGACTTCATCAACCTGGACCAGCGTAAGCTGAAGGCTGAAGTGGGTAAACAACCTTGAGCCCACATCCTAGACTGTGTCTGACCCCTGGTGGCCTAATAGTGAAGTACAGGACAGAAGGAAAGGGAAAATGCTCTCCATGTGAACTACAAATCTGGCTTAGATCTGTATTCTGGACCCAGGACTCAAGATAACTAAGATCTGATCTCTGCCGGGAGGATCCCACATATAACTAGCCACCTTTTCGCAGTCATGAGATGAAGGTAGAAAGAAGACCTTTGACCCAATTTGGTAGTTGGGAAAACTTCCTGGGTGTTAGTACCTCATTTGTCACTGGGGTACTCCAATCACTTCAGGAGTGGACTCTGGGACTTGGGAAAAATCCTTGGACACTTAAGAAAGTTTTCTCTTAGATCTGTCTCAGATGCCATATCTCCTTACATATCTGGGCCCCTTTGGACAGTTTATGTCCTTTTCTTTTCACCTTGAGATCTACTGCTGATAACCATGCATTGGGTAGACACCAAGTCATCCTAGAAAGAAAGATAGGAAGGGTGGGTGGGTGGGTAGATGAGAAGACAGAAACAAACTGCCAAGTGTGACGTACTGACAGCTAGATTCCTGCCTCCCACAGCACACATACACATACTGAGTTCATGCCTTACATACATAGAAGCAGCTAGAGCCTATCTAACAAATGTGACTGGGAAGCAGGATTTGATGAGAGACTGAGTATGGGGCTGAATGAGGCATTACCCAGACTAACTCACGGGTTAATCTGGGGAGTCTCAGGAATTTGGCTTGGGGTTTTTATCAGCTGTGCTGCTCTTTTATTGGGGGCATATAGGAGATCAGAGATTGGGGATTGGACAGTCTGTGGTTGAGGACAGGAATGGGGATGAGAAGTTTGGAACACGTTAAGTAAAGGTGTCTATGGGCTATCTAAGAGTGCTTTTCAGTCTGGCTTGAAGAGAATGTCACTGCAGAGTCAGAATTATGGATGACAGTGGACAGTATGGCAGTGATAACATGGGGAGAAATGGTAGGGGTGAGGGAGGGAACAACGACCTGTAGGCACAGCATTTGGGAAGCAAAGTCCTGTTACTGATGCCCCTGTGTGTTTATGCAGTCAGTTCTTTCTGCACCGCACAACTTACTGCAGATCCTCTTTATCTCACCTCTGCATGTCATAACCTCCCCCCATCTCTTTCCCTTCCTTCCTTTCCTTTCAAACCTGTCCATTCCACAGGTACCACAATGATCTGACATTCCTAGCTGTGTCCTTGAATTCATTCAGTTACCTGTCTCACTCTTGCTCCAGTATAAAATCTAATTAGCAGTGCACTCAGCTATCAGGATGTGGTTCTTGCCTGCACTTATTTCCAGCTTTACATCCCATAAGCCAGCTCCACCACACCAAACACTGCATCGTCCCAGAACATGCTTGTTTCTACACTTGTATACACTGGTCCCTTTGTGTTCGGCTTCATCTTTTGTGCCCCTGGTAATCTAGTCCTTCAGAACACAACCACAAGGCTTCTCCTGCTCTGCAAGAAGATGCAGTCTCCATTTTCCTGCTGCTGTAGCTTCCACTGCATTGTATCTGTGTGCACGCTTCTTCCCCCACTAACTGAGCTCCACCAGGCCAGAAACTAGCTGATTCGGCCTGTGCCCCTTTCCTGGTAGTTCAAGGAATGTGTTGAGTGGATCTTAGTCAAGTTCCTCTAAAACCCACTGCCATGGCGCAGAGAGAAGACAAAATGGGGAGGGTTGCAAAGGCAGCTCCACATGGGCCCATGGGTGGGAGCATCTGCCCATGGCCAGCCCTGCTTTCTCCTAAGCGCCCACATGGACAAGGCCAGTATCCCAGACGAGCAGGTGGTCCTCATTGATGAGCAGCTGCACTCTCCAGAGGGCTTGGCGGTGGACTGGGTCCATAAGCACATCTACTGGACAGACTCAGGAAACAAGACCATCTCAGTGGCTACCATTGATGGCCGCCGCCGGTGCACTCTTTTCAGTCGTGAACTCAGTGAGCCCCGAGCCATTGCTGTTGACCCCCTGCGAGGGTGAGTATCCTTACTCAGACTTTCCATTTCACCAGCATATGTGTTGTTCTCATGGGTCTAAGAACTGTCAAGGGTTCAAGAAGCCTGTGGCTCAGTCAGAGACATAGGGAAAGAAGTCCAAATGGCCCTCATCCCACTTTTAGTCAGTCACCAGAGAGCTCCCTGGACTATTGGCTCATTCACTGAAATGGCACATCTTGGAAGCTACAGGACTAAAGATTCCTGATGGTAGCTCCTGGGGTAGAGGCCCTGTAGGCTTTTGTTGACAGCTGCTTAACCTTCTTCAGGGACAGAGAGCTCATTACTCTTCATGAAGACTATTCATTGTACGATACCCTCTTAAACTGAGGTCAGCTATTGAAAGCAGTCTTATGAAAGGGTGACTCAATACCAGTGGGCTGCTATAGTCTCTAGTAGAAATAAGGGTCTAGGAGCAGGGACCTGAGTTAGGATGGTCGTTTACTCTCTTTGTAAATCAGGAGAGGTCTGTAAGGACCCTTCCCACACAGGTGCTCTAGGGCTGGGCTTATAGGCTATGCAGCTGAGACTGAGTGATTGGGGGTGAGCCGAGCTTCCCCAGGCTCTCATGAGATGAAGGTTAAAGTGCCTGTTAGTTCTAACATTTGATAGTTCCAAAGGATTTTGGAGGTTTCCCATTAAATATACCCCCCAACTATTCAGTGTATCCCCTATCCTTTGTGACTCAGACCACTCCAACTGTCCCAAAGAAGAAGCTAAATTTGGGCTCTTCTATCTTTCAGGTTCATGTACTGGTCTGACTGGGGATTCCAAGCAAAGATTGAGAAATCTGGGCTCAATGGTGCATACCGGCAAACACTGGTTTCAGACAATATTGAATGGCCCAATGGAATCACCCTGGGTGAGCCCTGCCTATCTACCTGAGTTGGGAGCTTATATTAGAACTGATCCTGACAACTGTTAGGAGTCCTTTGAGTCTTGTTTCTGTACCCTCATGGTGGCCAGGTGTCTTTGTTCTCTCAGGCTAAGTTCAGTGTGAGGCCTGGGAATGTGGGTAGAGTTCAGTGGGGCAGAGATGCAGCTGTGGTAACTGGTGTCTGACCTGATCCCTCCTCCCCAAGACTTGCTGAGCCAGCGTTTGTACTGGGTGGACTCCAAGCTGCACCAGCTGTCCAGCATTGACTTCAATGGAGGCAACAGAAAGATGCTGATTTTCTCCCCTGACTTCCTGAGTCACCCTTTTGGGATAGCTGTATTTGAGGTGAGCCCTAAGAGGGTGGGTATGACCCTGCTGAGAATATGAAACCTAGAAAAGGCTTGTTCAAATAGGATGTTTCCCTGAGATTTGTCCAAAGGGAAACAAAAGAACAGGGAAGCCAACTGACACATTTGTATATATTCTGAGAGCCACCTACACAGAGGCTCTGCAGCCCAGCCTTCCTGGCAGTCTTTCCTGTCTTTTCTCTCCCCAAGAGCCTCATTCAGAGAATGTCACAGGTAAATTATTTGGCACAGATGCTTCTTCTCCATGTACTTAGCACCTAGCACTATATCTCATATGAAGAAGGCTCCTAACAAAAGAAGGAAGGGGAAAGGAATATGTGTTTCCTTAGAATCATTTCGTATAGGTCATGTCCTGAGAGATGCTATGCAGGTCAGCTCATTTCTGTGCTGACCGTTGTTGAATCATGGGGTCACAGAAGTAAATCAGACACTAACCAAGCTCTCAAGAAGAGAGGATCAAGAAGCCCATCTGTCCTGACCCTGACTTCCTTTCTTCTTGGGAAATAAGGAAGCCAGAACCTACCAGAATTTCTTACATTCTTCCAGCTCTCCCCAAAACTAACCCTGCCATCAAGGGAAGGCAGAGTTGGGAGGCAATGGCAGTATTTCTTAGAGCAGCTTCATTCAGTACTGCTTGAACTCGTGGGCAAAGGATCTCCTCCAAATGCAGCCCCTGCTTCAGTTCAAGTGTGCTGGACATGCATGTGTACTTGAGCATCTCCCTGACACACGTAAAGAATGTGTTTGTGCATGTATCTACATAAATGCATCAAAGTAAAAGTGTGTGTTCCTGTGTGTGTAGTTTTATGTGTATGCACACTAATAGAGGAACTTCCTGAGTATGTCTTTGTGAGGACAGATGGACCTGTGGGGTGTATCTGGATCTGTGGACAAGATGCATGGTTGCACCTGTAACTGTGAATTTGCCTACAGATGCATATGGATTAACCAGATAAACTTGTGTGTATCCTCCCAGGAGGCCCAATAGCAGCTGGCCCTCAGGAACTCACACATTCCTTCTGATCTTAGTTCCAAGCCACAGGAATGGTACTAGCTATAGAGATCCAACCTTGGTTTTCTTTTGGCTCCAGGAAGTAAGCCTAGCTCAGCTATAGAGTAGGTTTGGTCCTCTGGTCAAATAGAAGGAAGCTAGGTGAGTTTGCATTATCATCAGAGGCAGAGTCCTCTGAGAACCTGTGGGCAGGGTAAGCCGCTCTGGAAAGCTATCAGGTCAGTTCTTCCCATCACTGATTTGGGGCTAGGTTCTAAGACTAGGATCATGAGTTAGGATCCTGGGCTCCCTACCCTTTACATCTGTATTCCACAGGACAGGGTATTCTGGACAGATCTGGAGAATGAGGCCATTTTCAGTGCAAATCGACTCAATGGCTTAGAAATCTCCATCCTGGCTGAGAACCTCAATAACCCGCATGACATTGTAATCTTCCATGAGCTGAAGCAGCCAACAGGTAAGTAAGCCTTCCTTGGCCCTCAGGTGCCTGCCTGTGTCCTCTCCTGCCACTTGGCAGGCTGTTTCCTCCCGTTCATGCCATGACCCAGCATCTCCAGGAATACAATAATTCCTCTTGTAAAGCATGTTGCCATATTTTGTCTCATTTTGCTTCAGCCTCTGTGTGAAGCTAGGCTAGGAAGAAATGAACACATAAGTTTCCTAGTTTTGCTAATACTATAACAGGTGCTTATTATTTTTCCTCATTCAATTATCAAAGAAACTGAAGCTTAGAGAGCTAAAACAATGCTAGCAGGTGGAAGAACAAATACATACACTGAGATCCACCTGATTGCAAAGTTCCTTCTGATGGGACACACAGCTCCTTGTTCACTTCTTGCACCCATTTTGCAGCAATATAAAATAATGTGTCTTGAGGCCTTACAGCAAGCCAGGTGGCTCACTGGGGACAGATCTAGTCATCTTACTGTAGGTTGTCACCTCCTCGATCACTACTAACTGTAACAGGTATTGGCTGCCGGGGTGAGAGGGACAGCAAAGAAAAGCAAGGAGATAACTGTGGTGCCTGACTCATTTCTAGGAATTTAAAGAAGAAAGATATGACATAAACCTTAGAGGAGGAAAAATCTAGACAAAACCAGGAAGGGTGGGGTAGCTTTAGTTTGGGAATCAGTATACCACAAGTTAAAGTCTGCCTCCAAAATTCCTTGAGTTGTAATTTGTACATTTACATGTACATGGGCTCATCTGTCAGAACTGTAAGAACTGAATGAGAGCAGGAATAGAGTACCAAGTACTGTGCTGGTGGGTGCCCAGATAAAAGGAGAGCAAATCCAGTGGTGGGATCTCATTATTGGTAGACAAAAGGACCTGGCATGGCCTGTCAGTGTCCCAACATTTTGTCTGTCTGCCCCTTCCCTTCCATCAGCTGCAGATGCCTGTGAACTGAGCGCCCAGCCCAATGGCGGGTGTGAATACCTGTGCCTTCCTGCTCCTCAGATCTCCAGCCACTCCCCCAAGTACACATGTGCCTGTCCTGACACAATGTGGCTGGGCCCAGACATGAAGAGATGCTACCGAGGTTAGTGACAGACCAATTGCCCTTGGCTTCTAGGACACAGTGTGCTCCTGGTTCTCCTCTGTCTGCCCTATTGGCTTGTCACATTTGCATATTCCTCTTTTTTAACCTTCCTTGAATGCGTGAGTCCCTGGGTGTCTTCTAAGGCTCTCCCATCTCCCAGAAAAATGCACATATACATAAAGTATTTTAAATTCAACTTTCAGGAAGTTTCTGGACTCTCTTGAAAACATCAAGTTAACGAGGCTGGAGATGGCTCAGTGGTTGTGAGCACTCGTTCCTCTTGCAGAGTACCGTGGTTCAGTTCCTAGCATCCATATGCTCATGTCCATCCTTAACTCCAGTTTCAGGGGATCCAATCCTGATGCCTTCGTCTAGCCTCTTAGGGCACCAGGCAAGCACATGGTGCACAAGCAAAATACCCATAAATATAAACTAAAGAGAACCTTGAGTTAAGAGCCTTCGATCTCCCCATCTCCACTGACTGTTTATACAAGATGGCTGTGCTTGCCTGTTTCTTAGCTAGACCCAGCACATTGCACAGAAGCCCTAGTAACTAATGGTGGGACACCACTTCATCCTCATAAACAGGGTTGGTTTCCCATCTGCATGTACAGCCAAGGCCTTTGGCCTGAACATTACGTCTGTTGCATCATTTATAATGTTCAGATTCAATTGTTTAATGCAAAGAATTAATGCTAACGATCTATTAGATAAAATGCTTGTAGAGTTGTATGATTTCTGCTCCCTCTAGTCTTTTGCAGAGGCCTCTTCCACACTTACTTCTGCAGCACTGTTTCACTGATTCATCAAATCAAAGTGAAGTGCTAGGATTCAGGATTCAGCTAAAGAGAAGATCATGGCCCATTCAGGGGGATGAGGGAAAGTTTCACAAAAGTGGTATCTGAGTTAAACCCAAAGGATGAGTCCCTCCATGTAATGCACAGCAGCAATAATTTAGGCACTAAAGCAACAAACTGCTCTAAGTGACCTCCCTGGTCTTTCCCCTCTAGCGCCTCAGACTACCTCAACTACGTTAGCCTCTGCTATGACAAGGACAGTACCTACCACTACCAGAGCTCCTGGGACAACCATCCAAGACCCTACCTACCAGAACCACAGTACAGAGACACCAAGCCGGACAGCTGCTGTCCCAAACTCAGTTAGTGTTCCCAGGGCTCCCAGCATCAGCCTGTCTACCCTAAGCCCTGCAACCAGCAACCACTCCCAGCACTGTAAGGAAATCACCTCTCCATTTTTTTTCATGACTTGGGAGAGTCCTATGGAAGCCAGGATGGAGGTTGGGGGTGGCTGGGAAGGGAGATCTTACCAGAACTAAGTAATGTCTGCCTCTTAGGAGGAAGCAATGACGGGAAAGGGCCATTCTGGGTCTGAGGAAACTTGGGTATCCATAACTTTTCAAGGGCCTGGAGGCAGGCTATTAATTCCATCTCTGAGCCTCAAAGTCTTCTCCTAAAAGGAGCAAATAATAAGCTGCCCCCCACTTGCTTCTCAAGATGGTCAGGAAAGGCAAAGGAGCCTGGTATGGTGGTGCATACCTTTAATTTCAGCACACAGGAAGCAGAGGCAGATACATAAAACCCTATGAGTTTTAGGCCAGCCTGGTCTACATAGAGAGTTGCAGGCCAGCCAAGGCAACATGGTAAGACCCAACCTCAAGAGGGGGTGGGGCAAAAGAGGCATTAGCAATGGAAGTGCCTGCTGCCTAGGTATCTGTCAGTTTTTGTGAGTTCCTGAGGTGAGAGTCATCAAGTTTGGAAAGCTCTAATCTGAGCTCCCAGTAGCCGCGGTGAGCTGCCTAGACAGTAACATCCATAACTATGATCTGCTTGTGCCTGTTTCCAAACCCTGGGATAAAATAATTAAGCTCACCACTCTTTCAATCATTGGAAGTAATTATTGTCTCTGTTGGAACTGCTCTATCTCATTAACCAGAAAATACTTTTGTAATTACTAGGGGGAGTTCATTTTGACGGCTAAAACATCCCTCACATTTTTTTCCCAATACATGGCTGTCCCAGAAACCAGGCAACCTGGTGACAAACCAGATCAGGTGTGTTTTGCCAGCAGAAGCTGGATTCTAAGAATAGAGTACTCACCCTGGAGTTTGCAGAGGAGATGGAATTCCATTTCCTCTCATCTAGGGCAGAGCACTAAGCAGCCCTCACAGGCCCCAGGAAGTTCTAGCACATCACAGCGAAAGGACAGCAGTGCTTTCAGTCAGCTTCTTCCCGCCCCACCCGTGTGTGCATGTGTGGTATATGTAGAGGCCATAGGTCAACCTCTAGAGTCGTCTCAGTAGTTCTCCATCTTCATTCTTGAGGCAGTCAACCTGGAGCCCACTGGCTGAGCTCAACTGGCTGGCAGCGAGCTTCAGGTTTCTTCCCGCCTCTGCCTTCTCAGTGCTGGCACCATGGGCACATGCTGCCACGCCTGACTTTCCATGTACTGGGGAGCAGAATCCAGATCTTCATTCTCACATGGCAAGCACCTAACAAATGAGCCGTCTCTGCAGCCCCTCTACTTGGCTGTGCCAGCAGCACAGCTCTCTGATCAGTCAGATTTGCCTGAGGTGACTTGGAGAAAGAGATTGAGGGGATGAGTTTGGGGGCATTGCCAGGGAGTACTCACACCTGATGTGGAGCAAATGTGGCTAGATGTTCCTCTTCACACTTCAGAGGGCTCTCATGACCCCAGGGCCAATGCGGTACAGATGTCACAGGGAAGGTGGCTGTGAGTTAGTAAAGGAAATTATTTAAAATATAGTATATTTTTTAAAATTATTTAAAATATAGTATATTATTTAAAATATAGTATATTTTCCAAGCATCTTTGGTTTAAGAATGTGCTTTTATGTGCTTTTAACAGCAATAACAACAAGAACCCTTTACTGAGAAAGGGGGTATGTAGCCCAGGCTAGTCTGAACTTGAGGTCTTCTTTCCTCACCATCCTGGGTGGTGGGTTATATGCATGTACCACCATGCCTGGATAGCATACTTTATAACAACTCCTACCCTCTCACTACCCTCTTGAATTAGGCAAGGCCAGCTAGATTATTCTAAGTTTCTCATATAAATTATCTCCTTTAATCCTTACATGTATTCTGAGGAGATAGAAAACATTTTAACATAAAGAAATATAATGCACATTATGTGTCTATATTAGCTTTCACAGTGTCACACAGGCAATAAGTAAGAGACATAGAATCTGCACCCAGGAAGCCTGACCCAGAAGCCTATGCTTCTGACTACACTCTACTACATTCTAGTGTATCTTATTTTAACCTCTTAGGAAAACAAGCTGGTAATCCATATAACAGGCAGACCACCAAAAAGAGTGGAGACAGAATATTGGATTTTGTTTGAAAAAGACAGCTGAGGGCTGGAGAGATGGCTCAGAGGTTAAGAGCATTGCCTGCTCTTCCAAAGGTCCTGAGTTCCAAAGTCCTACTCTGCATTTATCAAAATTTAGTTTGCCATTATATGAAATAGAAATAACCTCTGTTGAATTTGCCTCAGGAATTTTGTTGAAATTTAGTAAAACTGGATTATTATATAATAGCTGGGATCATCATTTTGGAGTGAGAACAAGAAGAGGCTGGATGGTTCTCACAACTTGAAGCTAGTGAGGGCTGGGATTCACGGTGATAGAGCATCATTCTTTAAATTCTGGTGTTTTACAGATGGGAATGAAGGCAGCCAGATGGGCTCAACAGTCACTGCTGCTGTCATTGGAATCATCGTGCCCATAGGTGAGTGTGGCCCCAGTCAATGGCAGGCAAAAGGATTCTGCCCAAGCTTTGGGAAAGACACTGGAGGGATAAAGAATGTTGCTTGCTGCCTGGTTCAGTTTGGGTTCTTGCATGGCACACAGTGCTCTCCAGCTACTGGCCCTATATGAACATCCAGGTGCATCTCCCTGCCCCCCTTCACACTCACACCATGTGAAGACCTAATGAATACTCCCTGGGACCGAAGCTGGTGTCTCTTGCTCACCACTCTCCCAAGCTCCTAGCAATGGCTGGTACATGATAGGGAATTATATGTCTGCTAACTGATAAGCCAAACTGCTTGCCATTTCTTGAATAAATAATCCTGCCTTGTTTTTTTCTCTTTGATTTTCAATAAACATTTATCAAGCAGCTACTATGTGCCAAACTCTAAAAAGGAAAGGCAAAGCAGTGGAAGGACATTAAGACATGGTCCTACCCTGTGAGTCTATGATCTAGCAAGGTGACTCAGTGGGGAAAGCACTTGCCACCAAAGCTGACCTCCCAAGTTCTATCCCTGGAAGTCACATGATGGAAGAAGTTGGTTCCTGCAGTTTGTCCTCTGATCTCCACATACCCTCCCTTGTAGCATGCACTGCCTACCCCACCCCCAAATAAATAAGTGTAATGTTTAAAAGCAGCATTCTTAACCAAGGGACACAAATCGTTAAGAGTAAAGCTATGTTACTGAGTTGGGTGGGAATGCCAAGGAATCACTTGGTCTCAAAGAGAAGAGGACAGGCAGGGTTTCCCACAGAAATAATCCTTGAGCTGGGTTGGCCAAATGAAGAAGAATCAAGAGCAGCCCAATCAGTACAGACAGCATGAGCAAAGCCAGGAGCGGGCAAGACATGGAGAGAGTTAGGGTTCAACACAAAAGATGGTGGAGAGACTACTATTCTAGTTTGTTTTGAGTGATCCTGTTCCTGCCATCTATGTGTGCTTTCTGGTTGCTATAACCCTCCTGAAAGAATCAATATTTAAATTTTTACTAATCTGAAGGGGAAAGATGAGTATTATTTCTACAAGAAGATTTTCATAAGCTTTATTTGCATTTTATTCTGTATAAATTGCCCACTCGGTCTCATTATTTTTGTTATCTTATTTGTAGAAATACATAATAAATATTAAAAACATAACTATATCTAAACAAATATTTTCTCCCAGTCTGATACTTGATTTTAAATTAGCTCATCTTTTATCATTCATAAATTTACATTTTCAAAATGACAGATCTGTTAATCTTTTGTGAGTTTTGGATTTTCTGTCTTGCTTAGAAAGACCCATTTAATTCTGAATTTTTAAAATGTTTCCTAATATTTTCTTCTTCTAATTTAAATTCTTTTTAGGGATTGGATATTTATTATTTTAGAATATGGAATGAGGCGGGAGGCAGAGGCAGGCGGATCTCTGTGAGTTCGAGACCAGCCTGGTCTACAAGAGCTAGTTCCAGGACAGGCTCCAAAGCTACAGAGAAACCCTGTCTTGAAAAACC
>JAQHUG010000012.1:4275209-4304119 GCA_028555095.1 Dicrostonyx torquatus | reverse complement strand
GTGAGCTACCACACTTGGCATTCTAACGTGTTACTGTTTATTTAAAAAAAACTATTGATTTTTAAATATTGATTCTTGATGAAATACATTATTTCTAATAGTCTTTTTGCCAGCTTCTCTAACATTCTAAGTTTTCCTCATTGCTATCTTTAATTATGGTATTCTTACTCAAACAGAAACTCCTGCAGCATCCTAAATAGTTTCCCCTGATATGCTCAGAACCACTACTTACTTTGGTGGGCACAGTCTTGGAAGCTCCCTTCCTGTAGGCCACTCTGGGTTACCTCTGCAGTTCCCACATGGCCATTGAGTTCTTTCTCATTCCCATCATCTCGATCTAACTCTTTGATTGCACTCCCACCAGTTCTAGAAGGACCTGTCCCTTAAGCTGGAATCGAGCATGGGATCCTTCCTAGGCCTTGGCCCTGAACCTATAAGACGCCTTTTCCTTTCTTTGATCTCTATGGTGATGGGAATTGACTTCCCCATCTGTCCAACAAGGACTAAGTGCTTAGTATTTGTACCTAGCTCTAAAGCCTTTATCCTTCTTTATCCCCTTCTAAAGACACTCTTCATCTGATGGAGCCTTAGCTTTGGGAAGACATGCAATTTTTGAGGGAGAGTGACTTTCTTAAGAGTTCCAGAGAAACAGCAGCATTAGGGTACAGGTGTAAGTAAAGCAAACATTTCTCAGCCATTTAGCATGTGTCACTGAGAACCTTCTCAGTGCTAGACATGGTACAGAGAGAGATAACAAAGCACAGCTTAGGCTGGAAGGATGGCTCGGTGTTAGGAGTGCTTACTGCTCTTTAGAGTTTATTTCCTACCATCCATGTCATATAGCTCACAACCAACTGTAACACCAATTCCAGGAGATCAGAAGTCTTTTCCTGGTCTTCACAGGTGCCTGCACACACATGTGCACATGTATACACTCTCACAGATACACCTACATACACAGAAATAAAATGATTTAAAAAAATCAATTTTTTTTTAAAGTTAGCCCAGCCCTCAAAGGCTCTTTCCAGTTGGGAGAACAGATGTTTAAAAATAAGAACACACCTAAGGGAACAGCAGAGTCTTTCCAGAGAGCAGTTGGGAAAGACTTCACATTTGAGCTGGATCTCAAGAGATGAAGGATTAATAAAGGAAAACATTGGTGAGAGGACTTTCAAGCAGGAGAAAATGAGCATAAAGAAACAGTGCTGGGGAACAAAAGGCAGCAAAGTTGGATAGGTGGCTAGAGATCCCAGTTGTTTCATGTGATGTATCCTTCCTCCCAGTGGTGATAGCCCTGCTGTGTACAAGTGGGTACCTGATCTGGAGACACTGGAAGCGGAAGAACACCAAGAGCATGAACTTTGACAACCCAGTGTACAGGAAGACGACAGAAGAAGAAGATGAAGACGAGCTTCATATAGGGAGGACTGCTCAGATTGGCCATGTCTATCCTGCAGTAAGTATTCCTCAGTAGGAGAGCTCCTTCCCTCCCTTCTTCCTCTCACCCTATCCCTCCCTCCTTGCCTGCCTGCTTCCCTCCCTCCCTCCCTCCCTCCCTTCCTTCCTTCCTTCCTTCCTTCCTTCCTTCCTTCCTTCCTTCCTTCCTTCAACCTTATCAAGAACCTACCACATATCAGCACCATTCTGGCTCTGGGAGAATGCAGACATACTGAAGCAGGTGATGGGGGTATGAGAATATCAGGACCACCTTTTACCTAGAGGCTCTTCATGGCAGTTAAGAAGCCAAATGTCTTTCTGCAGAAGGGTAACTGGCTATATAATCTATACATATATGAATTCCAACAAACTCTGAATGCCAGTTAAATGCCAAAACCACATTAGACATCAAATATTCAGAATTAATAAAGAACTGAATTACTTCCCAAGTAGCTGGTGGGGGAGTTACAGATGCTAAGTGTCATGGGTGGAAGTTGAAAAATCCACCCTTCTAGGAAGCCTTCTTAGGCTTGCTTTTTTTCCTACACTCTCCTGGCTGGGCCTCTCTATCCACAATACACTTACCTTTTGCTTAGTGGTTAACCTCCTAGACCCTGAGGTCTCTGAGAGCAGGTTTGATGTGGTCAGTCTCTTTCCCTGAGTTTAGCATAGCCCAGATAGCTTTTAACAAATACTGAATGGATGGATGGTATGGAAGCATAGACAGGAAGCTGCTAATTCTGCTGGGGAACAGGGATACATAATGACTCACAGTAACAATGAACTGTCTTTAAAAATAGTAGTTTTTAGGTAAGGAAGAATGGAAATGACATTCCAGACAGAAACATGTGCAAAGGCTTAGAGGCACAAAAGAGCATGGCCTGTTGGGGAACAAGGATTATGGAGCGGTTAGAACAGGTGTCATTGTTATACAGCAGAGTCAGGGGGCTGCGTATGACCTCAAAGGTCATCCAGTCCATCCCCCTGTCAGGCAATCAGCAGCTTTGATCGCCCACTGTGGGCAGAGCCCTGTCTTGGGGAGACCAGAGACCTGGAAGACCCAGCCCCTGCCCTCAAGGAGCTTTTTGTCTTGCCGGGGGAACCAAGGTCACAGCTGCACCAACTCCCGAAGAACCCTCTTTCCGAGCTGCCTGTCGTCAAGTGCAAGGTAGGGCAGTGCCACTCTGAGCCTGAGGGGCTGGTGAGTGAGGGCCTTAAACCTACGCAGACAGAACAAATCCTGGAAGGCTTTTTAGTTTTGAAAGGCTAACAAGTGTAAGCGTGATATGGGGGCAGAGGAAGAATGGGCTTGCCACAGACAGAAGAAATGGCATGTGGAATGTACTGAATGTGTGGTCGACAAACTGCTGTTGGAGCAAACTGTAAAGGAGAGAGAGACGTATGAAACAAAGTTGATCAGTGCTGTGAGGCTGAGCAGGTGACCTCAAGGCTCCTTTACTGAGCACAGTGCAGACAAACAGGTTTTTAGAGCTCGGAGAAGGCACCAAGACGATGACTCTCAGTCCCACTGTTTCATAGCCCTGGAACTTGTCTTCTTATCTTTACTAGTGTAATGAGAGGGATAACCCACTCTATCTGCCTCCTGAGACTATCAAGTTAAAAGCATTTTGTAAATTACAATCAGTCTACACTAAATTGCCAGTCACAGAGAGACAGAAATGGAGTAAGCAAAGTGGGAGTTAGCAAGCATCTCCTATGTGTCACACACTGCTTTCAGTGTTTCACATGTCTTTTTCTCATTTAATCTTCAGTTACCTTTGGAGGTGATGTTATTACCTTCATTTGCAGTTGAGAAAACTGAGAAACATAGAATTTTAATAACTTCCCTGAGATCATAGTCAGAAAGTGGCAGAGCCAAGATTAAATTCCAGGCAGTGTGCACAGAGGCCCATATTCTTTCCATTCTGTCATTGGTTACATGTCCTTGAAGCTCTGAAAATAAGAATTCTCCAGCACCTGTCTTCTTCTGCACTTTCCTCCTATATCTCTGCTATCACTACCAGGCCCTGTCTTTGGCCTAGAGATAGGATGGATGAGAATAAAGAGAGTGGCTTGACAATATCACTGTTAGTTAAAGCATGACCAAGTATGCATGGAGAAATTAAATAGAACCAAAAATTAACTTGGAAGGCAATGGGGTTTCTTTCTTTTCTTTTTTTCATATGTGGCATATCCAGAAATGGAAGATGCTTATTTTACGCTGGTTAGGTTTGACTAGACTGCTTCAGAAGTCACACTTGCTAGGTAGCATGTAAAAACCCTAAAAATGTTACCTCATCTGGTTTCTCACCACCTCACTAACAGTTGATGAAACTAAGGCTTAGATAAGTGAAGGAAGGCTATCCCCAAATAGCTTGAGAAAAGTAACAAAACTGGGATCTATCCAAGGAGGTGCCCAGGAAATGGGAAGAGTGGCAGTCAAGGTTCTGTGAGCATGACAGAGAATGTTAGATGTGTATCCTAGAAAAGAAAGCAGAAAGGAAAGGGATTCACTTACTCAAAAATAAGTTTAGGAACTTTCCTGTCCAGAACTCTGAGACTAATATAGAACTGTAATCATTAGAAGATATAAATCAACAGCTTTTACATCAGTATAGGAAAAAATCTTAACCCTGAAGGGAAAGAGCCACTGGTCAGCCATTTGAGGCAGAAGAGAACTGAACATCCAATAACTGGAAACGAGGGACTGGGAACTAGATATACTTATATTGCTTTCAAATGGTCTTTTATCACTTAAGAGGGGTGCAACATGGTACCCACACTTCATTGCGATTTGTATTCTGGAGACAGGTGGCTAACTGACCAAGATTTAACATTTGACAGCTAACCCTCTTAAGTTCACCCAACTTAAAATACTATAAGGAACCTAAGTTTAGATCTTTGTTACCCTTCTTTCTGGAAGGAGAGAACAAAATGATGGGGAAATGCTACACTTCTAGATCTGCACAGATATGCGATCAAACTTTAGCCATTTTCTGTGTGATCCAGAGTGGTATAATTGAGCCTCAGTTTTCTCATCTCTGAAATAAGTATGATAAATCTTGTCATTGGCAGTTTGAAGATTGTGTGAGCTAATCTCTATAAAGTAATACTGTGTCTGATACTTTTGTTGATATTCAGTAAAGATTGCCTCTTATAGATCTAATGATGATTTCTTGCTCTATTTCCCCAGCGAGTGGCATTAAGTCTTGAAGATGATGGACTGCCCTGAGGATGGGACCACCCACTTCGTGCCTCATGGAGTTCAGTCCTATGCACTACTCTCTTTGGATGGATGGTGTGTGACTGGATGAATGCCATTTCCATATATGGGTCTGTGTGAGTGTGTATGAATGTATGTGTGTAACTTTTTTTAAATTTATGTTGCAAAAAGGTAACCACAAAGTTATGATGAACTGCAAACATCCAAAGGATGTGAAAGTTTTTATATGTATAATGTTTTATACACTTTTTAACTGGTTGCACTACCCATGAGGAATTCATGGGACAGCTACTGCTGAGTGACTAACATAATGTATATAACCAAACGGGGGCCAATGGTACAAACTTTACTCATCATTTGAAAACTATATTTACAGAGGATGTTTGATTTGAGGGCTTTTTTTAGGTTTGAGGGACTTGGGTTTGTTATTTTTTGTAAATAAAATTATGCTTTGTGGCTATCCATCAACATAAGTATAAAAAGAACACTTCAACTCCTTTCCTCATTTAGATTATTTATTAACATATTTCAAAAGTAAGGTTAGCTCTATAAATAATTTAGAGAAGTGAAAGTATTTATTTTTGGTATGACTGGCCCACTGCACAGACTCTGTGTTTATGTGTGTATGTTTGTATGAGAGGAAGAAAAAAATCTGTAGAGAAGAGGCACACTTATGACTATTGTTCAAATACATAAAAACAAAGTTGTTTTAAGCCAGTCCACGAGAGGGGTATCTGGTTCAGAGACACCGTCAGAAACTTCATTCAGAAAATAGATGCCACAGTTCACGAAGACATGTGGCAGGAAAGGTAGATCTTTTCACCTCTGGCTACTCCCCAGGCCTTGGTGAGTCAGTAAGAAGGTTTTCAGCTTGTCCATGGCTGCCATGACACCCACCTAGGCTTTCTGATATAGATGCCACTGATACACAGTGCCAGAAGCCCTCATGAGCTCAAAATAGCAGAACTCAGCGAGTCCTCTTAAAGTTCAGCTCTCAGTGAGGACTCAGGCTGACTTTCCTGAGCAGCAGTTCTCAACCCATGGGTCACGACCCCTTTGTGGGTCAAATGGCCCTTTCACAGGGGTCACCTAAGACTACTGGAAAACACAGATATTTACATTAGGATTCATAACAGTAGCAAAATTACAGGTATGAAGTAACAATAAAAATAATTTTATAGTTGGGGGTCACCACTACAATGAGGAACTGTATTAAAGGGTCACAGCATGAGGAAGGTTGAGAACCACTGCTCTAGAGCTAAGTGAAGACATTTTTAGGATTCCAAAGTTGACTGTAAGAACTGGCTCAGGCACTGAACCTCTTGAGTTGCTGTGGATGAGAACAAAGATTTTGGAATAGGTTTGATTACATCTCTATTTCTCCATCCCCTTACTTTCTACCATTTTCTTAAGTAGGGGAAATATTTTAAAATAATAAACATGTTTCTTACCGTCAAATGTTCACATGGATAAAACTAAGTCCAAAAATGTGACCACATCCAAAGTTATATTTGGGGGGAGGAAATACCATGGGAGATATTATAGCATATTGGGCATGTGTCCACACAAGGATTTGTTTTACTGCTTTATAAATAAAAGGAAAACTCTGGGTATTTATATAGATCTTTCTTCATTGTGAACACCACCTTTACTTTTTCTGAGCCTTGGGGGTGGGGTGGAGAGAAATGCCATTTTTTGTCTGTGGGATCCACTGTTGAAAACATTAAGCCCATAATCCCAGAAGGAATTTAGTCCCCACTAACTTTCTCTTCCAAAGTATGGTCTTTCTGTGAGTCTGCTGTTCTGCCAACTCACTCCAGCTAAATGACCAGAACAAGTGCAACATGGAAGTATTTGGCTTAGGTGGGAGCAGAGAACATTCCTGGAACTTGACAGTTAAAATGTCTCCTGTTCTCACCCTCCGGCTTCCCTTGACTTGACTGTGGCACGAACTTGACAGCCTCTGAATTCCAGGCAGATCATCCTGTTCCTAGGAACTTACTCTTTGTCACTTGTATGTTTTCTAACCTTTAAAACACAATTGCTGTGTTCTAAGTATGGCCGTATGTCTGATGATGTCTTTCTGGTATACACTTGTTGACGGTCCTGAGATATTCATTGAATAAATGCAGCTGACCGAAGACCCATTGCAAAAAGTCTCAAAAACAGGTGGCCAACTCCTGTGGAGCTTACTCACTATATCATTTGAGGATGGAAGGGAAAGTCAATTTTAACTGAAGAAAAATGGTGAAGGGGAAAGCATCAAAAATTTACATAAAATAAGCAACTTTAAAAAAAATCTGCTTCCAAAGAAACTGAAATAACTGACAGTAGTTAATATATAGTTTCTTAACTTTTAGTCAGACCCTTGACTTCAAAATAAGGTTGAAACACACCATCTAGGATTTCCAAAAGATGATAAATTCACAACTCATAAACACCATCTTCCTTGAATATGCTTCAACCACAGTCTGAAAGCAGAGCAGACTAGAGAGAGTCTAGAAGCAACCTACAGCAAACCGACAAGTACATGGACAGCAACAGATAAGAAGCAGTCTGAGGGGATCCTCTTCCTCCTATCATTGAAGACTTTCTGAGCCTCATTCTGAGGTATTTTTCAAATTCTATGTTGCCTTTTGCCATTGTGCATCTGTAGCCACAGCCAATAACAGCCAGAAGGATGCTTAGTGATAAATCTAAAGGGCAGAAAACTCAACAAACCACTATTAAAAATTATACCTGGAATACAGAGCTCAAGGAGAGTTGACAAGAAGTGGAACTGCTTGAAAGACAAGTTCAGCATGAGCACTTTATCAAGTAATGTCTGATTTAATGAAGCATACCTTTCTTTCGTTGTTCACTGTGTACAAAGGGATCATGGGAACTTATTGCCAGCACTTTGAAGGCATGACATTTTTCCACCTCAAGCTTTTCAGTGGCCACAGGGAATGCTGACTGCATTTTATTTGAGTCAGAGATTCTTGAAATGGCCAGTGAAAGCTAATGTCTTAACAGTGGGATTTTCAACAGTAGCATGCCATGTTGTCAAGCACTTTTCAGATTTTTCTCAGCTGTGAGAAAGAAAACAAGATGATAGAGATACAGAATCTGGAGAGAATATCCCCCCCCCCAGCCACAGTAGTGAGGTGCTAATGGGTACAGGAGAAAACAGTTCTAATCCCACAGAAATACAAAGACCACTCCCATCCCACCACACACTCCCCATTTCACAGAACATCAGCAAGTTAGCAGCTTCTAAATATGTAGTTTTCTTCTCCATAAATGCATGAAGATAGAGTGTCAGAGTCTCCTTACACGGTATTTTTAGGGTATTTGGCAGTTTTCAGGATATGAAGAATTTAGAAGGTGGAGGAAATTAAAGCTCCAGACTTTCAGTTAATTAAAGGAAGCTTCACTCAGACTGTGCACCATGTGTATAGTCTTAAGAAGCAGCGGGAACTGCATTTGCAAACATTTTGTGCTGTCAAAACTAATTTTTAAAAAAGCTACCTGTATAGCTATATATACATATATATTTAAAGACAAGGTTTTTGATACTTTTTTTTAACAAAAACTACAACAGAAGACTGTACAGACCATCAACTTTTAAAATGGCATTTTGTTCTATACAAGCTGTGAATGTGAGGGGTGGAGTACTGGTTTGCAAACTTAAACCCTCCATATCACCACATTTGGTATAATAGTGGGGCATGTAAAATGCTGGGTCGCACTAGCCATTTCTGCTCTTGTCATGTCATTCTGAGTTCCCTTAGCTTCTGTACGCAGACCCTTGGCAATCTAGCTTCTAGAGGCAGAGGGACTGAAGGAGGTGTGCTCCATTTCACTAGCTGTACTGACATCATCTTGGTGAACTGAAAACCAAATGTGGACATTTGTAAAATCAGTACATTGTTTCTAGAGAGATTAAATTCATTTTTAAAAAATCTGTTTTGTTTCATCGTGGTGCTTTAATGGGGGGGAGGTATGAGCTATCCATGTGTACCAAATGTTCTGCACAAATCACCTCAATCTTAGCAATAATCCTGTAAAAATAATACCTTCAGTATTATCCACTCATATTTTATAAAGAAATGGGTAAAGTACAGTCCTAAAGTAGTCCTAAAGAACAATAGCATGTGTAGTGGTCTCTGCCTAGGATTTCCTACTTGTTATTAAGTACTAAAATAGGTTTATCTCCAGGAAACAACCTCACGTCAGTTTGGGTTAGATAACTCCACATCTCCATTATTATTTTTTCCTACTTGCTGCCCAATATTTCTGAGCTGCCACTTATTCTCATGCCATTGAGGTGACTTTTACCAAGGTCATCTAGAGTCTCCTTTATCTGAAATCTTGTAGACACCTCCAGTCCTTTTCTTCCTTGACCTAGGAGTAGTATTTAACATGAGGCCACACTTCTTGGAATACTCCTATTTTAGTGTAAACACCACCCTATTTCTGGTTTTCTCCTTACAGCTTTGGCCACAGCTTAGTCCCCTTTGCATACCCTTTGCATTATGGTATTTGATTTCAAATCCACTCTTCAATCTGCATTGTTATTACCAGCACAGGGGGTCATCATCGTATTACTAGCCTCGTGGTTACTTTAACAACTACCTGTCATAAAGGTATTATACTTCTCGAATTTCGGTTTTCCAGTCTATCTTACATGACAGCTAAAGGGGTCTTTCTATTTGCAGTAGGAGCTGGACATAGTGATGGCACATGCCTCTAATACCAGTACTCCAGAGCCAAAGGTGGGTGAATATCTGTGCTCAAGCCCAGCCTTGCCTACCCAGTGACTTCCAGGCCAGCCAGGGCTATACCGTGAGACCCTGTCTCAAAAAACAAACCGGTGGGAGGTGAAGGAATGGTGAAATAGTTTATTTGGTAAGATGTGTGTCAATCTTCTATTATTAGAACTTTCATTGTTTTTGACCTATTCAACCTTAAAATTCTCAGAAAACTTTCACAGAGGCCAACTTTGATTCTTACAAATGACCTCTTGGGTAGTGGTCCCCATGTTTGACTCACCTCCTTTTTTTTGTTTTGTTTTATGAGAGTCCTGGTTGGCTTGGAACTACTATGTAGACCAGGCTGGGTTTAAACTCACGGAGATCTGCCCCCATTCTGCCTCTGAAGTGCTGGGACTAAAGGATGGTAGTCCTGGCCTGTGTGTTTTTGAAGGCATCATTGTGGGAGTCCACTAGTATGCGGCCAGGGCTGAGGATCACTGCTGGGTAAGGCTACTAAGAGCGGGAATCCGACATCCATTTTAACATCCACCCACAACACCTATCCTAGACGTTAGCCTGGAAGACAGGAGAGATGAAAGGCAACTTGTGAACTTGTGCATGGGTGATGACATTCTGGAAGATAAGGTAGGAGGGTTACAAGTCTCAGGTCAGTCTGGACCATGTAGCAGTACCCGACTATATGTAAAATAAGTGGCAGAAAGGAACGTTGGCAGTGCAGCCAAGCTCCAAGCAACGTTGTGGATTCGGGAAGGAGTCACTGAAAACAGTTTTCTTAAAAGACAGTTAAGTAAGCCAAGCGGTGGTGGCGCACACCTTTAGAGCAAGCGGATCTCTGCGTTCAAGTTCAGCCTGGCTCGGGAATGTGGCCAAGTTCAGCGAGTTCCAGGACAGCCAGAGCTGTAAAACAGAGAAACCCTGTCTCAAAATACAAAAGTAAAACTTCTTCGAAACAGGGTCTTAGTATGCAAACTCTAGCCTCAAACTCGTGACCCTCTGCATTAAGCTTTTGAGAAGTACACCATAGCTATTAGCTACTACAGTCGCCCTCAAAGCCAACTCCTGACTCAGACACTGGGGGACGGGAAAGGGCGCAGCGAGCTCAAAGACGGGGGAGCCATTTTGTCCCATTTTACGGTGGTTCAGAGTGTGAACAGCCCCGTTCGACTCACTTTCGTCTTGAAATTGCGGTTGAGCCAGGCTGGACTCCAACGCGCGGTGTTGGGGCTAAACCCTACAGGTAAAATCTCCTGTTGCACTCGTGAAGGAACACGCCCTCACGGAAGCCCAGCCCCTAGCAGAACACTGGACTTCCGGCCAGGGGAAGCGGTAATCTTGATCTTGCCTCAGGACGAGGGGGCGTGGCAATCTCGTTCCCGCCTCCCGAGAGCGAAAAACTGTTCGCGTCGCGGTGGTTTGACGTCATTTCCGAGCGCCAGCAGGGCGCCGATCGTAGTAGTGTGGTCTGTTCCTAAAGTTCACAAGTTGGTTTACCTTGTGAACTATGGAGAGTGACTTTTACCTGCGTTACTACGTGGGTCACAAAGGCAAGTTCGGCCATGAGTTCCTGGAGTTTGAATTCCGACCTGACGGTAAGAGCGACCCCGCGCCTGCCGGGAGAGAGACCGGATTTGGGGGAGGGCGGAGACGCCGGGCTCGGGAATGTGGCCAAGTGAAGGATGGGGCTGAGACCGGTGCTGTTGTGAAAGGCGCATTCTTTTTTCGGCTTCACTGGTTCTTTCTGTCCATACACTGGGGCTTCTCCTTAGTAGCTTTTTAAAAAGCCGGATTGCCTACATTTCAACCAAGATTGATTGAATGTTCATCTTACACTGGGCTGTGTTCCACTCTGGGAATAGAGCAATGAAGATAAATTTCCCTTTTCTTGGAAAATGTGTTTTAGTACTGGGAGAAACCATAAACAGTGATTTCCTATAGTGAGAAGTGATCAGAAAATAGGGTCGAGCCGGGCAGTGGTGGCGCACGCCTTAGTCTCAGCACTCCGGAGGCAGAGGCAGGTGGATCTCGAGTCCAGTATAGTCTACAAGAGCTAGTTCCAGCTAGGACTGTTACATAGAGAAACCCTGTCTCGAAAAACCAAAAGAAAGAACGAAAGAAAGAGATAGAGAGAGAAGAGAGAAAAGAAAGGAAAAAAATTAGGGTCGCTTTTAGAGTGCATTCTGAAGAGTGGGTATTTGAATTGAGCCGTAATTGAAAGGGATCAGTTCGTGACGCTCATGAAGAAAAGCATTCTCTAGGAGTGGCAAGTGAAAAGGTCGTAGGACAGCAAAGAACTGGGCATGTTTTAGGGGGCCATTGTGATGACTGAAGGATAATAGCGAATTCTAGGGAGAATAGTGGATTTAGTAACAACTTCATTTGTATTTTAATAAATAAAACTTGTCTGAAGATCGGAGAGTAAAACAGCCCCACTGGTCAGCCTTACAGATCAGGCAGTGGTAACACCTTTAATCCCAGTAGCCACCCAAGTTGCCATAGAAACCGGGTGGTGCTTGCCTTTAATCCCAGCACTCAGAAGGCAGAGGCAGGCAGATCTCTGTGAGTTCGAGGCCAGGCCAGTCTACAGAGAAAGTTCCAGGACTGGCTCCATAGCTGCTGAGGAACCCTGCCTTAAAGGGAGGGTGGGGGGTGGAGACAGCTCTTAGTCTTGTTCTGACATTCTTGGAGGCAGGATCGCCTGAGGTTGAGGTAAAAGCTAGTAGCTGGCTGTTTTGCTTTTCTCACCTTCAGGTTGAACCCCAATTTCTCTCTATGTGTTTTTATTGCTCGTGCATCAGCAGGAGATGGTGTTAGGTAGGAGGCTTGCTATGTAGGTGTTTATAAACCATGGCATGAATAGGTGCAGCAGGAAACAACTTGAAACTTTTAAGAGAAAAGGTGTGATCTGTTCTTCAAAAAGTATCCTAGCTCTTGGACACAGAGTAGGCAAGAGTGATGGTGGTTGTCGGGACTAGGACAACTAGGGCTATACATGTGGAGAAGACTTAGGATACTGTTGGTGACAATTAGAACATATCTGATTGGTAACATTTGGGAAGGTTGCAGTGTGGTGAGGTGGCAAGGACAGTTCTACTCAAATCTTTTCCTTTTCATTCTCTATAAGATGGACAAGAAAATGTAGCGGCAGGCCTGTGTAATTAGATTGTTGTATTTCTCAGGTACTGTCAATAGCTGCTCTCTACCTTCCTGATAAATTCAAAGCCCTCACCATGGCATACAGCCACACTGAGTTCCTGCCTGCTTGCCAGACTCAGCCCTACAAATACTCATCCCACACTGCTTTGTTTCTGCTTGCAACATCCCAAGCACTTTTTAATTTTCGGTCTCTTTGATGTGAATTCTGTTCAGAACACCATCTTGTCTTTTCTTGGTTCCTTAACCCACACCTACACTTGACTGTAAATTCTTTCCATATCCCACCTACCCAAAGTCATTTTATGCATGATACCTGTTCAGACCTTCAGCCTAAACTAGATGCTTCTTCTCACCAAAGTTTCCTGTTTTTTTCTACTGCAATACATTGTGGTTCTTTTGCTTTTGTTTTGTTTTTTGAGACAGGGTCTTACTGTGTAGCCCTGTCTGTTCCAAAATTGCCATGCAAACCAGATTACTCTCAAACTCACAGAGATTCACCAGCCTCTGCCTCCTGAGTGCTGGGATTAAAGGTGTGTGCTGAGGTGATTTTGTTTTTAATCTTCTTCATCTCCACTGTAATGCCCAAACTGGCCTGATGGTTGTACACATGCACAAAGGGCCTTATGAACCATATGTGCTCAATTTAAAAGTATGCAGAAATTGATCAGTGTCACGAGACCACATGGGTGTGTATGTGTGTGTATTCGTGTATCCAGCTTCCTACAGTTTTCAAAATGCTTTCACAACCCAGTTGAACATCACCGTGTTCTCTGTGTAGGTAAGTTAGCAATTACAATTCCTGTTTACAGCTTAGGTCACTGACCTGCAAAAAGCTATTTGCCAGAGTAGTTAAAGAGCTTGCCTGTGTTCTTTTGCCACATTATAGCAGCTTTTGCCTGAACTGTAGTTCAATGTCAGGTGCATCTCCAGTGGGTTGGTAGTTTACAGTGGAATACTGAAAAGGCAGATGTGAAGCGGGTTGAACTTGGGTATAAATTAGTCAAAGTTGATATTGTTAGTAGGCTCCTGGTGCTTTCTTTGTTTGTTGTACATTGCATTCATTTTTTTATTGCCCCCACAGGAAAACTGCGATATGCCAACAACAGCAATTACAAAAATGATGTCATGATCAGAAAGGAGGTATGATAATTTCCTTCACTCAAGAGCCTTTTGTTCTATAGTGTTTGTGCTCTCTCTAGTAATGATGAAAAATGAAGAGTGGGGAAACAAGTACTTAGTTCTTTTTCTTTTCTCTTTTGTTTGCTGTTATCTGGTTCTCTTTTGTTTTTTGTTTTTTGGAGTTTTTTTTTTAATTACTATTCTGTTTTGGGTGTTTGTTTGTTTGTTTGTTTTTAGGTAGAGTTTTTCTGTGTAGCCCTGACTGTCCTGGAACTCCCTCTATAGACCAAGCTAGCCTCAAACTCAGATATTCACCTGCCTCTGCCTTCCCTGGAAATAAGGCATGCGCGTACTACCTGAGATACATGAATGTTCTTTAAGCCCTGATTGTAAATGCCCATGTGACTGTGTAGTCTTCCATATTTATATACAGGAAATTAAAAGCCCAGATACTAAATCTGAGGCTCGTTCTAAGTTATTCTTGCTTGTAAGAGATAATGGCCAAAATTTAGGCATACTCACATCTCAGTAAGCCCGTGTTCCATTCTGCAGTGAGTTCTACCTTTTCCTCTAATCACTCTGTCACACTTGAAAATAGAAGTCAGGAAATTATCGTGCCAAGTCAGCATCATATCTTTTTTGGTTTTCTGCATGAGCTAGTATACTGAGTAAAGACGTCTCTCCTAAAACACATGTTCTCAGCTGGGCGGTGGTGGCGCACGCCTTTAATCCCAGCACTCGGGAGGCAGAGGCAGGCAGATCTTTTTGAGTTCGAGACCAGCCTGGTCTACAAGAGCTAATTCCAGTGTAGGCTCCAAAGCCACAGAGAAACCCTGTCTCGGGAAAAAAAAAAAAACAAAAAACTGACACTGGGTAAATTCTAAGACCCTCTCGGTAAATTCTAAGACCCTGTCAGGTTTGGTGTGTGGTGAGGACCCAGTCTATTCTAAGATGGTGTCTTATTATATATCAAAAAAATAAAGATAGCAAAATAAAACAAGAAACTTTCTTCATATGACAAAGGATCGAAAAGGGGGTCAGTTAACCCTTGAATCCTTTTGTCCTTGTGGCCTAATCATGTACTGAAGGTCACTGTTCTCACCCTGGGTGTTAAGTTTCAACCTAATTTGGAGGGATGCATCCAGATCACAGCAGAGAAAAGATTCACATGAACAGGGTGTGCCAGCGAGTAGCTGGGGAGCTGGGCTGTTGTCATTGGGTACTTCTGATCCTGACCGTCCTCTGGGAGTTCTGAGAAACAGATCTTCAGAAGCAGTCATTTTTATGTCCCGTTAACTTTCTGAGAATGAGAATGGCTCCTACAGGCTCATGCATTTTAAACCTGATTTTAGGCTTATGTACATAAAAGTGTGATGGAGGAATTGAAGAGAATCATTGATGACAGTGAAATCACCAAGGAAGATGATGCTCTGTGGCCCCCTCCTGACCGAGTAGGGCGGCAGGTGAGTGCTCCACTGACTGTGCTTGTACTTCTTACAAAGAAGATGCAGACCGCTGTTCTGTGGGACACTGGGAGAATCGATAGTGGGTGCTGGGAATGGAACCCAGGTCCTCTGGAAGAGCAACTAGTGCTCTTAGCCACTGAGCCAGCTTTCCAGCACTGTTACTTTTTTTTTTTTTTTGGTTTTTTTTTGGTTTTTTCAAGACAGGGTTTCTCTGTGGCTTTGGAGCCTGCGCTGGAACTAGCTCTTCTAGACCAGGCTGGTCTCGAACTCACAAAAATCTGCCTGCCTCTGCTTCCCAAGTGCTGGGATTAAAGGCATGCGCCACCACCGCCTGGCTTTGTTACTTTTTTAATAACTAAAAAATAAGAGATAATTCTACCTCGACTGCTACTGCTCTACTCCGTTCTTCTGGTTTCTGTGTTTCTCCTGCCTTGTATAGCCCAGTATTTCTACTCTACAGCCAAGGGGTTCTTTGACAATGTAAATTGTGCTGAGCACATGCCTCTAGTCTCAGCATGTGGGAAACAGGCTGGCAGGCCTCTGTGAGTTCTAGACCAGCCAAAGGTACATAGTGAGACCCATCTCAAAAAACAAAGACAACTTTCTCTTCCTTAAAGGAAAAGATATAAATTTGACTTCATTAAACTTAAAACTTGTTTTACCAAAGACATCTAAATAAAGTTGAAAAGAGCCACAGATTGGATGAAGATACTTGGAAAATATATCTAACAAGGAGGGTCTCTACAGAACACATAAAGAACTATAAAGCAATAAAAAGGTAACCCAAGGTAGGGGGCAAAATGTTACAACAGATATAAATTGACAGTCTATAGGCTCAAATAGTAGCCAGTAAACATTGAACAGATTTACAGGTGCATTTGTAACCTGCAAAAATTAGGACATCACATTTTCTAAAGCTTCACCCAGGTCTTCAAAAGAATAAAAAAAATTCATACACCAATGGCAGGGAAAAAAGTACAAGTGTGGCCATATTAGTTAACCATTTGGATAGGAGCTGGCAGAGCGGAAAATACTTAGTTTTGGTGGAGCTGGGGACCCAACTACAGGACTACCACAGATGTTTATTATGACCTCAGCCCCAAGGCCTAGAACGTTCTTGTCACATCATGTCTAGTAACAGAAGTTGAGAACTTCAGTAAGAAAATAGCATGTTCAGCGCATTTAGATTGTTGAGTAGCTCAACATGGATAAGTCTTAGAAAAACATGAAATGAAAAAAAAAATATATATATATATATATATATACACATACATACACATACATCGGTTATGGCCATTTATTTTAAAAGTATGCTGCTGAGTCTGGAAAAGCAAGTGGCAGGAATACACACCACTTTTAGGGAATGCCAAAGAATAGAGTGGGATACAGGTATAACTTGTGCTTCTTTTTTTTTTTTTAAGATTTATTTATTTATTATGTATACAATATTCTGTCTGTGTGTATTTGTATGCCTGCAGGCCAGAAGAGGGCACCAGACCTCATTATATAGATGGTTGTGAGCCACCTTGGGGTTGCTGGGAAATGAACTCAGGACCTTTGGAAGAGCAGGCAATGCTCTTAACCACTGAGCCATCTCTCCAGCCCTAACCTGTGCTTCTTTTAATAAAGTGGGGAATATCAAGATGGACCAGTAGGTAAAAGCTCTTGTTGCCACACCTGGCAGCGTTAGTTCATTCTCCATAACCCACATAAAGGTGTAAGGAGAGAACTCTCATAAGCTGTCCTCTGACCTCCAGAATGTACCCTGAGATTTGTGTCTATATACATACCTCTGTCTGTCTGTCTGTCTGTCTGTCTCTCTCTCTCTCTCTCTCTCTCTCACACACACACACACACACCAATAAGTAAATATTATTTTAAAAGAAGAAAAGGGCTGGAGAGGTGGCCTGGTGGATGCAAGCATGAAGATCAGAATTTGGATGAGCCTTGTCCTGTGTGCTTGATTAATGACCCAGTGCTGTCTTTTTGTTTTTGTTTTTTAATGTGTCTAGGAGCTTGAAATCGTCATTGGCGATGAACACATTTCTTTTACAACATCAAAAATTGGTTCCCTTATTGATGTCAACCAGTCTAAGTAAGTATATATGACATTTATATCCAGTAGCGTCTGTTGTTAGAGAGTAAAAAGAAAATGTCAGCTGGGTGGTGGTGGCACATGCCTTAATCCCAGCACTCAGGAGGCAGAGAAAGGCGGATCTCAGTGAGTTCGAGACCAGCCTGGTCTACAAGAGCTAGTTCCAGGACAGGCTCCAAAGCTACAGAGAAACCCTGTCTCAAAAAACAAAAGCAGGAAGGAAGGAAAGAAACGAAGGAAAGAGAGAAAATGTCAGTCAAGTGGGGCCAGCATAGAAAGATGTGGTGCAGACACAAGACAGAAGTCAGCATGGTCCCTCCCATTCATAGGGGCTCAGGTTACAATTGCCTTTCGTTATCATGGAGGGTTGGTTCCAGGAATTTTGGTACTAGAATCTTTGAATGCTCAATTCCCTTAGTTAAGATAGTGTCATATTTTCACAGAACCTGTGTACTTCCTATATATTTAAATCATCTTTATAAAACCAAATTCTGTATAAATATCTGTTATATCATTTAGGAAATAAGTAACAGCAGTGAAAACCATCTGAACATGTATATGATAGTTGGAAACTTCATGAACCTAACTGTCTTCCATTCATGGCTGAACCCAAAAATGCATAGCTTATGGATTCAGGCCATGTTTTCAAAGGTTGCTTCTTTTACTTGTGGTGGTTCATTTCATTACTGCTTCTCTGTGACACTGAGGAATGCATAGTAGCAACCAGAAGAGAAAATTAAGGCCAAACAAATGTTGGTCACTGAGTGAACCATTCTCATTGTTGACTATTCAGACTAGCCCATCTTCGTCTTGGTGAAATTTGAAATCTAGTATCTAAATTTTAAGATTCATGTTGCCAGTGGTGTGAATTACAACATGGAATGACAAAGGATCTGGCGTGGGGGCTGTTTGTTTGCAGTACTGGGAATTGAACATGGTTAGAGCCTTGCATGTTAGGTAAGCGCTCCACCACTGACTTAGATTTCCAACTTTTTTAAAAAGCATAAGACAGAATCTGTTTAAGAAGTCATAGTTTCCCCCTTGGTTTTATGTTTTTCACAGTAAAATCTGTGCTTTACTCCATTTTAACAACTGACCCTTTCCTTCTTAATGGACACGTGCTTTCTCGGGTTTTACTACTGTAAATACCTTCATAAGGAACACTTTTGTGGTAATCAGGGTTTTTATTTGCCAATTTTTCCTCTGCTTTCTTTTTTTTTTTTTTTGGCTTTTCGAGACAGGGTTTCTCTGTGGCTTTGGAGCCTGTGCTGGAACTAGCTCTTGTAGACCAGGCTGGTTTCGAACTCACAAAGATCCGCTTGCCTCTGCCTCCCGAGTGCTGGGATTAAAGGTGTGCGCCACCACCACCTGGCTTCCTCTGCTTCTTAAACATTTTTTTTTCTTTTGTATTTTAGGGATCCAGAAGGCTTACGAGTGTTTTATTATCTTGTCCAGGACCTGAAGTGTTTAGTCTTCAGCCTTATTGGATTACATTTCAAGATAAAACCAATCTAGATTGGATATTGTGGACATGAGGGGGTGGGAATTTTTAGTTACCATAATTAGGAATTTTTTTCTGTATATTGGGGCAATTTTTATAAACAATAAATGATGGTCTTTAATTAATGTGATAGCATCTACTTTTTTGTTATTTTTCTAAACACCTAATGTGTGAATTATTTCTCATGTAAAATACAAACATTCAATGAAGCCAGGGAGATGGTTCTGGCAATAAAGCTTTAGCTGCATAAGCCTGACATGACAACCACCATCTACATCCCTGAGACCCACATGGGCCAGCCAGCCTGGACTAAGTACCCAGCAGCAGCAGAAACAGGAACCCTGCCTCAACAAGGTGGAAGGCAAGAAATGTCTCTAAATTTCTACACCTGTGCTGTGGCATGGGCACGTGCTGGTGCACAAACATATACTAAATAATATTTTTAATACAACAAGAGTTGGGAATCTCAGCAATATTGAAAGGAAATTCTAGGACAAGTTTGTTTTAACAGAGAGCCTCCCTTCATTTTGCTGCCCAGGATGGCTTAGAACTTGGGACCAGTCTCCCAAGTGCTGGGATTGCAGGCAGGTACCATCACACCCAGTTCAGTTTGGATTCTTAAATTCCATGGGAAAAGGAACCTAGATATTTACAAGACAAATCAACGCTGGAGTTACAACCCACTAGGAAAGTGCTTGCCTAGCATTCATGAGGTCTTGGATTTTATCTCCACCAAGGCAGACAAAATAATACAATGTTTGACCCTAACTGGGTCATGATAAAAAATTAAAGTTGACACCATTAAAGAAATTATTTGAATATTGGCTGTTGGGTTTACATATAGTGTAAGACTGGGTTTTGTACATACTAGGCAAGTGTTCCACCACTAAGCTACACTTCACAGCTGGGTAGTGTTAGCTTCTTGGGCATGAAATTGCATTGTGGTCAGGCTTTTTTTTTTTTAATAGATCCTGTATTTCAGTGTGGAGGAAAACTTCAGCAGGTGGATTAATAAATAGTTTTCTCTTGCTGTTACATAAATTTCATGGCTTTAGGCAAGTAGCTGAGTAGACTGCACCAGAAGAGATGGGACTTGATAGGTTTCATGTGTCAGAAGGGACATGATGGGCCTAAATACGCATTCATCCTTAGAGACATTCCAACCTTACACAAGGTCCCAAGAGCGTTCTCAGACTTTATGATTCACTCTGCCTGCTGCTTCAAGTTAGGGATATCATTTGTGTCTGACAAAGCAGGATGTCAGACTATTGAGATGAAAAGGGGTTTTTTCTTTTCCTTTTATTTTTTCGAGACAGGGTTTCTCTGTGGCTTTGGAGCCTGTGCTGGAATTAGCTCTTGTAGACCACGCTGGTCTCGAACTCACAGAGATCCGCCTGCCTCTATCTCCCGAGTGCTGGGATTAAAGGCGTGCGCCACCACCGCCCGGCGGTTTTTTTCTTTTTAATGACACAAGCTGGGAGATGCCTCAACGGTTTAGGGTACTTGTTGCTCTTGCAGAGTACCCCAATCCAGTTCCTAGCATCCTTATGGTGGCTCAAAGTCAACCGTTACTAGGGGATCCGGTGCCCTCTTCTGGCCTCGGAGGGAGCTGCATGCATATGTGGTGCACACATAACCAAAACGGCAAAACACGCAAACGCATAGACAAAGACGAGGGTATAAAAGTTTCAAGTGGATGACATGTTTTCGAATATTGATGTCAACGGCTTCTGCAGTGTCGGTAAAGATATGATAGAATAAGACCGTAGGGGTGAACCAGTTGTTTTTCAGACACAGACCACGAGGACGTAGCCCTGTGGGAAAGATCGCAGCATCAGGTCCGGCATATGGAGTCCGAGTGAGCAGTTTAGCGGAGGACCACTACGCCAAGTCTGCGAGGCTGCAACCTTAGAAGACTCAGGACCACAGGGTAGTAAGGAGGCGGAAATAAAATCGAGGGGCTAGAGCGGTCGAGCAGAAGTTTCGAGCCAGAATGCCCTGCCTGCTTGGTGATGGCACAAATTGAGAAGCAGGAATTATCTCTGGCATTAGCGATTCCCTGGGTCCCAGGGCACACCCACCGAGAAAAGCCCTCGCCGGAGGATTACACGGCTCGCCAACGCCCCGAGTCCCGCCCACCCGCACTGAGGCTGCGCGGCGGTGCCAGCCTTTTACGACGGACCGGAAAGCAGAGGTCGCAGTGGCATAACGTGGACGAGGCAGCTATGGGGGTAAGGGGAGGTTCGCACCGGAGCATTCGGTAGCCGAGTCAGGGGGTGAAGACGGCGAGGACCTGACAGTCGCGAGCTCAACCAGGAGGGGGTCAAGGGAGTGAGCTCGCGTTAAGGCCCCCGGGCTTGAGCTGGGTGGGGCGGGGCACGCGGCTGCGCAAGCGCGGCCGTGTATTTAGCCTGGCCCGCCCTCTTCTCAGAAAATCGCGCTGCAGCTCAAAGCCACGCTGGAGAACGTCACCAACCTTCGGCCAGTGGGTGAGGACTTCCGGTGGTATCTGAAGGTGCGGCGGAAGGCGGATCCCTCCTGGGAAAGGGAGGAGCATCGGAAGGCAGTGGGCGTCTTGGGGCTCAAGCCGAGCCGTGATCTCAGTATTGAAGTGGGAGCATTTCTGTTCTGCTGGGTCCCGAGGTAGTTAGCCAGGCATATAAGTGGGTTTTTCAGGCTAGAATTTTAGATTTTATTTTTATTGATTATATTAGTCTCATGTAATCCAGGATGGCCTTGAGGTCTTTATTTAGCGGAGGATAACTGATTTTGCCTTTCCCTTCCGTGTACTGGGATTACAGATGGGCGTCCTCCTCCCACGGTGGGACTTGGTCTTTTTCCCCCTCTGCAGTCCTGGACATATATCCGAATCTAGGGCCGCACGTTAGCATTCTCCCACTGTGTAATCTTCCCAGCTCTTGGTGTGTAAACAGACACTGAACAAAATGTTATTTGAGGGGACCTTGTGATTACTTAATAAGGTGAATAAAACCCTGTTTTATTTTCTGACTTATCTTATTGTGAAAGTTGACCCCCCCCCCTTCGTCCTCATACAGTACTAATAAACCCGGCAGAACCCGTTAGGTGCCCTGCCTGCATGCTCTATAGAGGTCCAAACCGTGAGGCTCTTCACGTTCCAGATTCTGCTTTATTTTCCTAGTGTATCTCGGCGACTCACATACCCATCCAAAGCCTTGCCTTTCAGGAAGTCATAACCGATCACTTTTATTCCCATTTAATCCCCTCAGACTAGTGCTCTACCTCTGCATCCACAGCTCCTGTTTCCAAATGTTTTAGAGCATGAGTTCCAGGGCTCAGTTGAAAAATGAACTTCTTTGACTTGAAAGAATAATAGAATAAAGGAGACAGAAAAGAAAAAACAAAACGATCAAAGCTTAACCCCAGCACTCTTAGGAACTTAAACACAAGCTAGCTAGGCATGGTTGCTCAGGACCCTGTGACTTGGATTTCCCAGCCAAATGATACGGATTTTAGAAGAGGGTAGGGATGATGGTGTCAGAAACAACTTGTTCCTTGACTGGAGATAAGTCTGCTCGTGTCCTCCTTGGGCTTGGTTGTAGGATGCCGTAAGAATTGCCTAGAAAATAGGTTGCATTAGGCATAGTGGCACTCACTCGGAATCCCAGTACTCCGAAAGCAGAGGCAGGAAGATCTCAGGGTCAAAAACAGTGTAGGCTACATAGCAAGAGCTTATCTAAAATAAATAGAAGGCTGTGGTAAGTTATGAGCCTACTTTACACTTACCCTTCCCGTGGTGTCTTTGTAACTAATCCAGCTGCTCAACTAATATTCTTTTTCTATCCCAAGATGAAATGTGGCAACTGTGGTGAGATTTCAGAGAAGTGGCAATATATCCGACTGATGGTAATAGTCCCTACCGCACATACTCCTGGGCAGAGTTGGGGAAACTGGCCTTCATGTCTCTTTCCTTTGAACAGCTTTCTTTTCTTTTTCTTCTTTTGTTTGTTTGTTTGGTTGGTTGGTTGGTTTGTTTAGTTGGTTGGTTGGTTGGTTGGTTGGGTTGATTTGGTGACTTCCGAGAGCACGAACCAATGTGGTCAGCGCTAGGAACAACAGGCATCTTTGGGATATGAGGCAAAGTTCAAAATCAAGGGGGACCTTTTTTTCTCAATCACAAAGACTCCTTAGGGTGCTGCCCACCCCACCCCAGGTGTGCCGAGGGATTGAAGCCAGGGCTCTGCACATCCTCAACACGCTCTGAGCTACCCCAACCCGCTTTGTCACTTGTCAGCAAGTGACTCACTTCTGTGGGTCTTGGTCTCTTCCACTGGATAACAGGCATACGATCTCTGGGACCCTTGCATCTAGCTGGTACGTAACTAGAGGTTATGTTTGTTTCTTGTCAGGACAGTGTGGCGTTGAAAGGAGGCCGTGGCAGTGCCTCCATGGTCCAGAAGTGCAAACTGTGTGCACGGGAAAACTCCATTGGTAGGTCACACAATGATTGCCAGGTTCTTCCAGGTTGACTGGAAGCAGACTTGTGTTGTCCGGGGTGGACACAAGGCTGAAGTGCTAAAAGCCCGGGCAGCTTGCTCTTTTTCCTTGAGTGGAGTGGATATAGATTCAAGTCAACTCTTCCCTTTTGTATTTCAGAAATTTTGAGCAGCACCATCAAGTCTTACAATGTAAGTTCCCAGCTGTAGCGACATGGGTGGTTGGATTAAATCTGAACTGGTGGCTAGGAGTAGGTTCAAGAGTAGCTGCATTAAAGTGGCCAACCGCTGGACATTGTCCCATGTACTTAACTCTTTTGTTGTAGTTGAGACTAGGTCTCAACTTCAGCCTACTCCTGTTTCAGCCTCCTGAATGCTGAGATGACAGGCGTTTGTCACCATGCCTTCCTGCAGGGAACATGCTCTTTAATGTACTTAGTTGTTCGTTGGCTCAGTCCATCTTTTGTCCACCATACACTGGGTGGTATTACAGCGTTTTCCTGAAAGCACAGTGGGTTGAAAATTTGGGCATGGTCCTGGGTAGTCACTGAGCCCATGGATGAAGTAGGCATGGGTTTCTTGGCCACCCACCTCCTAAGAGGTACCCTCTCCAGTCACCCAGCCCTTGTCCTCATGGCATAGTAGATGGTTAGCAAAATGCCATGGTATGCCTACTCGGACCATACGGATGGTCTGGAGCCTTTGGAACATGCCATTCTTATTTGTCTTCTTGGTGCTGATCATTTACCATTCATGGAACTGTGATCAGCTCTTCCTATGTGATTCAGATCTCACAATGAACATGTAGGTTTTCCTCAACTCTGTTGACATGCTGACCCAAGGACCCTTACTCCTCTACAGAAACTGTGCCTACAGAAGGTCCTCCTGGGAGCAGTGTCCAAGTCAGGCTTCTTTTAAAAAGGGTTAAGTCATTCTGGGTCCTATTCTAGGCTCATGGGTCCAATAAGGATCCACATAGAAGAAAGGACAGAGGGCATGGGTCTCCTAGGGACCCATTGGGCCTGCCTCCTCAATATGCTTCCTTTCTAGGCTGAAGACAATGAGAAGTTCAAGACAATAGTAGAGTTTGAGTGTCGTGGCCTTGAGCCAATTGACTTCCAGCCCCAGGTATGTATTTTTAAGAGGTCTCTTGGGAGTGGGAATATTGTAACAGAACTTTGCTTCTTATAGAAACTGAAATAGGAATTCTCCATCTTGCTCTTCCCTTCAGTGTTCTAGCACTGAGCTATATCTCAAACCAGGAATTCTATGAATAGTAATTGTCACTTATTAAATGCCTGCTGTATGCTGTGCTCCATGCCTGTTTCCTTTATGTGTTACCTCATTTTATCCTTACTGTAACCCTGGGGAGTGATTCATCCTAATTTCATACAAGGGAATATCAGATATTGTCCATGTCTTAGTTAGGGTTTTATTGCTGGGAAGAGACACTATGACCACGGCAGCTCTTATAAAGGATAACATTTCATTGGGGCTGGTTTAGGGTTTCAGAGGTTTAGTCCATTATCATCATGGCGGGGAACATGGTGACATGCAGGCAGATATGCTAGAGGAGCTGAAAGTCCTACATTTTGCAGGCACAGGAAGTCCAGCTGACACACTATTTGGTATCCTAAGCATAAGAAACCTCAAAGTCTGTCCCCACAGTGACACTCTTCCGCTAGCAAGGCCATACTCACTCCAACAAAGCCACATCTCCTAATAGTGTCATTCCCTATGAGATTATGGGGCCAAATACAATCAAACTACCACAATGCGGTTTGCCAGGGTCCTACAGTTAGTAAGCAGAAGGCTGTAAGTTGACTCTTACAGTCAGTCCTCATCCCTTTATTTGTACATTTTTACCCCACAGTAACTCTGTGGAATGAGTTAGAAAAGATGGTTGGGCAGTGGTGGCACACACCTTTAATTCCAGCAGTCAGGAGGTAGAGGCAGGTGGATCTGTGTGAGTTCAAGGCCAGCCTGGCTCCAAAGCTACACAGAGAAATCCTGTCTCAAAAAAAAAAAAAAAAGAAAGAAAGAAAGAAAAGATGATACGATGATATTGGCATTCCCGTTTAATAAACAAAAACAAGCAAACAAAATCCTCAGCCACACAGCAAGTTTAAGGCCAGCCGGGATCCATGAGACCGTGTCTCACAAGCAAACAAAAACCTAAGTTCAGAGCCAGTTATAGTAGTGCCCACCTTTAATCCCAGCACTCAGGAGGCTGAGGCAGGTGGATCTCTGAGTTTGACAACAACCTGGTCTACATAGGGAGTTTTAGGACAGTCAGAGCTATGTAGAGAGACCCCATTTCAGAAAAATGAAACAAAACAAAAACCAACAACTAAGGTTCAGTCAGAGAAGAGTGGAGTGTGTACCCATGTCCTTCAATAGTCAGGGGTGATGGAGAATTTACCCCACTCCTGCCTTTGTACTGGGCTAGTTTTTGTTAACACAAACCAGAATCACCAGAATAGGGAGCCTCAACTGAAAAACTGTCCTGATTGCCGATGGAGGTGAGCCCAGGATATATAAGGGAGACAGCTGAAGCTAGACATGGCCACATGCCTTTAATCCCAGCACTTGCAGGGCAGAGGCAGATGGATCTTTGTGAGCTCAAAACCAACTTGGTTTTCATAGTAAGTTCCAGGTCGACCAGAGCTCCATAGTGAGACCTGTTTCAAAAAAGAAAGGATGAAGGGAAAGGAAGGAGAAAGGGGGGGAAAAGAGAAGAGAAAGGAAAGTAGGCAGGCGGGCCAGAAGCCATCTTCCTAGGTGGTCTCTGCTGGGTCCTGCCTCCGCTTCCCTGGGCCATGGTTCCAGTAGTAAACTCTTCCTCCCCAAGCTGCCTTTGGATCATGGTGCTTATTGCAGCAACAGAAGAAAGCCACACAGTCTTCTAGGCCAGGGCTGTAACTTAGATACACCATGGCAGTGCGAGTCACTGGAAGCTCGGGTTTGTCAGGAGCTGCTGCTTACGCTGCAGGTGCCTTTCATCGTGAAGGCTTTGCTAGCAAGCCCAGCCCTGGGCTAGTCTTCCACAGGCGCTGTCTTCCCCCAGCCTCACTCTGTTTTTCTGTCTCCTGCAGGCCGGGTTTGCCGCCGAAGGTGTGGAGTCAGGGACAGTCTTCAGTGACATCAATCTGCAAGAGAAGGTGAGACTTGGCAAGGCGCTCTATGGTACCTGGTGGGAATTATTTTTTTGGTGAACGGCGCTTCTCAGTGGAGAGCTAGCTCTGAATTTGGGTGCTTCTTGTTAGTGAACCTGCTATTTAAATGGCTCTACAGTGCTGGAGTGCAGTCCCGTGTGTGTACGTGCAGGAAGGCTGAATGTGCCTGACATGGGAAGTGCACAGTAGACAAGCTTCATTCAGGCTTGAGTTACAGTGCTGGTGGCCGTGAGCTACGTAGGAAATAAGCTACTCTTAAACACATAAACAGAGGTATTTACTTTACCCGTTGGTGAAAACCTGGGACAGATGCTCATGGGAGGCTAACCCGTCTCCCCTGGGAGCAGCAGTTGAAGTATGTGGGTGATCACCTATAGTATTGTTTCAGCCCTGCAGATAGACAAGTCTTTTGTCCCAGCTGTGAAGGAAGGACACCAGTTCTGTTAGCATGGCTCCTTGTAACTGCAGTAGGTGGCATTCTGTGGCCGCCGCCCCATGCTGGTTCCAGTGCTAAGCGTGTTTCCATGTTCCATTTCATTCTTTCCACATTCACTCTCCAGTCTCCTTTCTCCCTTTTTAAATAAAGGACAGAACTCAAAAGCCTGGTTAATAGTAACACAAACCTTTAATTCAGGCACTTGGGAGGCAGAGGCAGTTGGATCTGTGAGTTGGGGCCAGCCTGGTCTACAGAGAAGTTCCAGGACAGCCAGGGATACACAGAGAAACCTTGTCTTGAAAAAAATAAGTCAGTCAAGGGCTGAACTTAGGTTTGGGGAAGTGACATGAAAACTTGCCTGGCTATAGGACTGGGAGATGGAGTTCAGGCCTGAGTTGTCTGTTCTATCAAGGGTTTCCTTGTTCGTGACCTGCTGAGTCAGAGTCTGCATTGGGCTTTGGAACCCTGGTTCTTCACTGTCCACTCTGTTCATTCTGCCTTGAGAGGCTAATGCTGCCTTATTTCACAGGACTGGACAGACTATGATGAGAAGGCTCAGGAGTCTGTGGGGATCTTCGAGGTCACCCATCAGTTTGTGAAGTGCTGAACTGTGTTCCCACAAACTTGCCCGGAAGAACTGAGAGGAGAAAAAGGGCCCTGAGAAGCAAATCCCACGAAGGCTTCTCATCGCAATCTCCTAGCACCTGTACGACCCCTCACAGTCTGCATGCTGGGCTTTGTCACAGTTCTGAGTCCCACCAATAAAGCCCCACTGGTGTGTGAAGGTAGTGTGTGCAGTACTCCCTCCACAAATAAGAATGGACTCTGGAGGGCTCTGCTTTCTAATGCCTACTCTGCACCTCATTCAGTTTTCAAAATACACAGGAGCATGCACCTTATAAAGGCTCTCCAGCTCTTGGGAAATAGGCAGGTCCTCCTACAAGATCAAAGGCATGAAGGCCAAGTGGCACCAAGGGCAGAGAAGCCTGTGGAATGATGCTGTGAGCCCAGCAGCTCCAAACTAAAACACACCCTGATCTCCATGGCTCTCCAGTAAACCCAGGCATCTGTTAGCTGCTCACTTCACCCCAGACCTCACTCCAGGCATGTATCCTTCCACACCACATTCCTGGCTGATTGCTAGCCTCTTCATTTGCTGTGATAGAGCACTTCCTGTCAGAGTCAACCTGGAAGTTCTTCCTCATGTGGAATCAGCCTCTGTGACCCCTGAAGCACCGCTCACTGGTCCCAGCTTATCTCTGTGGCCCATATCTGTATGTTCTGCTTCCAGACAACTCTTTGGAGTGAAGACAGCATCATGGCCTGCTAAGTCTCTTGGAACCAAAGATTTCCCCGCACAACAGAGTTGGTCACTATAGTACTAGGCCATGAGGATATTGTGCCATCATACATGGGAAAACACCATTTGGAAAACCTGTTACACAGACTGTATTTCTCCAGTGTTCTACTGGAGCAAAAACAAAGATTTTTTTTTTAATTTTGTACACTTGTTTGTATCTATGTGTAGGTGTGTGGGTGTGAGTGCAGATGCCTTTGAAGACCGGAAGAGGATGTCATGTCCGCTGGAGCTGGAGTTATAGGCTATTGTGACCCACCCAGTGTGGGTTCTAGAAACCAAACTCAGGTCTTCTGCAAGAGCGGTGTGTGCTCTTAACTGCAGAGCTATCTCATCTCTCTAGTCCATGTTCTTCCACTTCTGAGAGTAGAAAAAGACATGCCAACCCCAGGCTGGTTGAGAGGTTCTAACCAAGGGAGCTGGCAAAACTGGCCATATATGAGCATGGTAGGGAGGTGCCGGACACTGCTTCCTTTCAAGAGTGGCAACTATGTTGTATTTACTAAGCTGCCTGTGTTTTCTTTTTCTGAGCACTTCTGTGTAACATGAGGGTCCTGCTTGTTGGGGTTACTGTCCCGCCTGGCACCCTACAGCCAGCAAGCCCCAAAGAAAATCACACAGAGGTCTCCATAAGATTATAAACTGATTGACCCATTAGCTCAGGTTTCTTACTAGCTCTTGTAACTTATATTAACCCATTGTTCTTATCTATGTT